>CM053027.1:18911884-19516884 GCA_028564925.1 Lithobates sylvaticus
TTATTAGATTCCTAAATCAATTGTACCCTGGCTGGGGTGCAGTGCACAGTCTTTTAACAGTGCCATGAGGCCAGTGCCAGACAAAATATAAAAGTTTTACCTGCAAGCTCAGTGCACCATTAGGACCAACACTGCATATAGTAAGAGATACACCATAGTCTGTGTGTATTCTGCTATTGGAAAAACATTGCCAAAAAATTTAATCTTGCTGTGTTTTTTTTTTCCCAATAGCATTTTCTGCGTTTTCATAAACGCTTTAGATACTGTCCGTGTATTCTGATATTGGAAAACATTGCAAAAAAAATTTAATTTTGCGGTGTTTTTTTTTTCCCAATAGCATTTTCTGCGTGTTCATACATACACGCTGTAGACACTATCCGTGTATTCTGATATTGGAAAAACATTGCAAAAAATGTTTATTTTGCTGTGTTTTTTTTCTTCCCAATAGCATTTTCTGCGTTTTCATAAACGCTTTAGACACTATCCGTGTATTCTGATATTGGAAAAACATTGCAAAAAAATTTAATTTTGCAGTGTTTTTTTTTTCCCAATAGCATTTTCTGCGTTTTCAGAAACGCTTTAGATACTGTCCGTGTATTCTGATATTGGAAAAACATTGCAAAAAAATTTAATTTTGCTGTGTTTTTTTTTTTCTCCCAATAGCATTTTCTGCGTGTTCATACATACACGCTGTAGACACTATCCGTTTATTCTGATATTGGAAAAACATTGCAAAAAAAATTTAATTTTGCAGTGTTTTTTTTCCCAATAGCATTTTCTGCGTGTTCATAAACGCTTTAGACACTGTACGTGTATTCTGCTATAGGTAAAAACACCCATTTAGGGCGAGATCATACATTTTGAAAATATGAGGAGATCATCAAAAAGGGGATGTGGCCCGGGTCGTGGTGCTGCTGGTGGCGCTCCTGTTGCAGGGAGAGGACGTGGTCGATCTGTGCCAGCTACACGCACTAGTGAAACACCTTCCTCAGGTGCGAGTAGGCGACAGAGCCTGCATCGGTATTTTGGCGCGCCTAATGAGGCTGTACGAATGTCGAGGCCAGGACACGTACAGGCGATAGTAGATTGGGTTGCTGACAGTGCCTCCGGTTCCTTCACATTGTCTCCCACCCAGTCTCCTGATGAAAGTTAATAATTTTTTCAAGAAAGTGCGTATTCTGGGGTATTCCCACCATATGTGCGGCATCGTGCCGTTGAGTTTCTGAGGTTCTTAATGACTTCCTGTACCTCTTCTGCTGAGAAGGGGGCCTCCAGCATTTTATTTTTATTTTTTTAAGTTATTTCCCTGTCCACATTTGTTTGCAGATCACTTGCCATGCTCTTAACAACATTTTGCTGCCATTTGCAGCCCTCTAGCCCTTTCCATGACTTTTTTACAGCCATTTTAGTGTTCAAAAGTCCGGGTCCCCATTGACTTCAACCCGCCGAACCAGAACATCCAGGTGTCCGCTCAATTCTACCCCTAAGTATGCTAAAGCATTTTGTGTATTATAAATAAACCTGTGCCACACGGTTTACCACTTTTTTCACCCTTTGTCACATCCCTGATCTCCTTGCAGCCACATTGCAACCAGCAATGGCTGCACGGCATTTCTCAGATCGTGTTTTTCCGATGGTGACAACAGTGGACCATGCCTGTGTAATGTGTGTTAAATTGGCCACTCAGAGTCACCACTAGAAGCCCATGTGACAGGGTGAATCCCAAGGAAATTCAGAACCCTCCAGGTATTGCTCAAGTGATGGAGAAGACGTGACGCTGTCCATGGTGCTGAACTGACATGGAACGCCAAAGAGGAAAAGTCACCAAGATCCAACAGCTTGGACCTCTGACGCTTCTCTTATTTACAGCACGTTAAGGTGCCAACACAATCCAACGGCTCGATCCAGCCAACCAACCAGGAGAGGCTCCCACCACCCCTGCTGGATTCTTTATTGAATATTATGGAAAATGTAAAGGGACGAGCCGGGACCCACAAAGATCAGAGGCAACATCCAACACCACCAACATCCAACACCACCAACATCCAACACCACCAACATCCAACATCACCACCAACATCCAACACCACCAACATCCAACATCCAACGCCACCAACATCCAACACCACCATTATCCAATACCACCAACATCCAATACCACCAACATCCAACACCACCAACATCACCACCAACATCCAACATCCAACACCACCAACACCACCAACATCCAACATCAACACCAACATCCAACACCACCACCAACATCCAACACTCCAAGGTGGGCAGGAACAGGAGTCAGGAATTCTGGCCTGGAGATCTCCTTGTTGTAGCATCCAAGAGAACTCAGCCCACCCGGCTCCACCTTTACCTTTAAAAGTCCTATATAGTGGATCACTCCCTCAGCGGACCTCGAGCAGGGGGCCACGTCCTCATTCCGATCGGCCAACATATCTGGAGAAGAACAACCGGAAGCTCACCGTGATGTCCAATGTAAAACCTTATTCTTTGTAAACGTCCTTATTCCAGGACAATCTTCAAAAAAAGCCCCACCTGGAACCTCCTCTTATGCGCTTCACCCAATAATGGGCTTAATTGTAGAGGTATTGTATTCACAACATTAAAAACTTGTAAAACTTTATATTTCCAAAACAAACAATAAGAAGCTCCACTTGGAACCTCCTTTTATGCGTTTCACCCAACAATGGGCTTAATTGTAGAGGTATTGTATTCACAGCATCCAAAGCTTGTAAAACTTTATTATTCCAGGACAAACTTTAGGATGCCCCACCTGGAACCTCCTACGCTGACACATTTCACCCAAAAATTTGCTTAATTCTGGAGATATTAGATCTGTAATGTCAAATGCCTGTAAAACTTTATTATTCAAGGACAAACTTCAAAGAAGGCACAGCTGGAACCTCCTCTGCTTATGCGTTTCACCCAACACTGGACTTAATGATAGCGATATCAGATCTGTAATGTCCAATGCTTCCAGGGCAAACTTTAGGAATCCCCACCTGGAACCTCCTATACTGACGCATTTCACCCAACAATGAGCTTCATTATAGAGATATCAGATCTGTAATGTCCAATGCCTGTAAAACTTTATTATTCAAGGACAAACTTCAAAGAAGGCACAGCTGGAACCTCCTCTGCTTATGCGTTTCACCCAACAATGGACTTAATGATAGAGATATCAGATCTGTAATGGCCAATGCTTGTAAAACTTTATTATTCGAGGACAAACAATGAAAATCTCCACTTGGAACTTCCTTTCTAAAAACTACCTTCTCTGATACATTTCACCCAACAATGGACTTAATTATAGAGATATCAGATCTGTAAATGTACAACTCTTGTAAAATTATTATTCCAGGACAAACTTTAACCCCTTTGAGCCAGCCCCTCCCGGTTGATTATGCTGGGAGGTAGGGCAGGGGTTATGATAATGTGACCATCGTGATTGTCTCTTCAAAGAATACGCAGCTGGAACCTCCCTTACGCGTTTCACCCAACAATGGGCTTATTTATAGAGATATCAGATCTTTAATGTCCAATGCTTGTAAAAACATTATTATTCTAGGACAAATTTCATAGAAGCCGCAGATGGAACCTCCTACACTAAGACATTTCACCCAACAATGAGCTACATTACAGAGATATCATATTCATAATGTCCAAGGTTTGTAAAACTTTATTATTCCAGGACAAACAATAAGAAGCTCCACCTGGAACTTCTTTCACTGATGCATTTCACCCAACAACGGGCTTAATTATAGAGATCTGTAATGTCTAACGCTTGTAAAACTTTATTATTCCAGGACAAACTTCAAAGAAGCCTCAGCTGGAGCCTTCTTTGCTTATGCATTTCACACAACAATGAACTTAATGATAGAGATATCAGATCTGTAAAGTCCAATGCATGTAAAACTTTATTATTCAAGGACAAACTTTAAGAAGCCCCACCCGGAACCTGGTACAGTGAGACATTTCACCCAACAATGAGCTTCATTACGGAGATATCATATACATAATCTCCAAAGCTCGTAAAACTTTAACATTCCAGGAAAAACAATAAGGAGCTCCACCTGGAACTTCTTTCACTGATGCATTTCACCCAACAATGGGCCTTAATTATTGACATATTAGAACTGTAATGTCCAATGCTTGTAAAATGTTATTATTCAAGGACAAACTTTAGGAAGCCCCACCTGGAACCTCCTACACCGACACATTTCACCCAACACTGAGCTTAATTGTAGCATTATTGTATTCTTAATATCCAATGCTTGTAAAACTATACTATTCAAGGACAAACTTCAAAGAAGCCCCACCTGGGTCCTCTTCTGTTTATGTGTTTCACCCGACAATGGGCTTAATTGTAGAGATAGCTTATTCCTAATGTCCAATGCTTGAAAAACTTTATTATTCCAGGTAAAAGACTAGGAAGGGCCACCTCCCCAAGACATTTCACCCAACATTGGGCTTAATTATAGAGATATCGTATTCATAATGTCCAATGCTTGTAAAACGTTATTATTCCAAGACAAATTTTAAAGAAGTCCCACCTGGGATTTTCTTCTCATAGGTGTTTCATCCATTACTGGGCCAAATTTTAGAGCTATCACTTTTGTAATGTAAAACTTTATCATTCCAGAACAAACTCTAAGAAGTTCCAATGGGACTTCCTCTTCTATGCATTTCACTGAACGCTGGGCTTAATTTTAGTGATAAGATATTCGTAACATCCAATGCTTGTAAAACTTTATTCGTCCAGGACAAACTTAAGACGCCCCATCTGGGGCCCCCTCTGCTAATGTGTTTCACCCAGCAATAGGCTTAAGTGTAGAGATAACGTTTTCGTAATGTCAAATGCTTGTAAAACTTTATTAGTCCAGGACAAACTTTAAGAAGCTCCATCTAGGACCCCCCTCTAATGGGTTTCTCCCAGCAATGGGCTTAATTGTAGAAATAAGGTTTTCATAACGTCCAATGGTTGTAAAACTTTATTAGTCCGGGACAAACTTTAAGAAGCTCCATCTAGGGGCAATGGGCTTAATTATAGAGATATTATATTCGTAATGTCCGGGACTTTCTCTTCTTGTGCATTTCACCCATCACTGCACTTGCATGTAGAGATATTGTATATGTAACATCCAATGCTTGTAAAACTTTATTACTCCAGGACAAACTGGGACCCATCTGGGATTATGCGTTTCACCAAACAATGGGATAAGTTTAAAAAATGTAGCCTTTTTAACGTTCAACGCTTGTAAAGCTGTATTAATTCTGGATAAACTTTAAGAGGCCGCCCCCCCCCCCACCCCCCCATGGGACCTCCTTCCCTAACAATGGGCTTAAAGTGATTGTAAATGATCACCTTGTAAAACAACCCATTCAGTTTCAAATTGAAATGAAAGGCAAACATAACATACATTTTTATTTTTAATTCCAATTTTTATAAGTGATCACATTCCCTCTGTTCTCAGCTGCATAAGAGCTGAGGGGAGGAGAAGCAGCAGCACACTGAGCTTCCCAGTGAATGGCTGTGCAAGGGGTGTGTATCAGGAAAAAGTCTGATCATTGGAGGAGAGCACACTGAGTTCCCAGTATAGCTAGAGAACTGACCACGCTGTGCTTTCCTGCTTAGCGTGGTCAGTTTTTAATAGGAAAGCAGAGGGACTGGCAGGAACACCAGGGATTCTACACAGAAGAAGCAATACAAAGAGATCAGGAGGCTTTCACATACAAGGGCATGGTACAGCAGCCACATATCGGGAGTATAAAATTTTGGGGTAACAAACGCTTTAATTGTAGAGAGATCCTATTCACAACACCCATTACTTGTCATAATTGTAGAGAGATCCTATTCACAACACCCATTGCTTGTCAAACTTTATTATTCCAAAACAAATTTCTAAGAAGCCCGACCTGGGACGTCCATCGTTTTTGCATTGCGCCCATTACTTGTCATAATTGTAGAGAGATCCAATTCACAACACCCAACGCTTGTCAAACTTTATTATTCCAAAACAAATTTCTAAGAAGCCTGACCTGGGGCCTCCATCGTTTTTGCATTGCACCCATTACTTGTCATAATTGTAGAGAGACCCAATCGCAACACCCAACGCTTGTCAAACTTTATTATTCCAAAACAAATTTCTAAGAAGCCGACCTGGGACCTCCATCGTTTTTGCATTGCACCTATTACTTGTCATAATTGTAGAGAGATCCTTTTCGCAACACCCAACGCTTGTCAAACTTTATTATTCCAAAACAAATTTCTAAGAAGCCTGACCTGGGACCTCCATCGTTTTTGCATTGCACCCATTACTTGTCAGAATTTTAGAGAGATCCTATTCACAACACCCAACGCTTGTAAAACTTTATTATTCCAAAACAAATTTCTAAGAAGCCTGACCTGGGACCTCCATCGTTTTTGCATTGCACCTATTACTTGTCAGAATTTTAGAGAGATCCTATTTGCAAAACCCAACGCTTGTCAAACTTTATTATTCCAAAACAAATTTCTAAGAAGCCTGACCTGGGACGTCCATCGTTTTTGCATTGCACCCATTACTTGTCATAATCGTAGAGAGATCCTTTTCGCAAAACACCCAATGCTTGTCAAACTTTATTATTCCAAAACAAATTTCTAAGAAGCCTGACCTGGGACCTCCATTGTTTTTGCATTGCACCCATTACTTGTCATAATTGTAGTGAGATCCTATTCGCAACACCCAACGCTTGTCAAACTTTATTATTCCAAAACAAATTTCTAAGAAGCCTGACCTGGGACCTCCATCGTTTTTGCATTGCACCCATTACTTGTCATAATTGTAGAGAGATCCTATTCGCAACACCCAACCCTTGTAAAACTTTATTATTCCAGGACAAACTTTAATAGCCCCCCCCCCCCCATGGGGCCTCCTCATTTAATGAATTTCATCCAACACTGGACTTAATCTCTACAATTAAACCCATTGTTGGGTGAAACGCTTTAATGAGGGGCTCCCTCATGGTTACAATATATCTCTGGCTGTTTTATTGGTTTGGATGGTCCAGTTATTTTTTTCTGTCTGTCCCAGCTAGGGGAATCGCGCTCTCCACGCGTCCCGATCACCACTGTTACCAAGACAGAAAGGGATGGCTAAGCCCATGTTTTTCAGTTGCCACCTGAACAGGAAGTGAGGGGAAATCTTGTAAAAAGGGACACAGCTTCTTCTGGTGACAACTGTCTAAGGGGAGGATTTCCCCTAATTTTGCAGAAATTTCCTCTTGCCTTATGCCCCGTACACACGGTCGGAAATTCCGATCACAAAATCCGTCTGATTTTTTCCGACGGATTTTGTCCGACACTGGTGTTGCATACACACGGTCGGACAAAGTTGTCGGTAAATCCGATCGTTCTGAACGTGGTGACGCTCGTTGCGTACGACGGAACTACGTAGAGGCTAGTAGCCAATAGCTTTGGTCTTGTAATTTGATCTGAGCATGCGTGGCACTTTGTCCGTCGGAATTCGCTACACACGATCGGAAAAAGTCCTATCGGACTTTGTTGTCGGAAAATTTGAGAGCAGGATCTCAAATTTTTTCCGACAGAAAAAGTCCGATGGTGCCCCCACACGGTCGGATTTTCCGACAACATGGTCCGATCGGACATTTTCAGTCGGAAATTCCGACCCTGTGTACGGGGCATTACTATTATATCTCGGGAACAGGAAGTGAGGGGGAGCTGACCAGGGTTCTTACCATTCCTTAAAACATTATTTTGAATGGAGATGTACTTTAATCAGCTACATTTAGTGATTTCACCTTAAAAACAGATTCCAGCTTTACAGCGAGTGCGGTTATGTATACGGCGCATTCTTACATTTCCGCCGCCGTGTCTGGGAGGAAATTGGCGCCTGTAATCAGGCTAATGAGGCAGTGCGGCCGGGTATAATAGATCACATTGTGTTCTCATCAGATTCACGCTGGGAGTTTGCGATGACATTGTGGCATTATGTTCGCAGAGTATCTAATGGAATCCCACCGGCAGCTGTTAGAGCCATTATAAATGTATATACATACGGCTTAAACGAGACCCATTAAAGTGTCTGCTGCTTATCGCTTGTCTCCGGCATTGTAAACGGTTGTGTATGATGCAAGCGACACTGCACAGCAAATGTACGGGGCTGGGAGGGCGACAGGTACTCTTTACGGGTGGACGTGACCAGCGGGTATCTCCTGTCATCCGATTACTAATTAGATTTATAGAATTTTTACATTTCTCAGATCCTCTGAAGAGCCAGCCGGGTGCTTCTTTTCTTTTACGGTTTTCAGTAATCAACCCCCATATCATCTTGTGCAATTATTTATTAAAGGGGCATTCCACCCACAACCAAATTTAGTCTTCGGCAGATACTGGAGGGTTAAAGTATATGTCAGCCCCAAGAATGAACTTCTCTTATTTGATCCCTTTTGGTTTGCTTAATATATATGTATTACATTTTGTTCTTGGGTTAAAAAGTTAAAACCCTCCAATAGTCTCTTGGTGAGATCTTTGAGTTCCCAGGTCTGTACACCTGCTGTGCCCAATACGATGAGTTCCCACCATCCCTGTGCTGAGTTCCTGGGTCTGTACACCTGCTGTGCCCATTATGAGGGGTTCCCACCATCCCTGTGCTAAGTTCCCGGATCTGTACGCCTGCTGTACCCATTATGAGAGGTTCCCACCACCCTTGAGCTGGGTTCCCAGGTCTGTACACCTGCTGTGCCCATTATGAGGGGTTCCATCTATCCCTGTGCTGAGTTCCTGGGTCTGTACACTTGCTGTGCCCATTATGAGGGGTTCCCAACATTCCTGTGCTGAGTTCCCAGGTCTGTACACCTTCTGTGCCCATTATGAGGGGTTCCCACCATCCCTGTGCTAAGTTCCCAGATCTGTACGCCTGCTGTACCCATTATGAGAGGTTGCCACCACCCTTGAGCTGGGTTCCCGGGTCTGTACACCTGCTGTGCCCATTACGAGGGGTTCCCACCATCCCTGTGCTGAGTTCTGTACACCTGCTGTGCCCATTATGAGGGGTTCCCAACATCCCTGTGCTGAGTTCCCAGGTCTGTACACCTTCTGTGCCCATTATGAGGGGCTCCCACCATCCCTGTGCTGAGTTCCCAGATCTGTACGCCTGCTGTACCCATTATGAGAGGTTGCCACCACCCTTGAGCTGGGTTCTCAGGTCTGTACACATGCTGTGCCCATTATGAGGGGTTCCCTATATCCTTGTGCTGAGTTCCTGGGTCTGTACACCTGCTGTGCCCATTATGAGGGGTTCCCTCTATCCTTGTGCTGAGTTCCTGGGTCTGTACACCTGCTGTGCCCATTATGAGAGGTTGCCACCACCCTTGAGCTGGGTTCTCAGGTCTGTACACCTGCTGTGCCCATTATGAGGGGTTCCCACCATCCCTGTGCTGAGTTCCCGGATCTGTACACCTGTTGTGCCCATTATGAGGGGTTCCCACCATCCCTGTGCTAAGTTCCCAAGTCTGAAAAGTTGATGAAGTGTTGTGTCAGTTTTGTCTCTGGCCCTTTAACCACTTCCCACCCGGCCAATGTAGATATACGGCCGGGTGGGAGCCGTCTACTTCTGAATGGACGTTCCGGAACGTCCTTCAGAAGTAGAGGGATCGCGTGTGCCCGCGCAGCGGCGCGATCCCGATGCGGCCGCGTCACCCGCACACGGCGCATCTCGGATCGGCAGGAGGCTCGGTGATTGGCCCTCCTGATCACATGGCGGCCGTGTCGAATCACAGCCGTCATGTGATGTAAACAAACAGCCGGTTGCTAGGCAATCGGCTCTCCTCTCCTCACACGGAAGTCGTCGGTGACGAGAGGAGAGCGGATCGCTGCAGCCGGCTGGTGATCAGTGAGTATTAGCTGTTTTTTTACAGCTTTTTACTCACTGATCACCAGTGTAGTGTCCCCACAGTAAAACACACATGTCCCCACAGTAAAACACACATGTCCCCAAAACACACATGTCCCCAAAACACACATGTCCCCAAAACACACATGTCCCCAAATAAAAAACACATGTCCCTCACATATGTCCCAGTAAAATAACATGTGCCAATGATTATCTGCACACATATGTCCGTGATCACCTGCACACCCCTTTTACATGATCATTTGCGTACATCTGTCCGTGATCACGCGAACCAATTATTATACACTTAACGGAATTTTTTTTACAAAAAACATGTAGCAGAATACATTTTGGCTTAAATTTATGACAACATTTGATTTTATTGGATTTCTTTTAAAAAAGAAAGGAGAAAATATTGTTTTTTTTTTCTAAATTTCCGCTATGTTTTCGATTATATCGCAAAAAAACGGAGTCGCGAATAAATACCACCAAACTAAAGCTCTATTTGTGCGAACAAAATGATAAAAAATTCATTTGGTTACAGCATTGCATGACCGCGCAATTGTCACTGAAAGTGCGAGAGCGATGAAAGCTGAAAATTGGTCTGGGCAGGAAGGGTGTTTAAGTGCACAGTAAGCAAGTGGTTAAGGATCGCTCTTCTGCTCTGTGGAGTCTAGTCGCTCTTCTGCTCTGTGGAGTCTAGTCGCTCTTCTGCTCTGTGGAGTCTAGTCGCTCTTCTCTCGCCCCCTCTCTCTGTCTTGTGGTTTATATTGTTTCCTTTAAGCTGAGAGTCGGACAGCTGAGACAAATCCGCTCTCATATCTGATGATCAGGGGAAGGATCTGTACCAGATGAAGAGCCTTTAATGTGACCCCCTTCACCATGTCATTATGAGTCCCCCCGGACCATTCATCTCCCTCCTTGTGATTTGTTCCCTTCTCCACCTACCAGGTAAGTCACTTTGTTACATTTAAAAAAAAATAAGTATTCACACCCCTTGAAATTTTCCACATTTTGTCATGTTACAACCAAAAACTTGTATTTTTGGGGGATTTTATGTGATAGACCAACACAAAGTGGCACATAATTGCCAAGTGGAAGGAAAATGATAAATGGATTTCAATTTTTTTTACAAATAAATATGTGAAAAGTGTGGGGGGTACATTTGTATGGCGCCCCCCGGAGTCAATACTTTGTAGAACCCCCTTTCTCTGCAATTACAGCTGCAAGTCTTTTTGGGGATGTCTCTACCAGCTTTGCACATCTAGAGAGGGACATTTTTGCTTATTCTTCTTTGTAAAATATCTCAAGCTCTGTCAGATTGGATGGAGAGCGTCTGTGAACAGCAATTTTCAAGTCTTGCCACAGATTCTCAATGTGATTTAGGTCTGAACTTTGACTGGGCCGTTCTAACACATGAATATGCTTTGATCTAAACCATTCCATTGTAGCTCTGGCTGTATGTTTAGGGTCGTTGTCCTGCTGGAAGGTGAACCTCCGCCCCAGTCTCAAGTCTTTTGCAGACTCCAACAGGTTTTCTTCTAATTGAAAAAGAGGAAATGGGGTTGGGACTTTATATCAGGCAATGGCTACGATTTACCTCCATCGCCGATAATTTGGAATAAAAAGAGCGATTTTGGACTTTATATGAGGCATACTGCTACATAACATAATTAGAGCCAATCAATGTAAACATTATTTAATTGGTACACATGGCATACATAACATTGTAACATAGTATAAATAAATTAAAATAGCATAATCGATAATAGGTCACATATAGAACTTGTATGTAAAATCGGTAAATATTACATATTAAACTCAAGACAATAAACATAATAATGGACCTAGGGTATGTAAACCAGATTGTGATAGTAACATATGAATATATGAACAATGATGAATTGGTTCATAATGGTATTGTGATGGTAATCAGGTAAGATGATGGTAAAACATGGGAAACTGTGACGTCGCATTATAGGAAATCTCTACGCGTTTCGTCAGGAGCAGATGCAGGGTTTGGGAATGTCTAGAAAAAAATGACCAAAAATGATATAGTAAGAAACAAAATATAAAACATAAGAGGAAGAGGGGGAGCAAAAGGATCCCAACCACTCTTACCTAGTTGTAGTATCTGGGTAAAAATATTGTAAATGGTGACCATAATGGAATATTGCTAGATATAACGTCATCCCCGGGAACTGAGGTGGTATACCCCTGAGACACGGCAGTGGCACCAAGGGCCAGAAGGAAGGCATGTAGAAGGGGATCTCCAGTACTTCAGCTGTAATCTGTATAACTGGTAATGTATAGTGTTCAAAATGTAGATAATTCCAAAGAATTTCTGTAAAGATAGGTAATTGGACGATCAGCTGATGGTATAGCTCAGTGATGGCGAACCTTTTTTGAGCCCGAGTGCCCAAATTGAAAAAGAATACATTGGTTTTGTGTTGCAAAGTGCCAACACGGCAATTTGCGAGAGAGCGGGGCAGAGCGAAAGAGAGGGGTTGTGTGAGAGAGAGAGAAAGGGGTTGTGTGAGAGAGAGAGAGAAAGGGGTTGTGTGAGAGAGAGAGGGGTTGTGTGAGAGAGAGAGGGGGGTTGTGTGAGAGAGAGGGGGGTTGTGTGAGAGAGAGAGGGGGTTGTGTGAGAGAGAGCGGGGGTGTGTGAGAGAGCGGGGGGTTGTGTGAGAGAGAGAGGGGTTGTGTGAGAGAGAGAGAGAGGGGTTGTGTGAGAGAGAGAGTGAGGGGTTATGTGAGAGAGAGAGTGAGGGGTTGTGTGAGAGAGAGAGAGAGAAAGGGGTTGTGTGAGAGAGAGAGAGGGGTTGTGTGAGAGAGAGAGGGGTTGTGTGAGAGAGAGAGAGGGGGGTTGTGTGAGAGAGAGAGGGGTTTGTGTGAGAGAGAGAGGGGTTTGTGTGAGAGAGAGAGGGGTTGTGTGAGAGTGAGAGGGGTTGTGTGAGAGAGAGAGAGAGGGGTTGTGTGAGAGAGAGAGGGGTTGTGTGAGAGTGAGAGGGGTTGTGTGAGAGAGTGGGGGAGAGAGAGATGCTGAGAGGGAGGGGGGCTGAGAGAGAGGGGTGGGGGGACAGAAAGAGAGGGTTGTGAGAGATATGCTGAGAGAGAGGGGGGGCAGAGAGAGGGAGGGGGGCTGAGAGAGAGGGAGAGGGGACAGAGAGAGAGGGAGAGGGGACAGAGAAAGAGGGGTGTGAGAGAAGTGCTGAGAGAGAGAGGTGAGCTGAGAGAGAGGAGGAACAGAGAGAGGGAGGAGGACAGGGAGAGAGAGAGATGGGGGACAGAGAGAGAGAAGGGGGACAGAGAGAGAGAGAAGAGGGACAAAGAGAGAGGGGGACACAAAGAGGGGGAGACGGAAAAAGAGGGGGGCTGAAAGAGAGGGAGGGGGGCTGAGAGAAGAGAGAGACCTCTAGATCTGTCCTGGACCCTCTCGTGTGCCCACAGAGATGGCTCTGCGTGCCAGCTGTGGCACGCGTGCCATAGGTTCGCCATCACTGGTATAGCTGAAAGCTGGAGAGGGAAAACCACAACCAAGTGGGCATGAGAAAACAAGTGAGATGGAAAAATGGGTGTGAAAAAGTAACATAAATCAGACCAAAGGGTGTGACTAAAAATCATTGAGGTAACTGAGCATGATAGCCCGTGAGATAAGGAAGTAGCTGTAAAGGAGGGATAAAAACCATAACCAAGTATGCTTGCTATATAGTGACGAATAGGGTGTGAAATGGTTAAATAGGTAGTATAGTGGGAAACCAGCCAGGTGAATGAAGTGTAATGAGTGATAACGTATGGAAGCCCATAGAATACCTGGAACGGTAAAAAGGAGGAATGACAAGAGGTGCAACAGTGAAGGAGAGATGAACAAACCAAGGTGCATATAGATGTAAATTGCAGCCGATCAACTGAGGGCGACCACCAATGACACGCAGCGCGAAGAGGGAGGGCGGCACCATCGTCTGAGCAAAAAACGACGCTCGGCATAATGGCACAACAGCCTAGTACACGCAGAATAGATATACACGTCGGTGCCGCAGCGTCATAACTGACGTCGCGACGCATGACGTGCAAGCATGGCGTCGACCCACAGCAGGAGACTGCCCCGCCCCCCAAAAACAAGGGAATGTTATGTAGCAGTGTGCCTCATACAATGTCCCAAATCTCTCTTTTTATTCCAGTTTTTCTTCTAAGATTTCCCTGTATTTGGCTCCATCCCTCTTCCCATCAACTCTGACCAGCTTCCCTGTCCCTGCTGAAGAAAACCATCCCCACCACATGATGCTGCCACCACCATGTTTCACAGTGTGGATGGTGTGTTCAGGGTGACGTGCAGTGTTAGTTTCCCCCACACATAGCGTTTTACTTTTAGGCTAAAAAGTTCAATTTTGGTCTCATCTGACCAGATCACCTTCTTCCTCATGTTTGCTGTGTCCCCCACATGGCTTCTCACAAACTGCAAACAGGACTTCTTATGACTTTCTTTCTCCAATGTCTTTCTTCTTGTCACTCTTCCATAAAGGTCAGATTTGTGGAGAACACGACTAATAGTTGTCCTGTGGACAGATTCTCCCCCCTGAGCTGTGGATCTCTGCAGCTCCTCCAGAGTTCCCATGGACCTCTTGGCTGCTTCTCCGATGAATGTTCTCCTTGCCCGGCCCGGTCAGTTTAGGTGGACGGCCGTGTCTTGGTAGGTTTGCAGTTGTGCCATACTCTTTCCATTTTCCGATGATGGATTGAAAAATGCAATCAACGGGTATGAATACTTTTTCAAGGCACTGTAGCTGATAGCAGACACCACTCAGCCCCCCCCCCCCCCCCCCCCCAAAGAAGACCTGTGATTGGGTAATGTGTCAGTGTAACACTTGGTTATTTATTTTACCTCTCACAGAGATCACAGTACTCCCCACCCAACAATTCCTTCATCTGCTAGTTACAATGTTGCAGTCTGATCACCGGGGAGGAGAGGCTAGTTACAATGTTGCAGTCTGATCACCGGGGAGGAGAGGCTAGTTACAAAGTTTCAGTCTGTTGCAGTTTGATCACCGGGAGAGGAGACTGAGGAAATGCTTCCCTCTGCCTGCAGCAGACAGATGACAGCATCTCAGCCTAGGCAAAGTGAACGGACTGCAGCTCAAGGACACCTTTTTACTAATTTAACTTTTTCAGAAAAATTATACTGTGACCTGTCAGGGATGTTTTGGCTCTAGCCACTTCCGGACCGCCCGCCGTTGTTATTAGACATGTGCAATTAGTTTCGTTTTTTTTTTTTCGTTTTCCGTTAAAATTCGTTATATTCGTTTATTCGTTAGCGTACGAATGAACGAACGATTCGCTAAAAAATTTAACGAATAACGAATGTTCGAATCGAACGAATATGAAAAACAACGAAAATCCGAAATAACCAAATTAGAAACAACGAAACTACGAAAGAAGAAAATCCGAAAAACGAAAACAGGAACAACGAAAATCAAAATGAACGAAAAAATTTGTACATTCGTAACTTTTTTTTTTTTGTTGAATTGGTAATTTTCCGTGTCTTACAATGGCGCTGCTTAATGTGCTTCGAATAGATTGAACGAAAAAATTCGTACATTCGTAACTTTTTTTTTTGCGTTTCGTAATTTTCCGTGTCTCTTACAATGGCGCTGCTTAACGTGCTTCGAATGGATTAAACGAAAAAATTTGTACATTCGTAACTTTTTTTTTTTGTTGAATTGGTAATTTTCCGTGTCCCTTACAATGGCGCTGCTTAACGAGCTTCGAATGGATTGAACGAAAAAATTCGTACATTCGTAACTTTTTTTTTTTTTTTTCGATTCGTAATTTTCAGTGTCTCTTACAATGGCGCTGCTTAACATGCCTCGAATGGATTGAACGAAAAAATTCGTACATTCGTAACTTTTTTTTTTTTTTTTTTGCGATTCGTAATTTTCCGTGTCTCTTACAATGGCGCTGCTTAACGTGCTTCGAATGGATTGAACGAAAAAATTCGTACATTCGTAACTTTTTTTTTTTTTTTCGATTCGTAATTTTCCGTGTCTCTTACAATGACGCTGCTTAACGTGCTTCGAATGGATTGAACGAAAAAGTTCGTACATTCGTAACTTTTTTTTTTTTTTTGAATTGGTAATTTTCCGTGTCTCTTACAATGGCGCTGCTTAACGTGCTTCGAATGGATTGAACGAAAAAATTTGTACATTCGTAACTTTTTTATTTTTTTTGCGATTCGTAATTTTCCGTGTCTTACAATGGCGCTGCTTAACGTGCTTCGAATGGATTGAACGAAAAAGTTCGTACATTCGTAACTTTTTTTTTTTTTGTTGAATTGGTAATTTTCCGTGTCTCTTACAATGGCGCTGCTTAACGTGCTTCGAATGGATTGAATGAAAAAATTCGTACATTCGTAACTTATTTTTTGCGTTTCGTAATTTTCCGTGTCTCTTACAATGGCGCTGCTTAACGTGCTTCGAATGGATTGAACGAAAAAATTTGTACATTCGTAACTTTTTTTTTTTTTTTTGCGAATCGTAATTTTCCGTGTCTCTTACAATGGCGCTGCTTAAAGTGCTTCAAATGGATTGAACGAAAAAATTCGTACATTCGTAACTTTTTTTTTTTGCGTTTCGTAATTTTCCGTGTCTCTTACAATGGCGCTGCTTAACGTGCTTCGAATGGATTGAACGAAAAAATTTGTACATTCGTAACTTTTATTTTTTTTTTTGCGATTCGTAATTTTCCGTGTCTCTTACAATGGCGCTGCTTAACGTGCTTCGAATGGATTGAACGAAAAAATTCATACATTCGGAACTTTTTTTTTTTCGATTCGTAATTTTCCGTGTCTCTTACAATGTAATAATAGCATACACATTACATAACATTATGAATTATGCTCCGATTACGAATCTACGAAAACAATGTTACGAAAGTACGAATAAATCAATCTAACGAAAGTACGAATGTAACTAAATCTACGAAAATACGAATGCGTCCGAATTTCGAATAAACAAAAATTAAACTAATGGAAAAACGAATCAACGAAAAAATAGCTCTTACGAAAATACAAATCGTTACGAATACGAACACCGACGACTTACGAAATTACGAATCGTTACGAATCAACGGAAACGAAAGAAACAAAACGAAAATAAACAAATGTTTCTATTGTGCACATGTCTAGTTGTTATACGCCGGTACTTTGAAGAGGAATATCGTTGTTATGGCAGCAGCTAGCTACCATAACCCCGGTATCCTCTTCTTCAGCGAGCGGTCCGCTTCAAGATAAAAGTGGTCTCTGCGGCAGATTCACCGCAAAATCACTTTTATTGGCAGCAGGAGAGGCCCCCCCCCCCTCCCGCCACGCTCCGGTGCCCTCCGCCGCTTACCGGAGCCGTCGGCAGCGATCGGATGTTGCCCCTTGTGTGACATGGAGACAAGTGAGGGGAAGATGGCCCCCACCCATCTCCATATCACTGCAGGGCGGAAGCGACGTCAAAACTTCACTTCCTCCCATAGCTCTTAAAGGGCAATTTTTTATTTTTTTTAAATGACAAAAAAATATTATTTTTATTTTTTATTGCATTTAAGTGTAAATATGAGATGTGAGGTCTTTTTGACCCCCAGATCTCATATTTAAGAGGACCTGTCATGCTTTTTTTTCTATTACAAGGGATGTTTACATTCCTTGTAATAGGAAAAAAAAAAGTGACACAATTTTTTTTTTTTAAAAAGAACAGTGTAAAAATAAAAAATAAAAGGTAAAATAAATAAGAAAAAAAATAAAAAAAATTAAATGCTCCCCGACCTGACAAGCTCACGTGCAGAAGCGAACGCATACATGAAAACGGTGTTCAAACCACACATGTGAGGTATCGCCGCAATCGGTAGAGTGAGAGCAATAATTCTAGCCCTGAACCTCCTCTGTAACTCAAAACATGCAACCTGTAGAATTTTTTAAACGTTGCCTATGGAGAGTTTAAAAGTTTGTCGCCATTCCACGAGCGGGCGCAATTTTGAAGCGTGACATGTTGGGTATCAATTTACTCGGGTAACGTTATCTTTCACAATATAAAAAAAATTGGGCTAACTTTACTGTTGTCTTATTTTTTAATTAAAAAAAAGTGTATTTTTTTTCCAAAAAAGTGCTCTTGTAAGACCGCTGCGCAAATACGGTGTGACAGAAAGTATTACAACGACCGCCATTTTATTCTCTAGGGCGTTAGAAAAAAAAAGTATAATGTTTGGGGGTTCGAAGTAATTTTCGAGCAAAAAAAAATGTTTTTAACTTGTAAAACAACACATCTAAGAAAGAGGCTCGATCCTTAAAGCGGTGTTCCGGCCGAAATTATACTTTTTAAATAAAAATACCCCTATAATACACAAGCTTAATGTATTCTAGTAAAGTTAGTCTGTAAACTAAGGTCTGTTTTGTTAGTTTTTAGCAGTAATTTGTTATTTTATAAACTTGCAGCAGGCCGTGGCCATCTTAAGTGTGGGCATCTGAAGCCAGACTGTATTTCTTCCTGGATCTCATCCTTGCAGATCTCGCACATGCTCAGTGCAGCATAAGCAGTGTAATAGGTTTCAGGTCAGGTTTCCATAGCAACGGCAGTGTCAGAGGAAGTTGCTGCCCCTTCCCAGGAGGCATTGCAAACAGGAAATGATGCGATGGGCCGCGGCCAGGGAGGAGGAAGTGAAAAATTAATACAGCAGATATACAGTCTGTGCTGAAACTAACTGTTTTCGGTTTGGGCACCAAAATTTCCATTTGCTCAGACTTAAGTAGCTGACAGGTACACGACAACAAAATATAAATGGAAACTTTCAAAGAGGAAGGTGACAAACCTTTAGCGCTGTAGTGCTGCAAAGCGCCCCAGTGTGAAAGGGGTCTAAGAGACGAGGAGGCTGAATCGGTTTTGGGGCCCATTTGCCCTGTTGCACGTGTCCACACAATCGATATGTAATGCGTTAGGACGGTCAATTCGCCTGGAATCAGCTGGCAACTAGGCTTTTTTAACATACACTATAGGATTGTAACAGACCTGGGACACCTTTGGGCGCTCCAAAGAGAATAGTAATGCAGTGTGCATAGTGCCCCCTCAATCTCCTGTGGGGCCCTGTTCTGAGCCACATTCCAGTCTGAATATTGTGTCCGGGTTTCAGGTGGACTGAAACCCGGACACTTGATTCAAAAGCCGAACGGTCCAGGTGAATCCTGGACAGGTGGCAACCCTACTGGCAACACATCCCAAGGTACAAAATAAGACACCTGCACTATTTTTGGCATTACACCACAATGCACAGAGAATTCCCTCTGTGTGGTGACATGTAGCTGTGCGTGTATAGGTGTGAATCCAGCCACAGTAATGAGTTCTCTGGTGTCACAATGTCAAATGTCTGTACACTATACAGTGCATCCGGAAAGTATTCACAGAGCTTCACTTTGTCCACATTTTGTTCTGTTACAGCCTTATTCCAAAAATGGATTAAAATAATTTTCCTCAAAATTCTACAAACAATTCCCCTATAATGACAACGTGAAAGGAGTTTGTTTGAAATCTTTGCAAATTTATTAAAAATAAAAAAGCGAGAGCGCTCCTGCCATTCAGCCGAGTATAACGCTCTCACCTCCTCCACCTCACCTTCCTCGTTCTCCACACAATCCCCCAGACCTCCCCAGCCTGTCAGCGCGCCGCCCAACCACAGCATTGCGGCGCTCTCGGCCCCCATAGCCACCTGACAGACGGGCCGCGGCTCCGGCACGAGGTGTAGCGGCCATCTTGCTTCACCCAGGCTCAGTGCTTACACTCATCCCTAGCCACAGCGCACCCCCTTCCTCAGCCACTGGAGCCGCCCAGACTGTCACACCGCTGCCTGAAGTGTTTACACTGGCACTCCCCTGCTCCTAAGGGGTACCTGGGAAGACAGATCATGGCTCCAGACCTGGGAGCGGCGGCCACCTTGCTCCACCCGAACACTTCATGGTTTGGTTTGTGCTCTGACATGCACTGGTAACTGTGGGACCTTTGTATAGACAGGTGTGTGCCTTTCCAAATCATGTCCTGGGTACCTGGAAAGACAGATCATGGCTCCAGACCTGGGAGCGGCGGCCATCTTGCTCCACCCGAACCAGTGGTGTAACTAGAACCTTCAGGGCCCCCAGTGCAAGAAACCATGAAGGGCCCCCCTGAACCCCAGCCGAGGCCCTTCCCTCCGAGTCCGGTGGTGGAACTCCAGGGCTCGGTCACAGGTACGACTTTTGTGAGCCCTGTAGTTCCACCACTGGTATCAGCATTTTTTTTTATTATTTTTTACAATTTTTTAGGAGTCCCGTTGGGGGACTTTGGTGAGATATCAGAGGTCTAGACAGACCTATGATGTTACACCTTTGAGACAAAGAGGAAGAAGGGAAAGGGAAATTGGGTCCCTGTCCTCTGGGGAGAAGTGGGTCCTGTCCCCAGGAGAGATTGGGTCCCTGTCCTTAGGGGAGATGGGGTCCCTGTGCCCACGTAAGTAGGAGTCCCTGTCCCTAAGGGAAATGGGGTGCCTGTCCTCTGGGGAGAAGTGGGCCCTGTCCCCAGGGGAGATAGGGTCCTTGTCCTTAGGGGAGATGGGGTCCCTGTCCCCACGTAAGTAGGAGTCCCTGTCCCTAAGGGAAATTGGGTCCCTGTCCTCTGGGGAGAAGTGGGCCCTGTCCCCAGGAGAGATTGGGTCCTTGTCCTTAGGGGAGATGGGGTCCCTGTCCCCACGTAAGTAGGAGTCCCTGCCCCTAAGGGAATTGGGGTGCCTGTCCTCTGGGGAGAAGTGGGCCCTGTGCCCAGAGGAGATGGGGTCCTTGTCCCCAAGGGAAATGGGGTCCCTGTCCGGGAGAACTGAGCAGCACTGCATGGAGCAGGAGAGGGGGACCCGGAGGAGTGGCAGAGGACACAGGTTGTGTGGGGAATGCACAACTAAAGAGCAGCCAGTGCGGTAGTCGAGCATGGAGCTCTGCTAGTCACCCCCCACCTCCAGCCACCCGTGCGCCCGGTGCCCAACCGCCTAAGCTGCCACCGGCCATATGTAGAGGGGGCCACATGGGCCCCTTGCAGCACAGGGCCCAGCTGCGCTCGCGACTGCTGCACCCCCTATAGTTACGCCCCTGACCCGAACACTTCATGGCTTGGTTTGTGCTCTGACATGCACTGGTAACTGTGGGAGCTTTGTATAGACAGGTGTGTGCCTTTCCAAATCATGTCCTGGGTACCTGGAAAGACAGATCATGGCTCCAGACCTGGGAGCGGCGGCCATCTTGCTCCACCCGAACACTTCATGGCTTGGTTTGTGCTCTGACATACACTGGTAACTGTGGGACCTTTATATAGACAGGTGTGTGGCCTTTCCAAATCATGTCCAATCTGAATGTATAACAGGTGGACTCCAATCAAGTTGTAGAAACATCTCAAGGATGATCAGTGGAAACAGGAGGCACCTGAGCTCAATTTTGAGTTTCATGGCAAAGACTGAGAATACTTATGTACAAATTTGCAAAGATTTTAAACAAACTTCTTTCACATTGTCATTATGGGGGATTGTTTGTAGAATTTTGAGGAAAATAATGAATTTAATCCATTTTGGAATAAGGCTGTAACAGAACAAAATGTGGAAAAAGTGAAGCGCTGTGGATACTTTCCAGATGCGTTGTATGTAACCAAACTATGACTTCCTGACGCAGGAACACGGTGGCGATAATAATTGTCACATAGCCCCCAATACCCTCATTGACTGTGATTTTTGTGTGACCCTTCCCCCCCTTCAGGGTCCTCATCAGGAACCTCTGTGAAAAGCCACAACCTCACCGTCACCATAGGAGGGGAAGTCACTCTGAAGTGTCAGCTCCTGGTACAGGACACCAAAGTCACCCAAGTGAACTGGAACCTCTGCAATGACGTGCACATCGCATCCCACATAAACGGCTACACGACCAATGGTGCCGTGGTGGGAAAATTCACAGAACGGGTGTCCTTGGCCGAGGATTATGGAATCCAAATCTCCAACGTAAACAGCAGTGATGCCGGCTTCTACTGCTGCGTCTTCAACACTTTCCCACTAGGAAAATTCACAGGAAGGATTTACCTGGAGGTTATAAGTAAGTTCTAGGCACTGGGGGGGGGGGGGGTCAACTTATAAGGTAGATGTACTGCCACAAGAGATGGTCAGAGACTGCAAACATACTACCAGAGACTGTGGACATACTACATGAGATGGTCAGAGACTGCAAACATACTACCAGAGACTGTGGACATACTACATGAGATGGTCAGAGACTGCAAACATACTACCAGAGACTGTGGACATACTACATGAGATGGTCAGAGACTGCAAACATACTACCAGAGACTGTGGACATACTACATGAGATGGTCAGAGACTGCAAACATACTACCAGAGACTGTAGAAATACTACATGAGATGGTCAGAGACTGCAAACATACTACCAGAGACTGTAGACATACTACATGAGATGGTCAGAGACTGCAAACATACTACCAGAGACTGCAAACATACTACATGATATGCTCAGAGACTGCAAACATACTACCAGAGACTGCAGACATACTACATGAGATGGTCAGAGACTGCAAACATACTACCAGACACTGTGGACATACTACATGAGATGGTCAGAGACTGCAAACATACAACCAGAGACTGTGGACATACTACATGAGATGGTCAGAGACTGCAAACATACAACCAGAGACTGTGGACATACTACATGAGATGGTCAGAGACTGCAAACATACTACCAGAGACTGTGGACATACTACATGAGATGGTCAGAGACTGCAAACATACTACCAGAGACTGTGGACATACTACATGAGATGGTCAGAGACTGCAAACATACTACCAGAGACTGTGGACATACTATATGAGATGGTCAGAGACTGCAAACATACTACCAGAGACTGTGGACATACTACATGAGATGTCAGAGACACTACAGTGCTTTGAAAAAGTATTCATACCCCTTGACATTTTCCACATTTTGTCATGTTACACCCAAAAACTTAAATAAATTTTATTGGGATTTTATGTGATAGACCAACACAAAGTATCACATAATTGTGAAGTGGAAGGAAAATGATAAATGGTTTTCAATTTTTTTTACAAATAAATATGTGAAAAGTGTGGGGTACATTTGTATTCAGCCCCCTTTACTCTGATACCCCCTAACTAAAATCTAGTGGAACCAATTGCCTTCAGAAGTCACCTAATTAGTAAAAAGAGTCCACCTGTGTGTAATTTAATCTCAGTATAAATACAGGTATTCTGTGAAGCCCTCAGAGGTTTGTTACAGCAGTGGTCAACAACCCTGTCCTCAGGGCCCACAAACAGGCCAGGTTTGCAAGACAACTGAAATACTAGACATGTGCAATTCGTCTCGTTCCAAATGAGTTTTTTAACGAATTTCGACAAATTAGTTAATTCGGAAATATCCAAATTAACGAAAACCCGTTTAACAAATTTTTCTGAATATTCGTAAATTTGAATATTTGAAAATTTGTAAATTCGTACATTCGTAAATTCATCTATTCGCTCATTTGTAAATTCGTACATTCGTAACTTTGAATATTTGAAAATTTGGAAATTGTTAATTCGTAAATATCAGAATTAACGAAAAACCGTTTAACGAATTTTTCCGAATATTCGTAAATTTGAATATTTGAAAATCCGTAAATTCGTTCATTTGCACATTCATAAATTCGTACATTCGTAAATTTGAAAATTTGTAAATTCAGAAATTTGTAAATTCGGAAATCTGAAATAATATTTAACAAATAATAACTTAACTATTACTAACTGTTAAATTATAGGTATTGTAATTTCCTTTCAAATTTGGCTGATAGTGAACGTAACAAATACAAATTTATCCGAAGTTACGAATTTTCCGAAATAACGCATGCCGTATCCAAACGAATGGAACGTAACGAATCAATAATAATAAATAACAATAATAAAAACTTTTTATTTATTATATTTATTATAAAAAAAATGTCCTTTCCATTTGTTTAGATGCGGCATTCGTTATTTCGGATAAATCATAACTTTGGATAAATTTGTATTCGTTACGCTCACTAACAGCCAAATTTGAAAGGAAATTACAATACCTATAATTGAATAGTTAGTTACAATTTCAGATTTTCGAATTTTTGGGTTTTCTAATTTTGAATTTCCAAATTTTCTAATTTACAAAATGTACGAATTTACAAATATAACGAATTTTCTAATTTACAAATGTACAAATTTACAAATATACGAATTTTCTAATTTACAAATGTATGAATTTACAAATTTACAAATGTACGAATTTACAAATGTATGAATTTACAAATATAAGGAATTTTCTAATTTACAAAATATACGAATTTACAAATATACAAATTTTCTAATTTACAAATGTACGAATTTACAAATGTATGAATTTACAAATATAACGAATTTTCTAAATTACAAAATATACGAATTTACAAATATAAGAATTTTCGAATTTACAAATGTATGAATTTACAAATGTATGAATTTACAAATAGAAAATTTGTATATTTGTAAATTCATACATTTGTAAATTCATACATTTGTAAATTAGAAAATTTTATATTTGTAAATTCATACATTTGTAAATTAGAAAATTCGTATATTTGTAAATTTGTATATTTTGTAAATTAGAAAATTCGTATATTTGTAAATTCGTACATTTGTAAATTTGTAAATTCGTACATTTGTAAATTAGAAAATTTGTATATTTGTAAATTCGTATATTTTGTAAATTAGAAAATTTGTTATATTTGTAAATTCGTACATTTGTAAATTTGTAAATTCGTACATATGTAAATTAGAAAATTCGTATAATTTACAAATGTACGAATTAAAAAATTTACGAATGTGTGAATTTACTAATTGCGATCATAACGAATGACCCGAAAAACGAAAAAAAAAAACAAAAAACAAATGAAACGAAAACAAACACATTTTTTGGCGGTGAACATGTCTATGAAATACATCCCAGGTGATATCATTTGCTGCTCAGTGATTGCAGTATTCTAGTCTGCATCTCCCCCAAGGTAATACATAAAACCTGGCCTGTTAGTGGACCCTGAGGACAGGGTTAATGACCACTGTGTTAGAGAACCTTAGTGAACAAACAGCATCATGAAGGCCAAGGAACACACCAGACAGGTCAGGGATAAAGTTGTGGAGAAGTATAAAGCAGGGTTAGGTTATAAAAAACATCCCAAGCTTTGAACATCTCACGGAGCTCTGTTCAATCCATCATCTGAAAATGGAAAGAGTATGGCCCAACTGCAAACCTACCAAGACATGGCCGTCCCCCTAAACTGACCGGCCGGGCAAGGAGAGCATTCATCAGAGAAGCAGCCAAGAGGCCCATGGGAACTCTGGAGGAGCTGCAGAGATCCACAGCTCAGGGGGGAGAATCTGTCCACAGGACAACTATTAGTCGTGTTCTCCACAAATCTGCCCTTTAGGGAAGAGTGACAAGAAGAAAGACATTGGAGAAAGAAAGTCATAAGAAGTCCTGTTTATGGTTTTGAAAGAAGCCATGTGGGGGACACAGCAAACATGTGGAAGACATTTATAATTTTCCTTCCACTTCACAATTATGGCGCCACTTTGTGTTGGTTTATCACATAAAATCCCAATAAAATACATTTACGTTTTTGGTGGTAACATGACAAAATGTGGAAAATTGAAAGGGGTATGAATATTTTTTCAAGGCACTGTACTACAGGAGACAGCCAGAGACTGCAGAAATACTCCAGGAGATGGTCAGAGACTGCGGACATAATACTGGAAACTATTGTTGGCATCCCTTGTGACGGTAATAAAACTGGTGAAGTAAAAGTAAAAAAAAAACAGTTAAAAAAAAAATGTAAACATTTTTTAAATCTCCCTCACCCCCCCCCCCCCCCCGTGGTTGCACGCAAAGGCGAACACACATGTTGGTCCGGCACACATACGTAAACGTTGATCGCAACACACATGTGAGGTATCGCTGTGAATGTCAGAGAGCAATAATTCTATCACCAGACCTCCTCTGTCACTCTAAACTGGTAACCTGTAAAGGCTTTTAAAGCGTTGCCTATGGTGACGTAGTTTGTGGCCATTTCAAGAGTGTACGCAATTTTAAAGCGTGACATGTTAGGTATCTATTTACTCCGCATAGCACTATGTTTTATATTTTTACAAAAAAAAATGGATATTATTGTGTTTGTGTGCAATAACATTTTTTAAAGTGTATTTTTTCCAAGAAATTTGCATTTGAAAAAAACGCGGCGCAAATACCATGTGGCATAAAAAATTGCAAAACCCACACGTTTATTCTCTAGGGCTCTCTCTGCTAAAATATATATATATATATATATATATATACACACAGCGGGTAAAATAAGTATTGAACACGTCACCATTTTTATAGGTAAATATATTTCTATAGTGCTATTGACATGAAATTTTCACCGCATGTGGGTAACAACCCGTGCAATCTATACATACAAAGACACCAAAACAAATACGTTCAGAAATGAATAGACATGTGCAATTCGTTTCGGTTTTTTTCGTATTTTTTCGTTATTTTCGTTCGTTCGTTTTCGTACGAATGAACGAACGATTCGCTAAAAATTTTAACGAATAACGAATCGTTCGAATCGAAGGAATCCGAAAACAACGAAAATCTGAAAAAAACAAATTAGAAACAACGAATCTACGAATAGAAGAAAATCCAAAAAACGAAAACGGGAACAACGAAAATCTAAATTAACGAAAAAATTCGTACATTCGTAACTTTTTTTTTGTTGTTGAATTGGTAATTTTCCGTGTCTCTTACAATGGCGCTGCTTAACGTGCTTCGATTGGATTGAACGAAAAAATTTGTAAATTCATAACTTTTTTTTTTTTTTGATTCGTAATTTTCCGTGTCTCTTACAATGGCGCTGCTTAACGTGCCTCGAATGGATTTAATGAAAAAATTCGTAACTTTTTTAATTTTTTCGATTCGTAATTTTCCGTGTCTCTTACAATGGCGTTGCTTAACGTGCCTCGAATGGATTGAACGAAAAAATTTGTAAATTCGTAACTTTTTTTTTTTTTGATTCGGAATTTTCCGTGTCTCTTACAATGGCGCTGCTTAACGTGCTTCGAATGGATTGAACGAAAAAATTCGTACATTCGTAACTTTTTTTTTCGATTCGTAATTTTCCATGTCTCTTAAAATGTAATAATAGCATACACATTACATAACATTATGAATTATGCTCCGATTACGAATCTACGAATGTTACGAATGTTACGAATGTACGAATAAATACGAATGCGTCCGAATTTCGAATAAACAGAAATACAAATCAACGAAAAAAGAACTCTTACGAATTTACGAATCGTTAAAAATACGAACACCGACGACTTACGAATTTACGAATCAACGGAAACGAAAAGAAACGAAACGAAACTAAACAAATTTTTTTGTTGTGCACATGTCTAGAAATGAAGTTCTGTGTAATAAAATGGAATGACACAGGGTAAAAGTATTGAACACATGAAGAAAGGGGGGTACACACAGGCATGGAAAGCCAAGACACTGGCTGAAATCTATCATCAATTAAAAAGCAGTCAGTGCAAATTAATATCAGCTGGTTCAGTCTCAACTGATGGTCTATAAAAAGGCGTCTCATTACCAAGGTGTCACACAAGAAACAGCTCATGATGGGTAAAAGCAAAGAGCTCTCTCAGGACCTTCGCAAACTTATTGTTGCAAAACATAATGCTGGCATTGGTTACAGTACGATTTCTAAACTTCTAAATGCTCCAGTGAGCACTGTTAGGGTCATAATCCGGAAGTAGAAAGAACATAATTTCACCATAAATCGGCCACGACCAGGAGTGAGAAGAATTATCAGAAGAGTTGTCCGACAGCCAAGGACCACTTGTGGAGAGCTTCAGAAGTACCTGGAATTATCAGGTACAGTTGCTTCAAAGAAAAGTAATGCACTCACCCGCCATGGCCTGTGTGCCCCCTCACCACGCAAGACTCCATTGCTGAAGAAAACTCATGTTGAAGCTCATTTAAAGTTTGCTGCACAACATTTAGACAAGCCTGTGAAATACTGGGAGGATTTAGTCTGGTCAGAGGAGACCAAAATTTAACTCTTTGGAAACCATAATACACACCATGTTTGGAGGGTAAATGGCACATCACCCCAAAAACACCCCCCCCCCATACCAACAGTGATGTTTGGAGGTGGAAACATCATGGGGGGCGGTTTTTCAGCAAACTTCATATCATTGAAGGAAGGATGAATGGAAAAATTGTACCAAGACATTCCTGATAAAAGTCTGCTGCCATCTACCAGGATGATGAAGATGAAACGAGGGCGGACATTTCAACAAGACAATCATCCCAAACACAAAGCCGAGGAAACTCCCAATTGGTTTCAAAGAAAGAAAATAAAGCTGCTAGAATGGCCCAGCCAATCACCTGACTTGAATCCAATAGAAAATCTATGGAAAGAACTAAAGATCAGAGTTCATAGAAGAGACCCACAGATCCTTCAAGATTTGAAGACTGTTTGTGTGGAAGAATGGAGCCAAAAATCTCACCTGAGCAACGCATGCGACTCGTTTCTTCATACAGGAGGCGTTTGTACCGAGTATTAAATACATTTCAGTTAGCGGGTTCAATACTTTTTCCCTGTGTCATTCCATTTTATTACACAGAACTTCATATCTGAACCTCTTTGTTTTGGTGTCTTTGTATGTATGGATTGCATGGGTTGTTACCGACATGTGATGAAAATGTAATGTCAATAGCACCTTTATAAATATATTTACCTAGAAAAATGGTGAGGTGTACAATACAAATTTTACCCGCTGTGTATGTATGTGTGTGTATATATATATATATATATATATATATACCGTATTTATCGGTGTATAACACGCACCGGCGTATAACACGCACCCCAAGTTTAGGAGGGCATTTTAAGGAAAAAACGTTTTAGGAGGGAAGTTTAGGGGAAAAAAAAACTTACATTTAAGCGTCATTTGCAGCTTGCCCAGCGTCATTGTAGCTTGCCCGGCGTCATTTGCAGCCTTGCCTAGTGTCATTGTAGCTTGCCCAGAGTCATTGTAGCTTGCCAGCATCATTTGCAGTCTTGTCCGGGTTTAAATTTCCCGACGCCGAGACGCTCTGTCGCGTGCGCCGCCGAAAAAAGACCGAAGCGCCCCCGGAAAAGACCGAGCCGACTGTTCTGCTCCGCTCGCTTTCCCGCCTCCCTGCTGTTTCCGGAGCAAGCACAGGGAGGCGGGACTACGAGCGGAGCTGAACAGTCGGCTCGGTCTTTTCCGGCGCCGCTTTGGTTTTTTTCGCCCGCGATACGGTCTTTTTCGGCAGCGCTCGCTATTTTTCGGCGGCGCTTGCCATTTTTGTCACTTTTTTTGGGGGGTATCGGCGTATAACACGCACCCACGACTTTCCCCCGATTTTAAGGCCGATAAATACGGTATATATATATGTAGCACTGACCCCCGAAGGAGCTGCTGGTTTGATTTGGGCTTACCGTTACCTTCGTGACCTCGTATGCGTCTAGTGGGTTTCCCGAGGTAGATGGCCCAAAGAACTGTAGAAACTGACACTGGATCCGATTTGGGATTTTTATTTGAAAAAAGGGATAAACAAAACACAGTCTCTACGTAGGAATAGAGGGTTTAGGAGAAAAGTTCAGGTACTCTTGGAACTGCGTAAAGCTGAAAGTCTCTCAACTTGCAAATCCAGAGAATAGCCACTCACAACTGGATTCTCACAACTCGGATAAACCTCCTCTCACTAGGCCTAGCAGCCGATAGAGTGTTCTAATAGAATAAAGTCTCTGCCACAGACTTGGTTGTAACTCAAGAATAAATAAGCTTAGAGAACCCCCATATGGTACCAGTATCTCGCAGCTGGTCCGGCAATACCGTACGAGTGCAGATTCACTTGGTGTCTTTCAACTTGGCTTCCAGGCTCTTGCCGAGGAACCAGCCTTTTGCATGGCCCTCTTCTGAAGAGTCCTCCCCTGGTTGCATTCTCAGTTGTTGGGCCTCTCCAAAGATGAGACGGCACCGGACCACCTTAGAATCCTCCTTCCAGTTACTGTGCCTCGGGCTAGCCAGCCCAGAGACTCGGAATTGGATGGATCCGCACCCCAGGCCATGAGGGCCCCGAGGGCTGGTCAGGAGGACCAGGACCAAACAGACAGAAAATCTTCTGGACCGGAACCCCAGTAGCACATGATCTCAGTACCTTAAGTACCCCCCTCCCAGAATGCACAGCAAGACGCCACACTTACTGGTTGGTTCCGAGAGAGATTGGCACCCAATGCGTCCAGCCAGACTGCGTTCTCGAACTTGCCAGAAGTGACACCCACACCTATGGCCAAGCAGAACACTGCAATCCAGCCAAACTGGTACTGAAACCATAATTTAGTACAATTAACCCCAAAACCCAACTGTGGTTCTGGGAACATTAAATTTGCAAAACATATAGCGCGTGCTCATCAGAAGGGGTTCCAAGTTATTTTCAAAAAATACAGAAAAAGGCCTGGTCTGAAAATGTTTTTTAAATACTTGACTTTTCTCTGCTTCAACCTCCTATTTTTGAAGTTGGTGTCAGGGTCTCTTTAACTACTTCCCACCTGGCCACTGTATATATACGGCCGGGTGGGAGCCGTCTACTTCTGATAGGACGTTCCGGAACGACCTTCAGAAGTAGCGGGATCGCGCCCGCGCAGCGGCGCGATCCCGATGCGCTCGTGTCACCCGGACACGGCGCATCTCAGATCGGCAGGAGGGCTCTGTGATTGGCTCTCCTGATCACATGACAGCCGTGTCGAATCACAGCCATCATGTGATGTAAGCAAACAGCCGGTTTCTAGGCAATCGGAAGTCGTCGGTGAGGAGAGGAGAGCGGATCGCTGCAGCCGGCTGGTGATCAGTGAGTATTAGCTGTTTTTTATAGCTCCCCACAGTAAAACACACATGTCCCCAAAACACACATGTCCAAAATAATAAAAACACATGTCCCTCACATATGTCCCAGTAAAATAACATGTGCCAATGATTATCTGCACACATATGTACATCATCATTTGCGTACATGTCCGTGATCACGCGAACCAATTATTATACACTTAACGGAATTTTTTTTACAAAAAACATGTAGCAGAATACATTTTGGCTTAAATTTATGACAAAATTTGATTTTATTGGATTTCTTTTAAAAAAGAAAGGAGAAAATATTGTTTTTTTTCAAAATTTCCGCTATGTTTTCACTTATATCGCAAAAAATTAAAAACTGAGTCGCGAATAAATACCACCAAACTAAAGCTCTATTTGTGCGAACAAAATGATAAAAAATTAATTTAGTTACAGCATAGCATGACCGCGCAATTGTCACTGAAAGTGCGAGAGCGCTGAAAGCTGAAAATTGGTCTGGGAAGGAAGGGGGGCGAAAGTTCCCAGTATTGTAGTGGTTAAGGACTGATTTTATTTTTCACTAACAGAGGGTTCTACATGGACACTTGAACATTATTCCTGGACTGCCCTCCCTTGCGGGATCCTTCTTCTGGCTGCTGGAGGTCTGGCGATTTTCTGCCACAAGGTGAGAGAATATTAAATAAACATCACATTTATCGATTTCGGGGACTGAGTCTAGGGAGATAAAGCTTTACTCCTCCTAGGCAAGGGTCATCATTAGTATTTATGGGGTGTCAAACCTGACAGGGCCTCCCCACCTAACGGAGGCCAGGGCCCTAGCCCACTCCCCTGCCTCCAGCCTGCAATCAGCCAGCAGAGTAAGGAGGCAGTGTGCACAGTGCGAATAAGTCTCCTAATTTAGGGGGAAGACCACGCTATAATATTGCCATAAATACAATATAAAATGCATGCAAATAAAGTTCTCTTATGCATAAGACAATCAGTCTAAATAATAAACCTGCGTTGTGCCCTCTTTGCCCCTAAGAGAAAACACCGCACTCACCAGATGTTGACTTTTAAAATTAAAGATGTCAAATAACGCCTTTCCATCGATTTGTCAAACGTGTAGTAATTGGTGGTCCTTGGTCCCTTTAAGTACAAGTCACTGGGTCCTTTCCCTTTAAAGTCTATAGGATGCCTCCGTTCCTTTAAGGGTACTCAGCCTTGCCCCCACATTCCAAGCATTAAGAGTGAGAAAAAACACATATTGTGTAGTATTTTTTTATTACAAGCTCATTGGGAATAGTAATACACTTACACTGACAATTAGAAGTACGAGCCAAAGGAAACCGAAACTAGGAGTGCTGGTTTGTGTCCCACATCTGTTCCAAGAAGCGGAAGTGACGTCACTGCAAGCCACGCCCTACACATTTCATCATCTACGTGTGCCGTCCTCAGGGTAGTTCTGGAGATAGAAGTGGGAAACATACAGACTGCATGCATCAGGAGTATGTATTGTATGGTGTGCAGGGGGCAGACGTGGGTAACATACACAGTGCAGGGACCAGGAGGGTGTAATGTATTAGTTCAGGGGTCAGGAGTGGGTTGCACATAGAGTGCAAGGGTCAGGGGTGTGCAATGTACATAGCCCAGGGGTCAGGAGTGTGAAATGAATATACCGTATATACTCGAGTATAAGCCGACCCGAATATAAGCCGAGGCCCCTAATTTTACCACAAAAAACTGGGAAAACTTATTGACTTGAGTATAAGCCTAGGGTGAGAAATGTGCAGCTACTGTAAGTGGAAAAGAGGGTCAACAATGCCCATTTGCAGCCTCACTGCCCATTTGCATGCCTCACTGTGCCCATTGGCAGCCATGGGTCCTCCGAACTTCAAACTTGGTAGTTAAGGGTTCCTAGATGCCCCCTAGCTGCAGCCAAAACATGGGGTCTCTGGACCCAAAGGGTCCCGAAATGACATTGCTGTAGATGGACACAGTTGGCCGACTTTGGGGCCCTGTATCTCGGGGCCACTTGGTGCTAGGAACCCTAATTTGGATATGTTGTAGTGCTGGTTCCACTGGGTTTGCACACCAAATTTGGGGTTCCTAGTATAAAGTGGTCCCGAGATAGGGGGCCCTAAAGTCGCGTCGGAAAATGTCATTCTCTGCTGCAGAAAAGTGCTTGACTCAAGTATAAGCCGAGGGGGGGCTTTCAGCACAAACAAATGTGCTGAAAAACTCGACTTATACTCGAGTATATACGGTACACTATATTACCATAAGTATTGGGACACCTGTCTTTACACGCACATGAACTTTAATGGCATCCCGATCTTAGTCCGTAGGGTTCATTAATGAGTTGGCCAACCCTTTGCAGCTATAACTCTTCTGGGAAGACTGTCCACAAGGTTTAGGAGTGTGTCTATTTGTGAAGTCAGGCACTGATGTTGGACAAAAAAGCCTGGTCTGTGCAGGCAAGTCAAGTCCCTCACCCCTAAATTTTCTCATCCATGTCTTTATGGACCTTGCTTTGTGCACTGGTGCGTTGTCATGTTGGAACAGGAAAGGGCCACCCTCAAACTGTTCCCACAAAGTTGGGAGCGTGAAATTGTCCAAAATGTCTTGGTATGCTGCCGCCTTAGGAGTTCCCTTCACTGGAACTAAGGGGCCAAGCCCAACCCCTGAAAAAAACAACCCCCACACCATAATCCTCCATCCATGAAATGATTTGGACCAGTGCACAAAGCAAGGTCCATAAAGACATGGAAGAGCGAGTTTGGTGCGGAGGAACTTGACTGGCCTGGGCAGAGTCCTGACCTCAACCTGATAGAACACCTTTGGGATGAATTAGAGTGGAGACTGGGAGCCAGGACTTCTCATTCAACATCAGTGCCTGACCTCACAAATACGCTTCTGGAAGAATGGTCAAACATTCCCATAAACACACTCCTAAACCTTGTGGACGGCCTTCCCAGAAGAGTTGAATCTGTTATAGCTGCAAAGGGTGGGCCAATTCAATATGGTTGTGTAACACAGACAGTGCAAAGGTCAGAAGTGTGTAACGTACATAGCTCTGGAGTCAGAAGAAGAAGGGATCAGGATTGTGTAATTAGGGGTGAGATAACCCCTACAGCGGTCTTACAGGTGTACATCATCTCTTAATGCCCCAAACGACTTACTTTCTTGGTCTGGGTGCAACCACTCTCAGGGCTGATCCTTGGCATGTATAATAGTTTGGGCTCCAGTCACGTTGGCAGCTTTTGAACTGTTTTTGCTGACAACTGCTGGGAGAGGGATAGGGAAGCATCATACCTAAAAACAATAAATAGCAGTACTTCAGGGGCATTTTTTTCCTTCCAGTGACACCACCGATTCAGGGGTCCACCACAGGGCTTAGTCATAGAAATCTCTGTGACAAAGCCCAATGGTGGGTACAATGCATCAAAGGAAGAGGTGCCAGGCAGGTCTTGGAACAATGGAGTTTTACAAGAGTTGGACTTTTTGGCATGCCACTGGCAGTTTTTCTTTGGATGTATTGAAAGTTCAGAGTAAGGTCAAACTACAGTTTTGGAGCTAGTACCCAGACAACCAAAAAGGTGATCCATTACAAAGGACTTAGTAACAACAGGAAACCTTTATTTGTAGCAATGGAACCTTAACGGGGGTTCAACCTCATGCCTAATCTATGAAAAACATTCCAAAAATTTGACTATACACACACTTTAATTTAGACAAAATATTTTCTATATCGGGAGTGGTGGTGGTGGATTGGAGGTGGAGCAGGAACCATTTATGGACCATGGGGGACAAAAGAGAAGGCAGACAATGGCTGAACATTGATGGGGTGGTGCACATAGAAGAGCTAGAACATGGAGTGGAGAGTTAAAGAAAGCAGAGTGCAATTTGATGATAACAGCGGGGAGGGACGAGTTTTGATTGAATATGGAACCTTGAGATGGTTTGGGAAAACATAGTAGGATCTGACAGTGAGAGTGCCAAGACCCAGGTCTGAACCTACAACTTCTGTGTCTGGAGATGTCTCTTCTTGCTCATCCAACTGGGATGGTGGACTGCTTCTTGGACAATTCCTTGGATAATCTTGCCTTGTACCTTGCTTCTTGTGACCCTTGAACTCGTCCCATAAAATTCCTATTATAAACCATGCCTTTGCACTTCCTGTTTGCCAGATTATTGTGCTCTCTCCAGCCATTAGCTCACTCTTGTCACTCCAGCTGCCCTCCGTATAATCGCTACCAACCTTTGGCTCATTCCCCAACTATGCTTCTGCCTTATCCCCTCTAGCTACTACTCGGCACTGACCCTTGGCTTGTTCATCGACTCTGTCTGATCCTGTCCAGCTACTACTTGGTACTGACCCTTGGCTTATTCATCAACTACGCTTCTGCTTGTTCCTTATCTGATTCATCCGCTGCTCTCTCTCTGCTGGGGCAATCCTGAGAGCTGTAACCTGGCATTGGCAAGCAGCAAAACCCATCTCCACCATCCGGAGCTCTGGTGAAAACCAGCTGGTGCTTAGACACAGTGTGTCAGGTCACCTGAGTACAGGTGACAGATGCACCCCATTGGGGTCTGAAGTGCACCGCAAGGTAGAACAACAACATAGATCCCACTGGGAGCTAGAGCATAAGATTCCCCAGGGCACGGAGTCTAAGAGCCAGCAGGTGTTCACCAGAGCCTCTAGTGGTGAGGATGGACTGCGTTGCAACTGGCTCCAGGTCGCAGCCCCCAGGGTCTCACAGCTCACGCTTACAGTAGGCTACAGGAGGACAGAGAGGAAGCAGCAGTCCAAGACAACAAGGGATAGTAAGGAGATAAGCCAAAGGTCAGGGCGACTAGCAGACAGGAATAGACAGAGAACACACCAAAAGGTCAGGGTCACAAGCAAGCAGGAATAGTCAAGAACAAGCCAAGATTGGTAAACAGTATCAGACGTAGGACACAGAGCAATGAGCACACGGAAGCCAAATCACAATATTGATCAGCGAGGTTGGCTTGCAATGCACAGGTTAATACAGTGTTCCTAATTAGAGGCTGGGGTGGAGCTATGCTGATGGAAGATTATTTAAGCAGCCAGCTGAGAGTGGTTGGCCTCTAAAGGTGAACACATGGAGGAGAGGTAAGCGGGCAGACAAACATTACTGCATAACCATGACACAGTGCCTCAGGTGAGCCTGTGTCATCTGCTGTACTCGTGAATCTCTCAACTGCTACAGCCACTGGCCTCCGAGCCTGACTCCAGACCATGAAAGACAGGTATTGCGAGAACTAAGTGTTGTTTGAGGAGTAGAAGGGAGGGAGGACTAGCAGCTGATCATGCTCTATGGGGGAGGGTAAAATGGCAGACTGGTCATGGAAAGTGAAGAGAGAGGAGGCAAAGAGGGAGTTTATTGTGGTCTAAGGTGAAGGTTCATGTATGGACTACCATTTCTCCTCGTTTGGCAGTTCAAATCTCTCTCTTGATGTGTAAAGTCAGGGCACAACTGTTTTCAGCAAACATGACTCACTTCTTAGAAGGGGTGGGGTGTAAAGCCAAAGGGGTGGGGCTTAGTGGGATAGCTCATAGCTTAGCTCATGCATGTTTATTGAAAGCCAGGTGGTACCTAATATCTTCTTGGAAGCTTTTATCCACTGTGGCGGTCAGTGGGGGCAGTATTCAGAGACAGCATTGTGGAGAATGGAGGCCACAGAATACCAGACACACTGGCAGCAGCCACAGGGCTCAGGAAATGGGAGAGTGTATTGGGCTAACTGCAGCAGATGAGATTGTGAAGAGATCAGGGTGGAATCCTGGTGTAGACTTGATTGAGTGATTGTGTGAACAGTAGGGGGATATCTAGAGAAGCTGCTGTAGACCATTTTTAGAAGAGCTTTCAGGAAATGTAGGGTGGGCAGGATGAAAGATCCCAAAGAATGCCTGGGATGGGGGAATGCCAGAGAATGTAGTGCTGACTCTGGGGAGAAACGGGAAGAGGGTTGTTATAGAAGATATTCTGAAGGGGGAAGTGGTCATAAAAAGCAGTGCGGAGAGTGTGAGGGAAGGGGGTTGTAATTTAAGTCAGCTTTGCTCTGGGGTCAAGAGTGCATAACAGCAGTGCCGGGACAAGGTCATCCAGTGCCCAGGGCAAAGATGCCAAACTGCGCCCCCCTTTCCCTTAGGGTTAGGCTCAGGGTGCCCCCTACCCCTGCAATATACCATTGCGCCAGGGGCAGCCGCCCCTCCTGCCCACCCCTTGTCCCGGCCCTGCATAACAGTGTAGAGGCCAAAAGTACGTAAAAATTCCCCCTCCTTGCATTACAACCCCCATGACAAAACCACCTCCAGCACAAATTCTCTGCTTCTTGAATTGTACTCACCAGACCATGGTATGCTGATGCTGGTGAGTCCCCACAGTCCACCATCTGCAATAATCTACCAATGCACTCTTCTTCAGTTTGCTGTATATTTCACTCACCAGTTTTTTTTTTTTTTTTTAATCTTTGTAGAGAAGATCAAGATGGTGGCTTAATGCTGGAAAACCAAATAGCTTACCCATAGACCCAGCAAATATGGGAGTACCAGTGCCAGCTGTATCTCAAGATGGAGAGGACGACAGCCGAAGCCAAGAATACTTCAATGTCATTCCCTATGGCAGCCTACGTGCTCATTAACATTTACATTCTACATTTTTTTTTGCTACAAGTACTGCAAAAAATACATGTTTTAAGAGAACTGTTTGTTAGTGGGATGGTGATAACTGAAAAACGTTGACGATTGTGGTGGAGCTGTGTTTTCACGAAAGTGCCTGAAAAAGGAGACCTGTTATGAGAAATAAGCTGCCATTGCCGAAAATACCAGTTTCTTGACTGTCATGCTGATTCACTGACATCTGTAAATTTTAAGTCACTGGCTCAGGGAAAGTATATAGATCAGGAGTTCACAAATTTTCCTGAAACCGTTGGCCGAAGATCTCGCAGAATCCGACACTTCCGGGACTGTCGATTTCCTGGTCCCCTGCCACATGCTGCAGTCCCATTGTGTCACTGCTGTGTTTTGTAGTGAGGTAGGGAGTAGGGATGAGCTCTGCTGGTTCCGTTCCTAGTCCGAACCCACCTGAGCTATCCCACCAGAAAGCTGTCACAGCGCCCCGACAAAATCAAAAGGGGCCGGGGGATTCCTCGCCGTGCAGACACACTTATATGTGCGGGGCAGGGATTGCTTTCGACCACTTATCAACGGCGGTCCACAGTGACAGTTTCCTCTTGGGACAGCTCAGGCAGGTTGGGACTAGGATCTGAACATGCTTGAGTTCATCCCTACTATGGACACGCAGGAAGAACCACAGTGCAAAGAGTAGGAAATTAAGAATGCGCTACTCCCAGAAATGTCGTATTCTGCAGGATCTTTAGTTGTTTTATTGTCTTCACTACTTCAGAGATCGGTGGCACAAGCAGGAGAGGTGAATATTACATATCTCAGGGGGCACTTCATGTTTTAAAACTTATTTTGCCTACTTATCACCTTAATAGATTTTTTGTGGGATCTTTTTTAACCGCCTAGATACGTAGAAATACTGATGAACAGATAAGGGCTCAGTCCTTTGAGGAGGTGGCACAACTCTAAGCCACCATACCAGGCACCATGGGCACTGACTAGCCTGTTGGCAATTTGATCAGGGCACCAATGCTTTGGAAGCATTTTGGGGACCTTGCTATTCTGAAGGTTATGCGGGCTGGTATCAGCATACCATAATGCCGTGCTGGGCACCATGGGTGTTGAACAGCCCGTTGGCAATTAGAATCTGTCAACGGTGCTTTGATAGTATTTGGGGGAGCCTTCTTAAAGCACCTTGTTATTCCAAAGGTTACACGGGCTGCTATCAGTATCCCACCACCATGCTGTACTAGACACCAGGGGCGTTGAAAAGCCTGGTAGCAATTAGCATCAGGTTCCAATGCTGTGGGAACATTTGGGGGGGGTCCTAACTTAGGGACCTTGCTATGCTAAAGGTCATGTGGGTTGGAATCAGCATGATGAGGGCCACATTCTTGCTGACCACTTGCTATGGGGATAGCATTGTACCAGACACCACAATGTACTAGACACCAGGGGCAGTTAACAGCCTGGTGGCAATTAGCATCATGCACCAGTGCTTTGGGAGCATTTGGGAGACCATTTGGCATGGGGGACCCCCCCCCCAAATGTTCCCACAGCATTGGAACCTGATGCTAATTGCCACAAGGCTTGTCAACGCCCCTGGTGTCTAGTACAGCATGGTGGTGGGATACTGATAGCAGCCCGTGTAACCTTTGGAATAACAAGGTGCTTTAATAAGGCTCTCCCAAATGCTATCAAAGCACCGTTGACAGATTCTATTTGCCAACATGCTGTTCAACACCCATGGTGCCTAGTACAGCATTGTGGCATGACATTTGGGGGGGGGGGGGTCCTAACTTAGGGACTTTGCTATGCTAAAGGTCATGCAGGCTGGTATCAGCATGACGAGGCCTGCATGCTTGCTGAACACTTCAGGAGGAGTCTATGGGGATACCAGGCCACATTGTTGGTAGCATTGTACCAGACACCATGGTGTACTAGACACCAGGGGCGTTGAACAGCCTAGTGGCAATTATTATCAGGCAGGCACCAGTGCTTTGGGATAATTGCTAATATGCTAAAGGTCGTGTGGGTTGGCATCAGCATGATGAGAAATTCCCCGACTTAGCTGGGGTAGGCGGAACACTTTGGTGGGGGTGGGTCAGCCACGCCCATTGACCTTTGACCTCTGGGGACATGCCTGCTGACCTTTGGAGGAGGTCCCTATTCCAATCCCTGAGTCCTAACCTTGTTCTTCAAGGGGAAACCCTAACCCTACCCCTAACCCCAAACCCAACCCTAATGCTTGCTGACCACTTGCTATAAGGGACTATGGGGATACCAGGCCACATTGCTGGTAGCATTGTACCAGACACCACAATGTACTAGACACCAGGGAAAGTTAACATCAGGCACCAATGCTTTGGGAGCATTTGGGGGACCCTTTTTAAAATAACTTGCTATGGTGAAGGTTATGCAGGCTGGTATTAGCATGCCACAATGCCATACTAGGCACCATGGGTGTTGAACTGCCTGTTGGCAATTAAAGTCAGTCAACATTGCTTTTGAAGAAGCCTTCTCAAGGCGCCTTGCCTAGTACTACCATGCTGTAAGAGGCACCATGGGCGTTGGAAGAACATTTGGAGGACCCTTCCTAAAGGACCCTTTGATTATAAAGGTCATGATGGCTGGTATCAGCATGATGAGGGCCACATGCTCACCTACCATTATATGCTATAGAGGACTTTGGGGATACCAGGCCACAGTGCTGGTAGCATTGTACCAGACACCATGCCGTACTAGACACCATGGACGTTAAACAGCCTTGGTGGCAATTAGCATAAGGCACTACTGCTTTGGGAACATTTGGGGGACCCTTCTTAAAGGACCCTGTTAATCTAAAGGTCATGCTGGCTGGTATCAGCATGATGAGGGTCACATGCTCGCTGACCACTTGCTATAGGGGGCTATGGGAATACCAGGTATCAGGTACCAGGGGAGGGTATCTTTTTTTTTTTTTTTGCAAGTTTTTATATTTAAAAAATAAAATAAAATTCAGAATTCTGCCAAAATCGCACGAGCTAAAAAATACTTTTATAAATAGGGTCACAGAGAAAAGATACTCTTCCTTGTTTTGTTTTTTTTACCTGTTTTCAAAACCTAAAATAATAGGCCACAAAAATAAAAAAAAAAGACAATAAAATTTATGCCAAGCAGACACAAAAACAAAAAGAATGTTTTCATTTTTTTTTATTATTCCTTCATATTCAAACTTCACAAACAGTGTGAATTTACAATACCTCAGAAAGTGAAACTTACAAAAAAGTGCTGGTAACATTTAAAAAAAAAAAAAAAAATAAACAAAAAAACATCATCCTTTAGCAACATCAATAACTCTTTCACACAGAACAGAAAACTTGTAAAAGTTTTTTTTTTTTCGTATTTAAGGCGTAATACTTCTGTATAAAGTATATGCAAGAGATAAACTTTCACAGTATTCAAAAAATGTCACAAGAGTAATATAATAGAATATTGAAGCGCTACAATTATGTTCTTTTTTTTTTTTGTTGCGTTTTTTAATATTTTTTTTTTTTGTCCTGTTTAAATAACAATACAAATCACAGGTAAATATAGGTGAGAAAGAGAAGAGGCTAGTTATAGATGGCCTTAAGGGTGCTGCCTTACTGTTGAAAAAAAGCTGTCAAGATGTGAGTAGTAATTCTATACTTTAAAGCACTTGATTAAAAAAAAAATAAAAAAAGGCGTATGCATTTTTTTGTGTTTTTTTTTTTTTTTTACCATTATATGTCTATATTCTTTTCTGTTCATCTATTTTTTTTTTATTTCTGTAATTGACAAATGTTTACTGAAAGAAAGAAACTGAAAAAAAAAAAAAAAACAATTATAAGAAGTGACAATTAGCATTTCACCAACCTGCATCAGAGAAACTGTTGGCCTGCCTTAGGCACCAAAAAAAAAAAAAAAAAATGAAATGTGTTGAGCTGTTCGGCTGCGGCCTTCAAAAATAATGGCAGGATGCTAGGCTGTTAAGACACGACGACAAATATTTTCGGGACACTGATGGACTTTTTATTTGTTGTTGGGGAGAATTAAAATTTAATTTTGGCAACAACTGCAATTTTTTTATTTTATTTTTTTAAATTGGGGGGTAGAAGACAAAAAAAAAAAAAAATTGTCCATCTGACGATTTTTAAGTGCTTGTGTTTACTAAGTGCAAAGTCACCAGAAGTCCCGACGGGAAATTTAATATCGGGAAATTGGCTCGGTTTGAAGTGGAGACGCCACTTTAGCCTTTTTTTTGTAATATCGACAGGCTCTGTTAAATACTGTTGTAGCCCCCCACCCCCCCCAAAAAAAAATAAAAAATATGGCTGGTGTGCAACGTGCTTTCTTGTATAAAAAGTGCAGTGTTAAGTTAAAAAAAAAAAAAAAAAGTAAAAAAAAAATTTCAGCGAAAACACTGGAATGAACGCGAAAGCTGAAAAGCACAAAATCAGACGGGGAAACCGGTTCTACAAAACACGCGCGTGACACTCTGGCACTCCCACGTTTATAAGGTGCTCAGCGTAGAGACAATGGCACGCCGAGTGCCGAATTAAGGTGCTTTGAGAAGGTTGTCTTATTTTATTTTGTCACAAACCAACGATCACACATCCCTCACGACGCCCTGATTGACAAACCAAGGACATGATATCGAAGTTATAAAAAAAAAGGCAGGCCAACAGTCTCCGACGTCCCCGCGTGGGATAGCATACGTTTACCAGTAGATCACCAGCAATTGAAATTCTTCATAACCAATCGTTTGTAATTTTTTTTTTTTTTTTTATGTTAAATACAAATATATACATGTCAACCCACACATACAGAATACATAAATGTATATATAAAGACATAGTACATACAGTATACATGTATATACACGTGTGTGTGTGTATATATACACAGATACTGCATTAACACCCACTTGTAAAGAGGAAGAAAAATCGAACAGTACCAAAAAGAGTTAGTGAAACGATGTGGTGGTTTTATTATGTAATGCTTTGCCCATTTAATATATATTTTTTTTTGTTTCCAAAGAAAAAAAACAAAAAAAACACAACTTCTTCCATTCCTCCTCAAGTCTCCTTTGAACTGTAATATTAACGCAACGGTTGGAAAATAATAGCTGTTCACTTGTGTGTGGATGACCAGTTAAGCTCTGCTTTTGCTGCTCTGTAACGGTGCAATTGTTGTGAGTACGTGATCCGGTTTTTATTTTTTTTTGGAGGTCGTGACCTCAGTCTGGACTGTTTTGTGAGGGATTCTGCAAAGTCTGGGTTAGTTTTATGTCTGTTTTTTTTTTGTAAGGAATTGAGGAAGCGGAATTCAAAATCTGTATGTCCCGTAAGGCCTTTGGCTAACCAGGCTTGTTTACAAATTCTTTCACCCTTGAGTTATTTTGGAGCTTAGTCGAGGTTAGAATTCAACACCATAGATAACACGCAGCCCTCATGGTCTCAGATAATCGAAGATTCGATTTTCCAGATCAGTCACTACACTATCAAACCAAATATAGCTTCTTCTGGTAAAAAATAAAAAAAAATAAAAAATGTATAGCTCCAGGAAAAATTGTATCCTGTTACAAGGCACCAAGAGGGCTTCTACGTTTTTTAATTGTTTACATTTTTTACGCTTGGGGTGTATTTTTATTGCTTTTTTAAAAAAGTTTGATAGTGATACATAATATAGCTTTTTGTTCTTTTTTTTGTTCATAACTTTGTCTGCAGTTGGTAAACTTTTGGTGAGTGGAGACTGAGCTGGGTTAGCCACAATGAACCCTAGGGAGCAACCTAGGACTGGTGGATGTCCAAGGGGTTCAAGCTTCAACCTTCATGCACCTGCAGTAAACCAGAGGGATAATACAGCTGGCCAAAGCAGTGCACCCAAGGGGGGATAAGCTGGTAGACAGTTGGTCTTCCATACGGCAGGCCATGCCAAATAAAGCACCTTCTCTGTACCTATTGCAATCTTTAGTAATATCAGTTGAAGGGGTTGGAAAACTGCTACCTTGAAGGGGTTGGAAGCTGTACCCTGGGGGCACAGCTGCTACCTTGCCTTGGGGGCTCAATCTGTCCTAATCCATCCCAGAGTGGAGGGCAAATATTTCCAAGGACCAGGATATAAATGTATGTATATCATCCTATGTAATATTAAGTCCTACTGGCAAAAGTGGTCCACTGCTTCGGGTGAGTGTTATCCCAGTTCGTTGGTTTATACATAATAGTCAACTAGATGACTTATTCTATTGTTGAGAGTTAATGATTATATGGGCTGATGGATTGCCAAACAGATTGTTATTTTTATAGAAATTTTACATTTTATTTAAATGTATTTCATTTTTAATTTGTTTAATAATTGTTATAATAAAATGGATTGCCAAACAGGAGGGCAAATAGTTCCAGGGACCAGGATATAAGTGTATGTATAGCATCCTATGCAATATTGAGTCCTACTGCTAAAAATGGTCCACTGTTTCTGGTGAGTGTTATCCCAGTTTGTTTGTTTATACATAATAGTCAACTAGACAAGCTATTCTGTTATTGAGAGTTAATGGTTATATGGACTGATTTATTAAAATGTATTACCAAACAGAATGCTCATTTTATATAAAATGTTATATGAATTTTTACATTTTATTTAAAATGTATTTTTAATAATTTTTATATTAAATGAGCACTGCTCATTTTATATTAAACATAATTATGCCATTATGATAATATTAGCAGCTTCTGTTTTTTTTTTTTTTTTTAGCTTTTTTGAGCCACACTTGCCATTTTGCTCACTATATTTACAAATATTGAAAATAGGTAGGAAAGCGTTAACATTCCTAAACATAATCTATGAGCTTAATTATTCTAGATGTCCACTCTATTCCCTGAGGAAGAGCTTATTGAAACGCGTTGGGCTACCCACAAGAATGCATCACATACTTTGATTTGTTGCAGGATTTGTTGGTGCTTGCACTATAGTCTGAAATGTAGAGTTGGACAATATGTATATTGCCTTGTATGGGGATGAAGCATCCCTTGTCAGCATTCAACATTATGTATTTTAGTGATGTTTTTTTCTTTCTTATTTATAGAAATATGGTGGTATAGATATGAGTTTGTGCACATTTGCACCTAAAAAGTCCCTCCACTAATAGAACAGTTTTGCCACTTTGCTCACCATATTGTCATTAGACTTTTTATGGCACGCACAATGTTTTATGTGGCAATATTTTTCAACTATATATATCTAAGTAGACTCTTAAATCTAATGGAGGACTAAAAAAGTATAAAATATTCATTTCATAGGAAATCGTTAAGGTTGGTCGTAGATGTCCTAAATCTTTGGTCAACAGGCTGACTGGTTGATGAACTGAAGGAGACTTTGAGGATTGCATGTTTGATGGCTTATTTGTTGAACCACCTCTGCAGCTACAGGATGAAAGTATTTGTTTGTAGAGCTTTTCAAATTGGACATTTCCAGAATATATGTCCAATACAGGTAGTGAGGCTAATGATCCCCATGGATGGCTTGAACTCTGACCATCTCCTGCTTAAACGGCCAAAATTCAAGCCATGGGTGGCCCTCCATGCACCAACTGGCTCGATAAAAGTCGATTTAAAAATCGCCTGAGCCCGGGTGGAAAATTACTGGCCGAAGTGTGACTACATCGTAATAGATGCAGCCACTGTTCAGCAGGCTGCCTAAATACAAGAGCTGGCAGTAGAGATGTAAAGATTTAACTAGCACGGATGGGGAACCGATTGATTTTTTCTCATTCTGCTCTTGGGCTGAATGAGAGAGAATTGAGCCATGTACAGCGGCCTAAAGCTATGGGTTGAATGAGAGAATATTGAGCCATGTACGGCAGCCTCGAGTCATGGGCTGAATGAGAGAATATTAAGCTTTGTACAACGGCCTCGAGCCATGGGCTGAATGAGAGAATACCGAGCCATGGGCTGAATGAGAGAATATCAAGCCATGTACGGTGGCCTCGAACCATGGGCTGAATGAGAGAATATCGAGCCATGTAGGGCGGCCCGAATAATGGGCTGAATGAGAGAGTATCAAACCATTTATGGTGGCCTTGAGCCATGGGCTGAATGAGAGAATATAGAGCTATGTACGGCGGCCTCAAGCCATGTACAGTGGCCTCGAGCCATGGGCAGAATGAGACAATATAGAGCTATGTACGGTGGCCTCAAGCCATGGGCTGAATGAGAGACTATAGAGCCATGTACGGCGGCCTCAAGCCATGTACTGTGGCCTCGAGCCATGTACGGTGGCCTCGAGCCATGGGCTGAATGAGAGAATATAGAGCCATGTACAGCGGCCTCAAGCCATGCACAGCGGCCTCAAGCCATGTACAGTGGCCTCGAGCCATGGGCTGAATGAAAGAATATAGAGCCATGTACTGTGGCCTCGAGCCATGTACGGTGGCCTCGAGCCATGGGCTGAATGAGAGAATATAGAGCCATGTACAGCGGCCTCAAGCCATGTACAGCGGCCTTGAGCCACGTACAGTGGCCTTAAACCATGTACAGTGGCCTCAAACCAGGTACGGTGGCCTTAGGATACTGGAACATACAGATCAACCCCTTTTTTGTGTATTGATTAATTTTTCCATCCTGAATTTGGTTTTGAATTGTAAAGATAAGAAAATATGTCACTTGGGATGGACCTGGGGGAGGGCATAATTGAGAAGTGATTGAAATTAAAAAGACGTAATATTCAAGTCTTTAAGAAGGCAGTTTTCACAGTGAAAGATAAACACTTATCTGGCAGTGATGAAGTCTTTTAATCCTCAATATTCGGAAACATTTTAAAATACGGCAAAGTGCCCAACCAGAACCTAAAGAGGTTATTTGTGGGAAAGGGGGGGGGGGCAACGGCTGTGGTAGGAAGCACTAAACCTGTCTATGCAATCAACTGGATCAATCTACGACAACTGTCCGATAAACCGTTTTACACCCTGGGTCCGAGACTGATGGGACAGAAATAAATAAATAAATAGGTGGACGTAGGTGAACTAAGTCATGGGAATTTATTGATGAGCTTAAGGCCACACTCTATGTTTTTCTTTAAACTGAAATAATTCTCACAGTTGTGATTAATGGATTCTTAAGGTAGTGACAGACTGTTAAAGGAAAGACATTGAAAAGGATATTCAAGCCAGAACTTTAGAGGTGCACTACATTATTTGCACGGCTAAACGGTGTGGCTTCAAAAGGATTGATTGTGCTGATTCTGAAAAAGACGGCGTACGAGACAGTGGACAGTGAAGTTCCAGCTGGGCTACTTTATAAAAGCAGAAAAGAAGGCACATACTAGAAACTGTATGATTGCTCAAGGAAGATACCAGGAATGAATGGAAAGGGGGTTGGGGGGGGGGGGGCATGAAATTAACAAGCACCTAAAGCGCTTTCTTGTGCTCACACCGAACGGGGAAGAACGTGCCTCTCAGGGTCGGTCCCAAGTGACTCTGAATTTGGTTGAAATTAAAGCTTAGGATGGAAAAAGATCAGGGATGGTAAATGAATTTCCGCAACTCAAGACCAGAAATGATATTTGTGTTGACTGCCAACGGTGTCCCCTTTCCTCCTCTCTCTTTTTTATATAGTTTTTTTTCATCAGGGTACAAAAGCAAGTTGGGTGGCTTGACTTATGGAAGGATAAACCCATCCAAAACTGGACTTCTTATATTGTGTGGAGTTTTGTGCGTGGTCCAGATTTGGTGGGTTACCCAATGTCAGTTAATGATCCATCGTGTTTTTATGATATGACATGGATGTGGATGCCTCACCTCAATGGTTTTGTGAAAGGGCAAGAACTGCCTGATTTGAAGCAAGGAAGCAGCATATAAAATACAAGAACATGGTGGGCATCCAACGTCAGTTCATTTATCGGTCAGTATAATTGTTTGAGTTCATAATTACTTTTCTAACCAAACTCATAATTATCTTTAAAGATCTTTGCAAACCATGATCATCAACTTTGCTCATCTAAAGTTTCATGAAGGTCTGTTTTGATTGATTGATTGATTGATTGTAAATGTACATGTGAAATTTGCTATATGGAGAGGTGTAAAAAAAAAAGGAGGGGGAACACCGTTTTCCATGGATGACTTGAAAATATATATTTTTTGTTTTTTTTTATTTTTACACTTAAACTCCAAGTCCAGTGTTTGACATCTCATAAATAATATTTTTTCTTTCTCAATAAAAAAATTAAACTTGAAAACACAACAATCCCTTTTCTACGTCCTTTTCAACACAAAATAAACAGCAGTGGATACAAATATTATCTTAACAAGTACAAAAAAAAAAAATTCTTATCCATCTTTAACACTCATCGACAAATCAGCTTTAACGTCTCAGAACTGCAGCATATCCGTAAGGGCAATCATAGATTGTTTCAAATTGTCTCTCCATTAATTTGACTTTTTAACATTTTTTTATTTTTTATTTTTGTAATTAATGCCTTCACCAAAAAAAAAAAAAAATCAATGAAAATAAAACAAACTAAAACAGTCTTATACCAATAAGATGCATTCAAAAATAGAAAATATTACACAACAAAAATAGGTCTCCTTCCTTTCCAAAGACTTTGAAAAAAAAAATCTGACATTTACCTCTCATTGCAAGACAATTTCAGTCAAGGGCACACATTGTACAAATAAAAATTATTTTGTGGTGATTCTGAAATTGCATTCAGAGAAGGGTAAACAGCTTAAGTTAAAACATAAAAATTTGAACAGCTGACTTAATAATAAAGATATTTTGGCAGGCTTTCAGTCTGTGAAAAACTGTGAAAACAACATTTTATTTTTAATTTAATTATTTTAAATTTTCTTGACGTCAAGAATAAAAAAAGGACAGGATAAATTACAGTGCAACTCTGTCCAAATTAAGTGCATTATAAGTCTGTAAGGGTGGTGTTTTAATTGTACAAACGCCACAAAAAGAAGGTTGTGGTTGGAAGCACTGGGCACCAAAAGATGCACGGCCTTTTCGATGGGGTGTACTAAGTAGAATCCCTTGGGGCTGTCCCAGTCTTTGGGAAGAGAAAGATCCTCCATGAAAATCTATTTTGGTTGACTGATTTCCACTCCTCGAGATTGGTCAGTGAGTCAAAGGTTGCATTCTATATGACAACAATTGGGTAGCCTTAATATTGAGATGCCTTAATCACAACCAAATGATTTGTAGAAATGTACTTTATGTTTAACACAGCCTTTCTCAACCTTGTACCCAAAGGAACCCTTGCAATAATTTTCAGGTCTCGTGGAACCCCTGATCAGGTTACTAAATTGGTGGTCATTGGGAAAATTCCCCTTACTTTGGATTGGTTAATGGGAAGAATGCTCATTACATTGGTGGTGATGGGAAGAATGTCCATCACATTGGTGTTCAGTGGGAAGAATGTTCCTTACATTGGTGGTGGTGGTTAGTGGGAAGAACACTCTTTATATTGGTGATGGTTACTGGGAAGAATGTTCCTTATATTGGTAATCAGTGGGAAGAATGCTCCTTACATTGGTGGTGGTTAATGGGCAGAATGCTCATTACATTGGTGGCAATGGGAACAATGTCCATTACATTGGTGGTCAGTGAGAAGAATGCTCCTTACATTGGTGGTGGTTAATGGGCAGAATGCTCATTACATTGGTGGCAATGAGAAAAATGTCCATTACATTGGTGATCAGTGAAAATAATGCTCCTTACATTGGTGTTCAGTGGGAAGAATGTTCCTTACATTGGTGGTGGTTAATGTGCAGCATGCTCATTACATTGGTGGCAATGGGAACAATGTCCATTACATTGGTGGTCAGTGAGAAGAATGCTCCTTACATTGGCGGTGGTTAGTTGGAAGAATGTTCATTACATTGGTGGTCAGAGGGTAGAATGTTCCTTACATTCATTGATGGTGGTTAATGGGCAGAATGCTCATTACATTGATGGTATTGGGAAGAATGTCCATTACATTGGAGGTCAGTGGGAAGAATGCTCATTAGATTGTTGGTGGTTAGTGGAAAGAATGCCCCCCTTTAGTGGTGGTCAGAACACCATGCTTAGAGTCATGCTGTAGGCTCTGCCAACTGGTGTTGGAGCTAGAACTATGCAGGCAGCATCACCTAAGAGGCCAGTTAGCCACTGCTCAAGGAACCCCTAGCTACCTCTGGAGAAACCCAAGGGTTCTACGGAACCCTGGTTGAGAATGGCTGGTTTAACTCAAGGGAAGACAATATCTAAATGTCATATGGGCTTTGACAATAGTTTATTTTTTTTTAATTGAGAAAATAAAATTGTTGTACGTTTCACACTATTTGAAAGGTGGGTCGTTTTTCACAGCCTGATATATTTAAAAACTTAAGGGGAAAATAGAATTTAGTACGGCATGGTCCAAGCATACACTCAAGGCCTAATGGCTTGGTTGTACTTAGCACATTCTCTACAAATAGCCACGGCATTTTGGCCAGTATACACAGGCCTAAGCACAATCTATGCCTGCCACAAGGGGTACCTAAGGTATGAATGCCGGAATGACCTGCACATGAGACTAAAGTACAGTGCCAGCAAATTCTATACACAAAGCTGTTGTACAGTTGCCTGTATGCTCTGCAGATAAAACCACAGTATGGGTACCTGGTGCATGCCCTTGACCGGCTAGAGTGTATTGACCATGCCCTGTGGAATTCACCACAGCATAGTACCGGGTACACCCTCTAGTGCACAAAGAACATTCAGCAAGATAGCTTCTCCTTTCCTACTAGAACAATATAAAAATCTATATGTACAATCGAAGTAAAACTCAAGGTAATAACTAAAACATGGAGTCCCTAGGATAGATTCAGCTCCTTAACTCACTACCACCTGCAATGTGTCTCTGTCTTGGTACTGAAGAAATTTACAAGAACACAATAACATGAATATATGAATGAAAAAAAAATAAAAAACATGAAATAGTGTTTTTACTTATAAAGTTCCCTATAACTGATAAGGGCTGTCTTGTTATTTTGGCCACCAGACGGGCAAATCCTACGAGGCCACCTGGAGACCTAAAGGTAAAACATAAAAAAAGATAAGGCTTCTTAAGATACGCTAAGCATATACAGTAGATGCTCTTGGCGTTTTATTTTTTTTTATTTTTTTGCTTGTTGCACCTTTACACGCTGTTTGCCTTTGTCCGAAAATAAGCCTCCGTTCTAATATTTGGTCTACAGTAGAAATACATATCGACAATATGAAAAAAATAAAACAACAAAAATACAAACGAAAATTTTTTATTTTTTTTTAAATCTAACAATATCATTTTTTTTATTTTATTTTTTTTATTTTTAAGTCATTGCTTTTTCACATGAAAGGTTGATACTGCTTGTAAAGATTAAATACAAGGAACGGTGTTAGTAATTTTAAAAAGTTAATAAAAAGTCTAAAATAAAATCTGTTCTATCGATAACTAGTATTTAGTGAAATTAGTGCTGCGGAGAGTGATTCACTGTGAGGGGGCGGGGGGGGGGGGGGAGAAAAAAAGTGGGGGGGGTGTCTTAGCTCATGTTGTTTTATTCCTAATCAAAATATATTACTGTAAAATGTACAATACAAAAAGAGAAACATCAACTTGGGGGACCAGCAAAGTATTTTGGTCTTATTGGTCGAGCCCAAAAAAAATTATTGGCCGAACCATTGGGTTTTTTTTTTACAATGTTTCATGACGATAGACAAAGGCAGAAAGGTGTTTTTTTTTTTTTTTGTGTGAACAGAATCGATAGTCTACGACAATATAGACGTCTGCTATCTTGCCCCCGAACTCAGGCTTTCAATGGGTTTAAAAAATAACTAGTAGCTAACGACACTCCCTACGAAGACCAGCACCAGATGGTAGTTGCCAAAAAGTCGGAACTTTGCTGATTTGGTCAACTTCCAAACTGCTTAAATATTATTTTATTTTTATTTTTTTTTATATTTGTTGCAAGAAACAAATACCTAAAATATTCCCCGTGTTTTACAAAGGGAAAAAGTGCAATGCCTTATTATTAGCACACAAATAATAAAAAAAAAAAAAAAAAAAAAAAAAAAGGAGACGCCGACAAGCTAATAACTCACATAAAAAAAAAAAAAAAGACTTCCCCGCTCGACAAGACCGAGAAGGGGGAGATGTAAACGACAGCAAGCAGTAAGCTGGAGCCGTGTTTGGGTAAGTTTAGTGTGATTTTATATTTTTTTCCGGGTTTTTAGTCAGATACTGGCCAGATGGTGGGTGCAAAATGGAAATCAGACGGTGGGGGGAAGGGGCGTGGCAAAAAAAATATCATAACCCCCTCCCCCCAACATTTGCCACTCAATCCAGTTTGTGTGTGTTCTCGTTATCGTCAGCTCCAGGCGAAAGTAATTTTTATTTTTTTATTTCTCAGTCTAGTGCAAATATAAACTAATCACAGCATTGCGGGCGTGTAAACCCCACCTCTTCAGGCTAGTATTTTATTTTTTATTTTTTTTGGCCTGAATTTCAGTAGGATTTTGCAGCAAGCAGGCATTGAATAACTGAATACGTGAGTTTAAACGTTCCAAGAAAAAGCATAAGGCCGAGACAATTAAACTTCATCGTCCTTATCGCTTGCAGCCTGGACTTCTCATGGTTTGCGTGTTCAAGGACGCGGTTTGTTCGTCCTTTTTTTTTTTTTTTTTCCCGCTTGGGAAAAAATTCTACGACAAGACGTGAACGATGTCCCTTCCACAAGCACAACTCGACCGTGAAAAAAGCTTATCATAGACCCCCTCCCGCCCCTCCATCATAGACTAGCAGATCCCACTGTGGAGCGAGTTGTCCGGCTAGGCTGGACAGACCATAATTATTGGCCATTAGTCTCTGTAATCGCCCCCTGCCTCTAAATCCAACCAACCAATGAGTTACACAGTATTGGACAGATATCATTTATCATTGACTACATCATGTCTTTTTTTTTTTCAGGAAGCACAGTTAGTTTTTCGTATCGTAGAATACTACTTTTTTTTAATTTTTTTAATTCAGTCTCCATCTGAAGAGTTTTGGTGTAGTCGTACATGTAGGTACGCAAGTTGTAAACTTTCACTTCTTTATTTTAATTTTTTTTTTTTTTTTTTTAATTCAGCCCTCGGGGGCTGAACGTCATTAGTGGTAGCGACACCTCAATAAACACCTCTTTAAAGTCTTCTGACTGGATGATGGTGTTGAAATATCTAGCTGGCTCTTTCACAAAGTACAAGTAGGGATTAAAAGGTAGGAAGGCAATCAACTGTGGTTACATCTAGGAAGATCAACTTATTAAAAAGTGGGTTAGACCCATTCCAGCTCTCTCTCTCTCTCCCTCTCTCTTTTTATTTTTATTTATTTTTTTAACCTTTAGCTAGTTCTTACCGCCCTCGAACTTGGTTCTGCTTTCTAATCTCTCCGCCTGTGCAATGACTTGTCAGTAGTGCAATGCAGTGCAGTCAAACTTAGTGCAATAATTATCAACACAAAGCAACAAAGGCAAAAGAGCAAGACTTTGCAATCCAGGACGAAAAACTTTGACGGAAGAAAGTTGGCTGCAATACTCAAAAAAAAAAAAAATTTCAAAACATAAATTACAAGTGCAACCCCCCCCCCCCCCCCCCCAAAAACAAAAATCCAGGACAGCATCTCAAATAGTCTTAAACAAGGGACAGTGATCCTTACACGACTGTGCTTGGACCATATTCAGCTCGCTCACCTCTAAATGCAATTGGGAGTTCGTATGTACAGGAAGCAGTCTAAATCAACTGGCAGATAGCACTAACCTACGAAAAATGCGTTGACAAGTGCTCCCCCCCCAAACCCCAAGAACATAAATCCAGGACAGTTGTTCCATGTACATAGTCTTAAACAAGGGACAGTGATCCTTCCACGACTGTGCTTGGGACCATATTCAGCTCGCTCACCTCTAAATGCAATTGGGAGTTCGTACGTACAGGAAGCAGTCTAAATCAACCGGCAGATAGCACTAACCTACGTAAAAAGCGTTCACAAGTGCTCCCCCCCCCCCCAACCCCAAGAACATAAATCCAGAACAGTTGTTCCATGTACATAGTCTTAAACAAGGGACAGTGATCCTCACGACTGTGCTTTTGACCAGCTTGCTCACCTCTAAATGCGATGGGGTTCCCATGTACCTGGAAGCAATCTAAATTGATTTGCAGGTAGGACTAACCTACGAAACGCGTTTGACAAGCTCTATTTTTTTAAATACTATTGCTAAAGATAAGAAGTAAGATCAGGTGACTAAACTGGCATCATATTCAATGAAATTTTCTTTTTTGAGCCGACAAAACAGTTGTGTCCCTTCACCGTCTCTCCAACCATTAACTCCTCTCGTTTGACTATTTACACAATTCTCTTATTTTTCTTGGCTAATATGAAATATTGATCGTGGTAAAGATATCTGCTTCCATAATAACTGCATGCTGGGGTGAAGCAAGGCCATCTTGGAAATTAAAATACCTTTACGGAGGCAAGGCAAATAAATAAGCCTGGGTAGGTTTATCTCTGCTTCACTGGGCTAGATGTGGAAAGACAATGTAAGCAAAGAAAGGATAGAAATGTCGGGGTGGTGGGGGGGGGGGATAATTTCTAGTTGATTGCACGCTGTGCACATGTGTCAAGAAATTAATTCTCCTTTCTTCTTATTGCAAAACGTGAGACAATGGAATAATTCAGTCTGAACTGTCACATTTAAAGCAGAGATAAAGGTCTGTACCGAAGCTCACACCTGCTCCACGGTGGAAGACGTGCACACATCTTAAATATTCTCTTCTAATAAAAATGAATATCAAATGCCAAGCTCAGAAGAAAATCGAAGACAGTATGCATTCAATATCTGCTGTTGGGATTTAGTGTAGCGATGCTTTTCAATGCTAGTGTTAAGTTGGCCGCACACATGGGCATGGGGTTGTCCAAAACAACTCCTACGTGACACAATTTTGCAACATTTAGGAGTCCAGAATGATGTCCAAATTTTGGACATTCATAAAGGGTTTTCCATATTATATGGAGGATAATGGAAGCAAGAAATAGGCACCATTGTAGCTTTCATGGGATGCCAATGTGAATACAAGGCATTTGATTTATGAAGCGAATATCTGTAGACCTTGAAAGTGGGCCAGTGGTGCATACAGAGGCCAGTTATCAGCAGGAGGAGGTCTAAAACCAGCTTTAGGACCTTTGCAACCAAGACAAAGCTAGACAGCCATGCCAAGACTAGCCTTGGCCAAGTGTCATGGCAAAGCCTTAATAATATAGATAGAATCAAGGAATGGAGATTTAGTGTAGTGATGATTTTCAATGCTAGTGTTAAGTTGGCCACACACATGGGCATGGGGTTGTCCAACACATCTCCTACGTGACACAATTTTGCAACATTTAGGCATCCAAAATTATGTCCTAATTTTGGACGTTCATAAAGGGTTTTCAATGTCCATATTACATGGAGGATAATGGAAGCAAGGAATAGGCACCATTGTAGCTTTCATGGGATGCCAACGTGAATACAAGGCATTTGATTTACGAAGCAAATATCTGTAGACCTTGAAAGTGGGCCAGTGGTGCATACAGAGGCCAGTTATCAGCAGGTCTAAAACCAGCTTTAGGACCTTTACAACTAAGACAAAGCTAGACAGCCATGCCAAGACTAGCCTTGGTCAAGTGTCATGGCAAAGCCTTAATAGAGATAGATTCAAGGAATGTATGGGGCCAAGCTGCCAAGGGTTATGAGTTTGCCATGTAAGGACCAATCCAATTTTCAAAGTATATGTCAGGGCAGGGGGAAAAAAAGGGGATTTTTTTGTTACCATAAAATCCCTTTCTCCGAGTTCATTGATGGACAGAGTTCTTCTGAATCTTAACCCGTAGGGTTACAGCGCCACTAGGCAGAAAAAGAACACAGCAACGCCTACGGGCAGTCCTAGCTGGTTAAAAAAAAACCCTCTCTGATACAGGCAACCCAGTTCGTAACAAAGCAGTTTCAGAAGTATAAGCTCCAATAGAGGGGATGGTGCTGTGTCCGTTAATGAACTCAAAGAAAGGGATTTTAAGGTGAGTAACAAAAAAAAAATCAAATTTTCTCTTACGTTTATTGAAAGGCACAGCTCTTCTGAATCTTGATCATAAGGATGTTCCAAAGCAGTGCTTCAGCCAAGGGTGGGCAAAAACAACTGGAACAACAAGGGAAAGTTGCTTACCACCCAAACAAGACCTAAAAGGGGCAAACAAGACCTTGAACCTTGTGGCCAAAACGAGCATCCAAAGTTGCAAACCCATCAACTTTGTAAAATTTTGTAATGGATTACCTGTAGCAGAGAGGGAGGTTTTTATACCAGCTAGGACTGCCCATAGGTGGTGCTGTTTTCTGCCTAGTGTCCTACTCCTGTAGATGGCGCTATAACCCTACCATCAAGATTCATAAGAGCTGTGTCCGTCAATGAACGTAGGAGAAATCTTTTTTTAAAAGCGCAAGAATTACCCATTGATCTGCCAGGAATCCAGTGGGCTCCTGTTTGAGATGACAACGCTGTCTCTTCTACACTGAAACCCCAAGCATCATTGTCAGCCCTGCCCAGTTCTCCCCTGGTGGACTACAGAACACCTCTCCTTCCTTCCTTCATCTTCATAACACGAGGGAAGGTTTTCTGGGCAGGCCTGATGACACTGCTTGGGAATCCAGTGCAGCAGGGGTCGATGGCTGCAAGTTAGGAGAGTTTTCCATTTTGGGCAAGGTCAACGGGTAATTTTTTATTTTATTTTTGCACTTGCAGCATTTTTAAATAGATAAAACATGTAGAAATATGCATGTATTGCAGAGATGTGCTGAAGATTTTTTTTTTTCTTTTCACTTTGCCCAGATAAACACTTTAAAAATAATTTCACATTTACAATTGTATCCAAATCGAACCACCCAGCTTATTAATTTGCTAAGAACTGTCACCAACAGTTAACAGCCCAGTTAGGCAAATGTAAATGAGAAACTATGGACCTTAAACTGGTGTAGATGTCTGCATTTCTCAGAGTGTTCCCCACAAGGTGTTTGGCAGGTAAAAAGTGAAATATTAAACAATCAAAAGTAATCTGCTCTAAGACAACTGTGGGTTGCCGTTGATTAATTTGGTGGGTTCACGTGAAACAAGTCAAAATGGAGCAAAGCTCTGTCGGCTATAGACAGCACTTTAATCTGATAGGAAGGTAGCGTAAGGTTTAATTTACAGGAAGGTTTCTCAATCAAAATAACAAACCGTCCTTGCGTGACTATAAGATAAAAATCGAAAAAAAAAATTATACACAAACCCTAAAAACATATAAAAAAAATGGAAGGCTGCACTTTATACGCTTGGCTCGTGGTTGTTGTGTGCTCCTATTGAACTCAACAAGTGAGCCTGACAGGTGGTGCCGTCTGTCACTCTTTACAACCCAAGTTAAAAATGCAGCGGCACCTGTACAGCCCTTTCAGGATGTAATATTAGCATTAAGTTGAGTGCCCAGGGTTGGTAAAACTGTGGCTGAGCCGCTTGTTTTTTTGTTTTTTTTTAACACCCCTTGTCCGCCTGTGTGAAGAAGCCCTGATAATGTAAAGTGCAGACTTTACTTCTTTATATATGCTTAGAGTTTGCATACAAGTTTTTACGTTTTTTTTTGTGTTGTTGTTGTTACACAAGGAGGGCTTTGATTTATTTGGGCGCAATACGTGAGTTATGCAGTGACTCTGGACTTTTTTTTTAATGTGTTAGCCTCTCTTTTTCTTGTGTATTTGTGTAATACAGGAAGGCAATACCCAGTTAGCCTATGGTTTAATTTGCAGGAAGGGAAAAAAAAAGCTCAGGTAGCTTAAGCTTTATTTTACCAGAAGGGGATGAAAAAGCTCAGATAGCCTAAGCTTTATTTTACCAGAAGGGGATAAAAAAGCTCAGATAGCCTAAGCTTTATTTTACAAGAAGGGGATAAAAAAGCTCAGCCAGCCTAAGCTTTATTTTACAGGAAGGGAATTACAAAGCTCAGATAGCCTAAGCTTTATTTTACAGGAAGGGAATTACAAAGCTCAGATAGCCTAAGCTTTATTTTACAGGAAGGGAATTACAAAGCTCAGATAGCCTAAGCTTTATTTTACTGGAAGCGGATACAAAAATCTCAAAAGGCCTAAGCTTTATTTTACAAGAAGGGGATAAAAAAGCTTAGATACCCTAAGCTTTATTTTACAGGAAGGGAATTACAAAGCTCAGATAGCCTAAGCTTTATTTTACAGGAAGGGAATTACAAAGCTCAGACAGCCTAAGCTTTATTTTACTGGAAGGGGATAAAAAAGCTCAGATAGCCTAAGCTTTATTTTACAGGAAGGGAATTACAAAGCTCAGACAGCCTAAGCTTTATTTTACTGGAAGGGGATAAAAAAGCTCAGATAGCCTAAGCTTTATTTTACAGGAAGGGAATTACAAAGCTCAGATAGCCTAAGCTTTATTTTACAGGAAGAAAATTACAAAGCTCAGACAGTCTAAGCTTTATTTTACAGGATGGGGATAAAAAAGCTCAGATAGCCTAAGCTTTATTTTACAGGAAGCGGATACAAAAAGCTCAAATGGCCTAAGCTTTATTTTAAAGGAAGGAAAGAAAAAGGCTCAGTTAGCATAGGCTTTACTTTGAAATCACAAACTAACAACACTTTGGGGTTGATTTACTAAAACTGAAGAGTGCACAATCTGGTGCAGCTGTGCACGGTAGCCAATCATCTTCTATCTTCAGCTTGTTCAATTAAGCTTTGATAAATAAAAAAAAAGAAGAAAAAAAAAACTGTAAGCAGAGCTGCGCCAGATTTCGCAGCCTTCAGTTTTAGTAAATCAACCCCTTTTGTGTGCCTGTGCTTAATGATTTATCTATGAGATAAGAATTTATGAGGGTACAGCTTTTCATATATTAGCATGCCTAGTAGAAAGTTTTTAAATAAGTAGAAAGTTAAAAAAAATTAAAAAAATGTGGCCTACCTGTTTCACTGAAGGGCAGTTTCAGTAAGGCTACTCAGGCCTTTGAAAAAAAATAAAATATATATATATATATATATATATATATATATATGTATTACATTCTTATGTAAAACTTCAATTAAAATCATTGGAAAAGAATAATAAAAAAAAAAAAAATAAATATATATATATATATATATATATATATATATATATATATATATATATATATATATATATATATATATATATATATATATATATATATATATACATTGCTGTGCAATATATAGTATTGCATGGTTACGCTTTCTGTCGACACCACCGATGCCTATGCTATGTTATTCCTTATTAAAATATTATATGTTTTTCTGACACTGAAATATGCAAACGTTGTAATTTTTGGACAAAGCTCACCATAGCTTACTTGCACATAATTTGCAGCTTGCTAGTGGATTCTAATGGGTAATGATGGCAGGCTAGTGGCCAGCAGGCAGCACTTCAGAATACATTATTTTATCATTACAGCCAATGATTCTAAATCTGTAATAGCGGATAGGTCTGAGAAATGCAGAGACATCTAGTGGAGAAAAACGAGAAGGCAGCATGGGATATTTCAGTCTCCATAATGTTACATTATATCGTTGTGTAATTTAAAATGATGCATACCCCTGGCCTATCCCCCTTGCTTCAGCTTTGCCCCATAATGGGCAACTGATAGCTCAGAGCCGGAGAAGACCAGCATGCTCCACCCCTTTGTTTGGCTGCTGTAGTTTTGCCAGGATTTGCCGAACACCCGAGCAACTGGTGGGATGGACACATGCTGCAGCCTCCAGGGCTCCCCTTCTGCAGCAAACAAAGGCAGGTAAGGGATTCTGGAATAGGCTTAGATATAAATAATTTAGCACACGTTCACGCAATTTGTCATGTGATTTGACAGTTCCAAATCACATGACAAGTCGCACCCCATTGCCGGCAATGGAACCATTCAAATTGCTGCAACTCATATCGCAGAGACCTTGAAAAAAGGTTCCTGCAATACTTTTTTTTCAGATTTCATTGCGACTTGCATAGACTTCTGTTAAACAAAGTCTCAAGCCGCAAAGAGATTGGAGGTGCAAATCGCACTGATCTGGTTGCTTTGAAATCGCGCTGAAGTAGTGCAAATTTCAAAGCTGCACCCGTGTGAACCAATTAACATTAAGAATATAGTTTTCTTCTTAAGTGGTTCTCCAGGAAACTGGTCAAAATAGATGACAGCTCAGTGATTTATATCTTTCAGCTCAGGAACTTCTATTGGAGAACTGAGGGCTGTGTGGGGTCAGAGCCTGTTTCTGAAATCAGCTGTGATGAGAATGGGAGCCATAGAAGGCCCAGGAGGATAAGGCCCTAAAGCTGGAGTTGGACTTTACCCACCACAGCACATCTGGTTTCTGCTCCTGCCCTTAATGTCTCCGGTGCAAACTAAGAAATCATTTTACTCTATGTCCTTATCCCCTTCTCATTGTCATTAAGATGGTGTTGGGTGCTGCCAATATTGATTAATTGGGTTTTGGCAGACTGATAATTTAGCTGTTAACAAATTGTGTCACGTTTGAAATCGCGCTGAAGTAGTGCAAATTTCAAAGCCGCACCCGTGTGAACCAATTTACATTAAGAATATAAAGTGGTTCTCCAGGAAACTTGTCAAAATAGATGACAGCTCAGTGATTTATATCTTTCAGCTCAGGAACTTCTATTGGAGAACTGAGGGCTTGTGTGGGGTCTGAGCCTGTATCTGAAATCAGCTGTGATGAGAATGGGAGCCATAGAAGGCCCAGGAGGATAAAGCCCCAAAGCTGGAGTTGGACTTTACCCCCCACAGCACATCTGGTTTCTGCTCCTGCCCTTAATGTCTCCGGTGCAAACTAAGAAATCATTTTACTCTATGTCCTTATCCCCTTCTCATTGTCATTAAGATGGTGTTGGGTGCTGCCAATATTGATTAATTGGATTTTGGCAGATTGATAATTTAGCTGTTAACAAATTGTGTCACGTTGGTAAATCTCTAGGAAGTCCTAGTAGGTCCAAAGTGAAGGAGATATTACAAGGCCATATGGTGGTGTCACACCACCCCAATGAATCCTCCATAACATGGATGGAGTCAGGCTGTGAGAGAGTGAAACCATTATTATGGCTTTGTGGAAGAGTTGGAAAAAAAAACTAAAGCAGGAAAACCTCAACCCCGTCTCTGAAGGTTACAATATAAGAATCTGGTAGGAAGGGTGACTCAAGCTACCTGTGCCAATCCAAAACTGAAATCTCAGTCTTGGGTGGGTATTTACAGCAAGTCACAGACATTAAAGCACAGTCTTGGAAAGGTTTATTTATTGGCCATCGGGTGTTGTGAAGCATCAGTGACACCAGACTTATGCCAGACTTATGCCCCATACACACAGTCGGATATTCCGATGGAAAAAGTCCGATCGGATTATTTTGTCAGAAAATCCGATCGTGTGTGGGCTCTAGCGGACTTTTTCCGTCGGAATCTCAGACGGAAAAAAATTTCCGACAACAAAATCCGATCGGTCTTTTTCCGATCGTGTGTAGAGAATTCCGATGCACAAAGTGCCACGCATGCTCAGTAGAAATTTGGAGACAAAAGCTATTGGCTACTGGCCTCTACGTAGTCCCGTCGTGCGTGTTGTACGTCACCTCACTCGGAATGATCGGATTTTCCGACAACTTTGTGCGACCGTGTGTATGCAAGACAAGTTTCGGACAAAATCCGTCAGAAAAAATCAGAAGGATTTTGTGGTCGGAATGTCCGACCGTGTGTACAAGGCATTATTCTCATTGTCATTAAGATGGTGTTTGGTGCTGCCAATATTAATTAATTTGGTTTGGGTAGATTGATAATTTAGATGTTAACAAATTGTGTCACGTTGGTAAATCTCTAGGAAGTCCTAGTAGGTCCAAAATGAAGGAGATATTACAAGGCCATATGGTGGTGTCACACCACCCCAATGAATCCTCCATAACATGGTTGGAGTCAGGCTGCGAGAGAGTGAAACCATTATTATGGCTTTGTGGAAGAGTTGGACAAAAAATAAAGCGGGAATACCTCAACCTCGTCTCTAAAGGACTCAAGCTACCTGTGCCCATCGCAAACTGAAATATCTTGGGTTGGTATTTACAGCAAGTCACAGACATTAAAACACAGATTTGTAAGGGTTTAAGTATTGGCCTTCTGGCGTTTCGAAGCATCGGTGACACCATATCCCGGACTTATGCTTAGATGACCGATACCGGTACCTCTGTATCATGCCTGGAGTGCAGGGTTGCTTAGTATTTAGCAATTTAGTTATTGGGCTCTGCCATCCTGAACTGTATTTCGAGAGCTTTGGTACATTTGGCTAGCTCAGAACAAGCATTGGGGATGTTTTAATCTGTCCTGTAGTGCAAACTCTAATGGTACTGACACTTGGTTCTATCTTCAATGGCACTTTCACATTACACGTACTTGCCCGAAATTATACAGCAAGTTCAAGAGTTTGTACTTCTGCAAATGTAGCAAATAAGAACACTAAGTAGATCAGACATTTAAAATGAAAGCAGAGCTCCAGCCAAATAGCTCAACACACAGCTGAAATGCATACATATGTAGAGTTTTACCTGCTGAAATATATTAAATTCTATTCAGCCGGTCTTGTGATTCATACATCCCTCTCAATGCATAGTCCAGGACACCACTATCCTAGACTGCAGCACCAACACCCTGCTGACTGACTGTCCAATGGGCAGGCAGGTGACAAAGAAAGCCGCAATAGTGAGTGGTGTCACTAACCTCCTGGCTTTGCAGCGTGGCAGATGTATGCGAGTCACAGGACCTGGCTGAATGGAATAAAACTAAAATTAAGTTCACTATGAATGCATTTTAAATGTGGCTGTAGCAGTGTCTGAAGTCCCTCTTTAAGATCCAAAGTAGCTTATGGTTTAGTCAGCATTGCCCAAAACGGGAATTTTTTAGTGCACAATAATGATCATTCCTACTCCCATTACAAAATGTAATTCAATGCAAGAATTATCTTGGGAGCTGCATTTCACAATGCAATGCTCAGTGCCACCTCCACCCCCAATCTATGGGCCTGGGTAGTGCCATGCATGCGCATGGGCCCATGTTCTAATGCTTTAGGAGGTTTCTATTGGATCAGCGTTTTGGGAGGCTCTGACAGCTTTCTAGGGGTCAGCATGTAAGACTAAAAGTTTGTCCTGACACTGTTGCCTGTTTTCCTGGTGATGCCTATTTTTTTATTAAAGCAGACCTGCCACCTCTCATACCCTGCCTAGTCAAGTTGCCCCCCCCCCCTCCAAACAGCTGCATAAAAGCACCTGTGGGGTAAAATATAGACCATTTATTTTTCCTTGACTTCCTCCCACAGTGCCTAGATGAGGGCGACATGTTCCTCCTTCGGCTCAGATCTCGGAGAATGTTTCAGTAGCCCAAATATTGCAAGAAGGTGATCCTGAACTGTGTAGCAGCATCTTCTCATGATATTTGGGCTACTAAGCATTCCCTGGGATCTTATCGGCAGGAGGATGATGTCAGCCCCTGCACTAAGGACATTGAGGAACGGTGAATATATTATCTAACCATCCCCCCACAGATACTTTTTATAAAGCGTTTTAGGCTGGGAGAGGGGGCACCTTGAATAAGTGGACTTTGCCACTGAGGTGGAATGTCCACTTTAATCAGGCTTAATCTTAAACGGGTAACGGAGGTATATTTGGGGAATATTTGTGTAAAAGATTCTTGGCCTTGCTTACTTTTCCAGTCCCCCACCCTGCGCAACCTTTTTAAAGAGCTAACCAAGTATTTTTATTTGAATATGAACCATATTGAATTTGCCTTGTTAATTCCTATGTATATATTGCATCAATGCCTCACATAGGAGCAGCCATGTGCTTCTTGGTCATATCCAATATTGAGTGCATAGGGCAGGGGTCTCTAAACTTTAAAGGGCAAAGGGCCAGTTTATTGTCCTTCAGACTTTAGGGTGGGCTGGACTATGTGGAAATTTTTCTGGCATCAGTGGGAGAAAACATTGCCACATTTGGTATTAGGGGGAGGAGCAGTACCCCTTCATTGGGAGGAATAGTGCCCCATCATTGGTGTCAGTGGAAGATATTGTGCTTCATTGTTGGTGTCAGTTGGTGAAATAGTCTCGTATTAGTGGGAGGAGTAGTGTCCCAAAAGTCGCAGTTTGGAGACCACTGGCACAGGGTGTTGTACAGATGAGTGCCACACTAGTTGGATACTTCCAGTACAAATGTTTATTTGACACAATACAAAGGTGGTCAAATATTGGATTTGCCCAACTAGTGTGCCACTTTCAACCCTATAGCACCCAATGGATTGTTTCTGGGGACCCCTTGTAATACCCCTGCCAATAAAGAGCAGCCTATAAAGATTTTACCCAGCAGACCTCCGATTTCCAATCATTCTTGAGTTCAGTGCTCCTACACCACACATTGAAATCCAATAACCAGTCCATAGGGTGCTGTAAGGATGGGATCGTCATACTAGTTGGATACTTCCAGTACGAATGTTTATTTGACACAATACAAAGGTGGTCAAACATTCATACTGGACTTTCCCAACTACTGTGGTCCTCTTATCCTTTTAACACCCAATGGATTGTTTCTGGGGACAACTTGTGCTACCCCTGCCAATAAAGAGCAGCCTATAATGATCTTGCCAACCAGATCTCTAATTCACAATCATTCTGGAGTTCCTTGGTCCTACACCACACATTGCAATCCAATATTCAGTCTATATGGTGTTGTAAGGATGAGAGTGCCACATCAGTTGGATACCTCCAGTATGAATGTGTATTTGACACAATACAAAGGTAGTCAAACATTCGTAGTGGACTTTCCCAACTACTGTGGCGCTTTCATCCTTACAACACTCAATGGACTTTTTCTGGGGACCCCATATGATACTCCTGCCACTAAAAAGCTGCTTATAAAGATCTAAATCGATCAGATTGCCCTCTTATCCTTTTAACACCCAATGGATTGTTTCTGGGGACAACTTGTGCTACCCCTGCCAATAAAGAGCAGCCTATAACATTCTTGCCAAACAGATCTCTGATTCCCAACCATTCTGGAGTTCATTGCTCCTACACCACACATTGCAATCCAATATTCACTCTATAGGGTGCTGTAAGGATTAGAGTGCCACACCTGTTGGATACCTCCAGCATGTTTATTTGACACACTATAAAGGTGGTCAAACATTTATACTGGACTTGCCCAACTAGTGTGGCGCTTTCATCCTTACAAAATGGACTTTTTCTGGGGACCCCATATGATACTCCTGCCACTAAAAAGCTGCTTATAAAGATCTAAATCGACCAGACCACCTGATTCCCAATCATTCTGGAGTTCAGTGCTCCTACAAAACACATCTAAATCCAATATTCAGGGATCGAAAACTTGAAATCCAATATTCATGAATCAAAAACTTGAAATCCAATATTCAGGGAACAAAAACTAACTTCTCAAAGTTACTCTGGCATTCATTTTTTTTCTTCCCATAATGACCCTGGTATTAATTTTTATCAGTTTCATAAATTGAACTATGTACGAAAAAAATACAGTCTACAGCACTGTCCCTTGTTTCTATGGTAGAAAAGTGAGGAGGGTTCACTGGCTTTCCAATACAGACAAGATAATAACAGGTGAGACACAAAACAAGAACTAAAGATACAGCAGGCTGAATACAAAACTAAGCCCTAAAAAAAACCCATAGAGTGGAGTAGGTGTGTGGACTGTCGCCGCTAAGTCCACAGACTTCATTTTTGCTGAATTATGCAGGCCATAACAATATAATTATTTGATATAAGGATGGTTTGGATGAAAGATTCATATCTTTCAAGAACAGACTACTCCAAACAAATGTTCCTCACAAAGGAACTATTGGTCCTGGCAGACAATCCAGTCAAGTTGGACCAAATCAAAAACTTTTTTACCATTGTGCCAAACAATTGATCACATTTTTGTTTAAATGATGGACTCTATGATTAAATAATAGGTTACAGTGTTGTTACATTGATTGCCAGCATAAAAGGCAAGATGGCCATTGGTTGAAAAGTATTCAGAGGTGGATTCAGACACGTCAGTGTGTTGGAGTAAATTCTGTTTAAAGAGTATTTAAACCCAATTTAATATCTTGCAGCTCAGCAGTTGTTAGATGTGGTAGCTGCATTCGTTTTCTTTTTTTTTCAGAATTTTTGATTTATTTTCAATTGGTGATTTTGCCAGTAATACAAATTCAATGGTGTATTTACCAGACCATAAGGGAGCAATTAGAAGGGTTTACATACATTCTATTTAGCATTAACAGATGCATTTTAATTTTGACGAAGAGGTCAATTTTTTTTTGGATCTAGTCACCAATTGTTAAGACAGAAGTTTGCACAAGATTTGATGCAAATTTTTGGAGTGAAGAGAGATAGTTTCTCTGCTCTACATATGTTTTCCAATGGAATTTCCACCGTAACTGGTAGCTGCAAGTTGAACTTACGCCAAACAACACTGAAGGTGCCAACGCCATGGGATTGATTTACTAAAACCGAAGAGTTCAAAATCTGGTGCATCTGTGCATGGTAGCAAATCAGCCTCTAACTTCAGGTTGTTCAATTACGCTTCGACAGAAAACCTGGAAGCTGGTTTCTATGCAGAGCTGCACCAGATTGTGCACTCTCCAGTTTTCGTAAATCACCCACCATGCATTGTAACAGAGATGACACCAGATCCTAACTCCAACCGTGGTTCCCAGCACTCCATATCTACCTTCACCCTGCTTGTGCAACAATTGAATCTTTAACAACAGAACAACAAAACATTCCCATTCGTAAAAAGTTTTCAAACGTCTCATTAAAACCGAAGCTGCATATCTAACGTGCTTGATGAGCTTACATCTCAAGAGCCTTCACGGATAAAAACTACATAATCAACCAATGGTCATTAGCCTTGTTCGGCCATTAATAATTTCTAGTAATCTGTTAAAAGGTCTTCTTTGATGGGGTTGGAACACAGAACAGAGGATAGTATGAGCACCAAGGACTTAGGAATGGATTCTATACATTGCATTTGCTTTCTAAAACTTTTAAAAACGACAACAAAACCAGCATGGAGCAGCATCTGGATTCAAATGTTTTGCTCTGAATTTCACTCACTTGTTCCTTCTTTTGCTTAGAAGACACATAATAAACTCCCATACCCTTCCATAAACACCAGTCCCAGTTTAAATCACTGTACATTCAGTTTAAGCCTTGCTTATTATTCCTTAAGTCTTCAATATTGATAATTGACTTCCTACGGGTAACCCATTCTACGAAGACAATCACTCCATAAAACTGTTAAAATGTCATGGTGTTGGGGCTTGTTTCAGAGAACTGTCACAGATAGAGAGGGATGCTGTTGGTCAAAGCAACCAATTGTATCCCAGTGTATTGTTTTTTTTAGCTTAGTAAAAGCAAGTAAATAATATTTTGTTTGCTATGGTCATCATAATTTTTTTTTTTTTGCTTAGTTTTCATGAAGGAGCCCCAATTTTATTTGCTGTTGAAATAACAGATTTCAAATTTTCCAAACCCATACAGCAAAATGATCTTCAGGAACAGCAAGCTGTCTGAAAGACTGTACCTCAGAACTTAACCAACATGAGCTGTGATAATAGTAGGTGCCCACAACGTAGATCAGCCTTTCTGAACCCTATCAACACAGAGGAACCCTTGAAGTAACTTTCCAGGCTCAGGGAATCCCTGCTAAAAAATTAAGATATCTACAACTCATAATACATTAGTATAATGGTCAATGGGAAGAATGTTCCTTACACATGTGGTCACTGGGAAGGATTACCACCTTACAGATAGCTACAAAGATCAATGGTGTCAATGGTAACCTTATCTGAGAGGCAAAAATTGCTCATTGCTCAAGGGACCCCTATCAACCCTTGGAGGACCCCAGTGTGTCTCCAAGTGTTTTTGTAATTCTTTTATGACTGTGACAGTATTAAACTAGTCTTTCAGTAGGCCGAAACATCTACTTGAAGGAACTGAAGAACTTGTCGTGTGGGTTTAGAAAATTCCTTTGACCCTACAACCTTCCAAAGATATTTTGTAACCTTCATTGAAATGGAAACTCTACAACCATTTAAAGTGAATGAAAACAGACTGTTCCTAACTTCATGGGAAATTGTGGCTTTCCAAACCCATACGGAAATGATCTTCAGGAACGGCAAGATGTCTGATCGATTGTAACTCAGAACTCAACCACCATGAGCTTTAATAATGATAGTGGCTCACCCCATTGATGGTGCTCATCGTCAAACAATGCTTTATTTCCATCAGTATTTGAGGTTGGCTAATCTACTTCTAATGATCTCCAAGTGTTTTTTGTATTAAACTAGACTTCCGGTAGACTAAAAACATCTACTTGAACAAGTAGACTGAAACATCTACTTGAAGAACCTGAAGAACTTGTAGTATGGGTTTAGAAAATCCTTTGAGCTAACCACCTTCCAAAGACATTTTGGAACCTTCATTGAATGTGAATCTTTACAACCATTTTAAGTGAAGTGAAAACAGACCACTCTTAACTTCATGGAAAACTGTGGCTTTGAAACTTAGAACAGTGCCTCTAAGACAGACTTGGAAACACAAAAGTTTTTGGAAACAGCATACGAGAACCTCAAGAATGTTACCTATGATTCACAAGAGGTGGCAGCTGCTTTGATAGACATCTTAATGGTTAGATCAACACAAGAAGACAATACAACCCCCTTCCCCTCCCCCCTTTTGGTATGCCCTCTCATACTTCAGTGAAGAGTTGTGCCATGCCGCAGGGGCGCCGCTGTACACTTGATGTTTGAGTGAAGGAGCCGAAACGTAAGAACATTTTTTTCTTCAATATCTCAGGTGTTCGTCTGTGAAATTGGTTCCGTAGACAGAGTATTTTTGGGCTGTGCCAGCCTCTCTCAGTCCTTTTCCTGTACTGCATCAGGAACTCTGAAAATGACATGACTAGACAGGTGTGTTGAAGTGCTGATTTCGTCACTGCAGATTTGCTGATTTTCGAGAGAAAAAAAAAATATATATATATATATATATATATATATATATATATATATATATATAACAGCCACGTATTTTTGCCCTTTTGTATTTCATGTTGCTCTAACAGTTCCTTCTTGTCCTCAAAGCTGCAAAAGAAATTCATGGACGGGTAGGAGGTGAAGAGAGGGGAGTTATGGGTATCCAGGCAGAGCAGAAAACACATTGGACCATGCTGAACCCAGAACAGGATACTAGTCAGTGACGGTACTAAATCCTTCCTTGGTTCCTCTCATCTCAGCTTTTAACAACTGCCGTTAACAACGAACCCACTTCCTCCCCCCCATCCCACCCCCCCAAAAAAAAAAAAAAAATCAAAATTACATGTTTAATGCCGCAGAAACCAACAAAGAAACAAAAAGAAGTGCTCAGTTTTTATCCTCCAGATACCGGGAAATCTGGGCGGCTAAATGCGGGAAAAAAAAATGTCCACCAGAATGAAGTTTAAGAAAAAAAAAAGCCACAAAGAAACAAAAACACTGTAAGCGGCATGTTAAGAGACAGTAGGCCTTCTGTAATATCTTGTTATATTATTTTCTTTGTAGTGCTCTACACAAGTGGAAAATGGTTCATGTTTTATTTTTTGTAGCTTTTTCATGAACTTTTTTTTAGATTTTTTTTTTTACGTGTCTTTTTTGTCATTTTTTTCCTTTTTTTTTTTTAAAGAAGGGTTGTATATTTAGAGGCCAGTAGCGTGAATTCCAACCAGTGGAATCCAGGTATATCTACCAGGCCTTAAGGCCACCATCTGAGGGAGACTGGATAAAATATATATGCAGGTTATATATCTTGATATATATATATTCACCCACTCTCCGGAAATGTAATGTACCAGCAGGCAATAAAGTTCTTCATGTAGTACAAAATGTCAAAAAAAAAAAACAAAAACAAAAAAAAAAACCTAAAAATAAAAAGAAAACTCTTAAATTCTAGTGCCATAGCTTTTGTTTTTTTTTGTTTTTTGTTTGTTCGTAAGAATGAATGGTATTTATCCGTCTGAAACGTGCATTCTCATGTGGTCGTTGAACTGCTCGATTTGGTCAAACTTAGCTGGACAGACTGAGCAAACGTACGTTGTGCCCTCGGAAAATTCTGGGCCCACGCTATTTGGAGGCCCGGGACGAGGGACTAGAACCGGGCCGGGAGTCGGAGCAGCGCTGGCGGGTGGAGCCAGTGATGGTGCCGGTGCTAAGGCAGAGACCAAAATTGGAGCTGGAACTAAGGCTGGAGTCGGAGCCAAAACCGGAGCAGGTGCCAAGACGGGGGTCGGAGGCAAGACCGGTGCTGGAGCCATGGTGGGAGCTGAAGGCAATCCTTGACCTGGAGTGGAGGCAGGAGCCTGCGCTGATCCTGAAATAGAGTTCAGAGGTGGACCGGGGACCGGGATGCTGGCAGTGCCGTTGGTGGCGTTGTGAAGGGCCACGTGCCTCTCCAGCAGCGTCTTGTGAGAAAACTTCTTCTTGCACATGTAGCACTCGTAAGACTTTTCCCCCCGATGCAGGCGCATGTGCACGTTGAGGGAACTCTTTTGGGTGAAGCGCTTGTTGCAGATGCTGCACTGGTAAGCCCTGACGCCTGTGTGCGTCACCATGTGTTTGATTAGGTAATCCTTTAATGAAAATGACCTCCAGCAGATGCTACACTGGTGCGGTTTCTCACCTGCGTCACACCAAGGAGAAAAGGAAAGAAAAAGACAAAATGTTAGAAAAACTCAAAAATAGTAACAATTTTGGGTGTCGTTAAAATCTATATAAAGCTAAAACCTTTTTCCGTTTTTAAATAAAGTGTGGACGGGTTAGAGCCCCTCTCAGGTTTGTACAGCTGTCTATGGCTTCACTCTATGTTCTGGTGGCCAATGTCACCGAGATAAAAAGTGAGGGGAATCCAAACTTTTGAGCTGTGACCACATTAGGAATAGAGGGGAAAATCTTTTCAACTGGAACACCCGTTGCAGTGACAACTGTGCTAAAAGAGAGATTATGCTCACTTTGGAGGGAATTCCTCTCACTTCCTGTTGGGTCTACAGAACAGGAAGTGTAAACTCCCCAATGGGACACAGAGGGCAAAAAAAATAAAAAAAAAGCGAACAGGTGTTTCCACCTTTATCTACTCTGTCAAAAACGAAAACGAAGGTGCTGGCTTTGGGTATAAAGGTCTGCTTCCGAAATCTCTCTGTAGTAACCCACAATTAGATAGAGATATGGGAGCTTTCACAGTCTTGTTTTCTAAGTGCAAGCTCTTGGAATCTTACCTTGAAACTTACTTTACTACTTAGCAAGCCCCTGGCTTAAAACCAATATGTTTGACAATTGATGCGTTGGCAGAGCGCTGGACCCAAAGGTAGACCCGGGCATCCTTGGGGGTTACTAGAGTAGTCTTAGGAATGCAGAAAGGATTGGAGCACCACAGATCTAATGTGACAAGAGGCCGGGAGAGAAAGCCAACGTGTTTTGGGGGTTCAAATACTGGACAACATGTTGCAAAATAAAAAGATAGGAGTACTGTCTTCTCTGTTCCTGCCTACACTGACCTCTCTGTGCACTCCGTTCCTGCCTATATCGTCCTTTCTATGCACTCTGTTCCTGCCTATACCATCCTCTTTGTCCATTCTGTTCCTGCCTATACCATCCTCTTCTGCACTCTTTTCCTGCCTATACAGTCCTCTTTGTACACTCTGTTCCTGCATACACTAACCTCTCTGTGCACTCTGTTCCTCCCCATATTGACCTCTCTGTGCACTCTGTTCCGCCCCATACTGACCTCTCTGTGCACTCTGTTCCGCCCCATACTGACCTCTCTGTGCACTCTGTTCCTCCCCATACTGACCTCTCTGTACACTCTGTTCCGCCCCATACTGACCTCTCTGTGCACTCTGTTCCTGCCTACACTAAGCTCTCGGTGCACTCTGTTCCTCCCCATACTGACCTCTCTGTGCACTCTGTTCCTGCCTACACTGACCTCTCTGTGCACTCTGTTCCTGCCTACACTGACCTCTCTGTGCACTCTGTTCCTCCCTATACTGACCTCTCTGTACACTCTGTTCCTCCCCATACTGACCTCTTTGTACACTCTGTTCCTCCCAATACTGACCTCTCTGTACACTCTGTTCCTCCCCATACTGACCTCTTTGTACACTCTGTTCCTCCCCATACTGACCTCTCTGTACACTCTGTTCCTCCCCATACTGACCTCTCTGTGCACTCTCTTCCTCCCCATAATTACCTCTCTGTGCACTCTGTTCCTGCCTACACTAAGCTCTCAGTGCACTCTGTTCCTCCCCATACTGACCTCTCTGTACACTCTGTTCCTGCCTACACTGACCTCTCTGTGCACTCTGTTCCTCCCTATACTGACCTCTCTGTACACTCTGTTCCTCCCCATACTGACCTCTTTGTACACTCTGTTCTTCCCCATACTGACCTCTCTGTACACTCTGTTCCTGCCTACACTGACCTCTTTGTGCACTATGTTCCTCCCTATACTGACCTCTCTGTGCACTCTGTTCCTGCCTACACTGACCTCTCTGTACACTCTTTTCCTGCCTATACCATCCTCTCTGTGCACTCTGTTCCCGCCTATACCATCCTCTCTGTGCACTCTGTCCCTGCCTATACCATTCTCAGTTTGTAAGAGTACCCCAGCATCCTTTATCTAGGAAAGCCAGAGACAGATATGCACTCAAAGTATGGAGCACAGTGCAAAGGCTCCTAGGCGAGGCCTCAGAAAGCCAGGCTGAACGAATACAAGAAACAATGCTTCAATGGTCCCACCGCATCTTCACCTGTCCACGGTGGGAACTGTGGTGGAGACGTGGTAGAATAAACAGCGGATCCCTCTCTATCCCCTTTCATCAGCAACAAAAGCTGGCTGGTTGCTATCGGTTTTAGCACTTCCCTTCACAAGATAATAAAGGCTTTGTGCATGAGCTGCAAGAACAGATGTTAAAATGTTTAGAGATGTGAACATATACCACTCCTTAATAACAGCACCCCAGGGGGACGGGGAAATTATTGTTATAAGGAGGGTGGCTTCCGAAAAAAAAACACCATTATTCCCTTAAAAAAAGAATAACACCACATTGTGTATGGTGTGTGCTGTGACATCCTGTCTAATTAGACATTTATGGCCGGGCTGGGAGCTCGCAGCCTGTCATTACGTCATGCAGCCGGCGGTGTGGTATCCCAACCCTTACACAGGATCAGGGAACTACCCAGATTATTTAAAGGGGAGATACAGGACTTTATCCAGATACACAGACAGATAGATATATGACTAATAGCCATATAAAGATGGATGAATAGATAGATAGATAGATAGATAGATAGATAGATTTTTGCTATCTATCTATCATTCTACCTATTTTTCTATTTATCTTTCAATCTCTCTATCTTTGTATCTATCTGACTAATAGCCATATAAAGATAGATAGATAGATGATAGATAGATACATATATGATAGATAGAGAGAGATAGATAGATAGATAGATAGATAGATAGATAGCAAAAATCTATCTATCATTCTACCTATTTTTCTATTTATCTTTCAATCTCTCTATCTTTGTATCTATCTGACTAATAGCCATATAAAGATAGATAGATAGATGATAGATAGATACATATATGATAGATAGAGAGAAAGATAGATAGATAGATAGATAGATAGATAGCAAAAATCTATCTATCATTCTACCTATTTTTCTATTTATCTTTCAATCTCTCTATCTTTGTATCTATCTGACTAATAGCCATATACAGATAGATAGATAGATAGATAGATAGATAGATAGATAGATAGATAGAGAGAAAGATAGATAGATAGATAGATAGATATAGATAGATAGATAGATAGATAGATAGATAGATAGATAGCAAAAATCTATCTATCATTCTACCTATTTTTCTATTTATCTTTCAATCTCTCTATCTTTGTATCTATCTGACCAATAGCCATATAAAGATAGATAGATAGATAGATGATAGAGAGATAGATAGATGATAGATAGATAGATAGATAGATAGATAGATAGATAGATAGATACATAGATACACTATTGATAAAACAGAATCACAGACAGATCAATAGCTTAAATTATTTAGATTAAACAAATACAGAGGTAGAGAGAGTGATATAGTGAGATAGATAGATAGATAGATAGATAGATAGATAGATAGATAGATAGATAGATAGATAGATAAAACTGAATAAAAGACAGATCAATAGCTCAAACTATTTAGATTTAGGTAAAGAGAGCGAGAGAGAAATAAATAAATAGATAGAAAACATCTATCTACTTAACTTTCTATTTCTCTATCACTCTTTCTATCTTTGTGCCTATCTGAGAGTGAGATAGATAGATAGATAGATATAGATAGATAGATAGATAGATAGATAGATAGATAGATAGATAGGTAGATAGATAGATAGATAGATAGATAGATAGACAGATAGACAGATAGACAGATAGACAGATAGACAGATAGATAGATAGATTTTTGCTATCTATCTATCATTCTACCTATTTTTCTATTTATCTTTCAATCGCTCTATCTTTGTATCTATCTGACTAATAGCCATATAAAGATAGATAGATAGATAGATAGATGATAGAGAGATATATAGATGATAGATAGATAGATAGATAGATAGATAGATAGATAGATAGATATAGAGATAGATAGATAGATAGATAGATAGATAGATAGATAGATAGATAGATAGATAGATAGATAGATAGATAGATAGATAGATACATACATACATACATAGATACACTATTGATAAAACAGAATCACAGACAGATCAATAGCTTAAATTATTTAGATTAAACAAATACAGAGGTAGAGAGAGTGATATAGTGAGATAGATAGATAGATAGATAGATAGATAGATAGATAGATAGATAGATAGATAGATAGATAGATAGATAGATAAAACTGAATAAAAGACAGATCAATAGCTCAAATTATTTAGATTTAGGTAAAGAGAGCGAGAGAGAAATAAATAAATAGATAGAAAACATCTATCTACTTAACTTTCTATTTCTCTATCACTCTTTCTATCTTTGTGTCTATCTGAGAGTGAGATAGATAGATAGATAGATAGATAGATAGATAGGTAGATAGACAGATAGATAGACAGATATATAGATAGATAGAGTGCCTTGCAAATGTATTCACCCCCCTTGGCCTTTTATCTATTTTGTTACATTACAGCCTTTAGTTCAATGTTTTTTTTTTAATCTGAATTATATGTGATGGATCAGAACACAATAGTCTAAGTTGGTGAAGTAAAATTAGAAAAATATATATATAAAACTATTTTTCAGAAATAAAAAAAATGATAATTGGCATGTGCGTGTGTATTCACCCCCTTTGTTATGAAGCCCATAAAAAGCTCTGGTGCAACCAATTACCTTCAGAAGTCACATAATTAGTGAAATGATGTCCACCTGTGTGCAATCTAAGTGTCACATGATCTGTCATTACATATACACACCTTTATGAAAGGCCCCAGAGGCTGCAACACCTAAGCAAGAGGCACCACTAACCAAACACTGCCATGAAGACCAAGGAACTCTCCAAACAAGTAAGGGACAATGTTGTTGAGAAGTACAAGTCAGGGTTGGGTTATAAAAAAATATCCAAATCTCTGATGATCCCTAGGAGCACCATCAAATCTATCATAACCAAATGGAAAGAACATGGCACAACAGCAAACCGGCCAAGAGACGGCCGCACACCAAAACTCACGGAGCGGGCAAGGAGGGCATTAATCAGAGAGGCAGCACAGAGACCTAAGGTAACCCTGGAGGAGCTGCAGAATTCCACATCAGAGACTGGAGTATCTGTACATAGGATGACAATAAGCCGTACGCTCCATAGAGTTGGGCTTTATGGCAGAGTGGCCAGAAGAAAGCCATTACTTTTAGCACATTTTGAGTTTGTGAAAAGGCATGTGGGAGACTCCCAAAATGTATGGAGGAAGGTGCTCTGGTCTGATGAGACTAAAATTTTACTTTTTGGCCATCAAAGAAATCGCTATGTCTGGCGCAAACCCAACACATCGCATCACCCAAAGAACACCATCCCCACTGTGAAACATGGTGGTGGCAGCATCATGCTGTGGGGATGTTTTTCAGCAGTCGGGACTGGGAAACTGGTCAGGGTTGAGGGAAAGATGGATGGTGCTAAATACAGGGATATTCTTGAGCAAAACCTGTACCACTCTGTGTGTGATTTGAGGCGGAGGACGGAGGTTCACCTTCCAGCAGGACAATGACCCTAAACACACTGCTAAAGCAACACTTGAGTGGTTTAAGGGGAAACATGTAAATGTGTTGGAATGGCCTAGTCAAAGCCCAGACCACAATCCAAAAGAAAATCTGTTGTCAGACTTAAAGATTGCTGTTCACAAACACAAACCCTCCCACTTGAAGGAGCTGGAGCAGTTTTGCAAGGAGGAATGGGCAAAAATCCCAGTGGTAAGATGTGGCAAGACTCATAGAGACGTATCCAAAGCGACTTGGAGCTGTGATCGCCGCAAAAGGTGGTTCTACAAAGTACTGACTTTAGGGGGGGTGAATAGTTATGTACATCAACCTTTTCTGTTATTTTGTCCTATTTGTTGTTTGTTTCACAACAAAAAAAAAAACATCTTCAATGTTGTGGGCGTGTTCTGTAAATTAAATGACGCAAATCCTCAAACAATCCATGTTAATTCCAGGTTGTGAGGCAACAAGCATGAAAAATGCCAAGGGGGGTGAATACTTTTGCAAGGCACTGTAGATAGATAGATAACTGATAGAAACTGAATGACAGACAGATCAATAGCTCAAATTATTTAGATTAAGACCCCTTTCACACCGAGGGCGTTTTGCAGGCGCTATAGCGTTAGAAATAGCGCCTGCAATCCGCCCTCAAACTGCTACTCCATTGTCTGCAGTGTGAACTTTCACACTGCAGCGGTGCGCTGGCAGGGCGCCACAAAAAGTCCTGCCAGCAGCTTCTTTGGAGCGGTAAAGGAGCGGTGAACTCACCGCTCCTCCACCGCTGCTCCCCATTAAAATCAATGGGGCAGCGCTGTAATACCGCCACCAAATTTGGCGCTATTCCAGCCTTTTGCCGGGGGTTTCAACCCTTTCTCGGCCACTAGCGGGGGTAAAAGCGCACCAATAGTGGCCGAAATGCGCCGCAAATCCGACGGTAAAACGCTGCTAAAAATAGCATACTATGGGCGGTGTGGTGTGAAAGGGGTCTAAAACAAAGTGTGACGGATCCGATCCCACACTCCGATTGAGTGCTTTCCGTCAGTATAACCCGCTTCCTCCAATCTGACTATCAGAGAGATATATTCTCATAGCTGAATTCACCCTTTACCAGGATGGCACAGGGTGACTTAGACATAAGAGTTGCATGGGGAGCTGAAACATGGGTTTCCCAACCTTTCCAAGGGATTGTGGGTTCCACGCGCCCTCCTGTCACACAAAGGTAAGGAGAGTGAGAGAAAAATAAATAGATAGAAAACATCCATTTCTCTCGCACTCTATCTATCTTTGTATCTATCTGGTTAATAGCCATATAAAGATAGATATCTAGATAGCTAGCTAGGTAGCTAGCTAGATAGATAGATAGATGGATACCCTGTTTCCCTGAAAATAAGACCTAGCGTGATTGTCGGTGATGGCTGCAATATAAGCCCTACCCACCAAATAAGCCCTAGTAGGTCTTATTTTCAGGGTAGGGCTTATTCTCGGGCAAACAGGGTAGGGCTTATATTGCAGCCATCACCGACAAGCATGCTAGGTCTTATTTTCGGGGAAACAGGGTAGATAGATAGATGTATAGATAGATAGATGTATAGATAGATAGATAGATAGATAGATAGATAGATAGATAGATAGATAGATAGATAGATTGATAGATGGATAGATGTATAGATAGATAGACGTATAGAGAGATAGACGTATAGAGAGATAGATAGATGTATAGATAGATAGATAGATGGATAGATAGATAGATAGATAGATAGATGTATAGATAGATAGACGTATAGAGAGATAGACGTATAGATAGATAGATAGATGTATAGATAGATAGATAGATAGATAGATAGATAGATATAGATAGATATAGATAGATAGATAGATAGATAGATAGATAGATAGATAGATAGATAGATAGATAGATAGATAGATGTATAGATAGATGGATAGATGGATGGATAGATGTATAGATAGATGGATAGATATATAGATGTATAGATAGATAGATAGATAGATAGATAGATAGATAGATAGATAGATAGATGGAGATGTATAGATAGATAGACGTATAGAGAGATAGATGTATAGATAGATGTATAGATAGATAGATAGATGTATAGATAGATAGATGTATAGATAGATAGATAGATAGATAGATGTATAGATAGATAGATAGATGTATATAGATAGATAGATGTATAGATAGATAGATAGATAGTAGATAGATAGATAGATAGATAGATAGATGTAGATAGATAGATAGATAGATGTATAGATAGATAGATGGATAGATAGATAGATAGATAGATAGATAGATAGATAGATAGATAGATAGATAGATAGATAGATAGATAATATGACTGAATAACAGACAGGTCAATAGATCAAATTTCAAAGCTCAATAGAAAGGCAATAGGGATAGATAGATAGATGACTAATAGCCATTTACAGATTGATAGATGGATAAATTATTTCAATTAATTATCCAATTTACTTTAGATAGAAAATTACTGATATGACTGAATAACAGACAAATTGATCAATATCTCAAAATAATATTGTTAAAAAAAAATAAAAAAAATGCTTTTTTGGCCATACTTCTCCCGTGGGTCACAGGAGTACACATACTTTTGCAATTCCTGTGACTCGGAGTCGGCAGAGGGACTCGACACGAGTGCCCCCATTGGAAGCGGCTTCCCATGGGGGGCACTGGCCAGAGAGGAGGGGCCAGGAGTGCCAGCGGGGGACCCGAAAAGAGGAGGTTTGCGGCCGCTCAGTAAGTATAGACATGTTTGTAATTTTTTATTTTTTTAGTTTTACAACCCCTTTAAGGAAATAACCATGATTGGTCATACTCCGACACAAGGCAGCAATAGATATACAATCCAAAAAAGAAAAAAAAACAATGTACTCTACACTGAGAACTGTATACTTCCAAGAGTTTGGTGAAGGCCCTTTTCTGCTCCAGCATACCTGTGCCCCCGTGTACAAAGCCAGCTCCATAAAGACTTGGTTTGACTCGTTTGGGATGGAGGAACTTGAGTGACCTGTACAGAGCCCTGACCACAACCCTACTGAAAACCTTTGGGATGAATCGGAACTCGGATTGTGAGTTCATGTTCTGATGTTGGATAAGACAACCTATCTTATCCAACATCAGAACATGAACTCACATATGTTCCTTTGGTTGAATGGGCACAAATGGGCACAAATTCCCAGGGACACTCTCCTAAATCTTTTTGGAAAGCCTTCACAGAAGAGTTTAGGCTTCTATTTAAAGCCACCAAAAGGGGGGCCGACTCTATATTAATGGCCGCGGTTTTAAAAAGGGATCTAACAAGCTCATACAGTGCCTTGAAAAAGTATTCATTCCCCTTGACATTTTCCACATTTTGTCATGTTACAACCAAAAAATGTAATTTTATTGGGATTTTATGTGATAGACCAACACAAAGTGGCGCATAATTGGAAGAAAAATGATAAATGTGAAGAGTGTGGGGGGGCATTTGTATGGCGCCCCCCGGAGTCAATACTTTGTAGAACCGCCTTTCTCTGCAATTACAGTTGCAAGTCTTTTTGGGGATGTCTCTACCAGCTTTGCACATCTAGAGAGGGACATTTTTGCCAATTCACAAAGTCGATATTTGTCAGCACACAATGGATCGACACAAAGTAGCATCCAAACGGATTATTTATTGCATGATCACAACACAAGGAGAGTGTAAGGTATTTGCAAAATACCTCAAGCTCTGTCAGATTGGATGGAGAGCGTCTGTGAACAGCAATTTTCAAGTCTTGCCACAGATTCTCAATTGGATTTAGGTCTGGACTTTGAGTGGGCCATTCTAACACATGAATATACTTTGATCTAAACCAGTGGTTCTCACCTCCTGTCCTCGGGACCCACTAACAGGCCAGATTTTAAGTATTACCTTGGGGGAGATGCAGACTAGAATACTGCAATCACTGAGCAGCAAATGATATCACCTGTGATGTATTTCAGTTATCTTGCAAACCTGGCCTGTTAGTGGGTCCTGAGGACAGGAGTTGAGGATCACTGATCTAAACCATTCCATTGTAGCTCTGGCTGTATGTTTCGGGTCGTTGTCCTGCTGGAAGGTGAACCTCCGCCCCAGTCTCAAGTCTTTTGCAGACTCTAACAGGTTTTCTTCTAAGATTGTCCTGCATTTGGCTCCATCCATCTTCCCATCAACTCTGACCAGCTTCCCTGTCCCTGCTGAAGAAAAGCATCCCCACAGCATGATGCTGCCACCACCATGTTTCACGGTGGGGATGGTGTGTTCAGGGTGATGTGCAGTGCTAGTTTTCTACCACACATAGCGTTTTGCTTTTACGCCAAAAGAGTAATGCCGCGTACACACGGTCGGAATTCTCTTCTGAAAAAGCTCTGATGGTTTTCCCGACGGAATTTCGCTCAAACTGTCTTGCCTACACACGGTCACACCAAATTCCGACGGTCAGTAACACCATGGCATAAAACATGTTCGACTGCACTATAAAAGGGAAGTTTAATGCTTCTGAGCATGCGTCGAATTGTTTCCGAGCATGCGTCGGAATTTTGCGTGTCGGAATTGCATACACACGAACGGAAAATCCGATAGAAAGGTTTTCCATCGGAAAAATTGAGAACAGGTTCTCAATTCAAAGTCCGTCGGAAATTCCGACAGAAAAAGACCGTTGGGCATACACACAGTCGGAAAATCCGATGAAAAGCTCCCATCGGACTGTTTCCATCGGAAATTCCGACCGTGTGTACGCCGCATAACAGGTTTTCTTCTAAGATTGCCCTGTATTTGGCTCCATCTATCTTCCCATTAACTCTGACCAGCTTCCCTGTCCCTGCTGAAAAAAAGCATCCCCACAACATGATGCTGCCACCACCATGTTTCACGGTGGGGATGGTGTGTTCAGGGTGATGCGCAGTGTTAGTTTTCTACCACACATAGCGTTTTGCTTTTAGGCCAAAAAAGTTCAATTTTGGTCTCATCTGACCAGAGCCCCTTCTTCCACATGTTTGTTGTGTCCCCACATGTATTTTCGCAAACTGCAAACAGGACTTCTTATGACTTTCTTTCACCAATATCTTTCTTCTTGTCACTCTTCCATAAAGGGCAGATTTGTGGAGACACGACTAATAGTTGTCCTGTGGACAGATTCTCCCCCCTGAGCTGTGGATCTCTGCAGCTCTTCCAGAGTTACCATGGACCTCTTGGCTGCTTCTCTGATGAATGCTCTCCTTGCCCGGCTGGTCAGTTTAGGTGGACGGCCATGTCTTGGTAGGTTTGCAGTTGTGCCATACTTTTTCCATTTTCGGATGATGGATTGAACAGAGCTCCGTGAGATGTTCAAAGCTTGGGATATTTTTTTTAATAACCTAACCCTGCTTTATACTTCTCCACAACTTTATCCCTGACCTTTCTGGTGTGTTCCTTGGCCTTCATAATGCTGTTTGTTCACTAAGGTTCTCTAACAAACCTCTGAGGGCTTCACAGAACAGCTGTATTTATACTGAGATTAAATTACACACAGGTGGACTCTATTTACTAATTAGGTGACTTCGGAAAGGCAATTGGTTCCACTAGATTTTAGTTAGGGGTATCAAAGTATAGGAGGCTGAATACAAATGCCCCCCACACTTTTCAGATATTTGTAAAAAAAGTTCTTCCACTTCACAATTATGTGCCACTTTGTGTTGGTCTATCACATAAAATCCCAATAAAATACATTCACGGTTTTGATTGTAACATGACAAAATGTGGAAAATGTCAAGGGGTATGAATACTTTTTCAAGGCACTGTATTTTAAAAACACAAAGAAGCAAAACGCAATGAAAGGCATGAACGTACCTGTATGTACAAACATGTGCTTCACATAGTTTTGTTTGGCGGTGAAGGTTTTGTTGCAGAGAGTGCACTCATAAGGCTTTTTCTCTCCCTGCAGGCTGCCTGTGCTATGTCCTCCTTGGGGTTGTTGGTTTTGGATTTGGGAAGGATACGATGGCATTCCTCCCTGGGAAACGGACACAAACTGGGGCTGCTGACCAGCCAGGGGTTGGGGCAGGCTGAAGAGAAAAGGCTTGGGTCCGGTGCCAGCCGCCTGCGTCGTGAACAGGGCTGGAAGGTAGGTATTGCCCGCCGTGCCGATGACCTGGGTGTTGCTGGTCAGAGTGAGCGGCATCCTCAGGTTGCTGGTGAGGGTTTCGGTCTGGCGTAAGTACAGCTGAGTGGTTGGCAAAGCTTGCCCTATGGACTGGGTTACAGAAGTCTGTAAGACCCCTTTCTCGGTGCTATTGCTAACACTGATGACTGTGCTGTCCATTTTAATGTCATTGCTCCTCTCCGGAGAGGACGAGCTGGTTTCTAAGTGCTGTTGGTTCTGGTTCTCAACGCATTCGGTGGACAAGGCGTTGGACTCTAGTTGAGAGGGATCCTGTTGACCCTCCCGTACAAGGTTAGGCATATACTGCTGCTCCGACGTGTCGGGCTCTGTGCCGATGGATGAGCTCACTCCAGAGTCAAAGCTCTCTCCTTTTGGTTCACTCTCCGTGCCTTCTGCTTGATCGGTGTCTTCAGTGCACTCTTCGGACTCATTGCGTTCGAGGCCCTGCGGCCTTTGCTGGCCGTAGTAGTCATAATCGTCTTCCACCTCCTGCTTGATGTGTATGTTTCCCATCAATGTCTGAATGCGGACGGGGCGCGGTTGTTTGCGGCAGTGGGTGGTTTCCGGGGTGGTGGTGAGATACCGCTCCATCCTCTGAGAGCGCTGGTGAATCCTCGTGATCCAGCTAGGCTCTTCTATGTGATGTTGTCTAGGCAGCCCCAAGGCAGTTTCGTGATGGCTGACCAGGGCTCCGCTGTAAAACGAGCGTTCCCCACTGCCATTTTGCATGGAACACGTGTATAAGGCAGAGTAGATCCTGTCCACGCTATGCTGACGGTGGCTCTGCAGAAAGCCAGATTCGGTGTCACTACTTTGCCCAGAGGTTCCGGATTCCGGAGTCCCCCTGGGCGTCTCCTGACCAGAGTCTGGCATGTGAGGATAAACCCCACCCACGTTTTGTGAGACAATTCGCGTGCATTCGTCTATGACGGTTTTTATCTGCAGGATGCTGGCAGCAGTAAGGATTTGGAGGGCCTCCGACTGGGAGACCCGCAGCACTCCACTGTACATAAAGTCAATGAGCTTCTGGACTGCGTGGACCGACACCACCGACGGGATCTCGATGTCGCTGTAGCCGAGCAGCAGCTTGTCCTGGAAGAATGGGCTGCCAGCGGCCAGCACGCAGCGGTGTGCCCGCAGCATGCTCCCGTGGATTCGCACCGTCACGTCACAGAAGTGGCCACGGTTGCGCTGCTCGTTTAGCGTCTCGAGCACGGAATTGCTGAAGTTGTGAAGGTTGATGCTGTGAGTGCGCTCTGTCATCCCCTTGCAACTGAGGTCACCTGGGAGGAGACACAAAATGGCAAGACAAGATGTCAATATCAAAAACTGAAAAAGGACAATTATTAAAAACAAATCTACATAAAAAACATATCTACAGAAAAACTAAAAAACATTTCAGCTTGTATTTGTCCTAAAGCCTATTAAATGCTTGAGAGATACTGAGGTCTCCAAACTTTCTAGGCAAAGGGCCAGTTTACTGTCCTTTAGACTTTAGGAGGGCTGGACTGTGGCCAGTGGGAGTAGAGGATGCCCCGGCGTCAGTGGGAGTAAACAATGCCCCATTCTTTGTATCAGTGGGAAAAATAGTACCCCAATTGATGGAGTCAGTGGGAGGAATAGTACCCCATCGATGGTGTCAGTGGGAAGAATAGTACTCCATCGATGGTGTAAGTGGGAGGAATAGTACTCCATCGATGGTGTAAGTGGGAGGAATAGTACTCCATCAATGGTGTCAGTGGGAGGAATAATCCCCCATTGCTGGTGTGAGTGGGAGGAATAGTACTCCATCGATGGTGTAAGTGGGAGGAATAGTACTCCATCGATGGTGTAAGTGGGAGGAATAGTACTCCATCGATGGTGTAAGTGGGAGGAATAGTACTCCATCAATGGTGTACGTGGGAGAAATAGTACTCCATCAATGGTGTACGTGGGAGGAATAGTACTCCATCGATGGTGTAAGTGGGAGGAATAGTACTCCATCAATGGTGTCAGTGGGAGGAATAGTGCCCCATTGCTGGTGTGAGTGGGAGGAATAGTGCCCCATTGCTGGTGTGAGTGGGAGGAATGGTGCCTCATCATTGGTGTCAGTTAGAGGAATAGTGCCCCCAAGGGCCAGATAGAGGCAAGCAATGGGCCACATCCAGTCCCCAGGCTGCAGTTTGGAGATCACTGATTTAAACCATCAAATGATAGGCACATATATAACAATTCATTTTTGGTTATTTTATTCATTCAGAATTCAAAGAAGTCAAAATGTTAAATAACTTACGCTGATCTTTAACCGTATTGAATGCAAATTTACAAAATGTAAAACTAACTTAGATTCCTGGTGCCCAACCTGTGGCCCTTTTGGTATATGATGTGCGGCCCTCAGTCGGACCTCAGCAGTCTGTAGTAGGAACATTGATAAGGGTAATAGCATTGACCTCTAATAGCCTCGTGTCACAGTTTCCCTTCTGCAGTTTGTCTTCTGCAGCATATCCCCAGCTAACAATGTACCCTGTCCTCCCTCTATATATATATATATATATATATATATATATATATATATATATATATATATATATATATATATAGAGGGAGGACAGGGTACATTTGGGGGGGGGGGGGCTTCTGGCTCTAATCGGTGCTTCTAAAAAACAGCCCTTCCTCATTGCGCCGGTGTCCTGAAAGGGGCCGGACGCATGGAAAGGGGAGGTGGCAATGTACAGGGGAACAGGGGGAGTGGGGGGGTGCGGCACCGTGCACCCTTAATGAATGGGCCGTCCCTGGTGTCAATAGAGCAATGGATGGAGGTTGGTGTCAATAGAGCAGTGGATGGAGGTTGGTGTCAGTAGAGCAGTGGATGGAGGTTGGTGTCAGTAGAGCAGTGGATGGAGGTTGGTGTCAGTAGAGCAGTGGATGGAGGTTGGTGTCAATAGAGCAGTGGATGGAGGTTGGTGTCAGTAGAGCAGTGGATGACTTCAGTAGGGCAGAGATTGAGAGTTCATTTTTAGTATTTTTTTTTTAAATATAACTATGCTTTACAGTTTTTTTTTACAAGTTTTAGGAGCCCTGTCGGCGGCTTTGGTGAAATTTCAGGGTTCTAAGCAAATCCCGATGTCTCACGTTTGAGAAGGGGACCGAGGACAGAGTTTCCCCACTTCCTTTCTCTGCAGCCAAGCAGCAGGGGGAATTTGCGCAGCGCAGCGTGATTAGGGTGTGCCCAGTCCCACCTGGCGCACACCCTGTGCACACACCTATGTCTCCTGTATCAGGTCTGCAGTTTCTGACAGTTCTCTCAAGCATTACGTATATTGAATATTAGGTGCAGCTCTTTGGCAAGGTCAGGGAATGCATTTGTAGCCCCCTTCAGCTCATAAGGTGACAACCACTGACTTAGATTATGTGCCATTTTTAAAAGGACATTTCTCAATAACGTGCAAACTTAAAGGGTCAGTCTACCAAAAACTGATTATTAAAAAGACACTGGTGAGCAGCGTCGACCATCAGCTCTACTTGTAAAAATAAATCCATAAATCTGAATCTGCCTGCGGCAAAGTGAGAAACATCTTAAATTGCTTCTCTCATCCAAAAACTCATTTGACGTAACGCACATCTGCAATATTCAAATGTGTCAAAAGGGGGCAGCAGAGACCCTTGTTTCGCTTGGTCCATGCTCTTCTAGTTCAGGATAAGCCATACCAAGAGGAAATAAGGCTTTATGATGTGTAAAGCAGTGAACATATGAGGTCAGGAATACTTTAATAGGACCTTAAAAGGTCAGCACCCACTCATCTGATATTAAAGTTAAAAGTAAAGTTCTGCTAGGTTGAGCCATTTCTTGGCTTTATGGGGACACTAGTGTCAAGATTCGACTTATTTCCTGGCTCTGTTGACAAGCAACATGAAGCCCTTGGATGTTCCTGGCCATCTTGAAGTGTGTCTGCTCCTACAGCTGCATTCTCCGTAATATTAAAAAAAAATGGATCTAGCAGGAAAAGAGGGACCCCCCTTTAATGGTTCCAGCAGGTGTACAAACCAGGGAATCTCCCCACACAGATGGTTACCACTGGAGTAGGCATGGTGCTACCGCCCTTCTACAACTCAAGTCAATGAGACTGACCATCACACTGATGGACGAATAATGAAATTAAAAAGGAATTAAAGCAAGAAGAGCTGGGCCAAAGTGCATCTTGCAGAGGTGAAGTCCAGATTTGCATAAATGAAATGGTTGCCGGGCTCCCAGGTTGCTTGCAAGCCACGGTTAGGAGGTACGTGTCAGTCACTGCTGGAGGCATGCAGAACAGCATGTCATGGAATTTACAGTGACTTTGCACTGTTTACCAGAGGCGAGAGTCAGCTCTCCACCCAAAGGGTACGGCTGGACACATGATGGGGGGAGGGGATTTACTAAAACTGGGGCGTGCAAAATCCGGTGCAGCTCTGCATAGAAAGCAATCAGCTTCCATTTTTTTTTGTTGCCAAAGCTTAATTGAGCAAGCTGAAGTTGGAAGCCAATTGGCTATCATGCACCGCTGCTCCAGAATCGGAGTGCCCCCAGTTTTAGTAATTCTCCCCCCATGGGGTCAGTGAGGTGGTGACTGAGGTGGGACTCGTGCAGTGAGAGAAATGAAGCACCTACAGTGAGGGAGAGAGGTGAAACACCTGCAGTGTGGGTGGAAGGTGCATCACCTGAACTGAAGAAGGTGAGACACCTGTAGTACAGGAGGAAGGTAGTAACCCTGCAGAAGTGAGAGAGAACGGTGGGACAACTGAACTAAGGGAGGTGAGACACCAGCAGTGTGTACCTGCAATGAAGGAGTAAGGTGGGACATTTGCAGTGTGGGAGGTGAGACACCTACAGAGATGGAGGGAGGTGAGGCACCTGCAGTGAGGGAGGAAGGTGGGTCCCCTGAACTAAAGAAGGTGAGACACCTATAGTACGGGAGGAAGTACACTAAGGGAAGTGAGATACTCGGCAGTGTGTACCTGCAGTGAAGGAGAAAGGTGGGACATTTGCACTGAGGGGGAGCGAGATACCTGCAGCCAAGGAGGAAGGTAAGACACCAGCAGCAAGGGAGGAATGTGAGAGACCTGCAAAAAGGGAGAAAGGGGAGACACCTACAGAGAGGGAAAAAAGTGAGACATTTGCCATGTGGAAGGCGATAAACTTACAGAGAGGGAGGGAGGTGAAACACTTGCAGTGAGGTAGAAAGGTGGGACAACTGCACTAAGGGAAGAGAGACACCAGCAGTGTGTACCTGCAGTGAAGGAGTAACGTGGGACATTTGCACTAAACGGGGGTGAGATACCTGCATCAAAAGGTGAAGGTGAGGTGGGACACCTGTACTGAGGGACGTGAGACACCTGCGACCAGGAAGAAAAGTGGGACACCTGCACTGGGTAGCGGGAGTGTACGTGAGGGAGGTAGGACACCTGTAGCCAAGAAGGAAGATAAGTCACCTGCAGCCAGGGACATCTGCAGTGGTAGAAGTGAGACACCAGCAGCAAAAGAGGAAGGTGAGGACACACTTTAGGGAGAACAGGTTCCCTATCTTAAAAAATAGATTTTATCCGACAGTATACCACTCCACATACTCGGAGGCCAAATCTAGAGGGGTCTCCATTCAAATATCGGCTAGAGTCCCGTGGACTCTGATCGATATAACAACAGACCCAGCGGGAAGATTTTTATTCCTTAAAGGCCTGATTGGTGACGTGAAGGTTACCATCGCAAACCTCTACGCCCCTAACAGCCGACAAGACCTGTTTGTAAAAAGACACCTAGACTTACTTCAAAACTTTACGGAAGGACAACTTATTATAGGTGGGGACCTTAACATCCCCTTACTCCCCATAGAGGACACCTCCACAGGCCTATCTTCCATCCCCCGAGGCACACGGAAAGTTATCCACGCAGCCCTACATGCCGCACAACTGGTGGATGTTTGGCGCCTCTTCCACCCCGGCGAACGGGATTACACTTTTTTCTCCCGACCACACCGCGGGTACTCACGCATCGATTACTTTTTAATGCCGCACAACCAACTTCAGGCGGTCAAAGGATCCACTATAGGGTCTATCACATGGTCAGACCATGCCCCAGTTACACTGCGTTACGCTCTGACCGACTTTTACAGGGGACAAAGGAAGCCATGGAGACTCAATGAGAGCCTCCTCCAAGATCCAGAGGTACTAACGGACGTAACAAAAGAATTAACACATTATTTCCACACTAACAGTACGGAGGACTGCGACACGGGTCTAATTTGGGAGGCGCACAAGGCGGTGATCCGAGGGGTACTGATAAAGCACGGCGCACGACTTAAAAGACAGAGAACCGCTCAACTATCCATGTTATTCGGCAAACTTCAAACTTTAGAAGCGAAACACAAACTGACACCAACTACTTCACTAGGTAGCGAGCTGGACACAATACGCACTCAGATAACCGACCTTCTCCACTTTAAAGCTAAGGCAGCGCTCCAGATTTCCCGTAAAAAAATCTACGAATCAGGTAATAAGTGTGGTAGATTACTTGCACAATCTCTGAAAGCCCAAAAGGCGGCATCTTATATACCCCACGTCTTCTCTCCCCCGGGGAGGCGAGTGACGCTACCCCAACAAATTACCCAAGCATTCAAGTCCTTTTACGAGACTCTATACAACCTAAACACAGCCCGACCCTCCCCGGAGCATATAGCTGACTACATAGCCTCTTCCAACATGCCCACCCTGCCGACGGAAACACGAGACATCTTAGAGGAACCCATAACATTGTCCGAAATACAACTGGCAATAGGGAATACCAAACGAGGGAAGGCCCCGGGACCGGACGGCCTGACAATACAGTACTACAAGACTCTACTCCCGTCCCTAGGAAATCACCTACTCAAACTTTTCAATGACCTCACCAAAGGGAGCAAATTCCATGACGCCACGTTACAGGCCCAAATAGCAGTGATACCCAAAGAAGGTAAAGACCCGTCTCAGTGCGGGAGCTACCGACCTATTTCCCTACTGAATACAGATCTAAAGCTGTTCACTAAAATCATAGCCTTGAGGCTGCAGTCATTCATCCCCGAGTTGATACACCTAGACCAAGTAGGCTTTGTCCCAACCAGAGAGGCAAGGGACAACACCACCAAAGTCCTGAACCTGCTTTATACTGCCACCTCAGAAAATAGACCAAGTGTCTTTCTCAGCACAGACGCTGAGAAAGCCTTTGACCGGGTAAACTGGGCTTTCATGTCTGCCACACTACACCATATAGGGCTGGGTGGCAACATGTTGCAATGGATCTCTGCAATATACACAACACCATCGGCCAGGGTGAGGGCTAATGGAGTAACTTCCGACCCCTTTCTGATCACAAATGGGACGCGACAGGGATGCCCACTCTCACCCCTCCTCTTTGCGCTGTCCCTCGAACCATTCCTATGCCACATTAGATTAAATCCGAACATTACGGGAATATCGATTAACCACACCCAATACAAAGTATCAGCCTACGCTGACGACCTGCTGTTCTCAATCTCGAACCCGACAATATCCCTCCCAAATTTGATGCAGGAATTTACAACATACGGGGCGCTCTCAAACTTGAAGATTAATTTTGCTAAGTCGGAGGCAATGGGGGTGGGAATACCGTCAACGCAGCTCACACACCTCCAAGCCAGCTTTAACTTGAAGTGGACAAACAAGGCCCTGAAATACCTAGGCACATACATCCCTCACACACTCTCAAAACTGTACGAACTTAACTTCCCGCCGCTACTATTGAAAATAAAAACTCTCCTGAACCAATGGAAATCTGGTATGCATTCCTGGATAGGCCGTTGCAACATCCTAAAGATGACTATTCTCCCAAAAATCCTCTACCTAATGCAGGCCCTACCTATACACATACCAAATGCTTTTTTCAAAAGGGTACAATCAGCATTCACAGAGTTCGTTTGGGCAAAAAAAAGACCTAGACTCACCAACAAACTGCTTGTTCTCCCCAAAACGCACGGCGGTCTAGCCCTACCAAATATCCGAGCCTATTATCAGGCTGTACACCTGGGGAGACTCATAGATTGGTGCCGCCATCAGGAAACCAAACTATGGGCCAAGATGGAACAATCCCAAAGTGCGATCCCTCTTCGGGGAGCACCATGGTGCTACCCAGCACTACCAACAGAGATCAAACTTCACCCACTGATTGGTAACTCAGCGCGGATCTGCGCCCGGCTAATTTTGCAGACGTCCCTCTCTTCCCCGAATTCGCCCCTCTACCCTATAATAGGCAACCCCTTATTTACACCGGGTCTTTCTGACGGGTGCCTCCGGAGTCTAGGTGAGGCTGGCCTACACCAAGCTTCCCACTACAGTTCAGGTGGGCGCTGGAAAACTATGGCAGATTTTCTAGATCCTACGGGCCCGTTTCGCCTGGACTTCCTGAGGACACTCCAACTAACACATTTCCTCAGTACGATCCTGCCCCCCACAGGAGACAACCAGACGCTTACAGCCCTAGAGGAGCTCTGTACTGACACGGGTGCCCTGCCACACACGCTCTCACTGACCTATAACCTTTTAAATACTCCCCCAGCAGACTTTATACCCCCGGGACTACTTAAATGGGAAAAAGATTTAGATTGTCAATTCAATAACACCAAGAGGCAACGTATTCTCAGATTCACACACAAATCCTCTATCTGTGCCAAGATCCAGGAAACAAATTACAAAATTCTCTCACGATGGTACAGGACCCCATCACTACTCCACAAGTTTTACCCGACTACATCAGACCTGTGCTGGCGCTGTCACACAGACAAAGGGACCCTGCTCCATATTTTTTGGTCATGCCCTAAATTAACACACTTCTGGAAAGTAGTGCGCGAGACAATACAACAATTCACTGAGCGGTCCATCACAGATGACCCAGCGTTCTTCCTCTTACACGCCTCCAATATCCCTGATAGGAAATACAAGAAGTCAGTGATTCGCCACTTACTTGACGCAGCTAAGGCCTGCATACCACTCCAATGGAAATCGGCCCTCCCGCCGACCATTGAACTCTGGCTCCAAAAGGTGGAGGACATCAGAAAAATGGAGGACCTGATCCTCACAGCTCAAAACAGAGAGGAGACATTTACTAAAACCTGGCAGGGATGGAATATGTTTATATACTCAGCTGAGGGTCAGGCCCTGAGAGGATCTGACATAGACACATAATATCGCGTGCAGCGACAGCACTATGTTGAGTCATACGGGCATAGACACAAGCCCCGCAGCTACAACTCTGATCAGACATACCGGCATTCAATGATAGGGGGACACACATTGTTCCCCCTCCCCACCACCTCCCGCCCACCCCCTCCCTCAACCCCCCCCCCCCACTCAATACTCCCCCTTTTCTTCTTTTCCCATCTGTCCTTCCTACTCTTTAACTCCATCCCCCCCCACATATTGGGGGCGGTATAAAAGTAGGTACTTAGATAATTAAAAGAAAACTAGGAAGTGAGCCCACGAGACGGTAATATTTCACAACTCCACAAATATGGTGTTTATTGTTCTTGTTGATACTGTTAGAAACATTATGTTGTATCACCAGTTTTGTCTTTTACTTTGTATGTTATGTGGAAAGTATGTAACCTGCTGGTCCATGTGGACCCATTTCCTGACATAAATAAACAATTTAAAAAAAAAAAAAAAAAGAGGAAGGTGAGACACCAGCAGCAAAAGAGGAAGGTGAGACACCTGCAGAGAGGGAGGAAGGTGAGACACCTGCAGAGAGGGAGGAAGGCAAGACACCCGCAGCAAGGAAGGAAGGTGAGACACCTGAAGAGGGGGGAGAGACACCTGCAGCGGGGGAGGATACACAAATTCAATGAGGGAGGAAGGTGGGACACCTGTAGTGTGGGAGGTCAGACACCTGGAGTGAGGAAGACGAGGTACCTGCAGTAAAGTCTGACATTTGTAGTGAGAGACCTTGAGTGAGACAGACTGGAAACCTGTAATGAACAAAACTGACAGATGGAGTGAGTAAGGCCTGACACCTCCTGTGAATGAGCCCAGACACCTGTAGTGAGTGAAACCAGGTATCTACATTGACTTAGGCCAGAACAATGGGGTACAGGTAGACAGAGCACGATGGCACACCTAGGGCATCTTAAGCTTGACAGTAGTGAGTGGGGCTGGACACCTAGAGTGAGTGAGACCAGACACCTTGAGTGATTGAGTCCAGCTTCCTGGAGTGAGTGAGTCCAGACTCCCGGAGTGAGTGAGACCAGACACCTGGAGTGAGTGAGACCAGACTGCCGAAGTGAGTGAGACCAGACTCCCGGAGTGAGTGTGAGACCAGACTCCCAGAGTGAGTGTGAGACCAGACTCACGGAGTGAGTGAGACCAGACTCCCGGAGTGAGTGAGTACAGCTACCTGGAGTGAGTGAGACCAGACTCCCAGAGTGAGTGTGAGACCAGACTCACGGAGTGAGTGAGACCAGACTCCCGGAGTGAGTGAGTACAGCTACCTGGAGTGAGTGAGACCAGACTCCCAGAGTGAGTGAGTCCAGCTACCTGGAGTGAGTGAGACCAGACTCCCGGAGTGAGTGTGAAACCAGACTCCCAGAGTGAGTGTGAGACCAGACTCACGGAGTGAGTGAGACCAGACTCCCGAAATGAGTGAGTACAGCTACCTGGAGTGAGTGAGACCAGACTCCCAGAGTGAGTGTGAGACCAGACTCACGGAGTGAGTGAGACCAGACTCCCGGAGTGAGTGAGTACAGCTACCTGGAGTGAGTGAGACCAGACTCCCAGAGTGAGTGAGTCCAGCTACCTGGAGTGAGTGAGACCAGACTCCCGGAGTGAGTGTGTCCAGCTACCTGGAGTGAGTGAGACCAGACTCCCAGAGTGAGTGAGTCCAGCTACCTGGAGTGAGTGAGACCAGACTCCCGGAGTGAGTGAGTCCAGCTACCTGGAGTGAGTGAGCTAGGCGGGATATTAGGTTTACTGATAGCGGACACATGGATACACCTGAACTGTGTAAGGCCGGAAACACGAGCCTATAGTTGAGATCTGGATAGCAAAGTAAAGCAGCTTGTCTTTAGTGGGCACAACCAGCATGTTGTTTAATGTGTGCCAGGAGCCTGATGTACAGGCCCTGTCATTCTCTGTACATTAATTAGCAGCGCACCATTGCCTGGCATGACAGAAGACATGGCAGCGGCTCAGTGTATAAGGGGAATTTGGCTCGTGGCCATGGTGTCTTAGTACTCACAATCAGACGACTTTGTGTGTGCACACGTGCTGATTGGTTGCTTGATGTCTGTATGTGTTGAGTGGATATGGCTGGGCACCGCAACAGGACAGCTACAAAGTTCTGGCAGAGGCGGCAAGGCTTGGCGCTGCTTTCTCTCGGCTGAGTAATCTCATTCTCCACAGACGCCTTCTGGTTTTCAGCTGTCCGGAGTCTCTTCCTGTGAACAGACAAAGGAGCCTTTGAGGGGAGCGGACTGGAGGTTTGGGGGGAAAACAAGGAATTTTTAGAATATGCTAACGATAACCTCCATCTATTCTGAGCAAGAGGCTTCCATTGTGTACTATGATCAGACAAAGGTCTTGCCATCAATGACCGTACACCCTCAAATCTTCTACATGCCTGCTGTACGGAGCCCCTGGTCACAGGCTCCCTCTATTAAAGAAGAAGAAGGAAAAAAAAAAAAAAAAAAAAAAAGAACCTCTCCCCATTGTTCTCATAATTAGTCTTATTCCTAGGTGCTCTATTATTCGGCAAGACTGACACACAATGCTGTTAATTAGCTAATTGACATAAGGCAGAAGTGAAGTTTATTCATTGTGTGACATCTAAAGAATGTATGTGAAAAAAAGGGGGCTGTTTCTGTTCTTCTCAGACATTAAAGGGAATGTAGAATCTTCATAAAAAGTATTTTACATATATATAAAAAATAGTGTGAAGCTTTGCTCAAGCTTCAACTTTTATCCAGTAGAGCTTGAATAGAGTGAGAGAAGGGTTGGAAGCTATGTCAACTCTTTATTGTTGTCTGTGTCCATTTGGGAGAATATATTCACTTCCCATTTGACAGTACAGGAAGGAAAGGAAAATATCCCCACTTCCTGTTTATTTGATTGGTGTTAAATGGAACGGGAAGTGGGCCTGAACTTTAAACAGCTGTTGATCGTATCTTTAAAGCAGCCTTTCTAACCAGGGTCTTGTGGAATCCTAGGGTTCTTCCAGATAAGGGGTTCTCAACCAAGTTCCATTGAACCCTAGGGTTCCTCCAGAGGTTGCTAGGGTTTCCTTGAGCAATGAGCAATTTCTGCCTCTCACCCTTGATCTTTTTAGCTATCTATAAAAGGGTTTCCTTGAGCAATGAGCAATTTCTGCCTCTCACCCTTGATCTTTTTAGCTATCTATAAAGAGATAAGTCTTCCCAATGACCACAAGTGTAAGAAGAATTGTTTCCATCGACCATCACACTAATGTATCATGAGATGCCGATATAGTAATTTTTAGCAAGGGTTCTCTGAGACCGAACGGTTATTTAAGAGTTCCTCTGTTTTGAAAAGGTTGAGAAAGGCAGCTCCAGATGGTAGCTAGGAGTTCCTTGAGAAATTAGTAACTACTGACATCAATATGTTTCTAGCTATCTTTAAGGAAGGAATTCTTCCTACTGAACATCAATGGAAAGGACATTCTTCCCACTAACCACCAATGCAATGAGTTCCTCTCCTAGAGATCACAAATGTAAGGTGGTCCTTCTCCCACTGACCACCAATCTAAGCGAGCCCTTCTCCACTGATCACCAATGTGTAAGGGAGCTCTTCACTGACCATCAATGTAAGGGAGCTTCTCACTGAACATCAATGTAAGGGAGCTTCTCACTGAACATCAATGTAAGGGAGCTCTTCACCCGACCATCAATGTAAGAGAGATTCTCACCTGACCATCAATGAAAGGAAGCAATTCACTAACCATCAATGTAAGGGGGCACTTCACTTACCATTAATGTATGGCAACTTCTCACTGACTATCAATGTAAGGGAGCTCTTCATTGACCATCAATGTAAGGGAGCTCTTCACTGACCATCAATGTAAGGGAGCTCTTCGCTGACCATCAATGTAAGGGAGTTCTTCACTGACTATCAATGTAAGGGAGTTCTTCACTGACCATCAATGTAAGGGAGCTCTTCACTGACTATCAATGTAAGGGAGCTGTGCACTGACCATCAATGTAGGGGAGCTCTTCACTGACCATCAATGTAAGGGAGTTCTTCACTGACTATCAATGTAAGGGAGCTCTTCGCTGACCATCAATGTAAGGGAGCTCTTCACTGACTATCAATGTAAGGGAGCTCTTCACTGACCATCAATGTAAGGGAGTTCTTCACTGACTATCAATGTAAGGGAGCTGTGCACTGACCATCAATGTAAGGGAGTTCTTCACTGACCATCAATGTAGGGGAGTTCTTCACTGACCATCAATGTAAGGGGAGCTCTTCACTGACCATCAATGTAAGGGAACTTCTCACTGACCATCAATGTAGGGGAGCTCTTCACTGACCATCAAAATAAGGGAGCTCTTCACTGACGATCAATGTAAGGGAACTTCTGACTGACCATCAATGTAGGGGAGCTCTTTACTGACCATCAATGTAAGGGAGCTCTTCACTGACCATCAATGTAAGGGAGCTCTTCCCTGACCATCAATGTAGGGGAGCTCTTCACTGACCATCAATGTAAGGGAAGTTCTGACTGACCATCAATGTAGGGGAGCTCTTCACTGACCATCAATGTAGGGGAGCTCTCCACTCACCATCAATGTAAGGGAACTTCTCACTGACCATCAATGTAGGGGAGCTCTTCACTGACCATCAATGTAAGGGAACTTCTCACTGACCATCAATGTAAGGGAGCTCTTCACTGACCATCAATGAAAGGGAGCAATTTACTGACCATCAATGTAAGGGGGCACTTCACTGACCATCAATGTACGGGAGCTTCTCACTGAAATTAAATGTAAGGTGGCACTTTATTGACAGGGCTTTAGTTGAAGCTTACCCTTGGGGCAATCGGATCAGGACTCTCTACAAGCATGTTTATATGTTGGCCTCACAGCAGTCTATAGGGCTTTATCATACAACTGGCAGACTGAAGAGCAAAGCATACTCCAGACAAAATGTATTTTTTAGCTTTGGGAATAGAGTTGGGAATAGTTAATCCTTAATCAAGATTTTATTGCTCGTTTCCTATGAAGGGAGATTTTCCTTCACTTCTTGTTCTGGTGACAGTCCCCAGGTAATCACTAGGACAGGAAGCCAAGGAACATCTCTTCAATAGGGAAAGATAACAGTCATCATTTATTTATGAATACATTTTTGTAAGCTTCACCATTTAATGATGAGCTTGCTGCCTTTGCCCTATGCCATTAGGCTGCATATTATATGGGTGACCAATTAAAAGGCCTAGCCACAGCCAACTTTGACTTTTACAAGAAAAGTCAAGATCTGCATATTTGCTGGTCATTGTGACATGCAGCCTTTTCCTATGTATTTTCCTATGTATTTTTTCCTCATATGTTCAGTCTGAAAAGGCCAGGTTTATCACAGAGAACAGCATATGCATGTTTCTACATCAAAAGAGAACACGGTACACATGCCTCTCAGCCAATATAGAACAGCCTAGGCCCATTCCTCAGCCAATAGGGAAGAACGATTGCCCACCTCTCAGTCAAACAGAAGAACATAGGCATACCTCTCAGGCAAAGAGAACAGCATTGGCCCACTACTCAGCCGAAGGAAAACAATATAGGTCTACCACTTAGCCAACAGAGAACACTGTAAGCCTGCCTCTCATCCAAAAGATAAATGCATAGGCCTGCGTTAGCCAAAAGAGTACGGAGTAGGTCCACCTCTCAGCCAGAAAGCAACAGCATAGGCCCGCCACTTAGCCAATAGAGAACAGTATAAGACCACCTCTCAGCCATAAGAGAACAGCGTAAGCCCACCTTATAGCCAAAAAAAAACACCATAGGTCCACCTCTCAGCCAAAAGAGAACCGCGTAGATCGTCCCGAGCCAAATGAGAACAGCCTAGTTCCACCTCTCAGCCAATAGAGAACACTGTAGGCCTGGCTCTCATCCAAAAGAGAACTGCATAGGCCTGCCTTACCAAAAAAAGAACAGAGTAGGCCCACCTCTCAGCCAAAAAGGAATGGCATAGGCCCACCAATCAGCCAACAGAGAACTGTGTAAGGCCACCTCTCAGCCAAAAGAGAACAGTGTAAGCCCAATTCTTAGCCAAAAGAAAACAGCATAGGTCCACCTCTTAGCCAAAAGAGAACTGCGTAGGCCTGCCTCAGCCAAAGGAGAACAGCAAAGGTCCCCCTTTCAGCCAAAAGAGAACCGTGTAGACCTGGCTTAGCCAAATGAGACTAGCTTCAGAATGGGAAGTGCCCTCAACATACATAATACATAAAAGCTGGCAATCTGAACACCTTTGCATTGCCTGCAAAGAACTGTAAGCCCACCTTTTATATAAAGGCAACCTCCGCTTGAAAATAATACTTCAGTTTGGTATGTTTGTATATCTTTTGGGGTCTTCCAATGAGAATCCATAGTTCCCCCTAACTGCTGAAACCCTTGGCAAAGCCTGGTTAGGGCTATGCTCCAAAACGGAATCTTCATAAAGTGGAGAAGTCAGGGAATCTGGCTATGAGAGGGTGACAACCTTATTAGGACCCCATGGGGGGAGTACAGACACCAACTGCTGACCCAGTCCTCGGGGAACTTAGACATTTCCGGTTAAAGTGGACCCTAACATCAGGTATATTTTTCATGTCTAGCCCATGCATGCTTCGTAATGTGTGATTTGATAACTTCTAGGGACTTTGCACCTTCTGCAGAGATCACAGGACACCTCCTGACAATGCCTTCTTTCTGCTTTTTCTGTCTAGAAGGTTTGCACCGTCTTTGTCCAGGCATCCTCCAGGGTCACCAGCTACTTCCTGTACTGGTATGGTGGCTCAGAGAATACAAACGCATGTAAATCCCGGTGCCTGTGCAGTTCTTGGCTTGTGTTCACAAATTACAGATCAGCCCCCACTGCAGCCTCTCACCTTGTGACTTGCTGCAAAGTTACAACGATGCAGTCCGCCTGCAGCAGACTGATGACATCACCTCCGCCTAGGCAAAATCACCGGACTGGAGCTCAAGGATGGCTTTTTAATGATAAATAGTGGAGCTTATCCTGAAAAATGTAACTGTTGCTGTAAATTCGGACATGTCAGGGATTTATTTGAGCAGACTTGTATAGCTACTGAAAAGTCCACTTAAAAAGCCTGAGTTCAGCCCCCCAAATTTTTCTTTTTGTTTCGATCAAGCAGGTAAGTGTTTCTGCTACCTGTGTGATCACTGGGGAGATTTCCTTCCCGGTGACAACAAGAATGAAATGATAGGGGGCAGATATCATCAAGACAGGGAGTCGCAGATTGCAATAAGATCAGAGCTTTTTTTCAGCGGGAACGTTGGGGAACGCCGTTCTGGCACCTCCAGCACTGAATGTATGGCAAGGGGTGTTGGATGATCTATTAATGCTGGCTGCTGGGGAATCTATTGTTGCTTGGGAAATTTATTGTTGTGGGTGGGTCTCATGTTGATGGGGGTCAATTGTTGCTGGGAGGGATCTAGGGCCGGGACAAGGGGTGGGGGGGGGGGGTCTCACGTTGATGGGGGTCAATTGTTGGCATCTTTGCCCTGGGCACTGGGTGACCTTGTCCCATCACTGGGATCTACTGTTGAGGGAGGGGTCTATTGTTGCTGGCTGCTGCGAGATGTATTGTTGCTGAGGGGATCTATTGTTACTGGCTATAGGGGGATGTATTTTACTGCATTTCTTGCTATCATTAACAAATTCCTTACACATTACTTAGCAGCACAAAATGATACTTGGTTCTGGATACTCAAGAAGGGGCGGTACTGGGAGGTGGGCAGGGGGTGGAACCAATAGACGGTATTCAAAGGGGGGTAGGGGGCGGAGACAAAAGGTAATTCAAAAAGTGGAGAGTACCTGCACTTATTTTCAGAAAATAAGAGTAAGATACAGTGCCTTGAAGAAAGAACTCATACCCCTTGAAATTTTCCACATTTTGTCATGCTACAACCAAAAACGTAAATGTATTTTATTGGGAATTTATGTGATAGACCAACACAAAGTGGCACATAATTGTGAAGTGAAAATGATAAATTGTTTTCAATTTTTTTTTTTTAAATAAATATGTGAAATGTGTGGCATGCATTTGTATTCAGCCCCCCTTTACTCTGATACCCCTAACTAAAATCTAGTGGAACCAATTGCCTTCAGGACAATTAGTAAATAGAGTCCACCTGTGTGTAATTTAATCTCAGTATAAATACAATGCAGATGTCCTGTGAAGCCCTCAGAGGTTTGTTAGAGAACCTTAGTGAACAAACCGCATCATGAAGGCCAAGGAACACACCAGACAGGTCAGGGATAAAGTTGTGGAGAAGCATAAAGCAGGGTTGGGTTATAAAAAAAATATCCCAAGCTTTGAACATCTCACGAAGCTCTGTTCAATCCATCATCAGAAAATGGAAAGAGTATGGGCACAACTGCAAACCTACCAAGACACGGCCGTCCACCTAAACTGACCGGCCGGGCAAGGAGAGCATTCATCAGAGAAGACCAAGAGGCCCATGGTAACCTGGAGGAGCTGCAGAGATCCACAGCTCAGGTGGGAGAATCTGTCCACAGGACAACCATTTAGTCGTGTTCTCCACAAATCTGCCCTTTATGGAAGAGTGACAAAAAGAAAGACATTGTTGCAAGAAAGCAATAAGAAGTCCTGTTTGCAGTTTGTGAGAAGCCATGTGGGGGACACAGCAAACATGTGGAAGAAGGTGATCTGCTTAGATGAGACCAAAATTGAACTTTTTGGTCTAAAAGAAAAACGCTATGTGTGGCAGAAAACTAACACTGCACATCACCCTGAACACACCATCCCCACTGTGAAACATGGTGGTGGCAGCATCATGTTGTGGAGATGCTTTTCTTCAGCAGGGACAGGGAAGCTGGTTGATGGGAAGATGGATGGAGCCAAATACAGGACAATCTTAGAAGAAAACCTGTTAGAGTCTGCAAAAGACTTGAGACTGGGGCGGAGGTTCACTTTCCAGCAGGAGAACAACCCTAAACATACAGCCAGAGCTACAATGGAATGGTTTAGATCAAAGCATATTCATGTGTTAGAATGGCCCAGCCAAAGTTCAGACCTAAATCCAATTGAGAATCTGTGGCAAGACTTGAAAATTGCTGTTCACAGACGCTCTCCATCCAATCTGACAGAGCTTGAGATATTTTTACAAAGAAGAAGAATGGGGCAAAAATGTCCCTCTCTAGATGTGCAAAGCTGGTAGAGACATCCCCAAAAAGACTTGCAGCTGTAATTGCAGTGAAAAGGGGTTCTACAAAGTATTGACTCCGGGGGGCACCATACAAATGCCCCCCACACTTTTCACAGATTTATTTGTAAAAAATTTTGAAAACCATTTATCATTTTCCTTCCAATTCCCAATTATGTGCCACTTTGTGTTGGTCTATCATAGTGATGGGGAACCTTGGCACCCAGATGTTTTGGAACTACATTTCCCATGATGCTCATGCACTCTGCAGTGTAGTTGAGCATCATGGGAAATGTATTTCCAAAACATCTGGGGTGCCAAGGTTCACCATCACTGGTCTATCACATACAATCCCAAAAAAACACGTTTTTGCTTGTAACATGACAAAATGTGGAAAAGTTCAAGGGGTATGAATACTTTTTCAAGGCACTGTATTTAAAACACTCCCAACTGTACTATACAAATGTGCTTTTGCTGCAACCTGTACCCATTAGAAGGGATATCCCATCACTTCCTACACTTGTGACGCCCTGTCACTAAAGCAGGAAGTGAGGTTAAATTTCCCCAACAGGAGCACAGAAAAAAAAAAAAAAGTAGGGCTGTGAAAATTAAAGATGAATTCCTCGATTAATCGATTAATTCTTTTGATCGATCAAAATTCTTTTGATTGGTACTCACCTCTCCGCCGGCTTCCGGGTCTTCAAGGAGTTCCGTCGGAGATCGGGTGACGTCACAGAAATCGACGTCACCGGACTCCTCCTCCCTTCCCCAAGTGTCTTCGTCTGCTAATGAAGGGAAGGGGGGAGGAGTCCGGTGACGTTGAAGTTCTGATTGAACGTAACGCGAACGGGGGAGGAGCTACGCATGACGTCACCCCGCTGCTGCCCTACAGAACTAACACGATTGTCGGCTTTACATGCTGTGTTTTTATCATCTTTATGTGAGTAGTTTGTGTTTGAACACAAAAATGTAATCTTATACTTAAGCGGTGATCACTTAGATCTTTTCTTCCTACCCATGACCTGCATCCTTGCTGAGATCTAAGGAGACGTGAGAGAAGTTTATGGTCCGTGTTATAACCCTTTTGATACCCGCTGACATGACCACCTGTTTGCACAGGGGTCCATGCCATAAGGGGAGAGTGATTAGTTAGACCGGAGGTGGAGGGATTGTCACGCTACTGTGAAAAAAAATTACGTCAGTGCTACAGTTTGAATTTAACCGCTTCAATACAGGGCTTTTAAACACCCTTCCTTACCAGAGCACTTTTTGCGATTCGGCACTGCGTCGCTTTAACTAACAATTGCGCGGTCGTGCGACGTTACACCCAAACAAAATTGACGTCCTTTTTTTCCCACAAATAGAGCTTTCTTTTGGTGGTATTTGATCGCCCCTGCGGTTTTTATTTTTTGCGCTATAAACAAAAGAAGAGCGACAATTTTGAAAAAAAACACAATATTTTTTACTTTTTGCTATAATAAATATCCCATTTTTTTTTTTAAAAAACTATTTTTTTCCTCAGTTTAGGCCGATACGTATTCTTCTACATATTTTTGGTAAAAAAAATCGCAATAAGCGTATATTGATCGGTTTGCGCAAAAGTTATAGCGTCTACAAAATAGGGGATAGATTTATTGAATTTTTTTTTTTTTTTTTTACTAGTAATGGCGGCGATCTGCGATTTTTTTTTTCGTGACTGCGACATTGCGGCGGACACTTCGGACACTTTTGACACATTTTTGGAACCGTTCACATTTACACAGCGATCGTTGCTATAAAATTGCAATGATTACTGTGTAAATGTGACTGGCAGGGAAGGGGTTAACACTAGAGGGCGCTGGAGGGGTTAATATGTGTCCCTATAGGAATGATTCTAACTGTAGGGGGAGGGGACTTAAGGGGAGGAGACCGATCATGTGATCCTCTGTACTGGGATCACATGATCGGTCTCCTCCCCGCTGACAGGACGTGGAGCTGTGTGTTTACACACACAGCTCCACGGTCCCGCCCGGTCCCGTTGTTTTAACGGGCAATCGCGGGTGCCCGGCGGACATCGCGGCCGCCGGGCACTCGCACCGGGTCCCGAGCGATGCCGCGGGCGCGCGCGCGCGCCGCCGGCGGCCGGGAATCCGAGGACGTCATATGACGCCCACCCAGGATGGTAGATCCACCTTGTGGGCGTCATATGACTATGGGCGGTGTTGAAGTGGTTAAAGCGTATTTGTGTGAACTGTGAAGTTAAGTCATGGATTGTGGAAACTAACTAGTGTCGGGTGATTGTATATAGTGTATACCACATTTACCGCTGACTAATGCAGAGCTGCAATGCAAGGAGATTAGCTAAAAGTAGTTGGATCTGTATGTGCGTTATAAATTAATCTAAATTAGTCGATTAATCGATTAAAAAATAAAAAACGATTAATCGAACACGAAAACTTTAATCAGTAACAGCCCTAAAAAAAAAGTAAAATAAAAACAGTTTTTGGTTGGAGTATTGCTTTAATGCAACCCAGCAATGCTTCTTCCCCCAACGCCTGAACTACAAGTTTCATGGACGCCCGGCCTTTAAGCGCTTCCCGACCGCCCACTGCATATATACATCAGCAGAATGGCACGGGCAGGCAAAATCACGTACCTGTACGTGATTCTTTAAATGCCTGCCCGTGGGTCGCGTGCGCGCCGCCAGCGCTTCCTACTCTGCCTGTCATTGATTGGCTGTTCCCGGTCATCGGGAAAGCCGATCAGTGACGTCAGATGTCAGCCCCGCCCCCTAATGTAAAAAACACAACACACGTCACAGCCCATAACCCCTCCCCTCCCCCTAGTGGTTAACTCTTTCACTACAACTGTCATTTATACAGGAATCAATGCATTTAAATAGCATTGATTGCTGTATAAATGAAAACGGTCCCAAAAATGTGTCAAAAATGTCCGATGTGTCCGCCATAATGTCGCAGTCACAATAAAAATCGCTGATCGCTGCCATTACTAGTAAAAAAAAAAAATTAATAAAAATGCTATAAAACAATCCCCTATTTTGTAAACGCTATAACTTTTGCGCAAACCAATCAATAATCGCTAATTGCGATTTTTTTTACCAAAAATATGTAGAAGAATACGTATCGGCCTAAACTGAGGAAAAAAAATGTTTTTTTATATATTTTTTGGGTATATTTATTATAGCAAAAAGCAAAAAATATTGCATTGTTTTCAAAATTGTCGCTCTATTTTTGTTTATAGCGCAAAAAATAAAAACCGCAGGGGCGATCAAATACCACCAAAAGAAAGCTCTATTTGTGTGGGAAAAAAAGGACGCCAATTTTGTTTGGGAGCCACGTCGCACGACCGCGCAATTGTCAGTTAAAGCGACGCAGTGCCGAATCGCAAAAAGGGGGCCTGGTCCTTTGGCTGCCAATTGGTCCGGGGCTGAAGTGGTTAAGAAGTCATTAAAATCTATATTTTTGTCTGCGCAGTGACAGTGCGTCAAGATTCAGCAGCAGCCCAATCGACAAATTTTCATAAGACGGACAGCTCCCCCCCCCCCCCCCGAGGTTTACAGTCGCCAAGGGAAGCCCCCCCCCCCCCCCCCCCCCCCCCCCCCCCCCCGTCTTTGTGGATTTGTCTCCCAGCAGCCAAAGCCTTGCCCAATCTATTTCAATCAATGGCGGGGCGGGGGGGGTTGGGGGTGCAGCTGATAAGCCGCCCCCGCGCCGCGTGCACCTGACAATCGTCCCTGACCTTTCGCTAGGATGAATCTATTTGCTTAATACGTTTCTGGGGACGCGGCTGTGAGTCTCATCCTATAGATTGGCTTTCTATACAGGGAATACCCCGCAGACTGGCAGGCGAGCTTAGGCCAAAATAATGTATTCCTATTACCCAAGGCGCGCCGTGGATTTTCCTTTGTTTTCAAACAGCTCTGGCCTCTCTTCTTTTTTTTTTTTTTTTTTTTTACGGAGATATTTGTCATTCAAATAAAATCTTTTATTCTGGTAGCACGCCGCGCGAGGAGAAGACGGCGTAGCGGCTGTGCGAGAGCGTCGTAATCAAATCAAACACATTCAGATGGGTCGCTGTTTGGTGTCGGGGGCTTCCAGTTGTTGCTGAATAGTGATTACCTGAGGCTGCCGATGTAAAGGGAAGAATCTCTATAAATGTATTTATTTCGCTCGCTTTATATAGCGATGATCTGAAGCTATTTTACTGGGAACACAAGGCCGTGCCCGTCGGTGCCGACCCCGCAAAAGAGCATACAATCAATCGCTTCTTATCCACATACATACTCAGACTATCTGACTATTTATTTGTGTTTTTTTTGGTAGTAGGAGGAAACTTGAGCCAACACTGAACATACAACGCCAAATAATGGTGTCGCTGGTGGGAACTGAACCCAGGACCCCAGTGCTAGCGTGTGCAAATAATACTATAATGCTCAAGCTTTTCCTTTAGGGCAGTGGTCTCCAAACCGTGGCTCTTTGCTTGATTTTATCTGGCCCTTGGGGCGTTGTCCCCCCCCCCCATAGTTCCTGCCACTGACACCGACAATGAGGCACTATTTCTTCCACTGATAGGGGCACTTTTCCTCCAACTGACCTCAATGATGGGGCACTATTCCTCCAACTGACCCCAATGATGGGGCACTATTCCTCCACTGACCCCAATGATGGGGCTCTATTCCTCCAATGATGGGGCACTAGTCCTTTCACTAACCCAATGATGGGGCACTATTCCTCCAACTGACCCCAATGATGGGGCACTATTCCTCCAACTGACCCCAATGATGGGGCACTATTCCTCCCAATAAAATAATACCAATGATGAGGCACTTTTGCTCCCATTGACACCAAAAACAGGGCACCATTCCTCCCACTGATACCAATGATGGGGCACTATTCCTTTCACTAACACCAATGATTGGGCACTATTCCTCCCACTGACATCAGTGATGAAGCACTATTCCTCCCAATAAAATAATACCAATGATGAGGCACTATTCCTCCAATTGACACCAAAGACAGGACACCATTCCTCCCACTGATACCAATGATGGGACACAATTCCTTTCAATAACACCAATGATGGGGCACTATTCCTCCCACTGATACAATTGATAGGGCACTATCCCTTTCACTGACACCAGTGATGGGGCACTGTTCCGTCAACTGACACCATTGATGAGGCATTATTCCTTCCATTGACACCAAAAGCAGGGCACTATTCCTCCCCCCCGACATCAATAATGGGGCGCTATTCCTTTCAATAACACCAATGATGGGGCACTATTCATCCCACTGATATAGGGCACTATTCCTTCTACTGACACCATTTATGGCGCACTATTCCCACCATTGACACCAACGATGGGGCACTATTCCCTTCATAGATGCCAAAAACAGGGCACTATTCCTCCCCCTGACATCAATGATGGGGCAGTATTCATCCCACTGATACAATTGATAGGGCACTATTCCTTCCACTGACACCATTGATAGGGCACTGTTCCGTCAACTGACACCAATGATGGGGCCCTATTCCTCCCATTGACAACAAAGATGGGGCCCTATTCCTCCCCCTGACACCAATGATGGGGCACTATTCCTTTCACTAACACCAATGAAGGGGATTCCTAGGGTTGCCACCTCGTCCCTTTAAAACCGAAAACATTAATTACACGGGTTCCGTGGCTGATTAAGGTGGTAATTAAACTCACTTGGTACCTTATCTGCATTAAATTAGCCTCAGAACCTGTGTGATTAATATGTATTCGGGTTTATAGGGAGGAGGTGGCAACCATAACTATTCCTCCCACTGATACAATTGATAGGGTACTGTTCCTTCCACTGACTCCAATGATGGGACACTATTCCTTCCACTGACTCCAATGATGGGACACTACTCCTTCCACTGAGTCCAATGATGGGACACTATTCCTTCCACTGACTCCAATGATGGGACACTATTCCTTCCACTGACTCCAATGATGGGACACTATTCCTTCCACTGACTCCAATGATGGGACACTATTCCTTCCACTGAGTCCAATGATGGGACACTATTCCTTCCACTGACTCCAATGATGGGACACTATTCCTTCCACTGACTCCAATGATGGGACACTACTCCTTCCACTGAGTCCAATGATGGGACACTATTCCTTCCACTGACTCCAATGATGGGACACTATTCCTTCCACTGACACCAATGATGGGACACTATTCCTTCCACTGAGTCCAATGATGGGACACTATTCCTTCCACTGAGTCCAATGATGGGACACTATTCCTTCCACTGAGTCCAATGATGGGACACTATTCCTTCCACTGACTCCAATGATGGGACACTACTCCTTCCACTGAGTCCAATGATGGGACACTATTCCTTCCACTGAGTCCAATGATGGGACACTATTCCTTCCACTGAGTCCAATGATGGGACACTATTCCTTCCACTGACTCCAATGATGGGACACTATTCCTTCCACTGAGTCCAATGATGGGACACTATTCCTTCCACTGACTCCAATGATGGGACACTACTCCTTCCACTGAGTCCAATGATGGGACACTATTCCTTCCACTGAGTCCAATGATGGGACACTATTCCTTCCACTGAGTCCAATGATGGGACACTATTCCTTCCACTGAGTCCAATGATGGGACACTATTCCTTCCACTGACTACAATGATGGGACACTATTCCTTCCACTGAGTCCAATGATGGGACACTATTCCTCCCTCTATTACCAAAGATGAGGCATTGTTTACCTCTACTGACACCAGAACATTTTCTACTCCCGTAGGCCACATAGTCTGGCCCCCTCTAAAGTTTGAAGGACAGTAAACTGGCCCTTTGTTTAGAAAGTTTGGCGACCCCCTGCTTTAGAGTGTTAAAAGGCCCAACTCTATGGTATTTTTACTTCCTCTTCTGGGCTGAATGAAGTTTATTGGCATCTGTACCCACTTGTGAGCCCAGGCCATCATTGACACACCTCCTAGGAGCGAGCCATCATGGCACCCTTGTCTTACAGCACTCCTGGATAAAATGGCGCTCCTGCATCATTAATGTGGGGAGACAGGGTGAGGGGGCACGCAAAACCTGGAGATGGCCTTTAACTGTGAACTTTTTATTGCTGTGTCCTCATATGGTTGATTTCTCCCTACTTTTCTGTTTATACTTTATTACAGGAAGCCAAAGTATCGCACTGGATTACTGCACAGATCTGGAAGAAATGCACAAAGAACCCCAAGATTCGAGGAAGAATACACAGGAGGAATGGATTTAGACAATATTTACTTATTCTGGAGTTCAGCATCATGGTCTACTTTATGTGGGCAGATCTTCCTGAATGTAGGAGGAAATGCGAAGTCTGACCACCAAAGCTCTTGACGCTGTAGCGTTGGTCTTCGTCCTAATCATCTCCCTTTCTTGTCTGATCAACATGAGTTGTGTGTAGGCGGTTGCACATTTTCCCCCAACAGAAAGGATCTGCAACTGTTGGCACTGAGATTTTACAACAAATCGTAAAACACGATGGTTGCTGATTTTATAATTCAGTCCCACCCTTCCACCATCCCACGGTCCAATGAGAGTGCCTCACCTGCTCTCAGTGACTAGACATGTGCAATTCGTTTCGTTTTTTTTCGTTATTTTTGTTCATTCGTTATCGTACGAATGAACGAACGATTCGCTAAAAATTTTAACGAATCGTTCGAATCGAACAAATCCGAAAACAACGAAAATCCGAAAAAAACAAATTAGAAACAACGAATCTACGAAAGAAGAAAATCCGAAAAACGAAAACAGGAACAACGAAAATAAAAATGAACGAAAAAATTTGTACATTCGTAACTTTTTTTTTTTGTTGAATTGGTAATTTTCCGTGTCTCTTACAATGGCGCTGCTTAACGTGCTTCGAATGGATTGAACGAAAAAATTCGTACATTCGTAACTTTTTTTTTTCGATTCATAATTTTCCGTGTCTCTTACAATGGTGTTGCTTAACGTGCTTCGAATGGATTGAATAAAAAAATTCGTACATTCGTAACTTTTTTTTTTCGATTCGTAATTTTCCGTGTCTCTGAAAATGTAATAATAGCATACACATTACATAACATTATGAATTATGCTCCAATTACGAATCTACGAATGTTACGAATGTTTACGAAAGTACGAATAAATACGAATGCGTCCGAATTTCGAATAAACGAAAATTAAACTAACGGAAAAACGAATCAATGACAAAAATAACTCTTACGAAAATACGAATCGTTACGAATACGAACACCGACGACTTACGAATTTACGAATCGCTACGAATCAACGGAAACGAAAAAAACGAAACGAAAATAAACAAATTTTTTTGTTGTGCACATGTCTATCAGTGACCAAGCTCAGAATGAGAGGACACCTCTGGGTGCACAGAGAAAGTATGAGAGCTTTGCTAAGGTTGGCCAAAGATGGTTAGAATCTCAGCCGGTTCAGCAGGAACTGGCCAAGATTCAATCCATGTATGGGCAGGCTGACAGCACCCAACGCGTTTCATCAATCGACTTGGGAACAACCAGTGGCTAAAGCTGCTACCAATAATCATTGTGTTCTCCTGGCAGGGACGGCTCCCCGCCGGGAGAACACAACTGCTCAGCGGGGGGCAGTGCCGGGACAAGGTCATCTAGTGCCCAGGGCAAAAATGACAAATTGTGCCCCCCCCCCAAGATATATGGGAATTATGTGTCAGCAAAATACCCCCCCCCCCCCCGAAAAAATCTAAATCAAGCACTAATCTGCATGCTTACCCCTAACCGTAATTTCCCCCCTCCTCCCAATTAAAACCTGCCTCCTACTGAAATCCCCTAGCACAGATCTTTGCCCCCCTCCACCAACCCCCCCCCCAACTCAAATCCTCTCATTCCCCCATATGCCCCCAGCACAAATCCACTCCCCCACCCCGAAAACAATTCCCCCCTCCTAGTACAAATCCTCTACACCCTCAAATTTCCCCATCGTAGCACAAATCTCCCCCAAATTTCCCCTCCTAGCACAAATCTCCCCCAAATCTCCCCTCCTAGCACAAATGCCCTCCCCCCCAACCTCCCTGTGGTGCCGCCCCACCTCACATGATGCCACAGTGCAGCCGCCCCTCCTGCCCACCCCTTGTCCCGGCCATGGCGGGGGGGGGGGATTCCGCCATCAACAATGACTGTGTTGATGGGGGAATCAAGCGATTTTCTTTCCTGCAACCAGGGGTCACATAATCTGTGGCCCTCCTAAGGCACCTGTAGGCAGTGCAGCAAGTTTACGAACTTTGCAGCCCTGAGAGGTTCTCTAACATCCAGTCCTTTAGACGTCCATGCATGTGCTGTTTAACTCCTGTTGCTGCTTGCAAGCTGTACACTGCATGACCCGCAGTTACGTTCAAGTTTGTGTGATTCCAATAGGAATTTTGTTAGGTAGCACCATTGAACTTCATGCATGTGCAGCCCCAGTGTTAGTACAAACGGGAAAAAGAGCGGGTGGAGCCAAGATGACACAGCAAAGTGAAGAATCCAAAAATTAGAGATAGACAAGTAATTAAAGAGAAAAGGATAAAAATATAAATGAAATCTTTGAAAGAGGTGAACGTGGGCTTTACGCCGCGGAGAAGAGATCTGACCCAGGTAGACGGTGGGCAGGAAACCCGCTCTACGCACCATACAGCCTAACCAGGGCGCAGATAAAAGACGAGGCATCGTGGAGCCAATTTAGATATAGTTCTGAGAGCAGACTCTGCAAAGATAAGGGCACGCAAGGAAAAATCTAATTAGTCCATACATTACTGATTAAGCAAATGTAAGTGATGTTTATCACATACGGGAAAAAGGGGGGGGGGGGGGGGTGTCCTCATTTCTCAAGGACTTCTTGTAGAAAAAAATACAAGAAAAATGAAGGCTGCTGTTAGATGTAACATTGTACTTTACTGCAAGGTCTGACCACAGCAACCATCCTCAACGTGAATCTGTGCCCAAGCTAGGTAAAACGACAAGTTCTATGGAGACCTCCATAGACACATACACTATATTATCAAAAGTATTGGGACGCCTGCCTTTACATCCACATGAACTTTAACGGCATCCCAGTCTTAGTCCGTAGGGTTCAATATTGAGTTGGCCCCACCCTTTGCAGCTATAACAGCTTCAACTCTTCTGGGAAGGCCGTCCACAAGGTTTAGGAGTGTGTCTATTGGAAGGTTTGACCATTCTTCCAGAAGGGCATTTGTGAGGTCAGGCACTGATGTTGGACGAGAAAACCATGTTCACAGTCTTTGCTCTAATTCATCCCAAAGGATGTTCTATCAGGTTGAGGTCAAGACTCTGTGCAGGACAATCAAGTTTCTTGACCCCAAGCTCGCTCATCCATGTCTTTATGGACCTTGCTTTGTGCACTGGTCCAAATCATTTGGTGGAGGGGGGATTATGGTGTGGGGTTGTTTTTTAGGGGTTTGGCCCCTTAGTTCCAGGGAAGGGAACTCTTAAGACATCAACATACCAAAACATTTTGAACAATTTCATGCTCCCAACTTTTGGGAACAGTTTGGGGATGGTCCCTTCCTGTTCCAACATGACTGCCCACCAGTGCACAAAGCAAGGTCCATAAAGACATGGATTAGCGAGTTTGGGGTGGAGGAACTTGACTGCACAGAGCCTGCACTTCAACCCGATAGAACACCTTTGGGATGAATTTGAGCGGAGACTGTGAGCCAGGCCTTCTCATCCACATCAGTGCCTGACCTCACAAATGCTCTTCTGGAAGAATGGTCAAACATTCCCATAGACACACTCCTAAACCTTGTGGACGGCCTTCCCAGAAGAGTTGAAGCTGTTATAGCTGCAAAGGGTGGGCCAACTCAATATTGAACCCTACGGACTAAGACTGGGATGTCATTAACTGCTTAAGGACCACCTCACGCCGATATACGTCGGCAGAATGGCACGGCTGGGCACATGCACGTACCTATACGTCCTTCTTTAAGTGCCCAGCCACACGTCGCACGCACGCCGCCGGCGGCACGCTCGCGACCCGGTCCTGAGCTCCGTGACCGTGGCCCGTGGGACCAGTGGACCCGATTGCCGCTGGTGTCCTGCGATCCGGTAACAGAGCTGAAGAGCGGGAAGAGGTAAGTGTAAACAAACCTCTCCCTGTGCTTTCTAGTGACACTGTCACTGATCGGCTGTTCCCTGTCATCGGGAAAGCCGATCAGTGATGTTGAATGTCAAGCCACGCCCCCCTACAGTAAAAAAAACACACGTCACACTTAACCCCTCCCCGCCCCCTAGTGGTTAACTCCTTCACTGCCAGTGTCATTTGCACATGAATCAGCGCATTTAAATAGCACTGATTGCTGTATAAATGACAATGGTCCCAAAAATGTGTCAAAAATGTCCGATGTGTCCGCCATAATGTCGCAGTCACAATAAAAATTGCTGATCACCGCCATTACTAGTAAAAAAAAAAAAAAAAAAAATTATAAAAATGCTATAAAACTATCCCCTATTTTGTAAACGCTATAACTTTTGCGCAAACAACTCAATAATCGCTAATTTATGTATTTTTTACCAAAAATATGTAGAAGAATACAATCGGCCTAAACTGAGGAAAAACATTTTTTTTATATATTTTTGGGGGATATTTATTATAGCAAAAAGTAAAAAATATTGAATTTTTTTCGAAATTGTCGCTCTATTTTTGTTTATAGCGCAAAAAATAAAAACCGCAGAGGTGATCAAATACCACCAAAAGAAAGCTCTATTTGTGGGAAAAAAAGGACGTCAATTTTGTTTGGGAGCCACGTCGCACGGCTGCGCAATTCTCAGTTAAAGCGACGCAGTGCCGAATCGCAAAAAGGGGCCTGGTCGTTTGGCTGCAAATTGGTCCGGGGCTTAAGTGGTTAAAGTTCATGTGTGTGTAAAGGCAGGATTTTCTGATCGTGTGTAAGCAATTCCGACACGTAAAATTCCGACGCATGCTCGGAAACAATTTGACGCATGCTCGGAAGCATTAAACTTCCCTTCTATAGTGCTGTTGAACGTGTTTTATGCCGCTGTGTTACAGACCGTCGGAATTTGGTGTGACCGTGTGTAGGCAAGACAGTTCGAGTGAAATTCCGTCGAAATTCCGACGGGAAAACCATCAGAGCTTTTTCCGACGAAAATTCCGACCGTGTGTACGTGGCTATTAGACATGTGCACTGCCAAAAAATGTGTTCCTTTTCGTTTCATTTGTTATTTTATTTTTTTCGTTTTTCGGGTCATTCGTTATGATCACAATTTGTAAATTCATAAATTAAAAAATTCGTAAATTTGAAAATAAGAAAGAAAATCTGAAAATTGGAAAGAATAACGAAGTAATAATAACTATTAAATTATAGGTATGGGAATCTCCTTTCAAATTTTATCCGAAGTTACGAATGCCGCATCTAAACAAATGGAACGGAACAAATTAATAATAAATAATAATAAAAGTTTTTATTATTATTATTATTGTTATTTATTATTATTCATTTGTTACGTTCCATTCTAATATCTAATATCCCTCAGTATTTTGATCTTGTTGTCAGTCTGTGTTGATGGGGTTATTGTAACCTTCAAAATGTGGAATGATTATGTAAAATGTTTCAAGCTTTAATAAAATCTTACCGAAATGTAAAGTTCAGGCCCTCCAGAGGAGACTTTTCAGTTTTTGGCAGATGGCAAAGAATTTAAACCACCCTATGGTTGCTTCTCTTCTGTCTCTTGGAAGGTGTAATGGTGGGATCTTTGTTCTTGGGTTTCAGGGTCTGCACACCTGCTGTGCCCATTATGAGGTGGTCCCACACTGTCCCTGCTAATTCTCCCTGATTTTTAATTTTTAATTATATTATGAAAAATACAACAGGAGACGTGGTGACACCCAAAACTGCAACAATATCCAATTACCTAAATATGCCCTTTGGTTGGACCAATAATTCAATATGGAGGAACACGTAGAGTGCAATCATGCAGACACTTAACTGGCATACCAGACATGCCCCAACAGCCTCATCATTACAATTTGGTGGTAGACAGAAGGGAAGGATCACACAAAAGGTGTACACTTACAGTAGTTACAGAATGGCGTCACTCCTCGGGTATCTCGCTCCACGTCTCCGGTTTAGTGCAGATGATCATTTGGGAATGGGAGGAAGAGAGGCAGCATATAGGCTAGAAGAAGAAAAAAGGAGGAGAGGATTAATGTACAGGTTCCTGACGTGTCCTTTGAAAATACACAACGTCTTACTGAAGGAGAGCGTGAGATCATAATTAAAATACATGCTAACGTCACCCATTAACTGATAAATAACAAAACACAATATTAAAGGAAAACCAGACATAAGAAAAACATACAGGTTGCCCTTTCCCGCTTCTGAGAATACTAGTCGCTGGGCTCTCATGCTGACCCTTGACCTCCAATACTTTCAAACTGCAATCCAGGAATTCAGCTACTTTGTAAAACCTGCAGACATACCATGAGTTAAAGCGGAGTTCCACCCAAAAGTGGAACTTCCGCTCATTTGTCTCCTCTCCCCCTCCGGTGCCGCAATTGGCACCTTTCGGGGGGGGGGGGGGGGGGGTCTTTGACAGGGATCCTGTTCCCACTTCCGGGAGTCCGAGCCGTGGCCCGTGACATCACCGCGGGGCTCCCTCCTCCTCTCCCTGTCACCGGGCCAGTAGGAGAGAGGAGCAGGGCCTCGCGCATGCACAGTAGGGTTCCTAGCGTAAGGCTACACTGCCGGGTACCCTTACCTGCAATGGCGGTAGCAGCACCCAATGGCTGATGGAAACATCAGCTGCGGTGCCGACATTGCTGGACTCCAGGACAGGTAAGTGTCCTATTGTTAAAAGCCAGCAGCTGCAGTATTTGTAGCTGCTGGCTTTTTCATTTTTTTTTTTTTTTTTGGGCGGAAAACCACTTTAAGTCTAAAAAGATGCCTTCCACCTGGTAGACTTTTCTCTATTATTCACATCTGACAGGTTTATTGCGCTCCAGGAAGATAACTTCTGGAGCTCCAACAGTGCTCACTGGGGGTCTCAGTTCCTTCAAGAACTGAGTTGCTGGAACTGTAATGCTCTCTTCTCCTTCTTCCCATTCAAAGAAGCCTTGTATTATCTGAACTCATTCACAAAATACAAAGGCTTCTGTGAATGGGCAGCAGAGGGGAGGGGTGGGCATTAGGGATGAGCCGAACACCCCCGGGTTCGGTTCGAACCAGAACCTTCGAACGGACCGAAAGTTCGCGCGAATTTTCGAACCCTATACGTTATAATGGACGCGAACGTTCGAAATCAAAAGTGCTAATTACAACGGCCAATATGCATGTTAATGTCATAAAACAGGTTTGGGGACCCGGGTCCTGCCCCAGGGGACATATATCAATGCAAAAAGAACTTTTAAAAACTAACGTTTTTTCGGGAGCAGTCATTTTAATGATGCATAAAGTGAAAAAAAAAAAGTGACATTTTCCTTTAAATATGGTACCTGGGGGGTGTCCAAAGTATGCCTGTGAAGTGGCATGTGTTTCCCGTGTTTAGAACTGTCCTTGCACAAAATGACATTTGTAAAGGAAAAAAAGAAGCCATTTAAAACCACTTGCGGCTTTAGGTTTGATCTTAAGTAGAATCTGAACAGGTACATTATGAAGTGTAGCTCCATCCCAAAAAAATCTATTTTTAAGCTTTTTGGAGAACATAGGGAGGGGTTATCACCCCTGTAACATTTGCTGTCTTTGCACATCTGTTCAGAACATGTCACCTCACTTTCCGTCCCAATGATAAATGTTTTTGGAAAAGTGGGGTTTTAATTGAAACAAGGATTGGTGATAAAGTATCAGTAGAGAGGAGATACCTTTTTCCCAAATTAAATCTAACAGGATAGAATTTCCCTTCCTAGGGGTAGATTTCCTCTCACTTCCTGTTTTCTCTTTCCATTTGCAAGTAGGAGTCGTTTGTAAGTTGGATGTTTGAAAGTAGGGGCCTGGCGTATATACTCTGCAGAAATTTGCCCTATTAGATGTTGGTGTAGCCACAAGACTGGTGGGCACAGGAATGGGCCCTGCTGTGAGTTAATAGATCAAGATTTGTAATTGCATGCACCTGTTGAACAGGGCAGAAAAATTGGGGGTGGTGGTGGTGGTGGTGGTGGTGGACGGTTTTGCCACAAGACTGTAAGCTCTCACAGTTACTCTTGGTGGGCGCAGGAATGGGCCCTGCTGTGAGTTATTAGATCAAGATTTGTAATTGCAAGCACCTGATGAACAGGGCAGAAAAATTGGGCCTTTGGCGGTGGTGGTGGACGGTGTTGCCACAAGACTGTAGGCCCTCATAGTTACTCTTGGTGGGCGCAGGAATGGGCCCTGCTGTGAACTATTAGATCAAGATTTGTAATTACCCGCCCCTGTTAAACAGGGGCTGAAAAATTGTGCCTTAGGCACTGGTGCTGGTGCCACAACACTGCAACACGGCCCTCACAGAGACTGTACTTGGAGCACAGCAGTCACACGTGTTGCGAAGCATTTTTTTAAAAAATTGTAAGTACACGCCCCTGTTAAACAGGGGCTGAAAAATTGTGCCTTAGGCACTGGTGCTGGTGCCACAACACTGCAACACGGCCCTCACAGAGACTGTACTTGGAGCACAGCAGTCACACGTGTTGCGAAGCATTTTTTTAAAAAATTGTAAGTACACGCCCCTGTTAAACAGGGGCTGAAAAATTGTGCCTTAGGCACTGGTGCTGGTGCCACAACACTGCAACACGGCCCTCACAGAGACTGTACTTGGAGCACAGCAGTCACACGTGTTGCGAAGCATTTTTTTAAAAAATTGTAAGTACACGCCCTGTTAAACAGGGGCTGAAAAAATTGTGCCTTAGGCACTGGTGCTGGTGCCACAACACTGCAACACGGCCCTCACAGAGACTGTACTTGGAGCACAGCAGTCACACGTGTTGCGAAGCATTTTTTTAAAAAATTGTAAGTACACGCCCCTGTTAAACAGGGGCTGAAAAATTGTGCCTTAGGCACTGGTGCTGGTGCCACAACACTGCAACACGGCCCTCACAGAGACTGTACTTGGAGCACAGCAGTCACACGTGTTGCGAAGCATTTTTTTAAAAAAATTGTAAGTACACGCCCCTGTTAAACAGGGGCTGAAAAATTGTGCCTTAGGCACTGGTGCTGTGGCATGGATCATTGAGGAGGAGGAAGAGGATAGTCAGTGAACATAAGAGGACAGTCACTCAGCATCAGCATAGGCAGTCTTGAAGGGATGTGACATTAAAAATTATTCGGTTATATCCGCCTCAGGTGCCTGGTAGCTGGTGGTGATCCAAGACTGATTCATTTTGATGAATGTCAGTCGATCAACCGAGGCGGTGGACAGGCGCACCCTATGATCAGTCACAAATCCTCCAGCAGCACTGAATGTGCGTTCGGAAAGAACGCTGGAGGCAGGACAGGCCAGTAGCTCAATTGCATACTGTGCAAGCTCTGGCCAGTGATCCATCCTCAGGACCCAGTAAGCCAGAGGATTTTCGGTGGGAAAGGTGTCCAAGTCTGACCTTGCCCCAAGGTATTCCTGCACCATGTATATCAGACGCTGGCGATGGTTGCTGGAACCGATCATACCTTGGGGCTGCGGACTAAAAAATTGTCTGAACGCATCGGTCAGACGTCCACCTTCCCCACCGCTCCTTCTGCCACTGACCGAAGCCTCAGCAACTCGTCGCCCAGGACCAGGAGTTTGTAGCCTCCCAGTTTCTGGGAACGCGTTGCACAGACCTTTCTGCAAGGCCTCCCTGAGATGTCTCATCCTCTGCTCCCTCTGCGACGGCAAGATAAGGTCCGCAACCTTACCCTTGTACCGCGGATCAAGGAGAGTGGCCAGCCAGTAATGGTCCCTCTCCTTGATCCGAAGAACACGAGGATCCTTCCGCAGGCTTTGCAGGATCAGGGAGGCCATGCAGCGTAGGTTAGCTGAGGCATTCGGTCCGGAGTCTTCTGGGTCACTGAGGATGACATGATCGCCAGCCACCTCCTCCCAGCCACGTACAAGTCCACTGGCTTGTTGGGACTGTACATCATCCCTAAAAGACTGCTGCTGCTGATGCTGAGTGCCAGGCTCCACCTCCATGCTCACACAATCCTCCTCCTCCTCCTCCTCCTCCTCCTCCTCATCCTCTTCCTGTGTGATGGGTGGGACAGAAGGAACACTGTCCGGATAAAGGGGGCCTTGAGAGGCAAGGAAGTCCTCCTCTTCCTGCCTCTGTTCTGCCTCAAGTGCCCTGTCCATTATCCCACGCAGCGTATGCTCCAACAGGTGGACAAGAGGGACAGTGTCACTGATGCATGCACTGTCACTGCTCACCATCCTCGTGGCCTCCTCAAATGGTGAGAGGACAGTGCATGCATCCCTGATCATGCTCCACTGACGTGGGGAAAAAAACCCAAGCTCCCCTGACCCTGTCCTGGTGCCGTAGTCGCAAAGGTACTCATTGATGGCCCTCTGCTGCGTGTGCAGTCGCTGCAGCATGGCCAACGTTGAGTTCCACCTGGTGGGCATGTCAGATATTAGGCGGTTCTTGGGCAGGTTCAGCTCCTTTTGCAGCTCAGTCAGCCGAGCACTGGCATTATAAGATCGGCGGAAATGCACACAGACTTTCCTGGCCTGCCTCAGGACATCCTGTAAGCCTGGGAACCTGCCCAAGAACCGCTGCACCACCAGGTTGAGGACGTGAGCCATGCAGGGCACATGGGTGAGCTGCCCCTGTCGCAGGGCGGAGAGGAGGTTGGTGCCATTGTCAGAAACGACCATTCCTGGCTTAAGCTGACGTGGCGTCAACCACCTCTCGGCCTGCCCCTGCAGAGCTGCCAGAACCTCTGGCCCAGTGTGGCTCCTGTCCCCCAAACACACCAGCGCAAGCACGGCATGGCATCTTTTTGCCTGCGTACTTGCGTAGCCCCTTGTACGCCTACGGAGCACCGCTGGTTCCAAGGACAGAGCACTGGAGGAAGAAGAAGAGGAGGGGGTGGAGGAGAGAGGTGTGTCACAACCAGTAGCAGTAGTCGCGTTTTGGAGGCGTGGTGGCGGAACAACCTCCAACACTACTGCACCTTGTCCTGCATCCCTCCCAGCTGCCAATAGAGTGACCCAATGGGCCGTGAAAGAAAGGTACCGTCCCTGTCCATGCCTGCTGGACCATGAGTCAGCGGTAATATGCACCTTACCGCTGACCGCCCTGTCCAGCGAGGCATGGACATTGCCCTCCACATGCCGGTAGAGAGACGGAATCGCCTTCCGCGAGAAAAAGTGGCGTTTGGGAACCTGCCACTGAGGAACCGCACATTGAACAAACTCACGGAAGGGGGCCGAGTCTACCAACTGAAAAGGCAGCAGTTGAAGTGCTAGCAATTTAGCAAGGCTAGCATTCAACCGCTGGGCATGTGGATGGCTGGGAGTGTACTTCTTTCTACGGTCCAGCAGCTGGGGCAGGGAAATTTGCCTGCTGCATTCGGACGTCGGTGTACTGCAAGTACTTGGTTGTGACACACCGAATTCTACACCTTCAGTCCTCTCAGAGCAGCTTTCAGAGAGGACTGAAGGTGTAGTGGGGATGGAGATCCCAGCTGAGGAGGAGCAAGGAGAGGTCCGCTTAGTTCTTTGGTGTGGGTCTTTTATGTGTGCCTGCCAACGAGCTGCATGGCAGGTCGCCATATGTCTGGTCATGCTTGTCGTGCCCAAGCGGCTGATGTTTTGGCCACGCGAGATACGCTTGAGACAAATATTGCAAATAGCAGTGGTGCGATCTGCTGCACTCGTCTCAAAAAAGGCCCACACCAAAGAACTTTTCTGATAACGTGCAGAGGCAGCGCCCTGCACAGGCGGAGCTCTGCGGTGTTGTACAGTTGCTGTGCTGGCCTCTACCTGGCCTCCAGGGGGCATCCTGCCTCGTTGGACATGTGACGCCGCATCCTCCTCCTCCTCGTCCTCCTCCTCATCCTCTCTCCCTTGAGGCACCCACGTGGAGTCAGTGACCTCATCATCCCCTCCCTCTTCACCACTAGAGCAAACCTGGCAGTAAGCTGCAGCTGGTGGAACTGTACTGCCAGATTCCTCAAGCTGGGTATCGTCATCCGAGCCTTCGAATCGTTGGGCATCCTCCTGGAGCATGTACCCAACACTGTGCTCAAAGAGTTCGGGGGACTCCTCAGGAGGACATGGTGGGTCTAGGGAAGGGGTGGCTGATGATGCTCTGTCAGTACCCTGAGCCTGGGTGAGAGAGGATGAGGAGGATGAGGAGGGCTTGGTCATCCATTCTACCAAGCCTTCAGCATGATGCGGCTCCACATGTCCAGCTGCCGAAAACAAAGACGCGCGTGTCCCATGGCCACGTGCTGATGACGATGCACGACCACGTCCACGTCCACGGCCACGTCCACTAGAAACAGAGCCTGCCTGCCCTGTGTTCTTGGCTCTGCACGCTCTGCCTCCCCTTGGCGGTCTTCCAGCCATTGTAGTCGGTAGTCCTGTGGGTGCTGCTGAGAAGAAAATATAGGAGCTCTGTGTGATGCCACTAACACACTAGAAGTCCTGTGGGTGCTTCTGCAAAGAAAATAGAGGAGCTCTGTGTGATGCCACTAACACACTAGAAGTCCTATAGGTGCTTCTGCAAAGAAAATATAGGAGCTCTGTGTGATGCCACTAACACACTAGAAGTCCTGTGGGTGCTGCTGAGAAGAATATATAGGAGCTCTGTGTGATGCCACTAACACACTAGAAGTCCTATGGGTGCTTCTGCAAAGAAAATAGAGGAGCTCTGTGTGATGCCACTAACACACTAGAAGTCCTGTGGGTGCTTCTGCAAAGAAAATAGAGGAGCTCTGTGTGATGCCACTAACACACTAGAAGTCCTGTGGGTGCTGCTGAGAAGAATATATAGGAGCTCTGTGTGATGCCACTAACACACTAGAAGTCCTATGGGTGCTTCTGCAAAGAAAATAGAGGAGCTCTGTGTGATGCCACTAACACACTAGAAGTCCTGTGGGTGCTTCTGCAAAGAAAATAGAGGAGCTCTGTGTGATGCCACTAACACACTAGAAGTCCTGTGGGTGCTTCTGCAAAGAAAATAGAGGAGCTCTGTGTGATGCCACTAACACACTAGAAGTCCTATGGGTGCTTCTGCAAAGAAAATAGAGGAGCTCTGTGTGATGCCACTAACACACTAGAAGTCCTGTGGGTGCTTCTGCAAAGAAAATAGAGGAGCTCTGTGTGATGCCACTAACACACTAGAAGTCCTATAGGTGCTTCTGCAAAGAAAATATAGGAGCTCTGTGTGATGCCACTAACACACTAGAAGTCCTGTGGGTGCTGCTGAGAAGAATATATAGGAGCTCTGTGTGATGCCACTAACACACTAGAAGTCCTATGGGTGCTTCTGCAAAGAAAATAGAGGAGCTCTGTGTGATGCCACTAACACACTAGAAGTCCTATGGGTGCTTCTGCAAAGAAAATAGAGGAGCTCTGTGTGATGCCACTAACACACTAGAAGTCCTGTGGGTGCTTCTGCAAAGAAAATAGAGGAGCTCTGTGTGATGCCACTAACACACTAGAAGTCCTATAGGTGCTTCTGCAAAGAAAATATAGGAGCTCTGTGTGATGCCACTAACACACTAGAAGTCCTGTGGGTGCTGCTGAGAAGAATATATAGGAGCTCTGTGTGATGCCACTAACACACTAGAAGTCCTATGGGTGCTTCTGCAAAGAAAATAGAGGAGCTCTGTGTGATGCCACTAACACACTAGAAGTCCTATGGGTGCTTCTGCAAAGAAAATAGAGGAGCTCTGTGTGATGCCACTAACACACTAGAAGTCCTGTGGGTGCTTCTGCAAAGAAAATAGAGGAGCTCTGTGTGATGCCACTAACACACTAGAAGTCCTATGGGTGCTTCTGCAAAGAAAATAGAGGAGCTCTGTGTGATGCCACTAACACACTAGAAGTCCTGTGGGTGCTTCTGCAAAGAAAATAGAGGAGCTCTGTGTGATGCCACTAACACACTAGAAGTCCTGTGGGTGCTTCTGCAAAGAAAATAGAGGAGCTCTGTGTGATGCCACTAACACACTAGAAGTCCTGTGGGTGCTTCTGCAAAGAAAATAGAGGAGCTCTGTGTGATGCCACTAACACACTAGAAGTCCTGTGGGTGCTGCTGAGAAGAATATATAGGAGCTCTGTGTGATGCCACTAACACACTAGAAGTCCTGTGGGTGCTTATGCAAAGAAAATAGAGGAGCTCTGTGTGATGGGACTAACACACTTCAAGTCCTATAGGTGCTTCTGGGAAGAAAATATTGCTCTGTGTGTGTAATGGGACTAACACACTTCAAGTCCTATAGGTGCTTCTGGGAAGAAAATATAGCTCTGTGTGTGTAATGGGACTAACACACTTCAAGTCCTATAGGTGCCTCTGGGAACAAAATATAGGAGCTCTGCCTGCCTGCCACGAACACACTACAAGTCCTATAGGTGCTTCTGGTAACAAAATATAGGAGCTCTGCCTGCCTGCCACTAACACACTACAAGTCCTATAGGTGCTTCTGGGAAGAAAATATAGCTCTGTGTGTGTAATGGGACTAACACACTTCAAGTCCTATAAGTGCTTCTGGGAACAAAATATAGGAGCTCTGCCTGCCTGCCACGAACACACTACAAGTCCTATAGGTGCTTCTGGGAAGAAAATATAGCTCTGTGTGTGTAATGGGACTAACACACTTCAAGTCCTATAGGTGCTTCTGGGAAGAAAATATAGCTCTGTGTGTGTAATGGGACTAACACACTTCAAGTCCTATAGGTGCTTCTGGGAACAAAATATAGCTCTGTGTGTGTAATGGGACTAACACACTTCAAGTCCTATAGGTGCTTCTGGGAAGAAAATATAGCTCTGTGTGTGTAATGGGACTAACACACTTCAAGTCCTATAGGTGCTTCTGGGAAGAAAATATAGCTCTGTGTGTGTAATGGGACTAACACACTTCAAGTCCTATAGGTGCTTCTGGGAAGAAAATATAGCTCTGTGTGTGTAATGGGACTAACACACTTCAAGTCCTATAGGTGCTTCTGGGAAGAAAATATAGCTCTGTGTGTGTGATGGGACTAACACACTTCAAGTCCTATAGGTGCTTCTGGGAACAAAATATAGCTCTGTGTGTGTAATGGGACTAACACACTTCAAGTCCTATAGGTGCTTCTGGGAAGAAAATATAGCTCTGTGTGTGTAATGGGACTAACACACTTCAAGTCCTATAGGTGCTTCTGGGAACAAAATATAGGAGCTCTGCCTGCCTGCCACGAACACACTACAAGTCCTATAGGTGCTTCTGGGAAGAAAATATAGCTCTGTGTGTGTAATGGGACTAACACACTTCAAGTCCTATAGGTGCTTCTGGGAACAAAGTATAGCTCTTTGTGTGTAATGGGACTAACACACTTCAAGTCCTATAGGTGCTTCTGGGAAGAAAATATAGCTCTGTGTGTGTGATGGGACTAACACACTTCAAGTCCTATAGGTGCTTCTGGGAAGAAAATATAGCTCTGTGTGTGTAATGGGACTAACACACTTCAAGTCCTATAGGTGCTTCTGGGAACAAAGTATAGCTCTTTGTGTGTAATGGGACTAACACACTTCAAGTCCTATAGGTGCTTCTGGGAAGAAAATATAGCTCTGTGTGTGTGATGGGACTAACACACTTCAAGTCCTATAGGTGCTTCTGGGAACAAAATATAGCTCTGTGTGTGTAATGGGACTAACACACTTCAAGTCCTATAGGTGCTTCTGGGAACAAAATATAGCTCTGTGTGTGTGATGGGACTAACACACTTCAAGTCCTATAGGTGCTTCTGGGAACAAAATATAGCTCTGTGTGTGTAATGGGACTAACACACTTCAAGTCCTATAGGTGCTTCTGGGAACAAAATATAGCTCTGTGTGTGTGATGGGACTAACACACTTCAAGTCCTATAGGTGCTTCTGGGAAGAAAATATAGCTCTGTGTGTGTAATGGGACTAACACACTTCAAGTCCTATAGGTGCTTCTGGGAAGAAAATATAGCTCTGTGTGTGTAATGGGACTAACACACTTCAAGTCCTATAGGTGCTTCTGGGAAGAAAATATAGCTCTGTGTGTGTAATGGGACTAACACACTTCAAGTCCTATAGGTGCTTCTGGGAACAAAGTATAGCTCTTTGTGTGTAATGGGACTAACACACTTCAAGTCCTATAGGTGCTTCTGGGAAGAAAATATAGCTCTGTGTGTGTGATGGGACTAACACACTTCAAGTCCTATAGGTGCTTCTGGGAAGAAAATATAGCTCTGTGTGTGTGATGGGACTAACACACTTCAAGTCCTATAGGTGCTTCTGGGAAGAAAATATAGCTCTGTGTGTGTGATGGGACTAACACACTTCAAGTCCTATAGGTGCTTCTGGGAACAAAATATAGGAGCTCTGCCTGCCTGCCACGAACACACTACAAGTCCTATAGGTGCTTCTGGTAACAAAATATAGGAGCTCTGCCTGCCTGCCACTAACACACTACAAGTCCTATAGGTGCTTCTGGTAACAAAATATAGGAGCTCTGCCTGCCTGTCACTAACACACTACAAGTCCTATAGGTGCTTCTGGTAACAAAATATAGGAGCTCTGCCTGCCTGCCACTAACACACTACAAGTCCTATAGGTGCTTCTGGTAACAAAATATAGGAGCTCTGCCTGCCTGTCACTAACACACTACAAGTCCTATAGGTGCTTCTGGTAACAAAATATAGGAGCTCTGCCTGCCTGTCACTAACACACTACAAGTCCTATAGGTGCTTCTGGTAACAAAATATAGGAGCTCTGCCTGCCTGCCACTAACACACTACAAGTCCTATAGGTGCTTCTGGTAACAAAATATAGGAGCTCTGCCTGCCTGTCACTAACACACTACAAGTCCTATAGGTGCTTCTGGTAACAAAATATAGGAGCTCTGCCTGCCTGCCACTAACACACTACAAGTCCTATAGGTGCTTCTGGTAACAAAATATAGGAGCTCTGCCTGCCTGCCACGAACACACTACAAGTCCTATAGGTGCTTCTGGTAACAAAATATAGGAGCTCTGCCTGCCTGCCACGAGCACACTACAAGCCCCTCTTTGTCAATCAATCTTTGTAACTGAATCTATCTAACTCAATCTCTGCAAGTGAATCTCTCTCTCTATCTATCTAAATGCAGCAGAGTGTCACAGGAACAGCCTGCTCAATCTGCGCCGGAACAGCATGTGACCGGCGCAGACGGCGTGGCGGCGTTTTATAGGGGGGGGCGTGTACTACAGCCCCTGAGCTGTAATTGGCTACAGGCGTCCTGCGTGTAGCCAATTATGGCTCTTCGAGTTTCCGGGGCTGTGATTGGCCAAGCATGCGGGGTCACAGTGCATGCTTGGCCAATCATCAGCCAGCAATGCACTGCGTCGGCCGCGCCGGCCGCAATGCATTGCGGGGCCGCTCGCATCACACGAACGTGATGCGAGCGGCCAAAATAGTTCTGGGCTCGCCGAGCGAGCGAACGCCCGGTGCTCGATGCGAACGTGGGTTCGCATCGAGCACCGGGCCCATCCTTAGTGGGCATAGCTGCTCTGTGCACTTCTCTACTCTCACAGGCAGAGTGTATCCTTCCAGTGCAATAAACCTGCCGCATATAAGTAAAAGAGATAAGTCCTGGAGGTGACATGACTGCGCAACAGTGCACAAAGCAAGGTCCATAAAGACATGGATGAGTGATTTTGGGGCAGAGGAGCATACCAAGACATTTTGGACAATTTCATGCTCCCAACTTTGTGGGAACAGTTTGGGGATGGCCCCTTCCTGTTCCAACATGACTGCGCACCAGTGCATAAAGCAAGGTCCATAAAGACATGGATGAGCGAGTTTGGGGTGGAGGAACGTGACTGGCCTACAAAGAGTCCTGACCTCAACCAGATAGAACACCTTTGGGATGAAGTAGAGCGGAGACTGCGAGCCAGGCTCTCTCCAACATCAGTGTCTGACCTCACAAATGCTCTTCTGGAAGAATGGTCAAACATTCCCCTAGACACACTCCTAAACCTTGTGGACGGCTTTCCCAGAAGAGTTGAAGCTGTTATAGCTGCAAAGGGTGGGCCAACTCAATATTGAACCCTACGGACTAAGACGCCATTAAATTTCATATGTGTGTAAAGGCAGGCCTACCAATACGTTTGGTAATATAGAGTAGATGTAATAAATGATGAATAAAAGGTGATAACAGTATTTTATCTAGAAATATTGGCTATGGTTTATGACACATTGGGGTTGATTTACTAAAACGGGAAAGTGGAAAGTCTGGTGCAGTTCTGCATTGTAGCCAATCAGCTCCTAACTTCAGCTTGTTTAATTAGGCCTTGACAAAAAACCTGGAAGCTGATTGGTTTCTATGCAGAGCGGCAACAGATTTTGCGCTCTACGGTTTTAGTAAATTAACCCCACTGTGCTTCAACAAACACGTCATTCAGGTTGCATGTTTTTTTTTTTTTTTTTTTTTTATTGACTTGAACCTGGTGCAAACACAGTGAAATGCATCAGATAAAACAAGCTGGAAAAATCAAGATTCTTTTTCCACAAGAGCACCAAAGATAATGTCACTGTGCAGCCAGTGCCCGGGGGGGGGGGGGGGGGGGCTGCAGGAGTCCGCATGGTTTCCCAACCTGTGCACCGTCTCCTCACCGGAACGCACAACTGCCAAAACGCGGTGTCAAGAGGCTTTCTTTGCAGACGGCATTGATTTCACAGACATTTGTCTGAGTTGGGTTTCTGTCCTTCTCAGAGGTGCTCAGTGTTACTACAAGTAGCATGAATCATGTCTCTGTTAAGAAACAGAACTTCAATTGTCTTACACAAACCCCCGCTAGGAGAAGGACTAATAATAGGCAGCCATTTCCAGGTAGGGGGAAGGAATCTCGCTACCAGACCGGTGTCACATACTGCCAGGGTGGGGAACTGTCATGTCATAACACAGGTAAACAAACATTGACTGGGAGAGGATGGAGTATAAATATTGTCCAATGCTGGAAATGGCAGTTACGTGATGGGGCGTGGATAGTATTATTGCCTTGTTCTGGATTTAATTTCTTTTAGGTTATCCTTGTGTTTAGTGTACTCTCTATAGATCTCTAGTTATCAGTAGAGGGATCACCATCAGGAGGAAGGAGGTCCTGATACCTCTATGTAGATCTTTATTTATCTCTAGAGGGGTCACCGGCAGGAGGTCCTGATTCCTCTATAAAGATCTTTATTTCACTAGAGGGATCACCAGCAGGAGGAAGGAGGTCCCAATTCCTTTATATGGATCTTTATATCACTAGAGGGATCACCAGCAGGAAGGAGGAGGTCCTGATCTCTCTATATAGATCTTTATATCACTAGAGGGATCACCAGCAGGAGGAAGGAGGTTCTGATTCCTCTATATATATCTTTATATCACTAGAGGGATCACCAGCAGGAGGAAGGAGGTCCCAATTCCTTTATATGGATCTTTATATCACTAGAGGGATCACCAGCAGGAAGGAGGAGGTCCTGATCTCTCTATATAGATCTGTATATCACTAGAGGGATCACCAGCAGGAGGAAGGAGGTCCTGATTCCTCTATATAGATCTGTATATCACTAGAGGGGTCACCAGCAGGAGGAGGGAGGTCCTGATTCCTTTATGTACATCTTTAGTTTTCACTAGAGGGGTCACCGGCAGGAGGGAAGTGCTCCCAATCCATCTATATAGATCTTTAGTTAACACTAGAGGGGGCATCAGCAGGAGGAAGGAGGTCCTGATCCCTCTATATAGATCTTTATATCACTAGAGGGATCACCAGCAGGAGGAGGGAGGTCCTGATTCTTCTATATAGATCTTTATATCACCAGAGGGGTAACCAGCAGGAAGGAGGAGGTCCTGATCCCTCTATATAGATCTTTATATCACTAGAGGGGTCCCCAGCAGGAAGGAGGAGGTTTTGATTCCTCTATATAGATCTTTATATCACTAGAGGAATCACCAGCAGGAGGAAGGCGGTCCTGATTCCTTTATGTAGATCTTTAGTTTTCACTAGAGGGATCACCGGCAGGAGGGAAGTGGTCCCAATCCGTCTATATAGATCTTTAGTTAACACTAGAGGGGGCATCAGCAGGAGGAAGGAGGTCCTGATCCCTCTATATAGATCTTTATATCACTAGAGGGATCATCAGCAGGAAGAAGGAGGTCTTGATCCTCCTATATAGATCTTTAGCTATCGCTAGAGGGATCACCAGCAGGAGGAAAGAGGTCCTGTTTCCTCTATATAGATCTTTAGCTATCACTAGAGGGATCCCCAGCAGAAAGAAGGAGGTCCGGATTCCTCTATATAGATCTTTATATCACTAGAGATAACTAAACATCTAGAGAGATCTGATCTATACTGATCTTTAGTTATCTCTAATGGGATCACCAGCAGGAGGAAAGAGGTCCTGATCCTTCTATATAGCTCTTTAGTTAACACTAGAGGGGGCATCAGCAGGAGGAAGGAGGTCCTGATCCCTCTATATAGATCTTTAGTTATCACTAGAGGGGTCACCAGCAGGAGGAAGGAGGTCCTGATTCCTCTATATAGCTCTATAGTTAACACTAGAGGGGTCACCAGCAGGAAGGAGGAGGTCCTGATCCCTCTATATAGATCTAGAGATATCACTAGAGATAACTAAAGATCTAGAGAGATCTGATCTATACAGATCTTTAGTTATCTCTAGAGGGATCACCAGCAGGAGGAAGGAGGTCCTGATTTTTTTTATATAGACTGTGTTAAAACCTAATTTCTATTCCCAAGTTAACTATATTTGTCCTAATCTATGCTACACCGTTTGTTTTGCATGTGAAACTTTCTAATACTCTAATACAGGGGTAGGCAACCTGCCCCCCCCCCCCCCCCCCCCCGCTGTTGTGGAACTACATTTCCCATGAGCCATTGCAAGGCTGGCAGTTACAATTACTCCTGGGGCATGATGGGACTTGTAGTTCTGCAACAGCTGGAGGGCCCCAGGTTGCCTACCCCCTGCTCTAATAGACTGTATTGTGCTGCCACCAAGTAGTCAAGTGTGGGAACTTTTTCTAAGCAGCCCTGTTACTGAGATAGCTTCATTGGCTGTTAATCTTTGTTCAGCACTATTGCATATCTCCCTACCATTCTATCTGTATTGTCAATTCAAATGCATTTTATTCAGTACACATCAAGCTGCTCATCATTTGGCTGATGCCATTACAAAACAAGAGGAATGTAAGTCATCTTTTAAAGTGGGCTTTCCTGACCCAAGGGTCCACTTGGCTTACCAAACATATTTAAAAAAATGATCATTCTTTCAGGTTCTAACCCAGTGACTTAAAGGTAGGCCAAAGTATTGGTTAAAAAAAAAAAAAAAGTGCCCACCATAAGTAAGCACTCTCCATGTAGCACTTTTATCATCGCAGATAAATCAAAAAATCGCCACTCCTGGTATCGCACAGAAGCGCAGAACCGAAAGCGCGACCGTAAGCAGGCAGATCGTAAAAAGAGAATTGTTTTCTTTTTTAGCTCTGGAATAGATTTTTGTTTCATGCAGTTAATTGGTTCTAATTACAACTAAGCACCAACTGTCCCTAATTCACGGGCACTGTTGTTGTTTGTTCTGAACAAATTATTTTGATGTTCTAGGACACAAGACAATAAAACGATGAGGGACAAGGCAGGACAATGAACGATTAAAATGGAAAGGCTAATTTTTTTTTTTTTTGTTGGTTTGACGGGACTTGTGAAAACTTCACAAGCCAAATGATGTTTGAGGAGCTTCGGGGGCTTGTCGTCTAAAATCGTTTAAAATAATCCATCTTGGCACCAGATCACCTAGTCTGTGGGTGCCAGGTAATTGTATTAAGGGGGAACGCTAGCGAAAACCTTTTTTTTAAAAAAAAGAATGGGCAAGAGTTCGCACCTCCTGAGTTCCTACTTGTTGGTCAGATAAGAAATTAAGGAAAAACTATCCAACCATAAAACTTGTCATAGGTTCCAACTCCCAACCCCCAAAAAGAAGATCACTGCTTTGAAAAATCAAAACAGTCTGACGGATTTCAAAATACTCAATTTCACTATATAAGCTGAGTTTACTGTTAAAAATAAGTGTGAGATGCAAGACCTCGGTGGGTGTAACAAGATGTCCTCTTGCCACCTTCTCACTGTATCCTTACTGTGGACAGGTGCGGGGTGTACCAAGATGGCGGAACGTTACAAAATCTGACGGGTTGCCCAATCTGATGAAACAACGGCGGACATCAAGTTTGCGGTACCCGCTGCTGGGCTCCCACTGTGTTGAATCACAGTGGGAATGGGTCGCCGGCGGCGCCCCAGACCCAGAAGTGTCAGATCACGTACTAGGTACATGATCTGGCACAGAGCGGCTGCCCTGCCGCAGTAAAATGTACAGTGGGGGGTTCCGCGAGTGGTTAATGGGAATTTTTTTTTTATTACCAAAGACATGTAGCAGAATACATTTTGGCCTAAATGAATGAAAAAATTAGATTTTTTTTAAAATATTTTTTTTATTGGATGTTTTAAAGCAGAAAGTAAAAAAATATTTATTTTTCAAAATTTTCAGTCTTTTCTTGTTTATATAATAAAAAAGTGATCAAACGCCACCAAAAGAAAGCTATATTTGTGTATAAAAAATATTTATTTTTCAAAGTTTTCAGTCTTTTCTTGTTTATATAATAAAAAAGTGATCAAACGCCACCAAAAGAAAGCTGTATTTGTGTGAAAAAATGATATACATTTCATTTGGGTACAGCGTTGCATGACCGCACAATTTCCAGTGAAAGTATTGGAGTGCCGAATAGGAAAAAAAAATGATCTGATCATGAAGGAGGTAAAACCTCCTAAAGCTCAAGTGGTTACACTATTTTGGGACCATTGTCATTTATACAGCGATCAGTGCTATAAAAATGCACTGATTACTGTGTAAATGACACTGGCAGGGAAGGGGTTAAACACTAGGGGGTGACTCTGGGCTCCCACTGTGTTGAATCATAGTGGGAGTGGGTCGCCCGCGGCGCCCCAGACCCAGAAGTGTCAGATCACATACTAGGTACATGATCTGGCCCAGACCGGCTGCCCTGCCGCAGTAAAATGTACAGTGGGCGGTTCCGCAAATGGTTAATGGGAATTTTTTTTATTACCAAAGACATGTAGGAGAATACATTTTGGCCTAAATGAATGAAAAAAATTTGATTTATTTTTTAATATTGTTTTATTGGATTCAGTAAAAAATATTTATTTTTCAAAATTTCTGTCTTTTCTTGTTTATATAAGAATAAAAGCGATCAAATGCCACCAAAAGAAAGCTGTATTTGTGTAAAAAATTATATACATTTAATTTGGATGTTTTATAGCAGAAAGTAAAAAATATCTCTTTTTCAGAATTTTCAGTCTTTTTTTGTTTATATACCGTAATAAAAAAATAATAAAAAAGTGATCAAACACCACCAAAAGAAAGCTGTATTTGTGTGAAAAAATGATATACATTTCATTTGGGTACAGCGTTGCATGACCGCACAATTTTCAGTGAAAGTAACAAAGTGCCGAATAGGAAAAAAAAAAAGAAGATCTGATCATGAAGGAGGTAAAACCTCCCAAAGCTCAAGTGGTTACACTATTTTGGGACCATTGTCATTTATACAGCGATCAGTGCTATAAAAATGCACTGATTACTGTATAAATGACACTGGCAGGGAAGGGGTTAAACACTAGGGGGCGACTCTGGGCTCCCACTGTGTTGAATCACAGTGGGAATGGGTCGCCCGCAGTGCCCCAGACCCAGAAGTGTCAGATCATGTACTAGGTACATGATCTGGCCCAGACCGGTTGCCCTGCCGGAGTAAAATGTACAATGGGCGGTTAATGGGAATTTTTTTTTATTACCAAAGACATGTAGGAGAATACATTTTGGCCTAAATGAATGAAAAAAGTTGATTTTTTTTTTTTTAATATTTTATTATTGGATGTTTTATAGCAGAAAGTAAAACATATTTATTTTTCAAAACTTTCAGTCGTTTCTTGGTTATATGAAAATAAAAGTGATCAAATGCCACCAAAAGAAAGCTGTTTTTTATTACCAAAGACATGTAGCAGAATACATTTTGGCCTAAATGAATGAAAAAAATTGATTTATTTTTTAATATTTTTTTATTGGATGCAGTAAAAAATATTTATTTTTTAAAATTTCAGTCTTTTCTTGTTTATATAAGAATAAAAGTGATCAAATGCCACCAAAAGAAAGCTGTATTTGTGTAAAAAAATGATATACATTTAATTTGGATGTTTTATAGCAGAAAGTAAAAAATATTAATTTTTCAAAATTTTCTGTCTTTTTTTGTTTATATAAAAAAAAAATAAATAAAAAAACACCACCAAAAGAAAGCTGTATTTGTGTGAAAAAATTATATACATTTCATTTGGGTACAGCGTTGCAGGACCGCACAATTTCCAGTGAAAGTAACGCGGCGCCGAAATAGTAAAAAACCAAATGATCTGATCATGAAGGAGGTAAAACCTCCCCGAAGCTCAAGTGGTTAAATGCTTCACGTCATCTGTCAAGAGGTAATCTAACAGATCCGTTTACAATGCAAAAGAAGGTAAAACACAAAAAAACTTTGGCTGTTTTATAAAAAAAAAAAAAAAAAAAACGCGTGGTTTTCTCTCGCCGAGGCCGAGCTGAATTGTAATGTGGAGATCAATGGCGATCGGTTAATTACCTGTTAATTAGCAAAGTCCCAAATCTATGTCATTATGATGGAGGGATGCCATTGTCACTAATTGCCCTGCTCCTCTGGGGTGCCTGTCCTGACTGGATTTCACAATTACTTATTTTAAGAGCAATCCCAGAATCCAGCTGTCTCCCCCCCTACTGACACACTTAGCGTATTCTATACCTTCTCTATTTCCACTCGTACCGACAATAGGAATCAAAGAGCAACACAAGCCTCAATTGTCTCAGTAATGTCCCCTCATTCCTCCACTGATGTCACCGAGGGTCGGCTCACACAGTTACATAGTTAGTCAGGTTGAAAAAAGACACAAGTCCATCCGGTTCAACCATAAAAAAATAAAAATAAAATAAAAAATACAATCCCATATACCCAATCCTATACCCACAGTTGATCAAGAGGAAGGCAAAATAAAACACCAGAAAAGCATGATCCAATTTGCTACAGCCGGGAAAAGAATTCCTTCCTGATCCCCCGAGAGGCAATTGGATTTTCCCCGGATCAACTTTACCTATAAATGTTATTATCCAGTTATATTATGTACATTTAGGAACGAATCCAGGCCTTTCTTACATTTTCACAGCTCTTACTGTGAAGAAACCTTCCCGTATTGGAACGGAATGGAACGGAAGAAGAGATGCACGGGAGGACAGAGAACCATGGAGGATGCAGGAGCCGCCGGCTGACCTGCTGCATGTTCCACAGCTCGCCGCCGTCACCCGCTGCCTGACCCGCCACCAGGATGGGGTAAGTGCCGGTCAGACAGTGAGCAGGCAACCGGGGGGGGGGTGGTTCACAGTGGCTGCATACGATGGACATAGAAGCTGTATATGATGTGCACAGGCTGCATATGATAGGCACAGAGGCTGCATATTATGGGCACAAGCTGCATATGATGGGCACAGGCTGCAAATGATGGGCACAGGCTGAATATGATTGGCACAGAGGCTGGATATTATGGGCACAGAGGCTGCATATGATGGGCACAGAGGCTGCAGTGGCTGCATATGATGGACATAGAAGCTGCATATGATGGGCACAGAGGCTGCATATTATGGGCATAAGCTGCATATGATGGGCACAGGCTGCGAATGATGGGCACAGAGGCTGCATATGATGGGCACAGGCTGAATATGATTGGCACAGAGGCTGCATATTATGGGCACAGAGGCTGCATATGATGGGCACAGATGGGCATGGTAGCTGCATATGATGGGTACAGTGATTGCATATGGTGGGCACAGAGGCTGCATATGGACAGCACAGTGGTGTAGTGGTTAGCACTTTCACCTAGCAGCAATAGGGTCGCTGGTTCAAATCCAGACCACGACACCGTCTGCCTGGAGTTTGCATGTTCTCCCTGTGCCTGCGTGGGTTTCCTCCCACACTCCAAAGACATGCTTGTAGGTTAATTAGATCCTGTCGAAAAAATTGGCCAAATATGTGTATGTTGTATGTGTTTGTAAGCGTGTTGGGACCCCATGGGATAAAAGACCACGCTATACTGCAGATGGACACCGATGGCAAAGCGCCCTGAGGCGATTCAGTTCGCATAGGTAGCGCTATACAAGTCATTCATTCATTCATATGATGGGCACAATGGCTGCATTTTATGGGCACAGTGGCTCAAAATGATGGGCACAGTGGCTGCTTATAATGGGCACAGCGGCTGCATATGATAGGCACAGAGGCTGCATATTATGGGCACAGAGGCTGCATATTATGGGCACAGAGGCTGCATATGATGGGCACAGTGGCTGCATATGATGGGCACAGTGGCTGCATTTGATGGGCACAGTGGCTGCATTTGATGGGCACATTGGCTGATTATGATGGGCTCAGTGGCTGCATTTGATGGGCACAGAGGCTGCATATTATAGGCACAGAGGCTGCATATTATAGGCACAGAGGCTGCATATTATAGGCACAGAGGCTGCATATTATAGGCACAGAGGCTGCATATGATGGGCACAGAGGCTGCATTTGATGGGCACGGTGTCTGCATATTATAGGCACAGAGGCTGCATAAGATGGGCACAGAGGCTGCATATGATGGGCACAGAGGCTGCATATTATGGGCACAAAGGCTGCATTTGCTGGGCACAGTGGCTGATTATGATGGGCTTAGTGGCTGCATTTGCTGGGCACAGTGGCTGCATATTGTAGGCACAGAGGCTTCATATTATAGGCACAGAGGCTGCATATGATGGGCACAGAGGCTGCATATTATAGGCACAGAGGCTGCATATTATAGGCACAGAGGCTGCATATGATGGGCACAGAGGCTGCATATGATGGGCACAGAGGCTGCATATCATGGGCACAGAGGCTGCATATGATGGGCACAGAGGCTGCATTTGATGGGCACGGTGTCTGCATATTATAGGCACAGAGGCTGCATATTATAGGCACAGAGGCTGCATAAGATGGGCACAGAGGCTGCATATTATGGGCACAAAGGCTGCATATGATGGGTACAGTGGCTGCATATGATGGGTACAGTGGCTGCATTTGATGGGTACAGTGGCTGCATTTGATGGGCACAGTGGCTGCAATTGATGTTTGTTTTTCTGTATTTTTCAGTTTGCGCCCCCTAAAAATGTTGTGCACCAGCTGTCACTGGTTAAGGCCACGAAAATAAATTCCCGTTTGTTCCTTTAATTACATGAATTACAAACTTCCAAATACATACACGCCAAAAACCAACATCTTATGTAACCTTTCTAAATGTTTTTGCCTGGTGCCGGCTTGCTGCGGCACGTCACGACGTGGTTAAAAAGGTGGAGCGACACAAACGAAAGAAAACTTCTACAGCGGAGTTAGTCTGTTAGAAGGGGAATGGCTCCAGTAAGCTCAGACCTCAGCTGTTATGGGTTTGGCAAACTTGGTGGAAATATTAATATTTGAGGACAGAAACTGTTTTTCTTTTTTCAACATCCGAAGCTTTTTAAAAAGCAACAAGGAACAAGTAGGCTGAAAACCTCAGCACAGCTGGAAAAGACGACTGACTATTCCCTACCATCTGGCGATAGAAGAAACTTCTGTTTAGAAAAAAAAAAAACAAACATGAAAAAAGTCCCCAAAAAGAGCCGGGTCGGTATTTTTGGTCGTTCAGATGAAGAAGCTGTAGAGGTCACGTGACTGTGCTAGCCTGCAGATGACAGCAGCTATATATCACTCGTAGATTTTCAAGGCGCTCTTAGATCGGGGGCAGCACTATGATTTTTTTTTCAGCTCTTAAGCACCAAAGCCCGAGGCGTTTGGACAGCTTTGTGAGCGTAATAAACGCATAATGCCGAACTTGGAACTGGTTCTTATTTCAGAAGAATAATAATAGCGGGCAAACACATAAAACAACTTTGTAGACAAGTTTAATTGAAACAAAATGTTGCCCCCGTAGCAGTTTTTTTTTTTTTTGTTAAGAATCTCTGAGACAATACATTTTCCACATCCGGATTTATAGGCCCATCTGTTTATAGATTTGTCTATACAACGTGATGCTTTTTTGGAGAATGGAGGACAGGCAAAAGATCTGGTCATGGTAGGACAGGAAATGGGAAACTCTAATGCCCCGTACACACACGGTTGGACATTCCGACCACAAAATCCGGATTTTGTCCGAAACTGGTGTTGCCCACACACGGTCGGACAAAGTCGTCGGAAAAAACGATCATTCCGAACGAGGTGACGTACAACATGTAAGACGGGACTACGTAGAGGCCAGTAGCCAATAGATTTTGTCTCCAAATTTCTTCGGAGCATGCGTGGCACTTTGTCCATCGGACTAGGCTACACATGATTGGAATTGACGCGATCGGACTATGTTGTGGGAAAATTTAAGATCCAGCTCTCAAACTTTGTGCGTCAGAAATTCCGACGGAAAAAGTCAGATGGAGCCCACACACGGTCGGATTTTCCGACAACATGATCTGATCGAACATTTAACATCAGAAAATCCGACCGTGTGTACGGGGCATACGTTTCATACAGGCTCCAGCTTGTATAAGAGCAACAGCAAGCTTTTACAAAGCTTTTATAGTAACCAATCAACTTGTAGCACCCTCTAGTGTGCTAGAAGAATAGTACAATTTTCTTTAGAGAACAGGTAAATTTCCAGGTGCGTTTTTGTGATCTGGGTTGGGAGTGACCTAGAATAGAGCTGGGTGACTCATAGGTGGTGTCACTGGGACCTCCGACTTCTTTCCAGAATATTCTAGTGCTTTATGGAAAGAGAGGTGGAGAGGTGAAGTGGATCCTCCTGGGGTATTCTGAGGAGCCCTGACCAATCCCCAAACTGAGTTGGCAGGGGGCAGGCTTCCTTAAATACCAAGGGTCGGCCCAGCTGGGGAGGAGTTGATCAAGTGGAAGATGGAGATAGAGTGTTAGGCTATCGGGGCCTTTGAGGGAGCTCTCCAGCCTGGGGAGGGGTGACCTTGGACCTGGGCTCAGGTGCGGACGGGACCCTCTTACAACCCACAGTGTCCTGGCCAGGGGGCACAGAGGGAGCAGGAGAGGACAGCAGAAGAACACTGCTGGGCAAGTCTCCAGGAGTTCCACAGAAGCAGCCAAGAGGGCTGGTGAGTGTTCACACCGTTGGGAGGATTGGGAGGCATGCCTGAAAGGACTGATGCAACAGTCTGGGATTGGTGCAGAGCCAGTCTGGAGGATGGTGGTGGCACAGGCAGTGGAAAGGGGCATCTGCAGCCAGGAGGGCTGGCAGTGCCTGAAGAAGTGGTACTGGGAACAGTAGCCACAGGGACAGCTAGCACTGGAACTTTCTATTTTGCTACACCATATGGGCCCTCGGTCCCTGCCTGCAAAGGGCATCTGCTTTAGGCCTGGCTAAGCCAGTGTCAGGCCTATAGTGCTAGCTAGTCCAGGAAATGCAGCAAGTGGTGTGCTGGAGGAGTGAGGAGTGATGATCTGCAAGCGAGGAAGTGCAGGAGGAGAAGAGGAGATTGTATATACCGAGGTGTATATAGTTGTAGCTGGCTAAAAGTTTTATAAAAGTTTGTTGCTCACCAGATCCTAAAGCGAATGCATTGAACGATTTCTCTTTGGAATGGCCTTCAGTTTCACAGAAGGTGTGAAAGTGAAGTGTTTACTTTGTTCTTTGCAGGGACAGCTTTTATCATCTTTAATAAAATTGCATTTCAAAGCTGCTGGTACCACAGCTGCTATCTGATACAAGGACATTCCTTGCTTGTTATGAAGCAGTGTAATCTGGGTGGACATAGTTAAAGAAATCCCATCATTTTACACATTCAGGACATTTCTGGTATTGAGGAGTACAGGACCTCCTCCCAGGATGCAGTACTCATACCTGAGGCAGCCAATTACCAAGCATGAACGCTTGTCACGTGAGGAGGTGTAGCAAAAAGTTAAAGCTTACACAGTGTTTGGACTCAACAGAGGAAAGGAGCTATGATAAAATATGCTGGCTGGGTGGGTGTTCTTCTTAAAAGAGGACCTGTTTTTATACCCAGAAGGGGAAAACAACAGGATCTCCTAAAGTAGTCTCAGACAAGAGAGATATTCCCCCGTTTTTTTTCACATGAGTCTTTACACAAACAGATATTTGTGCTGTAGCCAGATCTGGGGAAAAAAATGTATGAATATCTTATGTTACATTATCAAAAAAAAACAAGAACTATTCATAGTACCTCCTAGTCAACACAAAGCTTTGCTGAGGTGCAGTCAATAGTAGACCGGGAGTAGAGCCAAGCTCTTAAACCAAGAACATAACTTGGGTTACCCACAAACGAGCTGAGGTATCCTCAAGAACACAGGATGGACACCAGGAACTATCCATAGTACCTCCTAGTCAACACAAAGCTTTGCTGAGGTGCAGTCAATAGTAGACCGGGAGTAGAGCCAAGCTCTTAAACCAAGAACATAACTTGGGTTACCCACAAACGAGCTGAGGTATCCTCAAGAACACAGGATGGACACCAGGAACTATCCATAGTACCTCCTAGTCAACACAAAGCTTTGCTGAGATGCAGTCAATAGTAGACAGGGAGCAGAGCCAAGCCCTTAAACCCAGAACATAACTTGGGTTACCCAAAAACAAGCTGAGGTATCCCCAAGAACACAGGGTGGACACCAGGAACTATCCATAGTACCTCCTAGTCAACACAAAGCTTTGCTGAGATGCAGTCAATAGTAGACAGGGAGCAGAGCCAAGCCCTTAAACCCAGAACATAACTTGGGTTACCCAAAAACAAGCTGAGGTATCCCCAAGAACACAGGGTGGACACCAGGAACTATCCATAGTACCTCCTAGTCAACACAAAGCTTTGCTGAGATGTAGTCAATAGTAGACATGGAGCAGAGCCAAGCCCTTAAACCCAGAACATAACTTGGGTTACCCAAAAACAAGCTGAGGTATCCCCAAGAACACAGGGTGGACACCAGGAACTATCCATAGTACCTCCTAGTCAACACAAAGCGTTGCTGAGGTGCAGTCAATAGTAGACAGGGAGTAGAGCCAAGCTCTTAAACCAAGAACATAACTTGGATTACCCAAAAACGAGCTGAGGTATCCCCAAGAACACGGAATGGACACCAGGAACTATCCATAGTACCTCCTAGTCAACACAAAGCTTTGCAGAGGCGCAGTCAATACTAGGCAGGGTGCAGAGTTAAGCCCTTAAACCCAGAATGTAACTTGGGTTACCCATAGACGAGCTTAGGTATCCCCAAAAACACATGATGGGAAGACGTCCTTTCTCTAGTTGACGTCCACCCTTTTTTTCTTTTCTTCTGTGACTTACCTTTTGGACTGAAGATCTGTGAGAGCGATGGGGAATTATCTTATAAAAATGTCATCTTTTCATTCGTACTCTGCTTTAACAAAGATGCCATCTCAGGTCTCATCACGGATATGGTAGAGTCACTGAGTACACAGAAATTGTCTGAGTCCATCCCAGGGCTTTGTGTCAATATATACAAAACCTTTTTTCTTGGCAAATGTGGTGTTTAATCCAAAAAGTACAGGAAGCAACCAAGCGCAAAAATTCCCAGAATGGGTGGTAAACCTCACCGCACAAATTTAACATGTGCATCTCAAGGTTCTGCATCCCGCATGAACTCAGCGGTATCCTCTGCCCGTTGGTAGTTATTAAGGGAGAACTGCAGGTTAAAAAAAAAAAAAAAAACACAAAATTAAAGGCCATCTCCATACAAAAGCTAATTTCCATATTGGGTGGTTGCAGGAAAGATGAATAACATGCTAGCATCTTCTCAGGTAGCAGATGATTTAACTCACTTTAACACCCAACACAAAATATTGGTTGTAGGAGAAGTTGACCTTTAAAGTAGATGTAAACCATGGCATTTAGCTTGCTAAAGAACTAAGTAAACAACGGCCATGCTTTTAACCACTTGAACTCCGGAATACCCCCTTCGTGACCAGGCCATTTTTTGCTATTCAGCACTGTGCAATTTTAACTGGTAATTGCAACACTGTACGCAAATAAAATTTATATAATTTTTTTCACACAAATAGAGCTTTCTGTTGATGGTATTTGATCATCACTGGGTTTTTCATTTTCTTTTGCTGTATAAACGACACAGCAGCCACAGGAGCGGTGAGCTGCATGCCCCTAACCCGATACAAGCTGGATCACGTACATGTACATGATCCAGCCTGCCTGTGCTGCTCGCCCACAGTAAATGTACCGCAGGTCATCCGGAAGCGGTTAAATAAATTATTTTGTTACATCCCGAGCAGTCTATTTGCAGTCTTTGAGGGCCACATGGCATTTCTCAGGATGGGTTTCCAGATGGTGACAACAGTAGACCATACCAGTGTAATGTGCTTTGAAACGGTCTCCTTTAGAAGGCCAACAATGCAGGAGAACCTATAAGAGAGCGGGACAGAGCGTTGACTTAGGAAGTGCCTGACCAAGAACCTTCATGGTAGGATCACCAGGGATTCATTTAAATAAAAACAGCAGTTTTGTTTTCGCTCAGTGGTGGGGATTGAGGCAAGCATGAAGGCGTCCATCACTCTAAGGAACTACAAAGACATCTGCCTAATGCTAAGGGACTTGTTCCACCTGCAAATTTTCACACCCAACCACGTTGTTGCAAAGTCTCGTTTCTGGTACTTTGTCCCTCAACTGAAAATGATGAAGAAGACATCTGGAGAGATTGTGTACTGCTGATAAGTTTTTGTGGCCCTGCACCCACCTACTGTGTAAGGGTCTCATTTCTGCTATTGCAAAGAAAATTGTTGGCATCTGGCTACGTCATAACTCCCGTAGTGGAACACACAATATGTATAGATCAGCCTTTCTCAACCTTTTTAACACAGAGGAACCCTTGAAATAACTTTACGGCCTCAGGGAACCCCTACTAAAAATTACTATAACTACAACTCATGATACATTAGTGTGAAGAATGCTCCTTACACTTGTGGTCATTGATCTTTGCCTCTATCTATAAGGGAGTAATTCTTCAATCCCTTATAGATAAAGGAAAAGATCAATGTTATCAGTGGGAACTTATCTAAGAGGCAGAAATTGCTGATTGCTCAAGGAACCTCCAGAAACCTCTGAAGGAACCCTAGAGTTCCATGGAACCCTGGTTGAGAAACCCATGCATGCTAACGCATATGTAACCATAACCCATTGACCTTAAAAGGAAAGGCCCTACCCAACAATGCAAACACCACATGGTGCTTCCCATTACTGCATTCACCCAGGGAACTAAAAATGACTAAATCTACAACTCATAAAACATTAGTGTGATGGTCAGTGCTTAAGGAAGTCCTAGCAACCTCTGGAGGAACCCTAGGGTTCCAATGAACTCTGGTTGAGAAACCCTGACTACAGCTGGTGCGTTGTGTTGATTCCTGACAATAAGTGTGGCAGACCTGCGATCAAGCAGTTCCACAACTCAAAGATCAAGGCGGTGAAAAGCATACTCCCAGCTAAGTAGAACAAAGCTGTAAAAATGACTACTACTGCTCACAATCGGAAAAGGAACTGAAAGAGCACATAATTGGAGAATATGTAATCAATGTTTTGGTTTAATTGTATTCTGATTAGAGTTACATTAAAAACGTTACACCCTCGAAGAATGGTTATCGTAAGGAGCCTTGGGGTTGGTTTACTAAAACTGGAGAATGCAAAATCTGGTGCAGCTGTGCATGGTAGCCAATGAGCTTCCAACTTCAGTTTGTTCAATTAAAGGGGTTGTAAAGGTTCGTGTTTTTTCACCTTAATGCATCCTATGCATTAAGGTGAAAAAACACCTGGCAGTGACCGGCCCCCCAGCCCCCCCGTTTTACTTACCTGAGCCCTCAAACTTGTCCCACGGGGACGCGCGGTCTCTCAGCTAGGGGGTTCTCGGCTGTTGATTGGATAGATTGATAGCAGCGCAGCCATTGGCTACCACTGCTGTCAATCAAATCCAATGACGCGGCCGCTGGGGGGCGGGGCCGAGTCCTGCATTCGGCGTCTATGGACGCCGAATGCTGGACTTGGGAGCGTGCCCGCAAGGTAACCTCCGGGAGAGAGCTTCTCCCAGGGGGTTATCTAATGCTGGGAGGAGCCGAGAGAGACGCAGAGGGACCCCAGAAGAGCAGGTTTTCAGGCCACTCTGTGCAAAACGAGTGGAGGTAAGTATGATATGTTTGTTATTATTATTTTTTTTTTTTAAAAAGGAACCTTTAGTATCACTTTAAGCTTTGACAGGAAAACCTGGAAGCTAATAGGTTTCTATGCAGAGCTGCACAGGATTTTGTACCCTCCAGTTTTAGTAAATCAACCCCAATGTGTTTTTAGTTCTGTTTTTTATGGCCCTGCACCCTGTGTACGGGTCTCATTTCTGCTATTGCAAACTGTTATGTCCCACCCACCTCATAATGCCCACAGCGAGTGGATGTAAGCTGAGCAGGAATCGCTAGCCACCAGGCAGAAAGCTTTTTCCATAGGAGGTCAACTTTCATGTGCTCAATTGTTGGACAACTGACCACCACACCACTATATAAACTTTATGGGCATCGTATTCCAAAAACATGGCCAATAACATGGAGTTGGTTCCCCCCTTTGGCGGCTATAACAACCTCCACTTTTTTTTTGGAAGACGGTACAAGATTTTGGAAGGTGTAGACCGGTAATGATGTTGGATGAGAAGACCTGGCTCACAAACAGCATTCTAATTCATCCCAAAGGTGTTCAAGTAGGGTTAAGGTCGGGACTTTAACGTTCCTCCACACCAAACCATGTCTCTTATGGCGCTGGCTTGTACACAGGGGCAAAGCCATGCCGGAGCAGAAAAGAGCCTTCAGTAAACTGTTACCAAAAAGTTGGCAGTACAAAATGTCTGTAGGGAGGTGCAGTCTATTTTCTCCACTGTAGGTGGTGCTCATCCACAGCGACAATGCAGGTGAAGGAGGAAGTCAAGAGGAATCTAGTTCCTCTATGGTTTCCTCAATCACAGAGGGGCATCATACGATTGGATGCTGGCACCCCATGTGACTTTGGTGGCCATCTTGTGTAAGGCAGAGTCTATTTACATCCCTGGCTCCCGGGTTTGGCACACATTTTGCGAGTGGTAGCGTAGGGACAGTATACCTGTCTGTCAGGGACAGTGCTTAGCAGTAGGGAAAGATTTCGGAGGCGTAAGAAAAGTGCCACCCTCCCTTGAGACCTCCCCATTTGGGTAGAGACCAGCCAGGCCGATCTCTGCTCCTTGAGATAGACGTTATCGGCTTGCTTGAGATTAACATCGTCACACTGCTGTTATATTCTGTGAGTGTTCCCGGTCGGGTTGCCTCCCCGCCAGGCCTGATGTGTATTGCTGATTTTGCATCTGCTCTGGAGGATCCACATACTTTTGCCCATAAAGTATAGGTGTGCTGGTCAGGTGTCCAAAGACTTTTGGATATAGCTTATAGTAAAGTAAGTATGGTACAAACCCTTCTATGACAGAGAAGGGGGAACATGGAGGACGTGTAAATTGCTTTATCTAGACACCAGCCTTGAGACAGACAAGTTATCAAGGTGGCAATACATAACACCTGACAATCAGAGCTCATGGGCATCTTCTGATTTAACACAAGCTTGCCACTGGCGCGCTCTCCGCAGACATAAAGTTATGTTCATATGTTTCACGTTGGTTCGAATCAAAATAAATAAACGCTATTTATAAGCCATGCATATTTTTCCTCTTAAATATTATCAAAGCCCTTAATGTGCAGCCAGTATAAACACAGACTTAGCCTATACCAGAACCAAAAGACGGTTAACTATTGGAGTACTGCAGAATGCTCACCAGCAGAAAACATGGACGCCACACAGTGTTAAACGGCCGATCTGGGGAAAAATCAAGCAAGCAAGTCCACGGACTACCTTTAAAGTTCAACTGCAACTGTGTGGGAGTCCTTGACGCTATGTTGATGTTGGTGAACCCAGTGGTAGGATTGCCCCTCACTTCCTGTCCCTGTGATACCAAGATCATATTCATTGGACCCTGGGCAAAACTTTTCTTGGGCCCCCCCACTCCATGCAGTTTTGCTCTCCACCTGCTCTGAGACATACAATAAATAGCAGCTAGACTCAAAATCTGTCTACAGAATCAGATCAGGCAGCTATTGCGATTGGTTGCCAGAGGTTACAGTATATCATTACCGCTCACTGACTGGTTGCCAGAGGTTACAGCATATCATTACCGCTCACTGACTAGTTGCTAGAGGTTACAGCACACATTACCGCTCACTGATTAGTTACTAGAGGTTACAGCACATGATTTCTGCTTGTTGATTGGTTGCTAGAGATTACTGTGGATATGACCTCAGGGGGACATGATATACATATCAATGCCGCCGGCTGCCACTATTTACATATGAATGCCAGTAGTTTACATGTAAACACAGGGTCTGCAGGTGAGTCGTCTGTACACAACAATAGGGCAGAGCTGGGCAGCATTAGTAGCAGCACTTCACACTGAGATATTGGGACACTGAACAGGACTAAAACCTCAAGGGACGAGGGAATTTAAACCAGGACAGTTGGCAAGTATGAGGCAGCTGCTTTGGGCCCTACAACAATGACAGGGCCCAGGGCAGCTGCCCCTTTTGCCCTGCCTTAAAAACGACCCTGACCAAGACCATAAATCAGGGGCATGGCTGTCACCAAAACAGGAAGCTGTAGACAACAATAAAACCCAGACAGAGGTCTTATGCTCTTCTTGGTGTTTTTGTTGCTGTATTCTGTCCCTCTGACACCCTATCACCATACTTACCAACATTAGGGTCCTGAATGCCAGGGCACTGTGAACCATACCGATTAGGGTTGCCACTTCTTCTTTAAGCAAAACCCGAACACTTTAGTGGCCTGGGACCCCTTTGGGTGCCCCAAGGAGAGTAGTAATGCGGTATGCATAGCATGCCGAAGCGAACACTGGGTGCAGCCAAATTGCTCCTGCTGACATCATTGCCCTGCCCCCCCCCCCCCCCCCAGTGATGCCAAACCTGCCCCCAGACAGCAATGTGTGTGACTATCTTTGTTACATAGGGAGCCACAGCCCAGTCTGAATAATGTGTCCGGGTTACAGCCTGCCTGAAACCCAGACACATGATTCAAAACCTGGACTGTCTGGGTCAATCCTGGACAGGTGGCAACCCTACTACCGATGGTCCACATTTAATCTGCCCACTATCCAGGTGTGCGTGCCCAAATTAAACCAACTTTTTTGGCTGGTCCTGCCCAGACCCTGCCTCTAAATATTGTCTATGTTCTGGGTTGGTCTCACCCAGACTCCACCCCTAAATATGCAAAGACCGCCCCAACTTAGAACCCAGGCAATATCTTGAGATAGCACTCCAAGGTTCCAGGTCAGTGGACTAGGAGACCATAGCTGAGACAACTGGAAGAGAGAGTCCCGGGGACCAGAGGGGACTGTGAGTCCCGGAGGAGTGTGAAAGCCTGGATGATCAGGAGAACCCCTTTCCTAGAGGCTAGGAGTGGGCCTGGGCAACATGGTACTGTGACCAAGGCTTGGCATTTTTAATTTGGTGTATTTCTGCTGGAGAAGAACCCCTTGTGTGGGCAATTAATGCATGTATGAACTACAATTTTGTTATATTTAATAAAAGTGGGCTACCACGAGCTAAACCCGAAGTTCCTGTTTGCTGTGAACTCACTGAAAAATGCATCTACCATTGAGCTAGATATCCGCCTCCCCCCTAAATGACAACGGCCAAACAGCGTACACACAGAGTCTGCAAGATCCCTGCATTGCACCCACGTTCTGCTGTAGGGGCATTGCTTTCCAGGCTCCCAACATAAAAAGTTGTGCATTTATTCTTTTTAAAAAGGTGAAGTTATCCTTTAACTATTTTTTGAGTCAATGTTCCAATATGAGTCAAATGTTGTGGCAAACATATTCATAAAAGGGCCACAGTGCAAGGACAATAATTGGGTCCCTCATTCAATTTCTGCAGAAGTTTAGACACTTATTATTCACTGTAGATACAGTGCCTTGAAAAAAAAAGTATTCATACTCTTTAAAATTTTCCCCATTTTGTCATGTTACAACCAAAAACGTAAATTTTTTTTTATTGGGATTTTATGTGATAGACCAACACAAAGTGGCACATAATTGTGAAGTGGAAGGAAAATGATAAATGGTTTTCAATTTCTTTTACAAATAAATATGTGAAAAGTGTGGGGGTACATTTGTATAGCGCCCCCCCCGGAGTCAATACTTTGTAGAACCTCCTTTCTCTGCAATTACAGCTGCAAGTCTTTTGGGGATGTCTCTACCAGCTTTGCACATCTAGAGAGGGACATTTTTGCCCTTTTTTTTGCAAAACATCTCAAGCTCTGTCAGATTGGATGGAGAGCGTCTGTGAACAGCAATTTTCAAGTCTTGCCACAGATTCTCAATTGGATTTAGGTCTGGAATGTGACTGGGCCATTCTAACACATGAATATTCTTTGATCTAAACCATTCCATTGTATCTCTGGCTGTATGTTTCGGGTCGTTGTGCTGCTGGAAGGTGAACCTCCACCCCAGTCTCAAGTCTTTTGCAAACTCTACACAGGTTTTCTTCTAAGATTGCTCTGTATTTGGCTCCATCCATCTTCCCATCAACTCTGACCAGCTTCCCTGTCCCTGCTGAAGAAAAGCATCCCCACCACATGATGCTGCCACCACCATGTTTCCCGGTGGGGATGGTGTGTTCAGGATGATGTGAAGTGTTAGTTTTCCACCACACATAGCGTTTTGCTTTTAGGCCAAAAATGTCAATTTTTGGTCTCATCTGACCAGAGCACCTTCTTCCACATGTTTGCTGTGTCCCCCACATGGCTTCTCACAAACTGCAAACAGGACTTCTTATGACTTTCTTTCTCCAATGTCTTTCTTCTTGTCACTCTTCCATAAAGGGCAGATTTGTGGAGAACACGACTAATAGTTGTCCTGTGGACAGATTCTCCCACCTGAGCTGTGGATCTCTGCAGCTCCTCCAGAGTTACCATGGACCTCTTGGCTGCTTCTCTGATGAATGCTCTCCTTGCCCGGCCGGTCAGTTTAGGTGGACCGCCATGTCTTGGTAGGTTTGCAGTTCTGCCATACTCTTTCCTTTTTCGGTTGATGGATTGAACAGAGCTCCATGAGATGTTCAAAGCTTGGGAGATTTTTTGTTATAACCTAACCCTGCTTTAAAGTGGTTGTAAACCCTTACAGACCACTTTGACCTACATGTAAGCCTAGATTAAGGCTTACCTGTAGGTACAATAAATATCTCCTAAACTTACACGGTTTAGGAGATATTTGCAAAAAGACAGGCACCGCTGCGACACGCAGGCGTACTGAGCACACCGCTGCTAGCAGCGATATGCCGCTAGTGGCGGCTCCCGTGCGCATGCGTGGGAGTGACGTCATCGTGGCTCCAGCCGATCACAGCCCTGGAGCCGCGATTCCCAGTAAGAAGATGGACACTCCATGGAAGAGGGGACAGCGGTGACATCGCTGGCTCCTGTGTCAGGTAAGTGACACATAATGGGCTACTATGCGATGCACTGTAGCCCATTATGCTTTACCTTTGCAGGGAAACAAAGAGGAAGTAAACCCCTCAGGGTTTACTTCCTCTTTAACCACTTGCCGACCGGCGCACGACGATATACGTCGGCAGAATGGCACGTACAGACAGGAGGGCGTATATATAAATCCCTCCTTAATGCCGTCCGTGCCATTGGGAGCGCGTTGGGAGCGGCGCGCTCCCGCGCCGGTCGGGACCCCCGTGAGTCCGGTCGCGGTCCCCGCGGACTCGATCGCCGCGGTGACACCCCCGATCGTCTCACGGGAAGGCTGAACGGGGAAATGCTGAGATAAACAGCATCTCCCCGTTCTGCCTACAACTAGTGACGCCGATCTCTGCTCCCTGTGATTGAAGCAGAGATCAGCATTCACTAGCTGACAGCCACGCCCCCCCACAGTAAGAAACACACCCCTAGGCATACTTAACCCCTACACTGCCCCCTTGTGGTTAACCCCTTCACTGCCAGTGTCATTTATACAGGAATCATGCATTTAAATAGCATTGATTGCTGTATAAATGACAATGGTCCCAAAAATGTGTCAAAAATGTCCGATGTGTCCGCCATAATGTCGCAGTCACAAAAAAAAATTGCAGATTGCCGCCATTACTAATAAAAAAAAAATTATTAATAAAAATGCTATAAAACTATCCCCTATCTTGTAAACGCTATAACTTCTGCGCAAAGCGATCAATAATCGCTTATTGCGATTTTTTTTACCAAAAATATGTAGAAGAATACGTATCGGCCTAAACTGAGGAAAAAAAAAGTTTTTTTTTTTATATATTTTTGGGGGATATTTATTATAGCAAGAAGTAAAAAATATTGCATTTTTTTCAAAATTGTCGCTCTATTTTTGTTTATATCGCAAAAAATAAAAACCGCAGGGGCGATCAAATACCACCAAAAGAAAGCTCTATTTGTGGGAAAAAAAGGACGTCAATTTTGTTTGGGAGCCACGTCGCACGACCGCGCAATTGTCAGTTAAAGCGACGCAGTGCCGAATCGCAAAAAGGGGCCTGGTCCTTTGGCTGCAAATTGGTCCGGTCTGAAAGTGGTTAAACTTCTCCACAACTTTATCCCTGACCTGTCTGGTGTGTTCCTTGGCCTTCATGATGCCGTTTGTTCACGAAGGTTCTCTAACAAACCTCTGAGGGCTTCACAGAACAGCTGTATTTAAACTGAGATTAAATTACACACAGGTGGACTCTATTTACTAATTAGGTAATTGGTTTCACTAGATTTTAGTTAGGGGTATCAGAGTAAAGGGGGCTGAATACAAATGCCCACAGCGCTTTTCAGACATTTAAACTTTTTGAAAATCATTTATCATTTTCTTTCCATGCCACTGTGTTGGTCGATCACATAAAATCCTAATAAAATGCATTTTACGTTTTTGGTTGTAACATGACAAAATGTGGAAAATCTCAATGGGTATGAATTACTTTTCAAGTCACTGTAGATAAGCTAGATAGAATAGAGAGTATAGGTAGATCTAATATAAAAGGGTCCCTAAGCCCCCGTACACACGGTCGGAAATTCCGACCACACAATCCGTCGGATTTTTTCTGATGGATTTTGTCCGACACTGGTGTTGCATACACACGGTTGGACAAAGTTGTCGGAAAATCCGATCATTCTGACCGTGGTGACGTTCGTTGCGTACGACGGAACTACATAGAGGCTAGTAGCTAATGGCTTTGGTCTCGTAATTTGATCTGAGCATGCGTGGCACTTTGTCCGTCGGAATTCTCTACACACAATCGGAAAAAGATCCGATCGGATTTTGTTGTCGGAAAATTTGAGAGCAGGATCTCAAATTTTTTTTTCCGACGGAAAAAGTCCGATGGAGCCCACACACGGGCGGATTTTCCAACAACATGGTCCGATCGGACATTTTCCGTCTGAATTTCCGACCGTGTGTACGGGGCATAAGTCCCCGGGGGCCCTTATGCAGCTGCATGGTTTATAAAAGGACACGTCCATCTCGAGTCAGTTCTCCTGATGTTCATTCTTGTCAGTGACACATACACCAGTCCACGGCTACCCTAGGCCACGCTGCTGCTCAATGACAGGTTCCCTTTGATAAGAGCAGATAGAGAGGAAGGAGCAGCATCCTGCAGTCACAGATAATCCTGTGTGATTTGGGGCCCTGCAGCGATGAGGATGGCACGGGTCAGCTGAGAGCCTGTTCCCGGTTGTTGACCTTTGCCTGGCTCAGCCGTCCAGACAGACCACGATTCCCCCAGTGAATGCTCGACGATTGATTCCTTTTCTCACATCTCAGCGTGCGCTTTCGCAGACTGCTGCCATCGATTAGTGTCTCATCAGCAGATGAATCCTTTGTTGGTTACCGATCGATGTTATAGACCGAGACTGCCTGTGCATTTTTTTTTTTTTTCCTCCTCCTTGTGCGGAGCAGAGAGCTCCTCTAATGATTCCTCCTTTTAATATGAGCTTCTGATGATCGTTTGTACCTTTCAATACAATTAAAAGGTCCGCATATTGCGGCGCTCTCTGCCGCACGTACCTCATTTAGAGGCTTGTAAAGTGTTGAAGAACCGTTTGATCGCATTTTTTTTTTTTACCAGCCGACGGTTTGTTGTTTTGCTCTGATCAGGTGTATTAACAGGCTTCCGCCGAAGAAGAAGAAGAGGGATGCTGAAGTTACAGCGCTATTCGATTCTATGGCTTCCCAGTCGATCGCTCGCTCGGGACTGCTTGCTTTGGGTTAGTTCATTGAGTCGTTCGAATGAGCTTCAGTTTGTAGGTTAGCAAGCTTTTGGCAAGCTTCAATCGGCTTTGTTGAAGTCCTAAGGGCTCTTGTTCACGATAGAGGTTGAGGGGTGGTAAATAGACATTGCACGCGGTCCGGTTCGTTCTAAATTCGAAATTTGGAGGAATTTTTCATTATTCAGAAGTTTTGGATGTATCCGAATTTTTCAAATTACAATAGTAACAAACTATATGTCGTTACGTCTTTCTGGTATGTATTGACGCTTTCCAGCCCTATTTATGAAACAGACATGGGCTCTATTTGAGTTGTCATGAATCATTATTTTCCTTTTATAGTTTTTATTGGTCTCCTTTTTGCCCTCTGCAGCCACACTGCGGTAGTGTTGGCTTGCCGTCCTTGGGATCTGGACCGTATTGACCCTGCCCCAAGGGGACAACAGGGTAGGTTGGGTGAATGCTTTGGGGTGTTGGGATGTCGATTCCCACCATATGGTGTGTGTGGGAGGCGGGGGGTGGTTGGCAGGGGCGGACTGACCATTCGGCCACTCGGGCACTTCCCGAGGGCCCCGGGCCACTAGGGGGCCCCATCAGGGTTGCCAGCCTCAGTAAAACCAGGGACAGTATGTAAAAATCTGTGTTTTTTTTACATCTGTTTCTGAAATGTCCCTTACCGACATCCTTTTGGGCTAAAAATCCAGAGATTATAGCTGCCCCACCTCTCCGGTACCTTCTCAGCCAATAGAAACATGTCTGTGTATACTGTGTGTACATGTATGTGTATACTGTGGGATTGTATACTGTGTGTGTGTATACTGTGTGGCCCCATAATCTCTGATTGCCTGGGGGCCCCATAATCTCCTATTGCCCGGGGGCCCCATGAGTTGTCAGTCCGCCCCTGGTGGTTGGTGTATTGGGGAGGATGATGGGACTATGAGCACCGTATCGCCCAATTATTCGGTAATGTGCACCATGTCTGACATTATACTCATGTTTATTGATGTGTTTTCTAAAAAAAATATATATTTCTGTAGAGCAGGGATCTCCAAACTATGGCCCTCCAGCTGTTGCGGAACTACACGTTCCATGAGGCATTGTAAAAAAACTCTGACATTCACAGACATGACTAGGCATGATGGGAATTGTAGTTCCTGAACAACTGGAGGGCCGTAGTTTGGAGACCCCTGCTGTAGAGCTATAATTATTTTGGTCACGTCCTATTCCCCTGATGAAGTCAATATCTTGGCGAAACTAGTAGTGTTTGGTGTATTGGGGAGGATGATGGGACTATGAGCACCGTATCGCCCAATTATTCGGTAATGCGCACCATGTCTGACATTATACTCATGTTTATTGATGTGTTTTCTAAAAAAAAATTCTATTTCTGTAGAGCAGGGATCTCCAAACTATGGCCCTCCAGCTGTTGCGGAACTACACGTCCCATTAGGCATTGTAAAAAAACTCTGACATTCACAGACATGACTAGGCATGATGGGAATTGTAGTTCCTGAACAACTGGAGGGCTGTAGTTTGGAGACCCCTGCTGTAGAGCTATAATTATTTTGGTCACGTCCTATTCCCCTGATGAAGTCAATGTCTTGGCGAAACTAGTAGGGAAGACTTGACCTGCTACTACCACAAGCCAATATCCTCTTGGCCAACAGTATACTGTATATGCTCCTTTTAATATTTATGTGAATTTTAGTATTTGGAATATTGTTTTTAATTCAATGTAATAAAATTTGTTATCTTAATGACATCTCGTACTGAGTTGTGTTGGCACCGCAATAATCCCCTTCCCTTTGTCCCTTTTTACAATAAACCTTTGTGATGAGGTGCCTTATCTAACAAGGACATATCAGCCACTCTTTCTATACAAAATCTCTATAAATAGTAACAAACGTAACCACCTCACGCCACTATGACGTCATATGACGTCGTTGAATTTGGGCGGTAATATCTGATTGATGAGTGCAGCTACAGACCTCATTCAGATATCTTCTTTTACATTCCCTTCACCATAAGAACAATCATAGTGGCTGTTCAGTCCCTTGATCGTTCTTACCGGCGGGAAGATGGGACGTCCCAACCTCTCCCCCTCCCGCCGCCCTCCGGTGATTCTCCCGGCTCGCCCGTGCGATCGGAGGGAGAAGGAATCAGTCCATCGTCGAAGTTGACCATGGAGAATCCGGCGGGCCAGGTGGCCCCTGGACATCTCTATGATCCTTTGAAAAAGGCCGGGCGCGATGTTATAACGTCACGCCCGGATTCTGCATTTGAAAAAATGCCCCCGCCTCGGCTGGGAAGCCATGATCGTTTCTTTTATTTTTTTTTTTTTTTTTATTTCAGGCTTTCCAGCCTAGAGGTGAGATGTGGAGGACTTATAGACTCCAGATCTCACTGTAAAGAGGACCTGTCATGCCATATTCCTATTACAGGGGGTCCCCGACTTACGAACGCCCGTCCTATGAACATCCCCTACTTAAGAACCAGGCGCTGCGGGGACCCTCTGCCATTTTCCGCCGTCCTTCGGCCGTTCTGCGCATGCGCGGCCAGACGGAGCCTCGGAAAATGACGGCAAACATCGGAAATGTCCGTAATTTGCCGCTCATGCGCAGAACGGCATTCGACGGAACATCGGAAATGTCCGTAATTGTCCGTAAATTGTCGGTCTGCGCATGCGCGGCCGACTTACGAACATTTCCGAGTTAAGAACAAGCGGGCAGTCCCTAACGAGTTCGTAACTCGGGGACCCCCTGTAAAAGGGATGTTTATATTTCTTGTAATTAAAAAAAAAAAAAAAAGAAAACATCAAAATAAAAAAATAAAAGTAAAATAAACAATAAAAAAAAAAAAATACATATTTAAAGCGCCCCCGTCCCCACACGCTCAGAAGCGAACGCATACGTAGGTCGTGCCCACGTACGTAAACGACGTTCAAACCACCCATGTGAGGTATCGTTGTGAAAGTTAAAGTGAGAACAATAATTCTAGCACTGAATCTCCTTTGTAACTCTAAACATGCAACCTGTAAACATTTTTAAAGCGTCGCCTATGGGGATTTTTAACCACTTGCCACCCGGGCAATTCTGACATTTCTCTCCTACATGTAAAAATCCTAATATTTTTTTGCTAGAAAATTACATAGAACCCCCCAAACATTATATATGCTTTTTAGCAAAGACCCTAGAAAATACAATGGCGGTTGTTGTTTTATCTCGCACAGTATTTGCGCAGGGACTTACGTATGCGTTCGCTTCTGCGTGCGAGCACACGGGGACAGGGGCGATTTAAATTTTATTTTTATTTTTTTTTTTTTTTTTTTTTATTTACTTATTTTTTTTTATTTATTGTTAAATTTTTTTTTGTTTGACACTTTTTAAACTTTTTATTGCTATTACAAGGAATGTAAACATCCCCTGTAATAGGAATATTACATGACAGGTCCTCTTTACAGTGAGATATGAGGTCAATAAGAGCCCACATCTCACTTTTGGCTGGGAAGCCTGAAATCCCCCCAAAAAAAGGATTTCGGATTCCCTTGTTTGGTGGTTCTGAGTAATTTTCGAGCAAAAAAATATTACGATTTTTACATGTAGGAGCGAAGTGTCAGAATTGGCCTGGATAGCAGGTAGTTAAACAAATCTGAAATAATGGAACAAAATTCCGCCAAAATTTGAATCAAATTTCGAAAACTAAATTGAATTAAGAGTCGAATTCAAAATCCAAATTTGAAAACAAGACTAGAATAAAATGGAATAGAAAACAAAGGAATAGAATAGAAGATAAAAGAGAAGAAAAGAATAGAATAAAATAGAAAGCATATAACTGTCTTCCGAAATTTGAATTTCAAATAGAATAAGAAGGGAATAGATTTAGAATACAAAATAATAGATTAGAAAAATAGAATAGAATAAAGTAGAAAGAATAAAACCGTCTTCCAAAATTTGAATATATTTGAATAGAACAGAAAAGAATACAAAACAAAAGAATAGAATAGAATAGAAAAAAAAAACAATTGAATGAAATAAAATAGAATATAACCGTCTTCCAAAATTCAAACAGAACAAATTCAAATGCTGATTCGAATTCTCCGAATTCAGTACAATTGAATTAAATTTGCCGGAACTCAGACAATTCAAATCGAATTTGAAAACAAATAAACAAGTGGGCACAGTGGCTGCGTTTGATGGGCACAGTGACTGATTGGCTGAAACGCCAGGCACTGTGATTGGACGCCTGAGAGAGGACGGAAGAAGACACGGAGGTAAGTGCCGGGCAGCATCTGATGGTGCACACTGGTGGCATCTGATGGGGCACACTAACAGCATCTGATGGGGCACAGTGGCTGCGTTTGATGGGCACAGTGGCTGCGTTTTATGGGCACAGTGGCTGGCGTTTGATGGGCACAGTGGCTGCGTTTGATGGGCACAGTGGCTGCGTTTTATGGGCACAGTGGCAGCGTTTGATGGGCACAGTGGCTGCGTTTGATGGCACAATAGCTGCAATTGATGGTTTTTTTTTCAGTTTCTTTGCGCCCCCCCCAAATAAATTTGGAGCACCAGCTGATAGCAGTCATCCCCATTCTTAAACCTAGACCAAAGGTGTCATCCCCATCATCAAACCCAGACCAGAGGAGTCATCCCCATCCTCACACCCAGACAAGAGGAGTCATTCCTATCCTTACACCCAGACCAGAGGAGTCATCCCTATCCTCGCACCCAGACCAGAGGAGTCATTCCTATCCTCACACCCAGACCAGAGGAGTCATCCCTATCCTCACACCCAGACAAGAGGAGTCATCCCTATCCTCACACCCAGACAAGAGGAGTCATCCCTATCCTCACACCCAGACCAGAGGAGTCATTCCTATCCTCACACCCAGACAAGAGGAGTCATTCCTATGCTCACACCCAGACCAGAGGAGTCATCCCTATCCTTAAACCCAGACCAGAGGAGTCATCCCTATCCTCACACCCAGACAAGAGGAGTCATCCCTATCCTCACACCCAGACCAGAGGAGTCATCCCTATCCTCACACCCAGACCAGAGGAGTCATCCCTATCCTCACACCCAGACCAGAGGAGTCATCCCTATCCTCACACCCAGACCAGAGGAGTCATCCCTATCCTCACACCCAGACCAGAGGAGTCATCCCTATGCTCACACCCAGACCAGAGGAGTCATCCCCATCCTCGCACCCAGACCAGAGGAGTCATCCCTATTCTCACACCCAGACCAGAGGAGTCATCCCTATTCTCACACCCAGACCAGAGGAGTCATCCCTATCCTTAAACCCAGACCAGGAGTCATCCCCATCCTCGCACACAGACCAGAGGAGTCACCCCCATCCTTACACCCAGACCAGAGGAGTCATCCCCATCATCGCACCCAGACCAGAGGAGTCATCCCCATCCCTGTCCATTTTGGTTTTTGGCCAAGTGCCTCCTACATTTTTGGTTTCGGCACCGGAATCTTCATTTCGGAGCACCACTAGTTGGTGGACAATCAAAATGTTATGGCTGATCGGTGTTGATCACTTAGCTTTAAATCCTGCTCTGACATCTCCTTTATGTTATCAGCCCTCTAGCTGTGTAATACACGGACAGAAAAGTCAGATGTTTGAGTTCCGTCTATTCTGCTTAATGGTTATCATTTCGGAGCAGACAGTAGAGAACGTGAATCAGCAGCTCTGCTTGGTACCTATAAGAGCTGAGCGCAGACGGCAGCAATATTAGCGAGCAGGGACAGCGATGAGTCACCACACACACACACCAGGACCACACACACACACAATGCACACACACACCACACACCAGGACCACACACACACACAAACACACACACACACACACACACACCATACACCACACACACACACAATGCACACACACACACACACACACACACCATACACACACACACACACACACACACCCACACACACACACACACAATGCACACACACCACACACCACACACACACACCATACACCACACACACACACACACAATGCACACACACACCACACACACGCCATACACCACACACACACACCATACACCACACACACACACACACATGCACACACACCACACACACACACACACACCACACACACACACCAAACACCACACACACACACAATGCACACACACACACACACACACACACACACACACACACACACACACACACACAATGCACACACACACCATACACCACACACACACCATACACCACACACACACACAATACACACACACCACACACCACACACACACACACACACCACACACACAACACACACACACACACACACAATACACCACACACACACACACACACACACACACACAATACACACACAACACACTACACACCACACACACACACCACACACACACACACACACACACACACACACACACACACACACACACACACACACTATACACCACACACACACACACACCACACACACACAATACACCACACACACACCATACACCACACACACAATACACACACACACACACCATACACCACACACACACCCACACACACACACACACACACACACACCATACACCACACACACACACACCACGCACACAAACACACCACGCACACACCACCACACACAACACAAACACACCACGCACACACACACACACACACCACACACACACACACACAAACACACCACGCACACACACACCCACACACACAACACAAACACACCACGCACACACACACACCACAAACACACAACACAAACACACCCACGCACACACCACACAAACACACCACGCACACAACACAAACACACCACGCACACACAACACGCACACACCACGCACACACCACACACACACACACCACGCACACACAGACACACACAAACACACACACCCACACACACACACACACCCACACACACACCATCCACACACACACACACACACACACACACACAAACACACACCACGCACACACAACACAAACACACCACACACCACGCACACACAACACAAACACACCACGCGCACACACACACACACCACAAACACCCCACAAACACCACACACACCACACCAACACCACACACACACACCAACACCACACACACACACACCACAAACACCACGCACACACCACACACACCACGCACACACCACACACACACAAAGCCACAACCAAAAAATAGAATCAGATGAAGAATAACAGCGGCAGAAACGTGGAAGTCATTTGGCGGAGTCTTTTTGTGTTATCAAGGTCAGACAGGAACCGATTTAGAAAGTACTTTCTAAAAAATTAGGCAGAGCCGTCGACAGCCTCAGCGGGCTCGCCGAAGAAAACGAGCAATGGGCAACGCCAGCCCCTCTCCGAATATGGCTGGGGAGAAAGCACTTACCCAGTACATTACCGAGGAGCGCTCATTGTGTGCTTTATTGTGCGCGCTGAGAAGCTAGCAATTCACGACAACACTTGGTTAATGGACAAACCTTCCATGGATGACAAAGAGCCAACAAAAGATTCTTTTTTAACCTGTTCAATACAACCGGCTCGCCAAAAAAAAAAAAAGGAAAAACGACCATCTTTGTCCTACAGCCAAGTACGCAATTGTAAAGGCGAGTGAAAAATCTCAGGTTAAGGATTTCAAGGTCAGTTTGAGGTACTGTTGGAAAAACAACCGATAAACACCAAAGTTCTCGTGTTACAGGACCTACAACCCAACGTCTATGATTCACAACTTTTTTTGCGTTTTCCGCACCTTAATGTCAGTGAATGAGATACAAAGTAACAGAGTGATCTGAAAACCCCAATCTTACACTACTACCAAAAGTATTGGGACACCTGCCTTTACACACACATGAACTTTAATGGCATCCCAGTCTTAGTCCATAGGGTTCATATTGAGTTGGCCCACCCTTTGTAGCTATAACAGCTTCAACTCTTCTGGGAAGGCTGTCCACAAAGTTTAGGAGTGTGTCTATGGGAATGTTTGACCATTCTTCCAGAAGAGCATTTGTGAGGTCAGCCACTGATGTTGGACGAGAAGGCCTGGCTGGCATTCTCCGCTCTAATTCATCCTAAAGGTGTTCTATCGGGTGGAGGTCAGGACTCTGTGCCGGCCAGTCAAGTTCTTCCACCCCAAACTCGCTCATCCATGTCTTTATGGACCTTGCTTTGTGCACTGGTCAAATTCATTTGGTGGTGGGGGGGGGGGGGGGGTGGGATTATGGTGTGGGGTTGCTTTTCAGGGGTTGGGCTTGGCGCCTTAGTTCCAGTGAAGGGAACTCTAATGCCCCGTACACACGATCGAATTGTTGGATGTGAGCTTGTTGGCGGAAAATCTGACCTGTGTGTATGCTCCATCGGACATTTGACTTTTTATATGCCTTTCCTATTTTATACAGTTCAACTACCTTTTCCCGCAGATCCTTTGACAATTCTTTTGCTTTCCCCATGACTCAGAATCCAGAAACATCAGTGCAGCACTGGATGGAAGATGCAAGGGTCTGTCAGGAGTCCAGAAACTCATTGACCTTTACACACACACTAATTACAAGAAAACAGATCACAGGTGAGGATGGTTACCTTTAATAGCCATTCAAACCCCTTTTTGCCAACTTGTGTGTATGTTATCAGGCCAAAATCACCGGGGTATGTAAACTTTTGATCAGGGTCATTTGGGTAGTTTCTGTTGTCATTATGATTTAAAAAGAGTAAACACAGTTGATTGATAATAAATGGCTTCAGCCAAACACTAACCATGAGTGAAATATTTTTCGTGTTATCATTCATATTCTCTGAAAAATGCCCAAGAAATCATAAATTCTGACAGGGTATGTAAACTTATGAGCACAACTGTATGGTTAAGATTCTCAATAGATAAAAAATAAAAATAAAAAAATAAAATAAAGCACCTGTGCAAGATAAAGGAAAACCTGCAAACATGGCCTGTTGGGGGTACTTGAGGACTGAGGTTGAGAACAACTGGTGTAGTATAAGAAGTAATTTTATTAAGACAAGAGTATACACTTACATTAAAATAGCAGGTCAATCGCATTCCACAGGCATTTACTGAATGGGGGACGTTTATTTGATAATTAGAACCAAGGAACCCCCGTGACAGATTATAACTAACAGCAGAAAAAGCGTCCGGTATTGCTGCATCAACAGACGGCTCCTGCTAATTCAATTTGTCACCATGCACCCGACTCCTGACCCCTGAGGAAGTCACATGATCATGACGATACGCGTTGGGCAGAGTTGGGTGACGTAGCACTGTGGAGTAGGAGTGGAACGAGAGCCGCAGCCCCATCAGATATCTAGTAAATTTATTAAGACAAGCGTATACACTTACATTAAAATAGCAGGTCAATCGCATTCCACAGGCATTTACTGAATAGAGGAAGTTTATTTGATAATTAGAACCAAGGAACCCCGTGGCAGTTTATAACTAACAGCAGAAAAAGCGTCCGGTATTGCTGCAGCAACAGACGGCTCCTGCTATTTTAATTCGTCACCAGGCACCCGGCTCCTGACCCCTGAGGAAGTCACGCGAGCGTGACAATACGCGTTGGGCGGAGTCGGGTGACGTAGCACTGTGGAGTACGAGTGGAACGAGAGCCGCAGCCCCATCAGATATCTAGTCATTTTATTAAGACAAGAGTATACACTTACATTAAAATAGCAGTTAATCGCATTCCACAGGCATTTACTGAATGGAGGACGTTTATTTGATAATTAGAACCAAGGAACCCCCGTGACAGATTATAACTAACAGCAGAAAAAGCGGCCAGTATTGCTGCAGCAACAGACGGCTCCTGCTATTTCAATTCGTCACCAGGCACCCGGACTCCTGACTCCTGAGGAAGTCACGTGAGAGTGACGATACGCATTGGGCGGAGTCATGTGACGTAGCAATGTGGAGTACGAGTGGAACGAGAGCCGCAGCCCCATCAGATATATAGTCTTTTTTTAAGACAAGAGTATACACTTACATTAAAATAGCAGGTCAATCGCTTTCCACGGCCATTTACTGAATGGAGGAAGTTTATTTGATAATTAGAACCAAGGAACCCCGTGGCAGTTTATAACTAACAGCAGAAAAAGCAGCCAGTATTGCTGCAGCAACAGACGGCTCCTGCTATTTCAATTCGTCACCAGGCACCCGGACTCCTGACTCCTGAGGAAGTCACGTGAGCGTGACGATGCGCGTTGGGCAGAGTCGGGTGACGTAGCACTGTGGAGTACGAGTGGAACGAGAGCCGCAGCCCCATCGGATATCTATGTGAACGATTTCCCCCTAGCAGGGGAAGGTGTCTTTAGACCTGGAAACAGGTCTAAATTTGAGGTGAGCGCAGTGGTGAACAGTGGTGAAAGTCACTACATATTATTTAAGACCCACACGGGTGAAGAAAAGCATAATATAAGGATCACATCTGTAAATTACTGTACACGTGGAAGGAATAAGTGGACATTGATGGACTTTGCTTTTTCACTTAACCACTTCTCGCAAACCACCGTAGCTGTACGTCGGTACTTTGACGTAGAATACCGGGGTTATGGGAGCAGATAGCTGCCATAACCCTCTTAAAGGTAAAAGTGGTCTCCACAGTGGATTCGCCGCAAGATCCCTTTTATCAGTGGTGGGAGAGGTGCACACCCCCCTCCCGCAGCCACCCGGTCGTCCCTGCTGCTTACCGGAGCCGCCTGCAGAGGCGGAGACGATTCGATGTTCTCCCATCAGAGTTGAGTGAGGGAATGATGGCCCCCACTCCACTCAATGACGATGAATGAGGGAAGTGACGTCAAACGTCACTTCCGCCCAAGGGGACATTTTATTTTTTATTGAAAAAAAAGAAGACCTTTTTTCTTCTTTTCTTTTTTATTGCATTGTAGTGTAAATATGAGATCTGAGGGTCTTTTTGACCCCAGAACTCACATTAAAGAGGTCCTGTCATCCTTTTTTTTCTATTACAAGGGATGTCTACATTCCTTGTAATAGGAATAAAAGTGACCCAAATTTTTTTTTTTTTTAAAGGGACAGTGTAAAAAAAAAAAATAAAAAGTTAAATAAATAAGAATAAAAATTTAAAGCGCCCCGTCGCGCCGAGCTCGCGTGCAGAAGAGAACGGATAAGTCGCGCCCGCACATATAAACGGTGTTCAAGCCACACATGTGAGGTATCGCCGCAATCATCAGAGCGAGAGCAATAATTCTAGCAAAAGACATCCTCTGTTTTCCAAAACTGGGAACCTGTAGACATTTTTAAACGTCACCTATGGAGATTTTAAAGGGTCAAAGCTTGTCACCATTCCACGAACGGGCGCAATTTTGAAGCGTGACATGTTGGGTATCAATTTACTCGGCGTAACATTTATCTTTCACAATATATAAAAAAAAATGGGCTACCTTAACTGTTTTCTTATTTTTAATTCAAAAAAGTGTATTTTTTCCAGAAAAAAAATTGCTTTTGTAAGACCACTGCTTGAATACGGTGTGACAAAGTATTGCAGCGACCGCCATTTTATTTTATGGGTGTCTGAAAAAAATATATATAATGTTTGGGGGTTCTAAGTAATTTTCTAGCAAAAAAAAAATTATTTTAAATTGTTAACAAGTTTGAACAATAGGCCTTAAGTGGTTAATATACACACTTGATTTTGTGTATTTGTTTTTTCACCACTTATGTCACTGGATGTTTATATTTGGATGCATATTATTTTATGGTTAGGCGCAACCAATTTACACCTTTGTTTGCGTGCATGCGGGACCTATGCGCGCGATCGCCTTTGCACGCAAAAATGGGGGGGACGGGGGCACTTTAAATTTTTTAAAATATTAAAATATTTGTTTTATTTTTTATTTTTACACTTTTGCTTTATTTTTTTTTATTTTTTTTATTATTGCTTTTATTGTTGTCACAAGGAATGCAATAGGCACGTGACAGGTACTCTTTATGAAGAGATCTGGCATCTATAGGACTCCAAATCCCTCCTCTGCCCTTGAAAGCTTTCAAAAACACCAAGATAGGTGTTTTTGACTACTTTCGCTTTTCAAAAAATGGCGCAGTTGACATCCAGGTAAACCGGAAGTGATGTCATCCCTCCTGGGGTTACCATAGCGGAGACCCGGTCAAAGCCGATCCAGGCTTTGTATGGTTCTCTGACTAGCCGGCAGACGTGCCGGCTGGTAGCTTGGGTCTCCTCTTGCGCCGGGTGAGCCCGAGCAAGCCGCTGGAAGGTGCCGTCACTCAGCCTGTACAGGCTTCTGGGGAGATCCTGACTTCAGTGTCGGGATCCTCCCTGATTCCTGGCTGACAGCTGGCTTACCATCTCAGTACGCCTCCGAGAGACTGAGCCAGCCACTCCCACCCCTTCCACAGTCTGGGGCTCCAGTGAGCGCTGGAGGGAAAGAGCAGAGAGCCGGTGACTGATGGTCACCGGCTCTCTGCTCACTGAAGAACGAGAACTGATCGATCAGTGTTTTTTGATCGCTCAGTTCCCAGTCTTAGAGGCAGCGGGGGAACCGATGCTGCATCCACCTAGGTGAGTATGATTGTTTTTTTTTTTTAATTCCCGAACTTCTCTTTTAAAGTGGAACTAAACCGTATCTGAGAACCACAAACCGAAAAGGCTATTTCATTTTTTTAAAATTCAAAGCAAACTTCCCCCATCCATCCTTGTCTACATACTTTAATTTGTTGAGAAATTAGACATGTGCAATTCGTTTCGTTCTGAATTCGTTTTTTAACGAATTTCGACAAATTCGTTAATTCGGAATTATCCGAATTAACGAAAAACTCGTTTAACAAATTTTTTCGAATATTCGTGAATTAAAAATTCGTAAATTCGAAAATTCGTAAATTGAAAAAAATTTGGAAATTCGTAAATTTGAAAATGTGAAAATTTGTAAATTAAAAAAATTTGTAAATGTGTAAATTAAAAAAATTGTAAATTAAAAAAATTGTAAATTTAAAAAATGTTAAATTAAAAAATTTCATAAATTCAAAAATTCGTAAACTCGGAAATTCGAAAATTCAAAAATCTGAAATAACAACTAATAATAACTTAAATATCACTAACAATTAAATTCTAGGTACTGGAATTTCCTTTTAAATTTGGCTGTTAGTGAACGTAATATGAATTTATCCAAAGTTATGAATTATTCGAAATAACGAATGCCGTATCTACATAACAAATTAATAATAATAAATAACAATAATAAAAACTTTTTATTATTATTTATTATTAATTTGTTCCCTTGCATTTGTTTAGATTATTCGTTATTTCAGAAAATTCGTAACCTTGGATAAATTTCGTATCTAAATGAATGGAACGTAACGAATTAATAATAATAAATAACAATAATAATAAAAAGTTTTTTATTATTATTATTTATTATTAATTTGTTCCTTTCCATTTGTTTAGATGCGGCTTTCGTTATTTTGGATAATTTGTAACTTTGGATAAATTCTGTATCTAAACGAATGTAACGTAACAAATTAATAATAATAAATAATAGTAATTAATTTTTTTTTTTATTATTATTATTATTTATTATTTATTTGTTCCCTTCCCTTTGTTTAGATGCGGCATTCGGATAATTCATAACTTCGGATAAATTCGTATTGGTTACATTCACTAACAGCCAAATTTAAAAGGAAATTCCAATACCTAGAATTCAATAGTTCTTTATTATTAGTTAGTTAGTTATTATTTTGAATTTTCGGATTTTCCTTCTTATTTTCAGATTTTTCAAATTCACGAATTTACACATTAACGAATTTACGAATTGCGATCATAGCGAATGACCTGAAAAATGAAAAAACAAACAAAAAAAAACCCCAGAATGAAACGAAAACTAACACATTTTTCGGCAGTGCACATGTCTATGAGAAATCACTTTGAAAAACACCCACCCTAGCATTTCTAGTTGCGGCCATCTTGGGTAAGGGCAGATGATTCATGTAGCATTTACTTCCTGGAATCCATCTGCCTTTTAACATGCAGGGGTGTGCTTTCGCTGATAAAGCCCCTCCTCCCCTCTTCTAGATAAAAGGAATAAAAAAAAAAAAAAGTCCATGAAGACTCCTGAGATGTATGAGAACATTTTGGCCTAAGCCAGAAACCAGGAAGCAATGGAAGAAATGTAAAAAGTAATTATAATATACCTTCCTATTAATTTGCTAACAAGGGATTAAAAATAGTTTATGTTGATTGACAGAGTTTAGTTCCTCTCTGCTTAGAAAGTGAAGGAAAATTTTCCAAGAAGGCCGAGACCTGCTGATCAGCTGTATCCAATCACAGCCCAGAGCTCTGTGTTGACAAACACCACAGGGCTCTATACAGAGGGAACAATCTGTTTGTTTCTTCTTCCTGCTTTGCAGGGAGAAGGAACAAACAGATCGTTAGTGAATGCAGCACACATTACACGCATTAACACTTGTTGGGCACACTCTTATCCCCTTGATTACCCCAAGATGTTAACCCCTTCCCAGCCAGTGTCATTAGTACAGTGATAGTGTGCAGTATTAGCACTGATCACTGTATTAGCGTCACTGGTGATGTCAGTGTCTGTTTTTTTTTTGTTTATAGCCCAAAAAAAAAATTAAAAATAAATAAAAATTCCAGTATATATATCCCATAGTTTGGGGTTCAAATACCACCAAAAGTAAGGTCTCTATTTGTGGGCTTTTTTTTTTTGTTTACAAAAAAAATTAAAACCGCAGTGGGGTTCAAGTACCACCAAAAGAAAGCTCTATTTGTGGGAAAAAAAGGGACATCGTCGCACGACCGCGCAATTGCCAGTTAAGCGATTGCCGACCGTATATTGTATATATATATATGGCGGCAAGGCGGCTCTCCTGTGCAGAATCACGTACCTGTGAGTGATCCTGAACTCCCGGGTCTGTGGCGCCGGCCCTCTCCCACTGTGCTTGGACCCGCCCAGGGCCGTCTTTAATAGTGATTGGACCCTGGGCAAAACTTTTATTGGGGCCCCCCCATGCAGTTTTGCTCTCCACCTGCTCTGAGACATACAATAAATAGCAGCTAGACTCAAAATCAGTCTACTGAATCAGATCAGGCTTTGATTGCGATTGGTTGCCAGAGGTTACAGTGTATCATTACCGCTCACTGACTGGTTGCCAGAGGTTACAGTGTATCATTACCGCTCACTGACTGGTTGCCAGAGGTTAAAGTGTATCATTACTGCTCACTGACTGGTTGCTAGAGGTTACAGTGTATCATTACCGCTCACTAACTGGTTGCTAGAGGTTACAGCACACATTATGGCTCACTCATTAGTTGCTAGAGGTTACAGCACATGATTTCTGCTTGTTGATTGGTTGCTAGAGATTACTGTTGATATGACCTCAGGGGGGTATGATATACATATTAATGCCGCTGGCCGTCGCTATTTACATATGAATGCCGGTAATTTACATGTAAACACAGGGTCTGCAGGTGAGTCATCTGTACACAACAATAGGTCAGAGCTGGGCAGGATTAGTAGCAGCACTTCACACTGAGATATCGGGACACAGCACAGGACTAAAACCTCAAGGGACGAGGGAATTTAAACCAGGATAGTTGGCAAGTATGGGGCAGCTGCTTTGGGCCCCACAACAATGACAGGGCCCAGGGCAGCTGCCCCTTTTGCCCTGCCTTAAAAACGTCCCAGGACCCGCCGATGGTTCGGGTCAGAATATACGCTTATTGGAATTTTTTTTTACTAAAAACATGTAGCAGAATACATATTGGGCTAAATTTATGAAGAAATTCGATTTTTTTTTACATTTTTGTTGAATGTGTTTTATAGCAAAAAGTAAAAAATATTTAATTTTTTTCAAAATTGTCTGTCTTTTTTTTTTTTGTTTATAGCACAAACAATTAAAACCGAAGAGGTGTTCAAATACCACCAAAAGAAAACTCTATTTGTGGGGGAAAAAAAAGGACATCAAATGTTTCTAGTTTAGTAAATGGTGCCACATCTGTGCAGTAAGCGGTTACTTCTTTGGCAATGCATGCTGACAGCCGCAGACTGGGCACCATTGCATTGCCAAAACTTTTGGGGGTTGAGCTGCAACTTGCGATTTCTGCGACTGCCGGAGGAATTCGGAGTTTGAACGTTGCCGTAAAAGCCACGGCAAACCTTGTATCCAACATAATGTTTAAAGATCCTCATGTGAACCGAAGTGAGAGGAGGCTTCTGGAACGTACCACGCGCTGGGCGAACAAGTGAGAGGGATTGCTGGCGAGTTCCACATGTTCTCTTTTTCAGGCCGGAGAAAGTATTTCAGCAACAAATTAAGGAAAATTCCAGAGCCGGGAATTGCCAAAATAACTGCAGAAGGCATACATTATGTACAGGAGAGTGTGCCAGAGAGATTACCTGCTACTTCTCCAAATAAAAGAGTTTATGCTGCAGATTTTCGGGCAGCTTTATTATATGGACGCCAGGGAAGAGGCGCTACAAACCCCACAACAAGCTAAAACAAATGACCTGCAGACAGCAAAATTTGAAGTAAGCCGTAACGACCTATAAAATGTCTTGTGATCTATAAAAGCCAAATAAAAATGTAGACAGGAAATGGCTGAAAAAGGTTGGAAGAGATTAGAGGCACGGACATAAAAAAGAAAAAAAAGAAAAAAGGATGGAAACAGTATTTTATGTTGAAAAAAAAATGCTAATATTTAAATCTGACCTCCGGCCTTCCATTCAGTCTTGCACAGTTGTACCGACTCCTCTCCTTTACTGAAATGGCTTCCTCTGATTGCACTGCACACTGTGGGCTTCTCACAATGTGCATTGCAAGCTGCAGCAAGTCAGATAGAACCGGCCTCGTTTCCTGACTGAAGGATATCCAGCGTCATCTAGCCCAGGCGTAGGCTTCTCTGCCTTTTGGTTAAGATCAAGTGTGGTGGCCAAGTGTATCTGTTCTTACCAGTGTAGCACCCTCAGTGTACAGAGTAGGAACATTTAGCTAGGGCTCCTCTGTGGTCTGAGGAGCTGGGGGTTCATTTGTTTGTGTTAGCTGGCAGAGCTCCAAGGGCTGGTTCTCTGTTACCTCCCTCTGGCTTCTGGAACTTGCTAGAAAGTTCTGGAACATAGAGGGTGGAGGAACAGAGCCCAAGCCTGAATATTTATGGGGTCTCCTCCAATTGCTGGGTAGGTAAGGCCCAGTAGGTGGGGAGATAGGCCATAAATGTTATGGAGCCTGGTATTCGGCCGCTAGCGGAGTGGGTTTAACCCCTGCTAGTGGCCGAAAAAGGGTTAAAATCCCCCGCAAAGCGCCACCCTAGCGGTATTGCTGCGGTATTACTGCGGTGTCCCATTGAAATCAATGGGTAGGAGCGGTACAACAGCAACCTGGGCAGAAGGAAGAGGCTAAAGAGAGAGAAAGCTGACGACTCACATCCAGTGTAGCATCCTCAGTGTACAGAGTAGGAACATTTAGCTGGGCTCCTCTGTGGTCTGAGGAGCTGGGGGTTCATTTGTTTGTGTTAGCTGGCAGAGCTCCAAGGGCTGGTTCTCTGTTACCTCCCTCTGGCTTCTGGAACTTGCTAGAAAGTTCTGGAACATAGAGGGTGGAGGAACAGAGCCCAAGCCTGAATATTTATGGGGTCTCCTCCAATCGCTGGGTAGGTAAGGCCCAGTAGGTGGGGAGATAGGCCATAAATGTTCTGGACCCTGGTCATGTGGGAGTAGAGTCTAGGGTCCAATTGCCTGGAGGGGACCCCTGTGTCGAGGGAGGAGGGGCTCTGCCCCTGGGCAGAAGGAAGAAGCTAAAGCGGGGATATGCAATTAGCGGACCTCCAGCTGTTGCAAAACTACCAGTCCCATCATGCCTCTGCCTCTGGGTATCATGCTTGTGGCTGTCAGAGTCTTGCTATGCCTTATGGGACTTATAGTTCTGCAACAGCTAAAGGTCCGCTAATTTCATAGCCCTGAGCTAAAGTGAGAGAGAGAGCTGACGACTCACATCCAGTGTAGCACCCTCAGTGTACAGAGTAGGAACATTTAGCTGGGCTCCTCTGTAGGCTGAGGGGGCTAATTTGTTTGCGTTAGCTGGCAGAGCTCCAAGGGATGGTTCTCTGTTAGGCCCCTTTCACACTGGGGCGGGAGCGGCGGCGATGGTAAAACAGCGCTATATTTAGCGCTGCTTTACCGTCGTTTTAGCCGTGGTATTCGTCCGCTAGCGGTCCGGGTTTAACCCCTGCTAGTGGCCGAAAAAGGGTTAAAATCCCCCGCAAAGCGCCGCCCTAGCAGCGCTTTGTGGCGGTATTGCAGCGGTATTACCGCGGTGTCCCATTGAAATCAATTGAAATCCTATACCGAGCCCAACCTTTTTCAAGCCAATTGGAGCCTCAGGCTCTGATCATGTGCCCTGCAGGGGGGGAGGCGCCCCTAATGGACCGGCCGATCCTGGTAGGGGTATAGAGTATGGCAGAGGATGGAAGATTAACTAGGTCAGCCGGCATCAGCTTAAGGGACACGTCACATGGAATGTAAGTACCATCCCTTGTGCTTATTATTAAAAAAAAAAACCTTAAACACCTCCCTATCCAGCTCTAGCACCCAGTGCCTGAAAACCTATTAAACCATACAATACTGTGCTGTGCACAGCCTCCCATTCCCTGTCTGGTTATGCCATGCAAAGGATGGTGGAAAAAAAATAAAATGAAGTTGGATTTTAAGGAGCGTACACCAGAGGTATTTTATAATACTTGTCAAGATTTTATTTTTAATGAATGCTTGCCTGGAATAAAGAGTGGTTTATTACATTTGCCCAGAGCTCTGTTTTAAATGGACTAAATATTAAAAATCCCAGAGAGTATTAATAACTTTAACTGAATTTAAAGGGACCCTGTCAGGATAGAAACGTCAAAGCTGCCATAGAGGACTTGAGTTTATTTTGCTGTCCTCTGATCTTGAAAATGTTTTGGACCTTCACAAACAAGCAGTGGCGGCCCGTCCATTAGGGGCGCAGGGGGTTTCCCCCCCTTATCCATGCGACCGGCCCCCAATCTACTTGCGGGGCGCCGGACTCATGGATTTCAATGGAGTTTTTTTTCTTTTTAAGCATATTATTAGAGCCTGAGGCTTAATTGGCTTCAAAAAAGGGTGGGCTCGGGGCGAAGAACACTGCGCCCTGAGCACACCCAGTTGTGTGACATTAGCGAATTAATATTCGCTAATGTCTTTCTGCTTCTCCTCCCGGCCAATCGGGAAGCGGATCCTGAGACCCGATTGGCCAGGGAGTCTTAGGGTACTGATCGCCATTGTCCGTCTCCTGTGTGGGGGGGCACTGATCGCCGCCGTCCACCTCACAGTCACGCGTTGGGAGGGGGGGATGATGTAATTCACAGAGGGGGGGGCCGGGATCTGGGGGTCCCCTTGTTAAAGGGGGCTTCCAGATTCCGATAAGCCCCCCGCCTGCAGACCCCCACAACCACTGGGCAAGGGTTGTGGGGATGAGGCCCTTGTCCCCATCAACCTGGGGGCAAGGTGCTTTGGGGACACCAAAGCATCCTTCCCATGTTGAGGCATGTGGCCGGGTATGGTTCAGGGGAGGGGGGGCTCTCTCTATTTTGGCATGCCCCCAAAAATATGAGCACCAGCCACCACTGCAAACAAGTAAGCAAATGCAGCTCCTATTCTTCTTTTGTGTGGTTTGAGAATACATTTCTTCACAGTGCACGCAGCTACAGAGGTTGATGAGGGCTTCAATTAAAAGCTCATTTACTGCTTGTTAAGAATGTATAACTATTTAAATGTCCATAGAATTGCATTAGATGACATTCTACCAATCTGCGTGACAATCCAAGGTCTTCAAGATGGCCTTCTGGTGATAAAATGATTGTATAGGTTACAGAATCCTGCCCGATCGCTTTCATTTCCCAAGCTAGTGCCAGAACCATCTGTGCTTTCCCCATGCAAGTGCCTTGCTGCAACTGGCGCGTTCCTCTTTAGGGCAGAACGCCAAGCTAAATGACACTGTGAGAGGTATGGATTGAACGCCTGACCGTTGAATGATCTTCTTTAGGGAAGGACAAGATAAATGTAGCTCTCTTACTTTTACGCACTCTGTCCTTTCAGAAAGATAAATAGAATCACTATAAACGATATAAAGACGTATTTTTCAGCAGCTCTTTACAGATTGCGATGCTGTTTTTCCGCTGTGTTCTTATCCACCCAGGAGACTTTGGTGAATAAACTTCATGGTTGGAAGAAACAAAGCTTAAGACGAGGGATCTGTCAGTGCCCCCCCCCCCCCCCCTTTCCCTTGCTCTGCTCCATGCCACTGAAAGGCAAACTGTCAAGAATTCCATTTCGACAAAGGACATTGAGATACATTTGCGGCGCTCCTCTGGGGATATTTCATCAGTTATATACCTATCTCTAATGGACAATAATTGATTTGAACTTTCTGCTTAATATGAAGCTGCAAACAGCTTGGTGGCTGGCTGGAGCGCCGAGCAAGTGTTTAGTAAAATGGAGATTTGAGCTGCAAGGTATCGTTTTAACTCCATCTGTTACCCTATCCCTCTGCTCGGCTCATCTTTTAGCTGGATCGGCCTTTTTTATATTGAAAAAAAAAAGAAAATAGAAAAGAAGTAAATTATCTCAACGATGAATCATTAAAGTGACTAAATTCTTCATCCCCGGCGTTCAGATATAAGCACAAGATACAATGAAATGTTACAGGCTATACCCACAGCCTGCTTTTCCTGGAACGGAGATATGAAAGAGACATTTGCATGTTTTCTTAAGTAGACAACAGCGCTGGTCTTCGGCAAAGTAAGCTCCACAACATAAAATAAGCGAGTAAGTGAGTCAGGTCAGTTGACTGCTAATGCTCTGCAGAAAATAATTCAACCGTACCCAAACTGGACCTTCCAGTCTTAAACAAAATGTAGAGTGAGCTGCTCTCAAGGTCTAGGTCAGGTAACCCTCCTGAAGACCCTGGTGAACCCATATGTGGCCTATGCCCCTAAATCACTTGATTCTTATGCCCCGTACACACGATTGGGTTTTCCGACAAATGTTGGATGTGAGCTTGTTGGCGGAAAGTCCAACCATGTGTATGCTCCATCGGACATTTGTTGGCGGACTTTCCGCCAACAAATGTTGGCTAGCAGGTTCTCAAATTTTCCGCCAACAAATTTTCGTTGTCGGACTTTCCGATTGTGTGTATACAAGTCCGTTGCGCAAAAGTCCACGCATGCTCGGAATCAAGTACGAGCCGGAAGCGCTCGGTCTTGTAAAACTAGCGTTCATAATGGAATCACCACATACGTCTTGTACGTCACTACGTTCGTAATTGTTGGCCAACATTTGTGTGACCGTGTGTATGCAAGACAAGTTGGAGCCAACCAACAACCTTCGAACAAAAATCCACGGTTTTGTTGTTGGAGAGTCAGATCGTGTGTACAGGGCATAAGAGGAAGAAACAGCCGACCCTCCTGAAGACCATGGTGAACCCATATGTTGCCCATGCCCCTAAATGACATGAGTTTAAGAAGGAAACAGAGAAACAGCCAACCATCCTGAAGGTCCGTGTAAACCTATATTTGGCCTATGCCCCGAAATAACATGAGTCTAAGACGGAGAAACAGACGGATGCACTCCAGGAAAGCTCAAATGCTGGCAACTTTATGGCAACAAGGAATGACACTCCTCTGAAAACTAGTCCCTGCTTGGATAATTTTTCAGAGGTGTTTGATAAGCAAAGAGGTGATATGTTGACTCCTCACCAGTCACCACTAGGGATGGGCAAACGGTTCAGTTCATTATACGCTGTTTCCCGGCAAATTCGAAAGCCGCGGAACCCCGTAAAAGTCTATGGGACACTAACATGAAAAACCAAAAGTGCTAATTGTAAAGGCTTATATGTCATAAAAAGTGTTTGGGGACCCGGGTCCTGCCCCAGGGAACATGTATCAATGCAAAAAAAAGTTTTAAAAACGCCCGTTTTTTCGGGAGCAGTGATTTTAATAATGCTTAAAGAGAAACAATAAAAATGAAATAGTCCTTTAAATATCGTGCCTGGGGTGTCAATAGTATGCCTGTAAAGTGGCGCAGTTTTCCCGTATTTAGAACAGTACCACAGCAAAATGAAATTTCTAAAGGAAAAAAGTCATTTAAAACTGATTGCGGCTGTAATGAATTGTCGGGTCTCAGCAATATAGATAAAACTCATTGAAAAAAACGGCACCAAACGAAAATAAAAAAATAAAAATTACATAAGGGTCCCCCAAAATCCATACCAGGCCCTTCAGGTCTGGTATGGATATTAAGGGGAACCCTGAACCAAATTTTTAAAATAAATTTAAAAAAAAGGCGTGGGGTCCCCCCAAAATCCATACCAGACTCTTATCCAGGCACACAACCTGGCAGGCCGCAGGAAAAGAGGGGGGACGAGAGAGCACCCCCCCTGAACCATACCAGGCCACATGCCTCAACATGGTGAGGATGCTTTGGTGTCCCCAAAGCACCTTGTCCCCATGTTGATGGGGACAAGGGCCTCATCCCCACAACCCTTGCCCGGTGGTTGTGGGGGTCTGCAGGTGGGGGGCTTATCGGAATCTGGAAGCCCCTTTTAACAAGGGGACCCCCAGATCCCGGCCTCCCCCCCTCTGTGAATTGGTAATGGGTACATTTTTTTGGGGGGGGGACCCGTACGCCATTTTTTTTTATTTTGCGCACGGTTCCCCTTAATATCCATACCAGACCTGAAGGACCTGGTATGGATTTTTGGGGACCCCCACACAATTAAAACTTTTTTTTGATTAGGGGTTCCCCTTAATATTCATACCAGTCCCAAAGGGACTAGTAATGGACTGGGAGGGCCATGCCTTTTTTCCAATGAGTCTTATCTATATTGCCGAGACCTGACAATTCATTACATTACATTTCATTGCATCAGGTGGAAACTGATTACTGGAATCTGCTGGCTGCTGGGAGTGTATTTAGTCCCTACTATACTACTGCACTTTGCTTCAGTGTTTTGCTTTGCTAGCCAGATACTGCTTGCCATTTATCCTGCTCCTGATCTTGCTCTTGCCCTGCATCCTGTACCCTGATGCCTTATATCTTCTCTTCTTGTTCCTGATAACAGTTCTGGCTGCCCCCATCCTCCTTGCATCTCCAGTATTACCCTGTTTATCCGTGTTCCCCATTTTCATCCATATTGTATATAGTCAGTTTGTTAGTTAAGTTCCTGTTAGTTAGGTTGCTAGTTAGGCTTCCTGTTACTTAGTGAGGTAGTTAGGTATTTTGTCATTTGATTTGGGTTCATTATATCTTTGTGCTTTCTGTATTTTCTGTTTGCTGGTGTTTAGATAGATGTTGGCTTCACTGTAAATACATATTACTTTAGAGGAGAAGTATGGCCAAAGCTTTTGGTTCTGCATTCCTGTGACCATTTTTCAGCTGACAGCAGGCTAAAGCCCACTGTCGGCTGATGTCACTGAGCTGCTCCAGGCTCTGAAAAGATCTTGACCATATGGTTGGGATCCACCCAGAAGCCTGGACCAGCAGCTGGCTCAGCCTCTCAGTTAGCTGCAGAGAGCCTGAACCAGCTGCTCCCACCCCCTCCACAGCCCGGCGCTCCAGTGAGGGGTAGAGCAAAGAGCCAGTGATTGACAGTCACCAGCTCTCTGCAGGCTGAAGACCAAGAACTGAGCGATGAGCGGTGTTTGATCACTCAGTTCTTGGACATAGAGAAGGGGACTCATGGTACACAAATAAATGGATTTGGCCACACACGTTACAATCTACATATTCTTCTTCATATGTACCAATACCTGTGTAGTGCAAGGATCTAAACACTCTATTTAACTTACTGTATATCCAGTAAGGTAGGACCTCTTATTACACAGATGTTATATAAATTGCCTATAGATGGATCGAATCTCAAGTGGTTTAGCAAGGGCGGGGCCAAGATTTGATCCATCTGTGCACCGCGGAGCACCGGGGGAGAAGTGGGAGCTGGATGCCTCTAAAAAGATGGTATCCCCCCCCCCCCCAATAAAAATGACATCAGGGGGTCACCGTCGCTTAAAGTGGAAGTTCCATTTTTGGGTGGAACTGCTTAATACCTCTGCCCCTTTGTCAGAAGGTAAGTGGTGTGTTGCACACTGCTCAGAACGCTAATATACCAAAGGCTTCATAAGAGCTTTTTTTTTTTTTTTTTTAATGAAAGGTAAAATTAAATAATCATTTTGTTTTAAATATTAATCCGGACCTAAAGATGGGAATTGTGTCACATTCTAAATCTTTAAAGGAAAGTAATTGCAGTTTGGAACTCAATAATTTGCTGGGAAACTAAAATGTTGCCGGGAGTCAGATGACACGAAACAACCACTTCCTATGCTTGAAGGAACACGCCGGTTTTGTTAAAATATTGATACAACTTATATAATTGCTACACACGACCTTTTGTGTTTAAATGTGACCTCCAGCTGTCCCTTCAGTCTTGCACAATTGTAGAGGTTCCTCTCCTGGACTGAAATGGCTTCCTCGGATTTCACTGCACACTGTGAGCGTCTGATAATGTGCATTAGAAGCTGCAGCAAGTCATATAGAGCTCCGCCTCATTTCCTAAATGGAGGGCATCCAGTATCTGTCTTCATGTCTAGATATATTGTATATAGCGCAGGTTGTGCTAAACCAGAGGCGTTCTTAACACTTAAAGTGGTTGTAAATCCTTTACAAACAACATTATGCTACAGGTAAGCCTATAATAAGGCTTACCTGTAGCTACCCTGGATATCTCCTAAACGTGCAGGATTTAGGAGATATCCCCTGTCCCCTGCATGTGCCAATGTCATCGGCACATGCGCACTTGGGCGAACTGAAGCCCGGCTCCCACGCGCATTGCCGGAGCCGCGATACCCGGAAGTAACCCGAGAGAGAGATGTCGCTGGCCAGAGGGGTAGACGAGGACCGCTGCGGGTGCTTCGATCTCCGGTAAGTAATTCATACTATGCATACTAGCTCATTATACCTTTGTCTTGCAGGTTTTTTTTTTTTTTACCAGGGTTTACAACTACTTTAATAGTATGTGACTGTGGAGGGACATTTGAGTGTAATGCTGCATACACACGACCGGACTTTTCAACGGACTAGGTCCGACGGTCTTCCCGATGGACTTTCGGCGGAGGTCCGACGGACTTTCTAAAACGGACTTGGCCACACACTAATTTCGTTCGAAAGTCCGTTTGTTTTGAACGTGATGACGTAAACGGGACTAAGCAAGGAAGTTCAATAGCCAGTAGCCAATAGCTGCCCTTGCGTCGTATTTGGTCCGTTGGACTAGCACACAGACGAACTGTTTTCCCTGATATTTAGTCCGTCGGACTTGAGTCCATTGGATAGATTGGAAACATGTTTTATTTCTAGGTCCAACAGACTTTTGGGGGAAAAAAAGTCTGCTGGAGCCCACACACAATCAAATTGTCCGACGGATTACGGTCCGCCGGACCAAGTCTGCCGGAAAGTCTGATCGTGTGTACGCGGCATAAGCTCCTCTGGTGCAGAGACTGCTGTGACTGGCTCAGTGTTCTCTGTACAGCACTGTGGTGTATGTCAGAGGTACATTTTATAAATGTATAATAATAAAAGTGTGGTGAGGACATTAGAGTGTACATTTTTGTTTATTAAAAATCTTGCAAACATGCAGTTTGTAATTAAAAACAACTTTGAATATATACAAAAACAAATAAACATGAATATATATATAAATAAACAAAAATAAACAAGCTTACACTAGCAGATAACATAAATAGAACTATATACAAAGAAACATAATTGTATTATCAGTAAACTACTAAATTATGCAAAACACAACCCTACCTCTACCTAAACACAACCTAAGGCTAAGAAACGATTAAACATTTAACCCATGCATGCAGCCTTTTTTCAAAAATCTGATCTTATAAAAAAAAAATATAGGACAGAAAGAAAAGCCGCCAAACCCAGAGACTGATGCCGTGTACACACGAGCGAAATTTCGACTTTTCGACTTTTTACGTCAAAAATTCTGAAGGACCTAGAAAGAGAACATGTTCTACATTTTTCAACAGAACCAATTCCTATCGGGAAAACCGCTCGTCTGTATGCTGTTCCAACGTACCAAAAACGGCGCATGCTCTGAAGCAAGTGCGAGACGGAAGCTATTGGCTACTGGCTATTGAACTTCCGTTTTCTGTTGTACGCCACTGCGTTCTTGACGGTCGGACTTTGGTGTGACCGTGTGTATGCAAGACAGCTTGAGCGGAATTCTGTCAGAGAAACCTTCAGAGTTTATTCCGACAGAAAAAACACTTGTGTGTACACGGCATTACAGACAGCGGCTACGGTGACCTGACATTGTCCAGGCCTTTCCGCCACCACCTGTCCTTTTTAAGACCCCAAATTATCCTAAGCACGCCCAGAATGTTGTGCACCACCACCTCGACAGGGAGGACTTTTTTTCCCGAGTGGAAACCTGACACCGTGGATTCCACGTGTAGTAACGGACTACTAAACAGACTAGAAAAAGTGTCTCAAAATCAAAGTCCCTGAAAAGCCCCGTATGCCCACTTCGCATTAACACATGCAGTAAAGGAAAGGGATACCCAGAGCCCCACCCACCCACTTAAAGACTTCTACACTGAAGCCAGAAATGGTCTATCATCTCCTCCCCTCCGCCACACTCCACTCTTCGACAACCATAGTTCTCCACAGAGCGATTCTTCAAGTTGTCCTTCACATAGAGTCTGCCATGGAAAGAGAGCCAGGCCAAATCCCAAAACGTTAAAAGTATAGTCTCCAGAATAATCAAACGCAGACCCTTCCTCATAACAGGGCCTGGGCAATCCCTCAAGGCCAGTGGCTCATTAACCGCTTCCCGACCGGCCACTGCATATATACGTCAGCAGAATGGCACGGGCAGGCAGAATCACGTACCTGTACGTGATCGTGCATGTGCCTGCCCGTGGGTCGCGCGCGCGCCGCTAGCGGCGCGCTCGCGACCCGGTCGGGAGCTCCGTGACCCGGCCCGCGGGACCAGCGGACCCGATCGCCGCTGGTATCCCGCGATCGGGTTACGGAGCTGAAGAACGGGGAGAGGTCTATGTAAACAAACCTCTCCCCGCGCTTCCTACACTGACTGTCAGTGATCGGCGGTTCCCTGTCATCGGGAACGCCGATCAATGACGTCAGACGTACAGCCACGCCCCCCTACTGTAAAAAAAACACAACACGTCACACTGACTCCTCCCCGCCCCCTAGTGGTTAACCCCCTAACTACAACTGTCATTTACATAGGAATCAGTGCTATTTAAATAGCACTGATTGCTGTATAAATGACAAATGTCCCAAAAATGTGTCAAAAATGTCCGATGTGTCCGCCAAAATGTCGCAGTCACAATAAAAATCGCTGATCGCCGCCATTACTAATAAAAAAAAAATATTAATAAAAATGCTATAAAACTATCCCCTATTTTGTAAACGCTATAACTTTTGCGCAAACTAATCAATAATCGCTAATTGCGATTTTTTTTACCAAAAATATGTAGAAGAATACGTATCGGCCTAAACTGAGGAAAAAAATGTTTTTTTATATATTTTTTGGGGATATTTATTATAGCAAAAAGTAAAAAATATTGCATTTTTTTCAAAATTGTCGCTCTATTTTTGTTTATAGCGCAAAAAATAAAAACCGCAGGGGCGATCAAATACCACCAAAAGAAAGCTCTATTTGTGGGAAAAAAAGGACGCCAATTTTGTTTTGGAGCCACGTCGCATGACCGCGCAATTGTTAGTTAAAGCGACGCAGTGCCGAATTGCAAAAAGGGGCCTGGTCCTTTAGCTGCAAATTGGTCCGGGGCTGAAGTGGTTAAAGGCAGATTCAACAACCCTCCTCTCCAGGGCCTTCTTAGGAAGAGACTTAATTTCCTCCGCAGTCACTCGCCACTACCAAAGCATTTTCAGGCATGGAGCAACGTAAGCCAGGATCTCACCGTGTCAGACCCTCAGGCTTTTCACTGCCCCACCATTCTCCCAGCCCTGCAGAAAAGCCTTACACCAATACTGAAAAATATCAACCCACTCAGACAGTTTCTTTGCCAGCATATTACCAAAATGATGTTCAAAAACATCAGAGAAAAGAATACACTAGGTTGGTCATACCTAGGCTACCCATCCACTTTGGAAGGTAGGTTACAGACTTCTTAACGGGGTTCATTCTGGTCCCCATAACAGCTGGAAAAAATGGCTATAGTTTCTCGAATAGAGAGACCATGGGAAAACGAAGACAAAGTTGACATACAGAAATATCGGGAACAGGTAAGTTTTAAATAGGTCAATCCTTTCCCTGTAAGAAAGTTTCCAGTCCTTCCAGCTGGCAACCTTGGCATCCGCATCTTGTATCCTGCTTACTCAATTTGAAAGGCTGCAATTGCTGGGACCAAATTTGATGCCTACATTTTTAATTTCCTGCCGGGTCTCTAGGAAGGTGTCCGGTAGCTCAACGCCTTCGCCTTCCTCTCCCATCCAGAAAACCTCACTCTGATCCTGATTGATCTTTGAGCCAGATGCCTCATTCTTCAATCCACATGTATAATCAGAGGCGGGACAATGTCATCTAGAACCCAAGGCGAACATGCCAAACTGTAACCCCCCCTCAAGATGTATGAGCATTATATATCAGCAAAAATTCCCCCCTCAAATTTCGTGTCCAAGTAAACATCTTCACCCCCCCTCCAACTCCAAATCCCCCTTCCTAGCACAAATCCACCTCCTAAATTTCCCATCCCAGCACAAATCCCAACCCAAACAAACATTTCCCCTCCTAGCACAATTCTCCTCCCGCTTCACCATATCACCTCTTCTAGCACAATCCCCCTAAATCCCCCTTCTTAGCACAAGTCCTCTTTCCTCGTACCCCTTCCCAACACAAATCCCCTCCCCCTCAATCACCTTGCAGCACCCCCCCCCCCATCTCACATGAAACCACAGGGCCCAGGGCAACCGTCCCTCCTGCCCACCCCTTGTCCTGACACCTGTGTATAATAATAGTGTGACTGTGGAGGGGGCATTAGAGTGTAAGCTTCTCTAATACTTTGGTTGATGTGTCTGGCTCAGTGTTTTCTGTACAGCGTTGCGGTGTATGTCAGAGCGATAAAAAATTTATAATAATAGTGTGTGACTGTGGGGGGACATTAGAGTGTAATCTTCTCTGGTGCAGAGACTGATGTGACTGGATCAGTGTTCTCTGTACAGCGCTGTGGTATATGTCAGAGCTGTATAAATGCATAATAATTGCGTGTGACTGTGCGGGGACATTAGAGTGTAAGCTCCTCTGGATCAGAGATTGATGTGACTGGCTCAGTGTTCTCTGTACAACACGGCGGTCTATGTTGGAGTAATAATAAATGAATCTCCTCCTCTTCATACACAGTCTCTATAATCGGCGTACGTATCTTACCTTGTGTGGTTGTGTGTATACCTTGCACGTAGAATGGAAGTAATTAGCGGGCAGTGGAATTCAGGTGAGATCTGTCTATCATACGGGAAGCCTATAATTTTGATATATTCTAAACCTCACATTAAACATCTCTCTAATTCACATCCCCTGAAAGGGTTTAATTAACTGATTTAAATATGTCCAAGTGGAGCGTCTGAGATGGATCTTCACAGTGAAATGAGAGGAGATTCTCTGTCTATGTGATGTGTCCGGAGATGACTTCCTCATCATATCTCTGTGTGATCTCTAGAAGGGATATTGTAATTAAACACGGGTACAAATCAAGGAATATTTACCTATTTTGTTAGCTAAAGCACTGTGTGTGTGTCAGAAACAATTCTCATTTTTTTCTCAGTCTTCCCTCCATCAGTGATCAGACTGCAACATAATAACTGTGAGCGGGCACCATGATTGTGTCATCTCTGAGCCGACACCTTGGTCTAGGAAGTAGATGGTGATCCTGGGTGATGCCAAAACAAAGATGGTGCGATCCTTCTGAAGAGAAAACCAGATGAAGGTATTGCTAGGGGGGAGTACTGTGATCTCTGTGGGAGGTAATCAATACCTGGAAGTGTTACCCTTTAATATTAATTTGCATTTTTTAGAAAAGAGATCCCTCTGATATTAGATCCCTACCAACTCTTCAACACCAAAAACTGAAACGTCTATTTTGAGTCTGCAGATGACAGGCTAACCCCCTAACCTGCAGATGGCAGACTAACCCATGACCTCCAGATGGCAAACTAACCCCATCACCTGCAGATGGCAGACTAACCCCCTAACCTGCAGATGGCAGACTAACCCATGACCTCCAGATGGCAAACTAACCCCATCACCTGCAGATGGCAAACTAACCTCATAACCTTCAGACGGCAGACTAACCTCATAACCTTCAGACGGCAGACTAACCCCATCACCTGCAGATGGCAGACTAACCTCATGACCTGCAGATGGCAGACTAACCCCACAACCTGCAGATGCCAGACTAACCCCATCACCTGCAGATGGCAGACTAACCCCATAACCTGCAGATGGCAGACTAACCCCATAACCTGCAGATGGCAGACTAACCCCATAACCTGCAGATGGCAGACTAACCCCCATCACCTGCAGATGACAGACTAACCTCACACAACCTGCAGATTGAAGACTAACCTCATCACCTGCAGATTTCAGACTAACCCCATAACCTGCAGATGGCAGACTAACCCCCATAACCTGCAGATGGCAGACTAACCCCCATAACCTGCAGATGGCAGACTAACCCCCATCACCTGCAGATGACAGACTAACCTCACACAACCTGCAGATTGAAGACTAACCTCATCACCTGCAGATTTCAGACTAACCCCATAACCTGCAGATGGCAGACTAACCCCATCACCTGCAGACGGCAGACTAACCTCATGACCCGCAGATGGCAGACTAACCCCACAACCTGCAGATGGCAGACTAACCTCATGACCCGCAGATGGCAGACTAACCCCATCACCTGCAGACGGCAGACTAACCTCATGACCCGCAGATGGCAGACTAACCCCATCACCTGCAGACGGCAGACTAATTACAGTGGAATAGTAGACGACATCTAGTGGCCAGATTCAGAACTGATGCCACTTGCAGAGAATACACCTGTCCTCCTAAGCTTGGCACCACGTGCTGATCACAGACTCTGATGGCAATAATAATATTATAACTTGGCCACTTCTGCAGCTTTACATTGAGGGATTGATTTCGGGAGCTCCCCTAGCAGGAAACAAACACAACCAGATAAGCGGAGAGTTAAATCTGGCGCACAAACCTCTCTCTGGGATTATCTGTACCATCAAGATAGGAAAAGTTTGCAGATGCTCCTGTCTCTCCAGAGGAATACTTGGTTGCATTTTAATATTCTCAGCAGCTGGTTCCCTTTGAATACCATTGGGATGATTCAGCCACCCACCAGATCCAGCAGCAACATGTGTGGAGCGAGGGAGAATTTCCAGTCCCGTATGTAAAAGCCATCGGAAAGTCCCCACTTTGACTTGGAGTGACCAAGACAAGGGAGACCGGTCTGTGTGCAGTGCCAAAGGCCACCGCTAGGAGCTCCATCATCAATTAAGATGACTCTAATGTATATTCTCCAACATGACTCACTAATAAGACTAAAATACAAGGTTTAAAGGGCTACCAATAGGTCAAGTACGACATCTAGATATATACAGGAAGCTTTACAAACGGAAGGTCAGACTTTTAAAAGAATATTAAAACCCACGAACAAAAATGAAATATATTGCAGCTTAGCAGTTACATGTGGTGGCTGCATAGGTTTTCTTTTTTCAGGCTGAGAACATTTTCTGCAAGTACTGAGAAATATCTGTTGATCCTGCCAGAAAATACAATGTCCTTGCCACTTCCTGTGCACTGCACTGAAATTTCAAAGAATGCATTCCCAGTTATCCTCTATGAGCTAAAGAACACCAACTCCCTATGTAATAAAGATGAGAAGAGGGCAAGATGTTTGTAGTCCAAATCAGAGGAAAGGAAAAGGAAAAGAAAAGGGACAGGAAAGGAAGGGGGTAAGGAAATAAAAAAAGGACAGGACAGGAAAGGAAAAGAAAAGGAAAAGAAAAGGGACAGGGAAGGAAGGGGGTAAGGAAAGAAAAAGGACAGGACAGGACAGGAAAGGAAAGGGAAAGGAAAGAAGAAGGACATGACAGGAAATGGAAAAAGGAAAGAAAATGCAAAGGAAAGAAAAAGCAAAGGAAAGGAAAAGCAAAGGAAAGGAAAGGGAAAAGCAAAAGGAAAGGGAAAAGGAAAAGGGGAAGGAAAGGAAAAGGACAGGAAAAGAAAGGAAAGGAAAGAGAAAAGGGAAAGAGAAAGGAAAGGAAAGGAAAGAGAAAGGACAGGAAAAGGAAAAAGGAAAGAAAAACCAAAGGAAAGGAAAAAGGAAAGGAAAAGGAAAAGGATAGGGGAAAGGAAAAGGAAAAGGGGAAGGGAAAGGAAAGGGAAAAAAAGGAAAGGACAGGAAAAGAAAAGGAAAGGAAAGGGAAAGGACAGGAAAAGGAAATAGGGAAGAAAAAGCAAAGTAAAGCAAATGTAATGAAAGTAAAAGGGATAAGGAAAGGGAAAGGGAAAAGGAAAAGGAAGGGGAAAAGGAAAAGGGAAAGATAAGGAAAAAGGACAGGAAAAGAAAGGAAAGGAAAGGAAAGGAAAGAGAAAGCAAAGGAAAGCAAAGAGATAAGATTTAAAATGAAAGACGAGAAAGGTGAAAAGAAAAGGAAAGGAAAGGAAAAGAAAAGGAAAGGAAAAAGGAAAGGGCAGGGCAGGAAAAGAAAGGAAAGGAAAGAGAAAGCAAAGGAAAGAGAAAAGAAAGAGAAAGGAAAGGAAATGAAAGAGAAAGGGTTTAAAATGAAAGATGAGAAAGGTGAAAAGAAAAAGGAAAGGAAAGGAAAGAGAAAAGAAAGGAGAGGAAAAGGGAAAGGGAAAATGGAGAGGAAAAGGAAAGAAAAGGAATTGCAGTGATTCTGCCCAAAGATCTCAAAATGCCATATGTGAATGGGGCATCACTGCCCGAAACTGGATTTATATCAGCTTTCTGGAAGCCCCTGGACTGCTGTTGAGAGAGGGAAGGGCACGGTTATAAGAAAATCCTAGCTCCCATGGCAATATGCAATTCCATCAAAGTAAAGGTAAACCCAATCACCAGAATCTCATCAGCATTAACATTTAATTAAACTTCAAAAGCAATTTCCAATAATTATTTTAAAGGCGTTCTATGGTCACAGCATACACTTCCATTTGAGATCATCAGCATTGTAATAACAATACAAACAATAGTTATTTCTGACAATCCAATATAAGCTTACTTGAAAAAATCTCCTTGCATGTTGTGTGGTGCTGCCTGTCTCCTTCCACAACTTCCTGCATTCCCTGCATGCTTTGCAGCTACTCTATTTCTAAGGACTACATATCCCATGGTACCTTGCTGTCTGCAAGCGATGATCCCTGCACTGCCTCCGCCTCCTGAAACTCCTCCTCTCAGCTCCTCTGTAGATCAGAAGGCGGGGCTCTGTGAAATGGGTGACACAGCAGTGCCTACTCTTAGGGCACAGTGTCACAGAATTCCAGGAAGTAAATGTGTGGGGATCTTCACAAAGTAAGTTTACAAACTTCAAGACCATTACGATTAAAAGGAGAAGGCTAGAAATGACTGAAATGCAATGTGGAAATTAATATATGATGTTTAAATTGTGACCATTAATGCACAGAAAAAAATCTGCAGCTTTCAATAATAAAATCCCTGGCGATTCTGCCAAAAAGGTCCTTATTCATGTTACAGGGTGACAACAAATGTCACCCTGTCAAAAAGACTCCTTATGGAGACTACTGGGTCCAATGTAATGACGCCATCGCTAGGAACGCCCACTCTTTTAGACTGACATGTACCCATCAAGGCATTTTGATATTTGCATAACTCCTCCCAAGAGCCAGCCCACTGTTTCAGGGTGACAACGCTCTGTCCCTGCCTCACAAATGTTCTCCTGCGTTGTCACCCTGTCACACAGGCTCCTGATGGGAACTACAAGTAGCTAATTCAACACGAATTACATAGTCAGGGTCCAATGCCATGCTGCCATTGCTGGAGTAACCTGCTTAAGAACGGCCACTCCTCCAGACTGACACCCACCCATCAAGGCCTTTTTAGGAAGAGGTAATAAAGTCAGTGTAGCTATAGAATGATTAAAGTTATAATAGATTATGATTGAAGATAATTGGACCTAATAGTGCAGGCAACACTAAATGGCGGACCGTGGTCTGGATCGGGACCGAGCCAATGTCCCATCCAGACCTGCGGTCGCGCCGTTTAGGAGCCTTCCCTTCCCCTGGCCTCCGCCGCTGTCATTCTGAAATCAAGGTAATTATCGCTCCAGGTGGTATCGCTTGTGTTCACACCATCCTAGTATGTAGGAGATTAAGGGTGCCGGCTCAGCAAAGTCAAATGGCAGGAAAAATGGAGAAAGGACGGCCACACTCCAAAATAATGCCTTTATTAAATGAAGCTTGATCTATACATCAATCAGAGACACAGGTCCAGATGATATCTGCCGCGTTTCGCACCGTTAATGGCGTTTAATCATAGCTGTCATTCTCAGGACAGCACAGAGAATGGAAGGCAGGGGGTAGCAATGAATGAAGAGCAGGAGGCACAGCCACACTGGATGGAGCCCCACTGCTTGCTTAGCTGTCATTCTCAGGACAGCACAGAGATTGGAAGGCAGGGGATAGCAATGAATGAAGAGCGGGAGGCACAGCCACACTGGATGGAGCCCCACTGCTTACTTAGCTGTCATTATCAGGACAGCACAGAGATTGGAAGGCAGGGGATAGCAATGAATGAAGAGCGGGAGGCACAGCCACACTGGATGGAGCCCCACTGCTTGCTTAGCTGTCATTATCAGGACAGCACCGAGATTGGAAGGCAGGGGGTAGCAATGAATGAAGAGCAGGAGGCACAGCCACACTGGATGGAGCCCCACTGCTTGCATAGCTGTCATTATCAGGACAGCACAGAGATTGGAAGGCAGGGGGTAGCAATGAATGAAGAGCAGGAGGCACAGCCACACTGGATGGAGCCCCACTGCTTGCTTAGCTGTCATTCTCAGGACAGCACAGAGAGTGGAAGGCAGGGGATAGCAATGAATGAAGAGCGGGAGGCACAGCCACACTGGATGGAGCCCCACTGCTTGCTTAGCTGTCATTCTCAGGACAGCACAGAGAGTGGAAGGCAGGGGATAGCAATGAATGAAGAGCGGGAGGCACAGCCACACTGGATGGAGCCCCACTGCTTGCATCAGGGCTGAGGGCTCTTGAAAAGTGTTCTGAGGCAGGGTGCTGTGATGTTTTCAAGAAATGCATGGCACCCTGCCAGCCCCCTTCGAAAAAACTTCAAGCAAGAGAACACTCTCTCCCCGACCCCCTGGACCCCCTGGGTGTGGGGGGTGCCAGCACCTAAATATATCCTCCAGTGGGATGCTACTCTCCTGGTCTGACCAAATGTAAGGTGTCGAGTGGCCTCCACATATCCATGCTTCCCGATGCATCCTGCTCTCGATTGTCACCTTTATGACTAGGCCCCAGTTGGGGGGGGGGCGAAACGGGTCAACGAGCATGGTTAGTGAAGTAGTACTGGCTGAGGCCGCCCAAAACCTTCCACTTGTCTGGGCCGGGAGAGCAGCATCTCACATGTTGTGTATCTCTACCATTTAATTAGCATGTTGATGATGAAGTGGGAAAGGAGGAACCAGGGAAGGAATAATATAAGCCGATCAAATTTCAGCTTTAAAATGCATTTTGACTGGCAGTGGCTTCCAGGAATTCACAGTGATTTCCATCAATTTCCACCACACTTTCGATCGTTGTTCATTTGAAATTGAGAAACGACAGAAACAGCAGGTGGCAGATGGCTGTGAACTATTCGATGCCAAGTGATCTTTTATTCTATTGACAGCTGATCTTCTGAAATTGCCAATTGTGTGGACGGCTCAGTGATGGGGTTGCGTGTTTTCACACAGAAGGAAGAAGGAAAGGCAGAGATTTCATTCACTGCGACTGATCATATGAAGCATTTCACTGGCTGGGAGGAGAGACGTTCGCTCCTCAGGGTCATCAGGACCCATTTTCCTATGATAAGTGGACGGATTGCACCACTGGCACTGTTCCTTTAGAAAGAAGTGATAAAGGCATTATAGCTATAGATTGATTAAAGTAATAATAGATTATAATTGAATATGATTGCACCTAATATTGCAGGCATCACTAAATGGGGGACCACGGTCTGGATCCAGACCAAGCCACTGTCCCATCCAGACCTGCAGTTGCCTAATTAGGACCCTTCTTTTTCCCTGGCATCCACCACTATCATTCTCAAGGCAGCATGGAGAGTGGGAGGCAGGGGATAACAATGAATGGAGAGCGGGGGACAGGGGATACCAATAAAAATGGAGAACGGGAGGCAGGAGATAGCAGTAAATGGAGAGTGGGAGGCAGAGGATAGCAATGAACGGAAAGTGGGAGGCAGGAGATACCAATAAACAGAGATCGGGAGGCAGGGGATAACAATGAACGGAGAGTGGGAGGCAATGATCGGAGAGCGGGAGGCAGGGGATAGCAATGAACGGAGAGTGGGAGGCAATGAACAGAGAGCGGGAGGCAGGAGATAACAATGACCGGAGAGTGGGAGGCAATGTAAAGAGAGTGTGAGGCAATGAACAGAAAACAGGAGGCAGGGATTAGAAATTAACGTAGAGCAGGAGGCAGGGAATAGCAATGAACGAAGAGTGGGAGGCAGGGGATAGCAATGAACAGAGAGCGGGAGGCAATGAACAGAGAGCGGGAGGCAGGGGATATCAATGAACGGAGAGCAGGAGGCAGGTCATAGCAATGAACGGAGAGCGGGAGGCAGGGCATAGCAATGAATGGAGAGTGGGAGGCAGGGCATAGCAATTAACGGAAAGCGGGAGGCAGGGATAGCAATGAACGGAGAGCGGGAGGCAGGGGATAGCAATGAATGGAGAGCAGGAGGCAGGGGATAGCAATGAATGGAGAGCGGGAGACAGGGCATAGCAATTAACGGAGAGCGGGAGGCAGGGAATAGCAATGAACGGAGAGCAGGAGGCAGGGGATAGCAATGAATGGAGAGCGGGAGGCAGGGGATAGCAATTAACTGAGAGCAGGAGGCAGGGGATAGCAATGAACGGAGAGCGGGAGGCAGGGGATAGCAATGAACGGAGAGTGGGAGGCAATGAACAGAGAGCGGGAGGCAGGGGATAGCAATGAACAGAGAGTGGGAGGCAATGTAAAGAGAGTGGGAGGCAATGAACGGAAAACAGGAGGCAGGGGATGGTAATGAACGGAGAGCAGGAGGCAGGGATTAGAAATGAACGTAGAGCAGGAGGCAGGGAATAGCAATGAACAAAGAGTGGGAGGCAGGGGATAGCAATGAACGGAGAGCGGGAGGCAATGAACAGAGAGCGGGAGGTAGGGGATATCAATGAACGGAGAGCAGGAGGCAGGTCATAGCAATGAACGGAAAGCGGGAGGCAATGAACAGAGAGCGTGAGGCAGGGGATATCAATGAACGGAGAGCAGGAGGCAGGTCATAGCAATGAACGGAGAGCGGGAGGCAGGGCATAGCAATGAACGGAGAGCGGGAGACAGGGCATAGCAATTAACGGAGAGCGGGAGGCAGGGAATAGCAATGAACGGAGAGCGGGAGGCAGGGAATAGCAATGAACGGAGAGTGGGAGGCAATGAACGGAGAGCAGGAGGCAGGGATAGCAATGAACGGAGAGCAGGAGGCAGGAGATAGCAATGAACGGAGAGAGGGAGGCAATGTAAAGAGAGTGGGAGGCAATGTAAAGAGAGTGGGAGGCAATGAACGGAAAACAGGAGGCAGGGGATGGTAATGAACGGAGAGCAGGAGGCAGGGATTAGAAATGAACGTAGAGCAGGAGGCAGGGAATAGCAATGAACGAAGAGTGGGAGGCAGGGGATAGCAATGAACGGAGAGCAGGAGGCAGGTCATAGCAATGAACGGAAAGCGGGAGGCAATGAACAGAGAGCGGGAGGCAGGGGATATCAATGAACGGAGAGCAGGAGGCAGGTCATAGCAATGAACGGAAAGCGGGAGGCAATGAACAGAGAGCGGGAAGCAGGGGATATCAATGAACGGAGAGCAGGAGGCAGGTCATAGCAATGAACGGAAAGCGGGAGGCAATGAACAGAGAGCGGGAGGCAGGGGATATCAATGAACGGAGAGCAGGAGGCAGGTCATAGCAATGAACGGAAAGCGGGAGGCAATGAACAGAGAGCGGGAGGCAGGGGATATCAATGAACGGAGAGCAGGAGGCAGGTCATAGCAATGAACGGAAAGCGGGAGGCAATGAACAGAGAGCGGGAGGCAGGGGATATCAATGAACGGAGAGCAGGAGGCAGGTCATAGCAATGAACGGAGAGCGGGAGGCAGGGCATAGCAATGAACGGAGAGCGGGAGACAGGGCATAGCAATGAACGGAGAGCGGGAGGCAGGGGATAGCAATGAACGGAGAGCAGGAGGCAGGGGATAGCAATGAACGGAGAGCGGGAGGCAGGGGATAGCAATGAATGGAGAGCGGGAGGCAGGGGATAGCAATGAACGGAGAGCGGGAGGCCGGGGATAGCAATGAATGGAGAGCAGGAGGCAGGGGATAGCAATGAATGGAGAGCGGGAGGCAGGGGATAGCAATGAATGGAGAGCGGGAGGCAGGGGATGGCAATTAACGGAGAGCAGGAGGCAGGGGATAGCAATGAACGGAAAGTGGGAGGCAGGGGATAGCAATGAATGGAGAGCGGGAGGCAGGAGATAGCAATGAAAACTTCCGGTTCCAGGGCTATAATAAAAAAAAAAATGTTCTTTTAAAGCAAAAGTTCAAAACATTTTTTTGGAACTTTTGCTTTTAAAAAGGTAAATGAGAGATTTGGGGTTCCCCGTTTTCTCAATAAAGAGGACCTGTCATCCTTATTTCTATTACTAGGGATGCTTACAATAAAAGTGATTAAAAAAAAAAAAACGGAACAGTGTAAACATAAAAAGGAAAATTAATAAGAAAAAATACATTTAAAGTGCCCCATCCCTACATGCTCGTGCGCAGAAGCAAACGCATACGTAAGTCATGCAAGCATATGTAAAACAGTGTTCAAACCACACGTGAGGTATTGCCGCCAAAGTTAGATCAAGAGCAATAATTCTAGCACTAGACCTCCTCTGTAACTCAAAACAGGTGACCTGTAAACATTTTTAAAGCCTATGGAGATTTTTAAGCACCATATTTTGTCGCCACTCCACAAGCATGCGCATTTTAAAAGCGTGACATGTTACGCATCTATTAACTCGGCATAACATCATCTTTGACATTATACAAAACAATGGGGGTAAATATTGTGGTTTTTTTTATAGTTAAAGTATATTTTTTTTCCAAAAGAAAAATCAGTTTGAAGACTGCTGGACAAATACTGTGTGAAATAAAATATTGCAATGATTGCCATTGTCAAACTCCGCATCAGCATTATGGTCGCCCTCAAAGGGCCTGTTGTATCTGTAAGACTGGCCAAGAGCCCACCCCCCCCCCCACCATCAGAAGTCAAAATCCCCCACCCTTCCTTACATCACAGTGGGGGCAGAGCTGGGAGGCAGAACGTGCAGGGTCTGGAGGAGGACCAGAGGAGGGTTGGAGTCTTCTGAATGCTAAGGCCAGGGGAGGTGGAGATGAGGGGGTGCTGCAGCTGCACAGAGAGAAGCAGAATCTGAATTCTGTTCTCCTCTCTGCTGAGACAGGGGAAGGTGGAGATGAGGAAGCTGCTGCAGGAGAGGTATGAGGGCCACAGGAAATGACCTGGAGGGCTGGATTAGGCCTGTGGGGCCTTGTGTTTGACACATGTGCTCTAGGGCAGGGGTCTCAAACTGGCGGCCCTCCAGCTGTTGTGAAACTACAAGTCCCATCATGCCTCTGCCTGTGGGAGTCATGCTTGTAATGGTCAACCTTGCAATGCCTCATGGGACTTGTAGTTTCGCAACAGCTGGAGGGCCACCAGTTTGAGAACCCTGCTCTAGGGTCTCTGTTAAAAAAAAATACTAATTTAAACTTTTAAACAAAAAGTTCCAGAAATGGCCTGGTCTTCAAGTGGTTAATTATGGTACTCCTGTGCTGCTCACGGTTCTCCATGCTGGAGAGAAAGCTGTATCTGAAGGAACCTGCAGTGCAAGGATCTCCCTGCCTTTTCCAAATTCATTCTATAGACATGTACTTCTTCCACCCTTTCTGCTGCTTCTTAAACTTTCAACATTCCAGTCATGAGCTGGCCGTTCTGACATGAAGAAGCAAACTCCCGCTTCTTTACCAGGATGCCCGCTTCTACAAAGAGACACAGTACAGAAAAGGGCATGGTAAGTCAGTAACGAGGAACTGAGCAGCAGGGAGACCACAAGCAATACAAATGACTACCGTTTGTCCTTTGTTTGCCTTTTTGGGGTTCATCTTCCACAATTCAGGTCATAGCCTTTAGCATATGGTCATAAAAGAGTTGTACAGGGGGATGCTGCACTGGCATCACATGGTTCTGTTTGCTTTTGCAGTAGCTGCTTGGCACTGAGTGTCGCAGCTTAGCTTACAGTTAATAAGTATTCCCTAACTCTTCAGCAGCCCTGTTTTTGCCAACGCTATTCCATTCAGCATATATTTGTCATGGGGCCAGTTTAGTCTGAGAAAGTGGTTAGTAGAAGTCCTCAAAGCAAGCATCTGTTTTTTTTTTCTTATTACTTTTTAAATAATTTATCCCAATATACCATAAAATGCATTAAAGGATGTCTCTGCCTGTCAATGCTGCTGAGTAAACATGAAACATGTATGTCTGAGAAAGAACAGAGTTTCCCGTTACCGGCCTCACCAGTCCCAATGGGCATTTACACATACTGTAAAGCGTACTACTACTACTACTACTACTACTACTACTACATACGGTAAAGGGGACTACTTTCCTGGTAGCATGCAGTAATGTAAGTGATTGGGTTTATAATACATTTGATAAGAGTTTGATAGGGCTGTGAAGGATCCAATTTATCTTTTAGTGGTCCCCAACCACCTTGGCACCAAGGACCGGCCTCACGGAAGACAACCCCTCCACAAGCCTGGGGGGTTATGTGGTGTGTTGGAGGTGCAGCCTGTCAACATGGTGGGGTGGGTTGGGCAGTAGGGTGTTCCGGACAATTCCATGTGACATGAACTCCTTGGAGGTCCGTGTGAGCATTTGTCAAGCTATGGCGGACTCGTCGGGGACTGAGCGCTGTCAGGTGCAGTAGGCGGTGGCAGGGCACTGTCCAGTGTTATGGCGGTGGCTGCGGGCACTGTGAACGAATTCTCTGGGCGGAAAATGGTGCTGGGAAAAGGGGAGTGGGCATCTTCTGGGGGATGGAGGGTGTCAGTTTCAGTTGAGCTGGCATGCTCGCTGCCCACCGCCCCCCCCCTCCCCCACATATCCCGGCCCCCAGCATGACCTCTGATCTATGTCATGTTACATAATATCTGTACATTGTAAAGACAAAACAACATCTCACATGCAAATTGGCCTACAGAAGGGCAACTTCTACAGGTCAAGACTCAGAAGTCTTCCTACATCTTAAGGAAAAGCATAGGCGTGTGCACAGGGTGTGTCTGGCCACACCCCAATCACCTTGTGCGCTTTACCATTATTGCTTTGTGTGCAGGCTGGGAGATAGTAAAGATCTCCCTCTTATCGGCTCTGCTATAAGGGAAGTCCTTACTCACTTCTTCTCTTTCACTGTGCCGTCAGGGAGATCAATGTCCGGAGGCCATATTCAGTATATGTAGACACCAGGGGCGGACTGACAACTCATGGGGCCCCCCGGGCAATAGGAGATTATGGGGCTCCCAGGCAATCAGAGATTACGGGGCCATACAGTATACACACACACACAGTATAAAATCACACAGTATACACAGTATACACATACATGTACACACCATGGGCGTCCGCAGAATTTTTTTCAGGGGGGGGGGGGGGCATAATTTTAAGGTCACCCATGCTCTGACCCTTTTCTACAATGTCATTATCACATTATCATGTTCATAGACTGCAGACATAGTACAGGTGATGGTCAGAGACTGCGGACATGGCACAAGAGACTGTCAGTGACTGTATACATGGCTCAAGAGACTGTAAGAGACTGTGCACATGGCACAAGAGATGACCAGAGACTGCATACATGGCCCAAGAGACTGTGGACATGGCACAAGAGACGGTCAGAAACTGCATACATGTGGGGGGGGGGGGTGACAGAGAGAGACGGTGGGGGGGGGGGGGGGTGACAGAGAGAGACAGGGGGGGGGGGGGTGACAGAAAGAGACAGAGGGGGTGACAGAGAGATACGGGGGTGACAGAGAGGAGTGTGACAGAGAGAGAGACAGAGGGGGGTGACAGAGAAAGAGGGGGGGTGAAAAAGACAGAGGGGTGAGAGAGAGAGGGGGTGACCACTCCTGATCCGATCTCTGATTCCACGGGGGGGGGCACTTGCCCCCCCTTAGCCCTACCTGCGGACGCCCATGGTACACACAGTATACACAGTCATGTTTATATTGGCTGAGAAGGTACTGGAGAGGTGGGGCAGCTTTAAACTCTGGATTTTTAGACCAAAAGGATGTCGGTAAGGGACAGAAACAGATGTAAAAAAAAACACAGATTTTTACATACTGTCCCTGGTTTTACTGAGGTTGGCAACTCTGATGGGGCCCCCTAGTGACCCGGGGCCCTCGGGAAGTGCCCGAGTGGCCGAATGGTCAGTCCGCCCCTGAGACACACACACATGCATGTGTGTTTGAGCTTTGGGGTGCACACCCTAAAGCGATAGGCTGCCCACACCTATGAGGAAAAGGGTCATTCTTCGAGAACGGTGAGGTGCACATTTTGTACAGAAAGGACAACTGGTTAACAAGAGGTATGAAAGAGACCATCAATGTCAAACTGGAACAACCATCCCCGAACAGAGGTTGGGCTTTCAGCATCATTCGGTTTGCACATAAATTGCTGTTTTAACATCTCTACCATGTTGATATGACAACAATTCACATCTTCAGCCACTGCCTATTATGAAAATATTAACACCTACACAGAATTCCTGACACCACAAATAGAATTAATGTAACTAAAACTTGATTGGCAGCATGCAGTAATGTGAGTGGTTGGGTTATTATACATTCGAGATGGGTTGGATAGGGTTGTGAAGGATCTCATTTATCTATGTCATGGTACATTGTATCTATACATTGTAGAGACAAAACAACCTCTTCACATACGAATGGCCCAACAGAAGGGAAACGTCTTTACGTCTTTAGGTCAAGACTCAGAAGTTTTACTACATCTTAAGAAATAGGATCAAACTGGAACAACCATCCCTTAACAGAAGTGGGACCTTCAACACCATTCAACTCGCACATAAAATGCTCTTTTAACATCTGTACCCTGATGTAAGGGGGAGGCTCTCTGGGGACCCTGATATAAAGGCGGCTCTCTGGGGACCCTGATGCAAGGAGGAGGCTCTCTGGGTACCCTGATATAAAGGCGGCTCTCTGGGGACCCTGATGTAAGGGGGGGCTCTCTGGGGACCCTGATGCAAGGAAGAGGCTCTCTGGGGACCCTGATATAAGGGGGGCTCTCTGGGGACCCTGATGTAAGGGGGGGCTCTCTGGGGACCCTGATGCAAGGAGGAGACTCTCTGGGGACCCTGATGCAAGGAGGAGGCTCTCTGGGGACCCTGATATAAGGGGGGCTCTCTGGGGACCCTTATTCTAAGGGGGAGGCTCTCTGGGGACCCTAAGGTAAGGGGGCTCTCTGGGAACCCTGATGCAAGGAGGAGGCTCTCTGGGGACCCTGAAGCAAGGAGGAGGCTCTCTGGGTACCCTGATATAAGGGGGGCTCTCTGGGGACCCTGATGTAAGGGGGGCTCTCTGGGGACCCTGGTGTAAGGGGGGGCTCTCTGGGGACCCTGATGTAAGGGGGGGCTCTCTGGGGACCCTGATGTAAGGGGGGGGGGCTCTCTGGGGACCCTGATGCAAGGAGGAGGCTCTCTGGGGACCCTGATGCAAAGAGGAGGCCCTCTGGGGACCCTGATGCAAAGAGGAGGCCCTCTGGGGACCCTGATGTAAGGGGGGGGGGCTCTCTAGGGGACCCTGATGTAAGGGGGGGGCTCTTTGGGAATATATACACACACACACGCACATGTTTATTACTGTATATACATGTGTATGCCCGCCCAAGCGTATGACTTTCTTTACTACGCTGCTATGGGCTCTAGCCCCAGATCTTTTGTAGACCTAGCAACGCCCCTGCTTTGCAGCATGCAGTAATGTGAGTGCTTGGGTTTATTACACATTTGAGAGATGGGTTGGATAGGGTTGTGAAGGATCTCATTTAACTATGACTTGGTGCATTGTATCTGTACATTGTAGAGACAAAACAACCTCTTGACATAGGAATGGCCCAACAGAAGGGAAACGTCTTTAAGTCAAGACTCAGAAGTCTTCCGACATCTTAAGAAAGAAGGTGATTCTTCGAGGACGGTGAGGTGCACATTTTGGATAGGGAAGACAACTGGTTCTTAAGAGGTGTGAAAGAAGTCATATACGTCAAACTGAAACAACCATCGCTGGACAGAGGTGGGGCCTTCAACAGCATTCGTTTTCCACGAACAACATCGTTTTAACATCTCCACCATGGTAATTTGACAACAATTTGCGTCTTCTGCCGCTACGTATCAAAGAAATATTAAAACCTACACAGAATTCCTGACACCAAGGGTTGAATTATGTAACTAAAAGATGGCGGTTCTACAACTTTCACATCTTCCATCCTTTTCTTGGAAATCAGCATTTACCTTGACGCATTCCTTGGTGGCCGGATTAAGATGTTGGTGTTTCCTTTGTGGATATAAATATTGGGGTATCTTCCTGACACCGAATAGAACTGAAAAAGTTGCTTGAAGAAGCCATGAAACATCTTCAACAGAACAAGCCCAGTTGAAAGGAACTACTACTAGAAGTTATTATTATTAACCACTTTCAGACCGGACCATTTTGCTGGTTTAAGACCAGAGCACTTTTTGTGCGATTCGGCACTGCGTCGCTTTAACTGACAATTGCGCGGTCGTGCAACGCGGCTGCCAAACAAAATTGACGCCCTTTTTTCCCCACAAATAGAGCTTTCTTTTGGTGGTATTTGTTCACCCCTGCGGTTTTAATTTTTTTTATTATTTCAGCTATTTATTTTTTAAGTAAACCCATAGATTTAATGCCCCGTACACACGGTCGGAAATTCCGACGGAAAATGTCCGATCGGACCATGTTGTCGGAAAATCCAACCGTGTGTGGGCTCCATCGGACCCACCTCTTCTAAATATTGCATGACAACAGGAGCAGACAAGCGACGTGAGGCGATTCAGTTCGCATTTGTAGCGCTATACAAATCATTCATTCATTCATTTATTCAGTGCCCATGAGTGCCACATATCAGTTCAGCCTTATCAGTGCCTCCTTATCAGTGCTGCCTCATCAGTGCCCATCAGTGCCTTTCAGTTCAGCCTAACAGCATCTATCAGTGCCCATGAGTGCCACAAATCAGTGCCTCTGTAACGACATATTCGGCGACCCATCGCAGTTTGCTACGGAAGTGACGTTCCGTTGCCGCCATCTTGCTACTCGTCCCATACACACGGTCGGAAATTCAGACGGAAAATGTCCGATCGGACCATGTTGTCGGAAAAGCCGACCGTGTGTGGGCTCCATCGGACTTTTTCCGTCGAAATTTCCAACGGAAAAAATTTGAGATCCTGCGCTCAAATTTTCCGAACACAAAATCCGATCTAACTCTTTCCAATCGTGTGTAGAGAATTCCGACAGACAAAGTGCCACGCATGCTCAGATCACATTAGGACACCAAACCTATTGGCTAATAGCCTCTACGTAGTTCCGTCGTACGCAACGAACGTCACCGCGTTCAGAATGATCGGATTTTCTGACAACTTTGTCCGACCACGTGTATGCAACACCAGTGTCGGACAAGATCCGTCGGAAAAAGTCCGACGGATTTTGTGGTCGGAAATTCCGACCGTGTGTACGGGGCATAACAGTGTAAAAAAACAGTTACATTTCCGGCACATTCCGGGAACGTAACTGCCGCATTGGATATGCTCTCAACCAAACTGTCAAACCATCCAATGGCTGGTGCCAAAACTGATCACATGTGCAGCATCATGGCAGTTGAAGATTAAACAGAGGCCAGGATGGCAGCTTCCTTAACTGAAAACGATCGGAGGGTTTACTTCCACTTTAAAAAAAATTCCTTCCACTTCACAATTTTGGACCACTTTGTGTTGGTCGATCACATAAAATCCCAATAAAATGCATTTACGTTTTTGGTTGTAACATGACAAAATGTGGAAAGGGTTGTTTTTTTGTGGGGTACATTTTACAGCTGCTAACATTAGGTGATTTGTAGGGGGGGGGGGTGGGCAGCACTGGCGATTTAAGCGTTTGCATTGTACAGAGAAGTCCACTTTAACAGTGAAATGTTGTTTTCCCTTTCGTTTGTTTGCAGAGGATACAGACACATTTCTGCAATGTTCAGGGACATTTCGTTGTTTAGTTGAAAATAAAGGGACAAAAAAAAATAAAAATAAAATGTCATTATTCAACAGAATGGCTTTGGTCACAAAAAACGCGAAACCCCCACCTTGGTCTGCGAGGGGGGGGGGGGGGGGGTCAGTCATAGAAATCGCACAAGTTTTTGCTTAATCCGGTATTGTGTTATTCTAAATGGGATGACATTTGTAGCCTACTGTGAAGTGGCAGCAGGATACAGATCCTTCCAACGGTGTAAAGGTCAACAGGCCAAGATCGTCCCTCTCCGGCTGCGTTTTATGCCGTATTGTATAGCTGGAACGTACCTAACATTCCCACATCTACACGAGAGGACCATGTGCTTTGTCCAAAGGAAACCCAATACAAATGTATACAAACTCACTCCGGAGAACTCAATCCCAGGGAATCCCGAAGCTTATAGTCGGATACTTGGCTATTTATAATGCCTGCTCGAGTTTGGTGTATGTGAGGGGCTTTCCACTAGAAGGATACACAGCCGTCAGAAGTATTAAAGGGGAACTATGGGCCAAATTAAATAACATATATGATGCAGTCTGTCTGAACAGTTGAGGAACCAGTATATATATATATATATATATATATATCAGGGGCGGACTGACCATTCGGCCACTCGGGCACTTCCCGAGGGCCCCGGGCCACTAGGGGGCCCCATCAGGGTTGCCAGCCTTAGTAAAATCAGGGACAGTATGTAAAAATCTGTGTTTTTTTTTTACATCTGTTTCTGAAATGTCCCTTACCGACCTTATCCCTTATCCTTTTGGTCTAAAAATCCAGAGATTATAGCTGCCCCACCTCTCCAGTACCTTCTCAGCCAATAGAAACGTGTCTCTGTATACTGTGTGTACATGTATGTGTATACTGTGTGATTGTATACTGTGTGTATACTGTGTGGCCCCATAATCTCTGATTGCTTGGGGGCCCCATAATCTCCTATTGCCCGGGGGCCCCATGAGTTGTCAGTCCGCCCCTGGTGTCTACATATACTGAATATGGCCTCTGGACATTGATCTCCCTGACGGCACAGTGAAAGAGAAGAAGTGAGTAAGGACTTCCCTTATGGCAGAGCCGATAAGAGGGAGATCTTTCCCAGTCCGCCCCTGATATATATATATATATATATATATATATATATATATATATATATATATATATATATACACATACATTTATTATTTATATTTATTGAAAATATATAAATTGAACCACTTACCGACCGTGCTATAGCCGAATGAAGGCTAAAAAAGTGGTCGTCACGTTCTGGGTAGGGCGTCTATTGATCTCCTCACAGCCCACTACAGCGTGCACCCGGCGCGCTCTGTGATCGCTAATTACAGGTCAGGGTACAGAGCCAATCACAGCAGCACTTTACAACGCGATCAGCTGTGTCCAATCACAGCTGATCACGATGTAAACACACTTGCAGGTTATCGGCATTCCTTTCCTCACGCATTGCTAATTAGGGCACTGATGACCAGTGTCCTGATGATCAGTGCTACCTATCTGTGGCCATCAGTGCTACCTATCTGTGGCCATCTGTGCTACCAATCAGTGCCTCCTATCAATGCCCATCAGCGCTGCCTATCAGTGCCACCTATCAGTGCCCTTCAGTGCAGCCTATCAGTGCCACCTATCAGTGCCCTTCAGTGCAGCCTACCAGTGCCACCTATCAGTGCCTCGGCTATGGAATGCTCTACCAAACAACACCCGCTTGGAAGAAAACCATCAGGCCTTCAGGAAAAAACTCAAGACCCACCTCTTCTAAATATTGCATGACAACAGGAGCAGACAAGCGCCTTGAGGCGATTCAGTTCACATTTGTAGCGCTATACAAATCATTCATTCATTCAGTGCCCATGAGTATCAGTTCAGCCTTATCAGTGCCTCCTTATCAGTGCTCACCAGTGCTGCCTCATCAGTGCAGCCTCATCAGTGCAGCCTCATGAGTGCCCATCAGTGCCTTTCAGTTCAGCCTAACAGCACCTATCAGTGCCCATGAGTGCCACAAATCAGTGCCTCTGTAACGACACATTCGGCGACCCATCGCAGTTTGCTACGGAAGTGACGTTCCGTCGCCGCCATCTTGTTACTCTCCACACTCGTCCACAGCAAGGCCCCATACACACGGTCGGAAATTCCGTCGGAAAATGTCCGATCGGACCCATGTTGTCGGAAAATCCGACCATGTGTGGGCTCCATCGGACTTTTTCCATCGGAGATCCTGCTCTCAAATTTTCCGACAACAAAATCCGATCGGACTTTTTCCGATCGTGTGTAGGGAATTCCGACGGACAAAGTGCCACGCATGCTCAGATCAAATTAGGAGACCAAAGCTATTGGCTACTAGCCTCTACGTAGTCCCGTCGTACGCAATGAACGTCACCACGTTCAGAACGGTCGGATTTTCCGACAACTTTGTCCGACCGTGTGTATGCAACACCAGCGTCGGACAAAATCCGTTGGAAAAAATCAGACGGATTTTGTGGTCGGAATTTCTGACCGTGTGTACGGGGCATTAGAAGGGGGAAAGCGGACATGTTTTTACACCCACCGGAGTTTTGCATTTTACACGTAATTATAACAGTAAAGTGAGTTTATGTAGTGAAATACGGGACTTAGAACTCCGTCTGAGTAGTTTGATCTTGAATTTTAAAAGCAGCGGTAACCCTACTCATCTCACAGGTTTATTAATCGGACAGAAGTTCGCTGCTTTTAAAATGAAGGTGAAGGTCAAAACTTCACTTCCGCCCATAGCTCTTAAACGGCCATTTTTGCAGAAGCGAGCTCATACGTGAGTAGCGCCCGCATATGAAAACGGTGTTCAAACCACACATGTGATGTATCGCCGCGATCGGTAGAGCGAGAGCAATAATTCTAGCACTAGACCTCCTCTGTGACTCAAAACATGCAACCTGTAGAATTTTTTTAAACGTCGCCTATGGAGATTTTTAAGGGTAAAAGTTTGGCGCCATTCCATGAGCGGGCACAATTTTGAAGCGTGACATGTTGGGTATCAATTTAATCGGCGTAACATTATCTTTCACAATTTAAAAAAAATTGGGCTAACTTTACTGTTGTTTATATATATTTTTTGTAACATATATGGAGAGATTGTGGCTTTTATTAATGCAGTACTTATTCACCTACTCTAGATGGCGCCTGGCTACTTCCTGCCCATACAGGAAGTAAGGCAGTTAATGCTTACCTCTTAATGAGGATAACATCACCTCCGGAGCCGATGACTATTTCCGGTCTTGGCAAAAAAAAAAAAAAAATGTTTTTAACTTTTAAACAACAAATCTCAAAAAGAGGCTCGGTCCTTAAGTGGTTAATACCCATGGGTTTTGAACGGAATGTCAAGCTCATATAGGCATGGTGTTCGGGTGGCAAATAATCACCAACCATAAAAATATATATTAAAAAAAAAATATATATATATATATATATATATATATATATTAGGGCTGTTACTGATTAAAATGTTCATGTTCGGTTAATCGATTTTTTATAAAATCGATTAATCGACTAATTTCGATTAATTATAACGCACATACAGATCCAACTACTTTTAGCTGATCTCCTTGCATTGCAACTCTGCATTAGTCAGTGGTAAATGTGGTATACACTATATACAATCACCCGACACTAGTTAGTTTCCACAATCCATGACTTAACTTCACAGTTCACACAAATACGTTTTAAATTCAAACTGTAGCACTGACGTAAGTCATTTCTTTTTCCCACAGTAGCGTGACAATCCCTCCACCTCCGGTCTAACTAATCACTCTCACCTTATGGCATGGACCCCTGTGCCAACAGGTGGTCATGTCAGCGGGTATCAAAAGGGTTAACACGGACCATAAACTTCTCTCACGTCTCCTTAGATCTCAGCAAGGACGCAGGTCATGGGTAGAAAGAAAACATCTAAGTGCTCACCGCTTAAGTATAAGATTTCATTTTTGTGTTCAAACACAAACTACTCCCATAAAGATGATAAAAACACAGCATGTAAAGCCGACAATCGTGTTAGTTCCGTAGGGCAGCAGCGGGTGACGTCATGTGTAGCTACTCCCCCGTACGCGTTACGTTCAATCAGAACTTCAACGTCACCGGACTCCTCCCCCCTTCCCTTCGTTAGCAGACGGAGGCACTTGGGGAAGGGAGGAGGAGTCCGGTAGACATGTGCGATTAGTTTCGTACGAATCCGAAATACGAATTTTTATGCATATGAATTCCGTACGAAATACGAAATTTCGTTTACGAATTTCCGATCCAAATTAACAGAAACTTTTAAATTTACGATTCTTCGTATTTCGTACGAATCCAAATAAAATTATATAATACGATTTTTTTTTAATACGAAGCGGTAGACATGTGTACAACAAAAAAATTTGTTCATTTTCGTTTCGCTTTTTTCGTTTCCGTTGATTCGTAACGATTCGTAAATTCGTAAGTCGTCGCTGTTCGTATTCGTAACGATTCGTATTTTTGTAAGAGTTACTTTTTCGTTGATTCGTTTTTTCTGTTAGTTTAATTTTCGTTTATTCAAAATTCGGACGCATTCGTATTTTCGTAGATTTAGTTACATTCGTACTTTTGTTAAATTGATTTATTCGTACTTTCGTAACATTGTTTTCGTAGATTCGTAATCGGAGCATAATTCATAATTTTATGTAATGTGTATGCTATTATTACATTTTAAGAGACACGGAAAATTACGAATCGAAAAAAAAAGTTACGAATGTACGAATTTTTTCGTTCAATCCATTCGAAGCACGTTAAGCAGCGCCATTGTAAGAGACACGGAAAATTACGAATATAAAAAAAAAAAAAAAAGTTACGAATGTACGAATTTTTTCGTTCAATCCATTCGAGGCACGTTAAGCAGCGCCATTGTAAGAGACAGGGAAAATTCCGAATCAAAAAAAGTTACGAATGTACGAATTTTTTCGTTCAATCCATTCGAAGCACGTTAAGCAGCGCCATTGTAAGGGACACGGAAAATTACCAATTCAACAAAAAAAAAAGTTACGAATGTACGAATTTTTTCATTCAATCCATTCGAAGCACGTTAAGCAGCGCCATTGTAAGAGACACCGAAAATTACGAATCGAAAAAAAAAAAAGTTACGAATGTACGAATTTTTTCCGTTCAATCCATTCGAGGCACGTTAAGCAGCGCCATTGTAAGAGACACGGAAAATTACCAATTCAACCAAAAGAAAAAAAGTTACGAACGTACAAATTTTTTCGTTCATTTCGATTTTCGTTGTTCCTGTTTTCGTTTTTCGTATTTTCTTCTTTCGTAGTTTCGTTGTTTCTAATTTGGTTATTTCGGATTTTCGTTGTTTTTCGTATTCGTCGATTCGAAAGATTCGTTAAAATTTTTAGCGAATCGTTCGTTCATTCGTACGATAACGAATATAACGAATATAACAAAAAAAACGAAAAAAAATAAATAAACGAAACTAATTGCACATGTCTACGAAACGGAACGAAACTAAACAAATTTTTTGACGGCGCCCATGTCTAGAGTCCGGGTGACGTTGATGTCCGTGACGTCACAGGATCTCCGACGGAACTCGCTGAAGACCCGGAAGCCAGCGGGGGAGTACCAATCAAAAGAATTTTGACTGATGAACGATTAATCGAATAATTAATCTTTAATTTTTTGACGGCGCCCATGTCTAGAGTCCGGTGACGTTGATGTCCGTGACGTCACAGGATCTCCGACGGAACTCGCTGAAGACCCGGAAGCCAGCGGGGAGTACCAATCAAAAGAATTTTGACTGATGAACGATTAATCGAATAATTAATCTTTAATTTCCACAGCCCTATATATATATATATATATATATATATATATATATATATGTATCTGACACCAGGTCTACTTTCCAAAATAGAGCTCACGTAACCGAAGTGGCTTCCAGAAAGGAAGACCTCGTCACTATTGCAAATTTTACAAAAGTAAATTTTTCGAGGATTAGCCCCATAAACACAAGCTATTAAAATGCAAAGATATTCAATATGCTAGTTAAATGATTACTAAGTAATGAAGGTTAAAAACAGAAGTGACAATCCGTCTCTTTTATGCATCACAATTAATGAGAGAATCTCAATATTCCTCTGGCAGAAGACGCATTCATATATGGGGAATTTTCCCTTCCATCCCCAAAGATGACACAATCCCAACGTATACATAATAACCGCTGCTTTTTATTATTTTTTTATTTTTTTTTTTGTTTTATCTTTGCAGCATGGAATAATCACCTTGTCTTTGTTCCTCATCTTATTAATATGCAAATGAGTCATATTTTCCATACAGATTATGGAGGGAGGGCTATGCATCTTGTCAATGATTGATTGACAATCTATATATCCCGTATGTTTTCTATTGTACACAGAACTATTGGAGCTGGATATAGATGATAAACACTTTAATATTCATTTACTTATGTTCCAAAAAAAAAAAAAAAAAAAAGGTTTTACTTTTAGCTAGATAAACATCAAATAATATTAAAATAAAATAATAATAAATTCAAATAATTAAAAATAATAATAACAAAAAAAAAAGGAAAAAAAAAAGGGGGTGAGCACAGGGCTGCAAATTTACTGTTACGCTGTGAACAGACCTTAACCACTTCACCCCCCGGGAAGATTTTACCCCCTTACTGACCAGAGCCCTTTTTTTTGGGGGCGATTCGGCGCTGCGTTGCTTTAACCGACAATTGTGCGGTCGTGCGACGTAACACCAAAACAAATTGACGTCCTTTTTTCCCCACAAATAGAGCTTTCTTTTGGTGGTATTTGCGCTATAAACAAATAAATAGAGCGACAATTTTGAAAAAAAAAACACAATATTTTTTACTTCTTGCTATAATAAATATCCCCCAAAAATATATAAAAAAAACGATTTTCTTCCTCAGTTTAGGCCGATACGTATTCTTCTTCTTCTACAACTAAATTATTGCAACAAGCGTATATTGATTGGTTTGCGCAAAAGTTATAGCCTCTACAAAATGGGGGATAGTTTGATGGCATTTTTATTTAAAAACATTTTTTTATTAGAAATAGCGGCGATCTGCGATTTTTATCGTGGCTGCGACATTACGGTGGACACATCGGACACTTTTGACACTATTTTGGGACCATTAACTTTTATACAGCGACCAGTGCTATAAAAATGCACTGATTACTGTGTAAATGACACTGGCAGTTAAGGGTTTAACCACTAGGGGGGGGCGATGAAGGGGTTACGTGTGTCGTAGGGAGTGATTCTAACTGTGGGGGGGGGGTGGGCTTCCAGTCACATGACAGCGATCACCGCTCCCAATGACAGAGAGCTGTCCTGTCACTAGGCAGAATGGGGAAATGCTGTTTACATAGGAATGTCCCCGTTCTGAGGCTCTATGTGACACAATCGCCGGGAGACGGTCACGCTGTAACTTTTTATTATAATGTGTTTTCTAAATTAGTAATGGCGGCGATCTTCGATTTTTATCGTGGCTGCGACATTATGGCGGACACATCGGACACTTTTGACACTATATTGGGGACCGTCGTCATTTATACAGCGATCAGTGCTATACAAATGCATTGATTACTGTGTAAATGACACTGGCAGGGAAGGGGTTAATCACTAGGGGGCGATCAAGGGGTTAAGTGTGTCCTAGGGAGTGATTCTAACTGTGGTGGGGGGAGGGGCTTCAACTCACATGACAGCGATCACTGCTCCCGATGACAGGGAGTAGTAGACACAAGACAGAACGGAGAAATGCCTTGTTTACATAGGCATCTCCCCGTTCTACCTCTCCACAGCGTAATCGCGGGGCCGCCGGAAAACATTGAGTTCCCAGGACCCGCGCGTTCCACGAAAGGCAGCAAATTTAAAGGGACTTACCTGTACGCCCATTTGCCTGCCTGTGCCGTTTCTGCCAACGTACATCTGTGTGCGGCGATCGGCAAGCAGGAGATCAGATTACACAGTTTTTACCCTTTAAGGGTGAAACAAATGTTAATGCCTGAGCACAATTTTGCAACTTAGACATGTGTTGGTAAAAAGCGTTCATATCATCACAACTACTTTGTGCCTCCAGGTGGATTATACCTTGTTTTTTTCAGGGCCAATTGGGCTTTTATTTGGTAGTAAGTGGTTGTGGATATCTCCTGATTTTTCTTTTATTATCAAAGGAAAACTGGCAAAAAATAGTAAAAAATATATATTTTTTTTAATTCAGATGTATATTTCTTGTTACTTCCATAACCTACCACCAAAGAACAATCCAAAATAAATTCTCCTGCTCCTGACGATCGCAGCGATACCACATATGTGTATGTTAGTTTGTACTCGAAGTACGACCCAGAAGCAATAGAGCGCATTTCCTCTTTTTTTTTTTTCCTACCTAAGGCTATGTTCACACTGGCATGAAGGGTACTTTCAGACTGGGGCGGTGCCGGGCGTTAGCGGTAAAGCGCCGCTCACTTTAGTGGCGCTTTACTTCTGATATAGCGGCACTTTTAACCCCCAAGAAATGGTTAAAAGCGCCTGCGATGCGGCGCTTCAGAAGCGGTGCCCATTCATTTCAATGGGCAAGGGCGGTGCGGGAGTGGTGTATACATCGCTCCCTGCACCGCCTGAAAGATGCTGCTTGCAGGACTTTTTTTTTCCTATCCTGCAAGCACACCGCCCCGGTGTTAAAACACTCGGGGCTTTCACACTTGGGAGGCATGAGAAGCGCTTTTCAGGCGCCATTTTTAGCTATATGTGCGCTTGATAAACGTCGGTATTTTGAGCAAGTGTGAACGAGCCCTAAAACACATAAAAACTGACACTGATGCTAATTAAAAAAATAAAAATAATCAATCCTGCCCAAAATATACTGACCCTGACCTTTGACTCCGACCTTTAACCCTGAGCTTGACCCTTACTTGACCCAAACACTAACCCTGGCACTGACCTTGATCTAGGTATTTTTTCTTTATTTTTTACTAGACATGTGCAATTTGTTTTTTTTTGTTTTTTGTTTTCCGTTAAAATTCGTTATATTCGTTATCATACTAATGAACGAATGATTCGCTAAAAATTTTAACGAATAACGAATTATCGAATCGAACGAATATGAAAAACAACGAAAATCCGAAATAACCAAATTAGAAACAACGAAACTACGAAAGAAGAAAATCCGAAAAACGAAAACAGGAACAACGAAAATCAAAATGAGCGAAAAAATTTGTACATTCGTAACTTTTTTTTTTTGTTGAATTGGTAATTTTCCGTGTCTCTTACAATGAGGCTGCTTAACGTGCTTCGAATGGATTGAACTAAAAAATTCGTACATTCGTAACTTTTTTTTTGCGATTCATAATTTTCCGTGTCTCTTACAATGGCACTGCTTAACGTGCTTCGAATGGATTGAACTAAAAAATTTGTACATTCGTAACTTTTTTTTTTTTTGTTGAATTGGTAATTTTCCGTGTCTCTTACACTGGCGCTGCTTAACGTGCTTCCAATGGATTGAACTAAAAAATTCGTACATTCGTAACTTTTTTTTTGCGATTCGTAATTTTCCGTGTCTCTTACAATGGCGCTGCTTAACATGCTTCCAATGGATTGAACTAAAAAATTCGTATATTCGTAATTTTTTTTTTTTTTTTTGCGATTCGTAATTTTCCGTGTCTCTTACAATGGCGCTGCTTAACGTGCTTCCAATGGATTGAACTAAAAAATTCGTACATTCGTAACTTTTTTTTTCTTTTTTGCGATTCGTAATTTTCCGTGTCTCTTACAATGGCGCTGCTTAACGTGCTTCCAATGGATTGAACGAAAAAATTTGTACATTCGTAACTTTTTTTTTGTGATTCGTAATTTTCCGTGTCTCTTACAATGGCGCTGCTTAACGTGCTTCCAATGGATTGAACGAAAAAATTCCTACATTCGTAACTTTTTTATTTTTTTTGCGATTCGTAATTTTCCGTGTCTCTTACAATGTAATAATAGCATACACATTACTTAAAATGATGAATTATGCTCCGATTACGAATCTACGAAAACAATGTTACGAAAGTACGAATAAATCAATCTTACGAAAGTACGAATGTAACTAAATCTACGAAAATACGAATGCGTCCGAATTTCGAATAAGCGAAAATTAAACTAACGGAAAAACGAATCAACGAAAAAATAACTCTTACGAAAATACGAATCGTTACGAATACGAACACCGACGACTTACGAATTTACGAATCGTTACGCATCAACGGAAACGAACAGAAGCGAAACTAAACTAAACTAATTTTTCTATTGTGCACATGTCTATTTTTTACTATTATTATTTTTTCTACACTTTTTTTCCCATCTGCATGGAAAGAGAAAGATACAATGTATCTTTCTTCTCCTTTCACAGAGAGAGAGAGAGAGAAACACAGGGGTGGGCTTCACAGTGACTGATCACTCTGGCAGCCAATCAGAGGTAGCGGTCCTAGACAGTGTTAGCATCAGGGGGAGGTTCCAAATGAGTAGGGACAACAGCAGAGACACGCCCTCCTTCTGGGAAAGATACTGTTACACTCTTCGCTGCGGGTTATCTTACCGCCGGGTAGTTTCTGAACTTCAACCTCAATACAGTTCTGTTCCTGCGAATGGGGAGATTTACTTGCCGACCGCTGCACGCTGATATACATCGGCACAATGGCAGCAGTGGGCAAATGGGCGTACCTGTACATCCACTTTAAGAGCTGGAAATAGCAGGCGGGCGCGCCGAGTACAGCGTGACCGTCTCCCGGCGATTGTGTCACATGGAGCCTCAGAACGGGGACATTCCTATGTAAACAGCATTTCCCCATTCTGCCTAGTGACAGGACAGAGATCACAGCTCTCTGTCATTGGGAGCGGTGATCGCTGTCATGTGACTGGAAGCCCACCCCCCCCCCCCCCACAGTTAGAATCACTCCCTACGACACACTTAACCCCTTCATCGCCCCCCTAGTGGTTAAACCCTTAACTGACAGTGTCATTTACACAGTAATCAGTGCATTTTTATAGCACTGATCGCTGTATAAATGCCAATGGTCCCAAAATAGTGTCAAAAGTGTCCGATCTGTCCGCCATAATGTCGCAGTCCCGATAAAAAATCGCAGGTCGCCGCTATTTCTAATAAAAAAAAATTTTAAATAAAAATGCCATAAAACTATCCCCCATTTTGTAGAGGCTATAACTTTTGCGCAAACCAATCAATATACGCTTGTTGCGATCATTTTTTACCAAAAATATGTAGAAGAAGAAGAATACGTATCGGCCTAAACTGAGGAAGAAAATTGTTTTTTTTATATATTTTTGGGGGATATTTATTATAGCAAAAAGTAGAAGTGAGAAATGTTTATTGCGTTTTTTTTTTTCAAAATTGTCGCTCTTTTTTTGTTTATAGCGCAAAAAATTCAAACCACAGAGGTGATCAAATACCACCAAAAGAAAGCTCTATTTGTGGGAAAAAAAGGACGTCAATTTTGTTTGGGTGCAGCGTCGCACGACCGCGCAATTGTCAGTTAAAGCGACGCAGTGCCGAATATAAATCCAATTTTTTTTATTTTTGTCTGTTTACTATTTTTTTTTGGACCCCCCCTACTATCGGGGGGGGGGGGGGGGGGGGGGGATGGTAGAGTCAAAAAAAATTAAAAAGTTCATGTTCATTCAAAAGTTCATTCATGCCTAGGCAAGAATGAGACAACCCTCAGCCTTCCGGAATACCATGTCCTGTAGCCCAGGAAGAAGCAGGGACACATGGCGGCCAGTAGGTGGAGCTGGCACATGTCAGTAAGGGATGCACTGATATATCGGCTACCAAAAATTATCAGGCGAAAATAGGGTTATCAGGGTTTTACCAATAGAAAAAAAAGGTGCTAATAATGGCCGCGATTTTACGGCATTCATTGTGCATTTTTCTTAGGCCAAAACTCAAAAACTGCATCAAAAATACAACACAGGTGCGTTTTTGTTTTTTTTTTTTTTGCTGCATTTTCAATGCTTTTCAATGTGGAGGTGCGTTTTGATGCATTTTTTTGACCAAACATGCGCCAGAATTGCGGCAAGCCGGATTTCTAATATCACAACGGAAGCACAACTGACCAGTGTGAAGACATACATAGAATTTAAAGGGATGCCTTTTTCTAGAGCTTTTGCTCAGTGTGAAAGCAGCCTATCGGCCGACAAGGTACCGGTAGTGACCGAAAATAAGTTCATATTCCCTCGGACACACCGCATCTCCGATCTCGCTAAAGAGCCTATGACATAGGCTCTTTACCATGTGATCAGCTGTGTCCAATCACAGCTGATCACAGTGTAAATAGGAAGTGCCGGTTATTGACTTTCCTCACAGGGGGGATCTGCACTGATAATCAGTGCAATGATTATCAGTGCAGCCCCATCAGTGATGCCAATCAGTGATGCCCACCAGTGATGCCAATCAGTGCCACCAATCGATGTCCATCATTGCTGCCCATCAGTGCCCATCAGCGCAGCCTATTAGTGCCCATCAGTGCTGCCTATCAGTGCCGCATATTAGTGCCACCTCATCAGTGCAGCCTATTAGTGCCCGTCACTGCAGTCCCATTAGTGATGCCTGCAAGTTCCCATCCGTGCTGCCTATCAGTGCCCATCAGTGCCACATATTAGTGCCACCTCACCAGTTATGCCAATCAGTGCCCATCAGTGATGCCTATCAGTGCCCACCAGTAATGCCAATCAGTGCCCATCAGTGATGCTTATCAGTGCCCATCAGTGCAGCCTATTAGTGCTGCCTATCAGTACCCATTAGTGCCGCCTATCAGTGCCCATCAGTGCTGCATATTAGTGCCAGCTCATCAGTGCCCATCAGTGAAGCCTATTAGTGCTCGTCAGTGCAGCCCCATCAGTGATGTCTGCCAGTGCCCACCAGTGATGCCCACCAGTGATGCCAATCAGTGATGCCCACCAATGATGCCTATCAGTGCCCAGCAGTGATGCCAATCAGTGCCCATCAGTGATCATCAGTGCAGCCTATTAGTGCCCATCAGTGCTGCCTATCAGTACCCATTAGTGCCGCCTATCAGTGCCCATCAGTGAAGCCTATTAGTGCTCGTCAGTGCAGCCCCATCAGCGATGTCTGCCAGTGCCCACCAGTGATGCCCACCAGTGATGCCCACCAGTGATGCCAATCAGTGATGCCAATCAGTGCCCACCAGTAATGCCAATCAGTGCCCATCAGTGATGCTTATCAGTGCCCATCAGTGCAGCCTATTACTGCCCATCAGTGCTGCCTATTAGTACCCATCAGTGCCTCCTATCAGTGCCCATCAGTGCTGCATATTAGTGCCAGCTCATCAGTGCCCATCAGTGAAGCCTATTAGTGCTCGTCAGTGCAGCCCCATCAGCGATGTCTGCCAGTGCCAACCAGTGATGCCCACCAGTGCCGCCAATCAGTGATGCCTATCAGTGCCCAGCAGTGATGCCAATCAGTGCCCATCAGTGATGCCAGTGAACATCAGTGATTGGCATCACTGATGTCTACTGATGCTATCGGTGTCCATCATTGCTGCCCATCAGTGCAGCCTATTAGTGTCCATCAGTGTCGCCTATCAGTGCAGCATACTAGTGCCACCTCATCAGTGCAGCCTCATCAGCGCACATCAGTGCAGCCTCATCAGTGCACATCAGTGAAGGAGAAAAATAACTTATTTACAAGAAAAATTTTTTTTTTTTTTTACATTTTTGGTCTTTTTTCATTCGTTTAGCAAAAAAAAAAAAAAACCCAGTAAAAGCGAAACCCCCAAAAAAAATGATCAAAATGTATTTTGGGTACAGAAATGAATGATCGGGCAATTGTCATTGAAAGTGTGACAGCGCTGAAATCTGAAAACTGGCCTGGGCAGGAAGGGGGGGGGGGGGGGTGAAAGCGCCCGGTATCAAAGTGGTTAATGGGCTGTTCCTTTTTTATCTTGTTATTTTTTTTGGGTTGGATTTCTAGCACACGCACACAGCTTTGCAGCGGAGTCTCCAGGTAGAGGAGGAGAGGAGCGACAAGGAGTTAAACCGGCGGAGGGTGTTCTGTGTTCCCCTCCCTGGACAAAGCTGTGGGAATGAAAAGAGACGGTCACAAAGGGAACAAGGCAAAGGTGAAGAGACTGAAACGAGATGCAAGGCAAAGCGGGGCCCACTTCTCTTAAAAAAAAAAAAAAAAAAAAGGAGCTATCTGATATGCGATAGGGCAGGACGTACAGCCAAGTGGCAGGGCACACTGCCTGCGGCAAGAAAGGGGCCTGTGTGTTCCTCCTCAAAAGGCCTTTTCTTCTCCCCCGGCTCCCTTTTCTGGTCTTCTGTGAATATGAAAGTCCCGGGTCAGTTCCATGAAGAATTTCAGAGAGACACTGACTGCCTTTCAGGGCACCGGAGGAATATGGAACGGCAGCAGCACCCCCCAAAAGATGACTGTCACTTTAACAGCGGCTCAGACCCCCACAGATTTATACAAGGCGTGGGGAAACGGGGGGGGGGGGGGGGGGAACGGGGGGGACAGGGGGGGGGGGACAGGGGGGTCAGCCGCTACTATTACATCACAGAGAAGTGAGAAATGTTTATGCAATACTACCCAGAGAGCGGGGAAAATACTTCCAAACCGGATACAGCTAAATATACTTTTTTTTGGGGGGGGGGGGCAGATGCATAAGATTACTTTTCCATTCATTTAACACAGCACAGTGCATATCCATTCATTTTGATTGCTCCATCAATGCACTAAAAAAAAAAAAAAATAGGACCTTCTCAAAAAACACAACGCACTAGCTGTGGAGCGCTGCTGTGCTGTGCTGTGGAGCGCTGCTGTGCTGTGGAGCGCTGCTGTGCTGTGGCGCGCTGCTGTGCTGTGGAGCGCTGCTGTGCTGTGGAGCGCTGCTGTGCTGTGGAGCGCTGCTGTGCTGTGCCGGTGTGCTGCTGCAGCACACTGGGGTTGATTTACTAACGCTAAGTTCACACCTTATGCCCCGTACACACGATCGGAAATTCCGCCAGAAAAAGTCCGATGTGAGCTTTTGGTCGGAAATTTCCGACCGTGTGTAGGCTCCATCGGACTTTTTCTGGCGGAATTTCCGCCCAAGCAAAAGAGTGAGAGCATGTTCTCTATTTTTCCCGACGGAAAAAGTTCCCATCGCAAATTCCGATCGCCTGTAGCAATTCCGACGCGCAAAATTCCTACGCATGCTCGGAAACAATTCGACGCATGCTTGGAAGCATTAAACTTTGCTTTCTCGGCTCCTCGCAGTGTTGTTGTACGTCACCGCGTTCTTGTCGGTCGAAAGTTCAGCGAACTTTTGTGTAACCGTGTGTATAAGGGCCAGTCTGCAGCAGTACAACTGCGGCGGCTGGTCGGCAAGTGGTTAATAAATTCCATACAAATGTCTTAGCACCACAAAAGGATACCCCGTTCTGTATTCTCTAAAAGGATCGGTACTGGGAGGTGGGAAGAATGAAAGGGAGGTGCTCGGAGGTGGGAAGGGGGTGGAACCAAAGAATAGGGTTTTGGAGGTGGGAAGGGGGTGGAACCAAAGGTCGGGGCTTGGAGGTGGGAAGGGGTGGAACCAAAGGATGGGGCTCAGAGGTAGGAAGGGGGTGGAACCTATAGATGGGGCTCAGAGGTAGGAAGGGGTTGGAACCAAAAGACAATGCTCAGAGGTAGATAGGGGTGGAACCAAGGAACGGTGCTAGGAGGTGGGAAGGGGGTGGGACCAAATGACCGTGCTCGGAGGTGGGTAGGAGGGTGGAACCAAAGGACAGTGCTCGGAGGTGGGTAGGAGGGTGGAACCAAATGACAGTGCTCAGAGGTAGATAGGGGGTGGAACCAAGGAACGGTGCTAGGAGGTGGGAAGGGGGTGGAACCAAATGACAGTGCTCAGAGGTGGGAAGGGGGTGGAACCAAAGGACAGTGCTCAGAGGTGGGAAGGGGGGGTGGAACCAAAGGACAGTGCTCGGAGGTGGGTAGGGGGGGTGGAACCAAAGGACAGTGCTCAGAGGTTCATAGGGGGGTAAAACCAAAGGACAGTGCTCGGAGGTGGGTAGGGGGGTGGAACCAAAGGACAGTGCTCAGAGGTTTATAGGGGGTGAAACCAAAGAACAGTGCTCGGAGGTGGGTAGGAGGGTGGAACCAAAGGACAGTGCTCGTAGGTGGGTAGGAGGGTGGAACCAAAGGACAGTGCTCAGAGGTAGATAGGGGGTGGAACCAAGGAACGGTGCTAGGAGGTGGGAAGGGGGTGGAACCAAATGACAGTGCTCAGAGGTGGGAAGGGGGTGGAACCAAAGGACAGTGCTCAGAGGTGGGAAGGGGGGGTGGAACCAAAGGACAGTGCTCGGAGGTGGGTAGGGGGGGTGGAACCAAAGGACAGTGCTCAGAGGTTCATAGGGGGGTAAAACCAAAGGACAGTGCTCGGAGGTGGGTAGGGGGGGTGGAACCAAAGGACAGTGCTCAGAGGTTCATAGGGGGTAAAACCAAAGAACAGTGCTCGGAGGTGGGTAGGAGGCTGGAACCAAAGGACAGTGCTCGTAGGTGGGTAGGAGGGTGGAACCAAAGGACAGTGCTCAGAGGTAGATAGGGGGTGGAACCAAGGAACGGTGCTAGGAGGTGGGAAGGGGGTGGAACCAAATGACAGTGCTCAGAGGTGGGAAGGGGGGGTGGAACCAAGGGACGGTGCTCGGAGGTAGGAAGGGGGCGGAGACAAAGAGTGACTGGGAATAAGGGAGTACCTGAATTTATTTTCTGAGAAAAAATGCCCTGCATAAGAGTAATAACATATCCAGGACTGAAAATTTTCAAAGAGAAACTGTTATTTTGGGCAATAGGCACGTAGACATATTGTGGTGTTGGGAAGAACGTGTATTTGAAGCTTACCCTATGATACTAAAGGTTGTACCTCCGAAATATAGACTGTTTCTAGGAGTGGATAAAGAACAGAGAGATAAAAGAAAGGTATAAGAACAAAGAGAGAGAAAATAGAAGAGATGGAGAGAACAAACAAGGGCATGAGCTCGGTTCCTTATGGCCCTCTGAACTTTTTACTTTTTGTATGTCTAAAGGTGCCCCAGGTCCATCAGGACCCCGGCATTACTCCCGATTTCACAGTAGATGAAAACCCACTGAAATCCAAAAATCTTATGTCTGCGTTAACAATATTATATCTATCTTTTACCAAAATCTGCATATTTCATTAAAATAAACCCTGGTAATCCCGTTATAAAGCTCCATGTTCAGGCACTTCCTGTGTTAGGGTGACAACTCTGCGCCACCGTCTCCCAGTTGTGCTCCCGTATTGTCACCTTGTCTCCTGCAACCTCCCAATGGAGCTCATGCAGCCGCTGCCGGAATACCATAACCAAGAAACCTTGGAAGTGAGGGAGCCCCCCGGAAAAAAATAAATGAAAGTGTGAACCAGGCTTTACTCTACCCAAAACAAATAAAAGATAAGAATACTTGTACCTAATTTCCACAATCTGTAGATTTATATGTTGTGGTGAAACTAACTTACCCGCAGTGAGGAAGGCCAGCGTTGGCCATTAGGGCACCAGAACCTCCCTCCCAAACCACATCAACGTACCAACTTTCCTCCTCATAGGAGGCAAGCCGGATTACAAAACCAACAACAAACACTCTCACGTTTCATTTTTCCTGGGTAAGATCTACTAGCTGGACATTATCCCCACACATAAAGTATATAATATTCCTGCATATCTGCACCTCATGGTACATTAGTAGGTAAGCTGAGATATAAAAATAAAGGAATAAGGAACGTGGCACCTTAGTGTATCTGATACCCGGGGCTGGAATGAAATAATTAGTAATGGACAGAAAAAGAATGCAAGGAGTGGAAACTGAACCATTCCCTCACATGGGTGGTCAGAGGAGAAATGCCCCCTTACACAAGTGAGCACTGAAATGCTCCTTTACATTGATGGTCAGTGTAGTACCCCCATACATTGGTGGCCAGTGTAGTACCCCCATACCATGGTGGTCAGTGTAGTACCCCCATACATTGGTGGTCAGTGTAGTACCCCCATACATTGGTGGTCAGTGTAGTACCCCCATACATTGGTGGTCAGTGTAGTACCCCCATACCGTGGTGGTCAGTGTAGTACCCCCATACATTGGTGGCCAGTGTAGTACCCCCATACATTGGTGGTCAGTGTAGTACCCCCATGCATTGATGGTCAGTGTAGTACCCCCATACATTGATGGTCAGTGTAGCACCCCCATACATTGGTGGCCAGTGTAGCACCCCCATACATTGGTGGTCAGTGTAGTACCCCCATACATTGGTGGCCAGTGTAGCACCCCCATACATTGGTGGTCAGTGTAGTACCCCCATACATTGGTGGCCAGTGTAGTACCCCCATACCGTGGTGGTCAGTGTAGTACCCCCATACATTGATGGTCAGTGTAGCACCCCCATACATTGGTGGTCAGTGTAGTACCCCCATACATTGATGGTCAGTGTAGCACCCCCATACATTGGTGGTCAGTGTAGAACCCCCATACATTGGTGGCCAGTGTAGTACCCCCATACCGTGGTGGTCAGTGTAGTACCCCCATACATTGATGGTCAGTGTAGCACCCCCATACATTGGTGGTCAGTGTAGTACCCCCATACATTGGTGGCCAGTGTAGTACCCCCATACCGTGGTGGTCAGTGTAGTACCCCCATACATTGATGGTCAGTGTAGCACCCCCATACATTGGTGGTCAGTGTAGTACCCCCATACATTGATGGTCAGTGTAGCACCCCCATACATTGGTGGTCAGTGTAGTACCCCCATACATTGGTGGTCAGTGTAGTACCCCCATACATTGGTGGTCAGTGTAGTACCCCCATACATTGATGGTCAGTGTAGCACCCCCATACATTGGTGGTCAGTGTAGTACCCCCATACATTGGTGGTCAGTGTAGTACCCCCATACACGGACTTTGGATTGAGAACCTGTTCTTAATTTTTCCGACGGAAAACCTTTCTATCGGATTTTCCGATCGTGCGTAGGCAATTCCGACACGCAAAATTCCGACGCATGCTCGGAAACAATTCGACGCATGCTCAGAAGCATTAAACTTCCCTTTTATAGTACCGTCGAACGTGTTGCATGTCGTGGTGTTATTGACCGTCGGAATTTGGTGTGACCGTGTGTAGGCAACACAGTTTAAGCAAAATTCCGACGGGAAAACCATCAGAGCTTTTTCCGACGAGAATTCCGACCGTGTGTACGCGGCATAAGACGTCCAGCTGACTGGTGAAATAAGATCAATCTGGCATACAGAAAGAACAGTAAAGTACAATCACTGTGCGCCACTACTAAACAAGAAGGTCACAATATGGTTCCTACTACGTAAATATAGATTTGCAAGGTTTTTAACATGCATTGATAATGTTATTGGTCGTTAGGTCGATTATAATAAAACAATATAAAGACCTCAGACTTTTAAAGGTGATACAGACCCAGAAAACGACGGCCATGTTCCTCACAGCTATAGCTTGTAGTCCTTTACTACAGATTCGGTAAACCTGGAACACCGGGGATACCCCCAGGATCAGTTCTCCTAAGGATGATGTTAGCACTAAGTGAGCGCCGCCGGAGGATGAGCCGGTGTAAGCGCCGGATAATCGTTCCCCAAGTCGGGTTTTGAAATTATTGGAATTTACTATTTACAAGATGTGCGAACGATGGAAAACCCACCGAGGGGACTCCATTCCCAAAGTGTTCCGAAATCCCATGAAACATCGGTAATGTTTTGGAATGGAGAATCCAGGTGACACCGGCACATTTCACAACCATCCACTCTACATGGGATCCCATATATATGATTGAGGGGTATGAAAGAGGGAGGCGGGGGGGAGTGAGAGAGAAAGTGAGAGTACGATAGATAGATAGACAGACAGACAGACAGACAGACAGACAGACAGATAGATAGATAGATAGATAGATAGATAGATAGATGAGATGGGGGGATAGATAGACAGATAGATAGATAGATAGATAGATAGATAGATAGATAGATAGATAGATAGATAGATAGATAGATAGATAGATAGATAGATAGATAGATAGATAGATATAGATAGATAGATAGATGGGGGGATAGATAGACAGATAGATAGATAGATAGATAGATAGATGGGGGGATAGATAGACAGATAGATAGATAGATAGATAGATAGATAGATAGATAGATAGATAGATAGATAGATAGATAGATAGATAGATAGATAGATAGATAGATAGATAGATAGATAGATAGATAGATAGAGTTGAGGAAATAATGATTTGATCCCCTGCAGATTGTGTACGTTCGCCCACTTTCAAAGAAATGAAGGGTCTATCATTTTTATCATAGGTGTATTTTAAATGATAGAGGCAAACTATCAACCAAAAATCCAGAAAAAAACAAATAAAACAAATGTTATAAATGGAGTTGAAGTTCAGTGAGTAAAATAAATATTTGATCCCCAACCAACAATAATTCTGCCCCCCACAGACTGGCTACAGTAGGTGCTCATGTGGTACACAGATTAGTCGTGTCAATGTAAGAAGGTTCTCCCAACGACAACTCGTTATGTGTATAAAAGACACCTGTCCACAGAATCTCTTTGCATTCAATCCTCACCATCATGGGCGAGACCAAAGAGCTGTCAAAGTACCTCAGGGACCAGACTGTAGACCTGCACAAGGCTGGAATGGGCTACAAGACCATCAGCAAGAAGCTTGGTGAGAAGGAGACAACTGTTGGAGCGATTATTCACAAATGGAAGAAATACAAAATAACCATCAATCGCCCTCGGTCTGGAGCTCCATGCGAGATTTCTCCTCATGGGGTGAGGATGGTCATGAGAAAAGTGAGGGATCAGCCCAGAACTACACGGGAGGAGCTTGTGAATGATCTCAAGGCAGTTGGGATGACAGTCACCAAACAAACCATTGGTAACACAATACACCGCCATGGATTGAAATCCTGCAGTGCCCACAAGGTCCCCCTCCTCAAGAAGGCACATGTACAGGTCCATCTGAAGTTTGCCAATGAACATCTGAATGATTTAGAGAAGGATTGGTAGAAAGTGCTGTGGTCAGATGAGACCAAAACTGAACTCTTTGGCATTAACTCGAATCTCCATGTTTGGAGGAAGACAAATGGTGGCTATGACACCATCCCTACAGCCAAGCACGGAGGTGGAAACATTCTGCTTTGGGGCTGTTTCTCTGATAAAGGTACAGGCCGACTTTGCCGCATTGCCAATGGACGGGGCCACGTAATGTAAAATCTTGGATGAGAACCTTCTTCCCTCAGCCAGAACACTGAAGATGAGTTGTGGATGGGTATTCCAGCATGACAATGACCCAAAACATCCCGCCAAGGCAACAAAGGAGTTGCTCAAGAAGAAGATCATTAAGGTCATGGAGTGGCCTAACCAGTCTGCAGACCTTAATCCTATAGAAAATTTATGGAGGGAGCTGAAACTTCGAGTTGCCAAGTGAAAACCAAGAAACCTTTAATAATTGAGAGAAGTTCTGTAAAGAAGAGTGGACCAAAATGCCTCCTGAGATGTGAGAACCTGATCACCAACTACAAGAAACGTCTGACCTCTGTGATTGCCAACAAGGGTTTCTCCACCAAGTACCAAGTCATGTTTTGCTTGGGGATCAAATTCTTATTTTACTCACTGAACTACAACTCAGTTTATAACATTTATATCTTGTGTTTTTTCTTGATTTATGGCTGATATCGTGTCTCTATCATATAAAATACACCTATGATAAAAAATGATAGACCCTTCATTTCTTTGTAAGTGGGCGAACTTACACAATCTGCAAGGGATCAAATAATTATTTTCCCCACTGTAGAAAGATAGATAAATAGATAGATAGATCGAGACATAGATTGAGAGACAGACTGAACAATCCATAGATAAATGAATTGATAGCTATATAGATGGATTATAGACAGACAGATAGATACATAGATCAATCAATAGAAAGATAGATGGACAGATATATAGATCAATCAATAGATAGAGACATAGATTGAGAGACAGACTGAACAATCCATAGATAAATGAATTGATAGCTATATAGATGGATTATAGACAGATAGATAGATACATAGATCAATCAATAGAAAGATAGATGGACAGATAGATAGATCAATCAATAGATAGAGACATAGATTGAGAGACAGATTGACAGATAGATTGCTCAATTTATAGATAGATGGATTATAGATAGATAAATTGATCAATCAACAGATAGATAGATAATTAGATCACATTCAGTTGTAAATAGATAGAGACATAGATGGATTGATAGACATATAGATGGATTATAGATAGATGGTTGAAAGGTAGATGGACTGATAGACAGAAGGATAATAGGCAAATTCGATAGATAGATATGTTGTGGATAGATAGAGACAGATTGATCAATCCACAGCTAGATCAATTGATAGACATATAGATGGATTATAAATATATAGTTCAATGTCAGATTAATCAATTGACCTAAGATAGATAAGGTGTAGATGGATAGAAGCATAGATTGAGAGACAGGCTGACAAATAGATTGATTGATCAATTATTCTTGCGATGATAGGGCAGGCACATAAGGGAAGACAGATAGAGATATGATATATGTAGACAGATAGAATTGGTAAACAGAGAGCTATAGATATAGACAGACTGACAGATAGATAGATAGATAGATAGATAGATAGATAGATAGATAGATAGATAGATAGATAGATAGATAGATAGATAGATAGATAGAATAAGTATGGGATAGATAGATAGGTAGATAGATAGATAGATAGGTAGATAGGTAGATAGATAGATAGATAGGTAGATAGATAGATAGATAGACTGACAGATAGATAGATAGACTGACAGATAGATAGGTAGATTAATTGATTGATCAATTATTGGAGAGACGATAGATGGGTTAAGGCAGATAAAGGAAGACAGATAGAGATTTGATATACATAGACAGATATAATTGGTAAACAGGGAGCTATAGATATAGACAGACTGATTGATTGATCAATTATTAGAAAGACGATAGGGCAGATAGATGGGTTAAGGTAGATAGAGATAAGATATAAGTAGCTAGAATTGGTAAACAGAGATATATAGCTATGGACAGACAGACGTGGTGTACACAGCCGGGCTGATATATAGATAGGCGGATAGTTCTGCCATGGACAGACAGACGTGGTATACATAGCCGGGCGGATATATAGATAGGCGGATAGTTCTGCCATGGACAGACAGACGTGGTGTACACAGCCGGGGCGGATATATGGATAGGTGGATAGTTCTGCCATGGACAGACAGACGTGGTATACACAGCCGGGCGGATATATGGATAGGCGGATAGTTCTGCCATGGACAGACAGACGTGGTGTACACAGCCGGGCTGATATATAGATAGGCGGATAGTTCTGCCATGGACAGACAGACGTGGTGTACACAGCCGGGCGGATAAATAGATAGGTGGATAGTTCTGCCATGGACAGACAGACGTGGTGTACACAGCCGGGGCGTATATATGGATAGGCGGATAGTTCTGCCATGGACAGACAGACGTGGTGTACACAGCCGGGGCGTATATATGGATAGGCGGATAGTTCTGCCATGGACAGACAGACGTGGTGTACACAGCCGGGCTGATATATAGATAGGTGGATAGTTCTGCCATGGACAGACAGACGTGGTGTACACAGCCGGGGCGTATATATGGATAGGCGGATAGTTCTGCCATGGACAGACAGACAGACGTGGTGTACACAGCCGGGGCGTATATATGGATAGGTGGATAGTTCTGCCATGGACAGACAGACGTGGTGTACACAGCCGGGGCAGATATATATGGATAGATCCTCATCGCCTGCTAATAACACATACATTTTCTATGCCCTGTAATATTCTCCGGCACAGAATGACAATTAGTGGATTAGCCCCCAGGATCTGGCAAACACTGCAACTGGAATAATTGTATTTTGGAAAGGAACACATGATGCCCGGTCCCCTCTCCGGCTAATAACAAGGCTGGCATTGGACACTGATGGATAGCACCATTATGCTGGCTGTACCGGTGACGGGTCCACACCCCCCCCGGCTGCCACAGGCGATGGCGGAGAAATACTCGTCTGCCACAGCTACAGGTACCATGGTACTCAAGTCAAACTTCATATATGACACGGCGGTGGCGGTGGGGGGTGGGGGGGGGGCGTCTCTGGGCACACCAGGCTCCAGACACAGCAATATTCTAATTAATGCCAACATACCCACCTTGCCCAAAGCAGCTTTTTTTTTTTTTTTTTTTTTTAATATATATAATTATTTCTTTTTTTCTTCTTCCAACAAAGGGAGTAAAACATCCATATTCATAGAGACAGAGAGCTTCACACGCACACAGCAGACATCCCACCGAGTCATTAACCTGAGACACCAATCAGCATCACCTCCAAGTGCCCAGCCGCCGAGAACATCTGAAGACAGACGTATTACTGAGATAACTTCCACACCTAGCCTGGCATCATAGGCGGCCCCCTCCCCCCCCCCCCCCCAAAAAAAAAAAAAAAAAAAACACCCTCCGTCCAAAGACAGACCCCAATAATTGTCTCCGCAGACAGCCTGTTCCCTCAGGAGACACGTACTCCGTCTCCTCTACGCTGGACTCTATCACCTCGTTACATCCTACTAAACACACTGCGAGAATTACACACTGCTTCCACCCCAACACAAGCCTGAAATCCTCTGGGATCAGCAGAATCACTAAATATATCAAACAGATTTTACATTAAAAAAAAAAAATAATAATAATAATAATAATAATAAAAAATAATAATATATATATATATATATATATATATATATATATATATATATATATATATATATATATATATATATATATATATATATACACACACACATATATATATATTTTTTTTTTTTAGCAAGCTGAGTAAAAAAAAATAATAAAAAAAATAAACAAAAAAATTTCAATTTTCTGGCATGAGTAACTTTTTTCTTTTGCACACTTTGGAAAAAAAATAATATAGATTTAGTCACGACGTATAAACCTTCTACTCAAACTCACATAAACATTCTAATCAGACTCAAATAGAGCAGAAAAAAAATATTAAAAATACAGAAAATATTGAGCTGCTCCCCCAGCAACACCAGAACCCCCCCAAAAAAATTTGCTTTTTTTCAGGGACTGGCAACTTTTTTCTTAGAAATGTTCAGGATGTTGTCAACGTTTATTTGGAAACGAGGAGAGATTTTGGCAATTAGTTTGGGTGAAGAACAAAAAAAAAAAAGTCCCCAAATACAAATAGAATAATAAACACACAAAAGCTTGTTACCTTTACTAAAATGTCCATAGAACATTGTCACAAAAATAAAAAAAAGATCAGTAATGAGCTCGTTAATAACCAAGAATATTGTAAAAGGAGAAAAAAATACCGAAATGTATTGGCTTTTAAATAATTAAGCTCTGGTGAACTCTAGCTTATGTTACTCCTAACGTTTTAAATTCCACATACAATTGTAACTTATATTACTCTTAAAGTTAAATACATTTTTAATTTTTTACCTTAATTTTTTCTGAACGCTTTCTTATGTAACTCTTAAAGTTATATACATTTTGCATTTTTTTTCCTTATTTTTGATGAACTCTAGCTTATGTAACTCTGAAAGTTGAACATTTTTTTATTTTTGTCATAATTTTGCTGAACTCTAGCTTATGTCACTCTTAAATTTATATAACTTTTGCATTTTTTTCCTTAATTTTTGCTGAACTCTAGCTTATGTAAATATTAAAGTTACACATTTTGCATTTTTTTTATCATTATTTTTGCTGAACTCTAGCTTATGTTACTCCTAAAGTTTTACATTTCCCATGTTTTCCTTAATTTTTTTTGCTGAACTCTATCTTATATTAGTCCAAAAGTTTTAAATTTCCAATTTTTTCCTTAATTTTTTCCTGAGCTCTATCTTGTGTAACTCTTAAAGTTATATACATTCTGCATTTTTTTCCTTAATTTTTTGCTGAACTCTATCTTATAATACTCCTAAAGTTTTACATTTCCCATGTTTTTCTTAATATTTTTGCTGAACTCTATCTTATATTACTGGTAAAGTTTTAAATTTTCAATTTTTTCCTTAATTTTTGCGAAACTCTATCTTATGTAACTCTTAAAGTTATATACATCCTGCATTTTTTTCCATAATTTTTGCTGTATTCTAGCTTATGCTACCCCCAAAGTTATAAATATTACTTAAATTTATATACATTCTGGATTTTTTTTCCTAAATTTTTGCGAAACTCTATCTTATGTAACTCTTAAATTTATATACATTCTGCATTTTTTTTCCCATAATTTTTGCTGTATTCTAGCTTATGCTACCCCCAAAGTTATAAATATTACTTAAATTTATATACATTCTGCATTTTTTTTCCATAATTTTTGCTGTATTCTAGCTTATGCTACCCCCAAAGTTATTAATATTACTTAAATTTATATACATTCTGCATTTTTTTTCCATAATTTTTGCTGTATTCTAGCTTATGCTACCCCCAAAGTTATAAATATTACTTAAATTTATATACATTCTGCATTTTTTTCCCTAATTTTTGCTGAACTCTTATATTACTCCTAAAGTTTTAAATTTCAATTTTTTTCCTTAATTTTTTGCTGAACTTTATATTATGCAACTATTAAAGTTATATACATTCTGCATATTTTTTCCTTAATTTTTTTTCTGAACTCTATCTTATGCTACCCCCCAAAGTTATAAATACTTTTTTCCTCCTTCATTTTTGCTGATCTCTATCTTATACTACTCCTAAAGTTATAAAATTCACTTTTTTCCTCCTTCGTTTTTTTTTTAGCTGAACTCTACCTTTAAAGTTATGAATCTCAAATTTTTTTTTTTTATTCATTTACATTTTTTTTCCCTTAATCTTTAATTCTTTTTTTTACTATCACCCTAGAGCCTCAGGCAAACCTCACAAAGTTTGGCAGCAACTTGTTTTTGCCAAATGTCACTTTCCATTCCCTTCAAGGTAAATAAGGTAAGCTGACCATAAAAAAAAAGCAATTCAGAAGTAAACATGCAAAAAAACACAATAAATCCAAAAGCCAAAGTTCTATCAAGTTTTTTTTTTTCATAACTCCCAAAAAAAAATGTCAACAGCTTGCCAAAATGTTGTAAAAAATACAAACACAGTTGAAAGAGCTGCCAGTGCACCCCGGGAATTTTTTTTTTTTTTTTTAATGTCCTCCAAGGACACACTTCTTCCCCCACCTGCTGTTCCCAATGAAGACAAAAAAAAAGAAGAAAGACAAAAAATAAACCACTAAAAATGCTAAAAAATGAAAATCCCCTGGGCACCGTCTCTCCCTGAAACAAGTGCAAAGCACTTGGAGGCTTTTGGGCTGGGAGCCAGGATCCCTCCTGCTGTCTGCTGGAAAAAAGGCGAAAGAGACAGCGAGAGAGAAAGAGAGAGAGCGCACAGGACCGGGGCGAACACCGAGCTGATCCCTTTTAAAAAAAATCCAAAAAAAAAATAATCCAGATTCTCTCTTTCTCTCTTTTTTTTTTTTTTTTTCTCCTTCTTTTAAAACTGGCGGCCAAGCGTTAAAAACTCCAGTGCAAATCCACCTGCCAAACACAAACTTGTGTAAAGGCTCCCTCCCCAAATTCCTCTCTCCCCTTTTCCCCACCCCCTGTGGGGTGTACAAAGGCTGAAGAAACACACGGATCCTGCCAACACTCTTCAGAGAAAAAAAAAAAAAAGTATAAAAAAATGTATAAAAAAAAAAAAAAAAAAAAAAGAAAAAATGAAGCAACAAAACCTTTCCCAAAAAAAATTTTTTTTTCCTAAAAAAAAAAAAACGATGAAGACACACCAAACACATACACACACTGACAGCAATTGTGCGACTCCAAAAAAAAAAAAAAAATAAAAAAAAATAATAACTCCCCCTCCGCACACACACTCGCCGTTCCTCTACCACTGTCGACAGAGCGAGATAGGCTACGGAACGATTCCTACCTGCTGTGAATGCTAATCAGCCAGGAAGTCTCCTTTTTTTCCTCAAGACAGGGAACTGTATTCTTCCAAATTTATTAGAACCTCCTCCTCTTGCCTCTTTGTTAATAAAAAAAAATAAAAAAAAAATGTCCAAAAAAAAATACAAAAAAAATAAAAAAAAATTCCTTCTTTGTCACCCAAGTCCTGAGACTTCTTTAAAAAAAAAAAAAAATATATAAAAAAAAAAAAAAATATGGCTTCGGATGCTTTGCTTGTAGTGGTGATATTGATTGTGCGTCTGTGTCCCCCCCCCCCTCTCCCTCCCTCCCCTCCGCCTCTCTCCTGTCTCTGCCTCTTCTGAGTGGTCTATTGATAACTCCCCAGAGGCGCTGGGTCAGCCTGCCCGTAGGAAACCAGACACAATGCACAAATCTCCGAGTACCATACTGCCATCAGCAAGCAGACCACGTTTAGAGGGAGAGGAGGTATAAAAACAGAGCAAGAGACACACAGAGAGGCAGCGAGAGAGAGAGAGAGAGAGAGAGAGAGAAAAGACTGATTGAAAGAGGAGGGGAGGGAGAGACACACAGAGGCACAGACACTGCCAGTCAGGTTAATCATCCCTACTTTAATTAGCTGTTCAGCTTAGACATAAAACAATTGAATTTGAATGATCTGTCACCAGGCTCCACTGTACCCAAAGGAGGGGGGGGCGAGGGGGGGCAAAGGGGGGGGGGCGAGGGGGGGCGGCAAATATTACAGAATAAAAAAAAAAAAAAAAAGAAGGTCTGTTGGTGTCGTCTTGCGATAAGAAGAGCTTCTGCCTCTCTTCTTGGAATATCGTCACCGTTTATCTGACGAACGGGAAACTCGCAACTCAAGAGAAAAAAAAGTACAAATGTATAGCCGGAGGAGGAGGAGGGGAAAAAAAAGTTCCCCTCCGCCGTCTTACCATGAGAAGGAAAAAAAAAAAAAGGGAAACACGACGGCGGGACCCCCAACCCCCCCCCCTCCTGGGGAAAAGTGATCAGGCTGGGCGGCTGGTGACGGAGGAGACAGGACAGAGGAGGGGACCGCCGATAACCCCGCCGCGCTATGAGATGCAATATCATCACACTCCACGGAGGAGACACACACCGCCCCGGGGGGAGAGGGGGGGGGGGACAGGATCAGTGACCAGAGATAGATAGATAGAGTGATAGATAGATAGATAGATAGATAGATAGATAGATAGATAGATAGAATGATAGATAGATAGATAGATAGAATGATAGATAGAATGATAGATAGATATATAGATAGATAGATAGATAGATAGATAGATAGATAGATAGATAGATAGATAGATAGATCTGTAGATAGATAGATAGAATGATACATAGACACATCTATAGATAGATAGAATGGTAGATAGGTAGAATGATAGATAGATAGATACATAGATATGAATACAGAATGATAAATAGAAAGATAATACATATACATAATACACAGATAAATAGATAGGTTGATTTACTGATCAAATAATGATAGACACATAGCTAGATACTAGAAAAAGGGCAGATGGATGACACTTACTGATCAAATAGCGATAGATAGAAAGATAGATAGATGGATAGATAGATAGATAGCTAATAAAATAATGATAGCTAAATAGATACAGTAGATCGATAAATTTACTAATCAAATGCTGATACATAGATAGATAGATAATGGATGGGATGGGGGATAGATGGATAGATAAAAGGAATGGAGGATAGATAGATAATGGATGGATGGACGGATGGATGGGATGGGGGATAGATATAAAAGGAATGATGTAGAGATAGATAGATTTACTAATAAATTACTTATAGATAGATATATTGATGTACTAATCAAATCATGATTGATAGATAGCTAGATATAGACAGATAGATACATTTCCCAATCACATAATGATAGAGAGATAGATAGATTTACTAACCAGATGATGATGATAAATGGATAGATAGATAGATAGATAGATAGATAGATAGATAGATAGATAGATAGATAATGGGTGGATGGACAGACATATGGAAGAAATGGATTGACGGATGGATGGAAGGAATGGATAATAGATAGATTAATAGATATATAGATAGATAGAAAACTAATAAAATAATGATAGCTAGATAGATACAGTAGATCAATAAATTTACTAATCAAATGCTGATAGATAAATAGATTTACCAACTAATGATGTAGAGATAGATAGATTTACTAATCAATTACTTATAGATAGACATATTGATGTACTAATGAAATGATTGATAGAGATAGACAGATAGATAGATTTATTCATCAAAATAATGATAGATAGATAGATAGATAGATAGATAGATAGATAGATAGATAGATAGATAGATAGATAGATAGTGGGTGTATGGACAGACATATGGAAGAAATGGATTGATGGAAAGATGAAAGGAATGGATGATAGATAGATTAATAGATGGATAGATAGATGGATAAAGGATGGAAGGATGGGATGGCATGGGGGATAGATAGATAGAAAAATAATAAAATAATGATAGCTAGATAGATACAGTAGATCAATAAATTTACTAATCAAATGCTGATAGATATATAGATTTACCAATCAACTAATGATGTAGAGATAGATAGATTTACTAATCAATTACTTATAGATAGATATATTGATGTACTAATCAAATCATGATAGATAGATATAGAAAGATAGATAGAATTATTCATCAAATAATGATAGAGAGATAGATACATTTATTATTCAGATGATGCTGATGATAAATGGATAGATAGATAGCTAGATAGATAGATAGATAGATAGATAGATAGATAGATAGATAGATAGTAAACAAAAATATATGTTATAGCTACATAACTATGTCAGGCAGATTAATACAGATAGAAATATAGTTGAAAAAATAATATTATAAAGAAATAATGATGTTCATTATAATAATTTATAGATTTAGAGATATTAAGTTGAAAGGTCAATAACAACTACAAATAAATAGATAGAAAGAATCTAATTTGATCAAGAAATGATAGATATAGAAATAGTTAGATATGTAGACAGATAAAGATAAACATAAGACAGTTCTAGATATTAGACAGACAGATGGACAAATAACTGATATTAGGCAGAGTACCGGATATGATATGAAATACGACGTCTGTCCTATAAGATGATAGATAGAATTATTGATAACAGATTGATAGGTTATGGAGTTAGTAATATCAACCTTATAAGCCAGGTAGATAACATGGTTTATATGATGATAGATAGGAGATGGGCAGAGATAAGAATTAGTAATTATTGGAGACAGACAAGATACATTTGCTATAGATTGATCAATCTGAAAAAGGATAGATAGATAGATAGACCAATCTATTGATATTAAGATAGATGAAGATATATATATATATATATATATATATATATATATATATATATATATATATATATATATATATACACAGATGATAATATAAAGCAGATAGAGAATGATTTTGATAACATATTTAAAGAAGTCCAGAATGTTATAATAGGGATGAAGATTGGGGGGGGGGGGGACACAAATGTAGAATCTTTCCCTATAAAAAGAGGCAATGTGGGGTGTATATACTGTACAGTGTATATAGAAGGGTGGGGTGTATATAATGTACAGTGTATATAGAAGGGTGGGGTGTATATAATGTACAGTGTATATAGAAGAAGGGTGGGGTGTATATAATGTACAGTCTATATAGAAGAAGGGTGGGGTGTATATACTGTACAGTGTATATAGAAGAATGGTGGGGTGTATATAGTGTACAGTGTATATAGAAGGGTGGGGTGTATATAGTGTACAGTGTATATAGAAGGGTGGGGTGTATATACTGTACAGTGTATATAGAAGGGTGGGGTGTATATAGTGTACAGTGTATATAGAAGAATGGTGGGGTGTATATAGTGTACAGTGTATATAGAAGGGTGGGGTGTATATAGTGTACAGTGTATATAGAAGAATGGTGGGGTGTATATAGTGTACAGTGTATATAGAAGGGTGGGGTGTATATACTGTACAGTCTATATAGAAGAATATTGGGGTGTATATACTGTACAGTGTATATAGAAGGGTGGGGTGTATATAGTGTACAGTGTATATAGAAGGGTGGGGTGTATATAGTGTACAGTGTATATAGAAGGGTGGGGTGTATATAATGTACAGTCTATATAGAAGAAGGGTGGGGTGTATATAATGTACAGTGTATATAGAAGGGTGGGGTGTATATAATGTACAGTCTATATAGAAGGGTGGGGTGTATATACTGTACAGTGTATATAGAAGGGTGGGGTGTATATAGTGTACAGTGTATATAGAAGGGTGGGGTGTATATACTGTACAGTGTATATAGAAGGGTGGGGTGTATATAGTGTACAGTGTATATAGAAGAATGGTGGGGTGTATATAGTGTACAGTGTATATAGAAGGGTGGGGTGTATATACTGTACAGTGTATATAGAAGAATATTGGGGTGTATATACTGTACAGTGTATATAGAAGGGTGGGGTGTATATACTGTACAGTGTATATAGAAGGGTGGGGTGTATATAATATACAGTCTATATAGAAGGGTGGAGTGTATATACTGTACAGTGTATATAGAAGGGTGGGGTGTATATAGTGTACAGTGTATATAGAAGGGTGGGGTGTATATAGTGTACAGTGTATATAGAAGGGTGGGGTGTATATAGTGTACAGTCTATATAGAAGGGTGGGGTGTATATAGTGTACAGTGTATATAGAAGGGTGGGGTGTATATAGTGTACAGTGTATATAGAAGGGTGGGGTGTATATACTGTACAGTGTATATAGAAGGGTGGGGTGTATATAGTGTACAGTGTATATAGAAGGGTGGGGTGTATATACTGTACAGTGTATATAGAAGGGTGGGGTGTATATAATGTACAGTGTATATAGAAGGGTGGGGTGTATATAGTGTACAGTGTATATAGAAGGGTGGGGTGTATATACTGTACAGTGTATATAGAAGGGTGGGGTGTATATAATGTACAGTGTATATAGAAGGGTGGGGTGTATATAGTGTACAGTGTATATAGAAGGGTGGGGTGGATATACTGTACAGTGTATATAGAAGGGTGGGGTGTATATAGTGTACAGTGTATATAGAAGGGTGGGGTGTATATACTGTACAGTGTATATAGAAGGGTGGGGTGTATATAATGTACAGTGTATATAGAAGGGTGGGGTGTATATATTGTACAGTGTATATAGAAGGGTGGGGTGTATATATTGTACAGTGTATATAGAAGGGTGGGGTGTATATACTGTACAGTGTATATAGAAGAATGGTGGGGTGTATATTATAATCCTGGGCGATGTGCCGTACGATCACACATGTAACGATTGTTATGTAGGTTAATCCCCCCGTAATGATCTCACACTCAGGGCTCCTCTGTCCTCCATACAATGTATTTATGGTGATGAAATCAGATATAAACCCCCCCCCGGAGGAGCACAGAATGGAGAGTGGGAGTTCTTCTTATAGACGGGGATTTCATGACACAGCTGTGTTATCAGGAACATTGTCCAATCAGAGACATTCTCCATGACACCCAGCTGGGACAGATAGGGGACTAAACAAGGTGATGTGTACAGTGCCTGGAAAAAGTATTCACACCCTTTGATACTTTCCACATTTTGTCATGTTACAACCCAAAAACGTAAATGTATTTTATTGGGATTTTATGTGATAGACCAACACAAAGTGGCGCATAATTGTGAAGTGGAAGGAAAATTATAAATGGTTTTCAACATTTTTTACAAATAAATATGTGAAAAGTGTGGGGGGGCATTTGTATGGCGCCCCCCGGAGTCAATACTTTGTAGATCCGCCTTTCTCTGCAATTACAGTTGCAAGTCTTTTTGGGGATGTCTCTACCAGCTTTGCACATCTAGAGAGGGAAATTTTTGCCCATTCTTCTTCTTTACAAAATATCTCAAGCTCTGTCAGATTGGATGGAGAGCGTCTGTGAACAGCAATTTTCAAGTCTTGCCACAGATTCTCAATGTGATTTAGGTCTGGACTGTGACTGGGTCATTCTAACACATGAATATGCTTTGATCTAAACCATTCCATTGTAGCTCTGGCTGTATGTTTCGGGTCGTTGTCCTGCTGGAAGGTGAACCCCCAGTCTCAAGTCTTTTTCAGACTCTAACAGGTTTTCTTCTAAGATTGTCCTGTATTTGGCTCCATCCATCTTCCCATAAACTCTGACCAGTTTCCCTGTCCCTGCTGAAGAAAAGCATCCCCACCACATGATGCTGCCACCACCATGTTTCACGGTGGGGATGGTGTGTTCAGGGTGATGTGCAGTGTTAGTTTTCCCCCCACACATAGCATTTTGCTTTTAGGCCAAAAAGTTCACTTTTGGTCTCATCTGACCAGATCACCTTCTTCCACATGTTTGCTCCCCTCCCCCACATGGCTTCTCACAAACTGCAAATGGGACTTCTTATGACTTTCTTTCTCCAATGTCTTTCTTCTTGTCACTCTTCCATAAAGGGCAGATTTGTGGAGAACACGACTAATAGTTGTCCTGTGGACAGACTCTCCCCCCTGAGCTGTGGATCTCTGCAGCTCCTCCAGAGTTCCCATGGGCCTCTTGGCTGCTTCTCTGATGAATGCTCTCCTTGCCCGGCCCGGTCAGTTTAGGTGGACGGCCATGTCTTGGTAGGTTTGCAGTTGTGCCATTCTCTTTCCATTTTCGGATGATGGATTGAACAGAGCTCCGTGAGATGTTCAAAGCTTGGGAGATTTTTTTATAACCTAACCCTGCTTTATACTTCTCCACAACTTTATCCCTGACCTGTCTGGTGTGTTCCTTGGCCTTCATGATGCTGTTTGTTCACTAAGGTTCTCTAACAAACCTCTGAGGGCTTCACAGAACAGCTGTATTTAAACTGGGATTAAATTACACACAGGGGGACTCTATTTACTAATTAGGTGAGTTCTGAAGGCAATTGGATCCACTAGATTTTAGTTGGGGGTATCAGAGTAAAGGGGGCTTAATACAAATGCCCCCCCACACTTTTCACATATTTATTTGTAAAAAAAAATTTGAAAAACATTTATAATTTTCCTTCCACTTCACAATTATGGTGCCACTTTGTGTTGGTCATAAAATTCCAGTAAAATATATTTACGTTTTTGGGTGTAACATCACAAAATGTGGAAATTTTCAAGGGGTGTGAATACTTTTTCAAGGCACTGTATATATCCTTCCATACACAGCTTAAAGGCAAAATTGTGAAATGAAGCCTTGAAATATTCACAGTGAACAGATCTCCAGTTTTTCATCCAATGTTATGGTGTGCCAACCCCGCCCCACTCCTCCCTCTGCAACAATCTGGTTGGTCCGGGAACACCAAACGCTGACCCAGAATTCCCAGCCACACCCAGTGTATGCTCCTTGAGAGAGTTAAGTTGCGCAGCATAGAATCATGTGACAAGAAATGTCAGACCCACCCACGAGGATCTTGTAGCAGCACTGAGTGCAAGTGGATTGCATACAGTTATGGTAGCTGGTTCTGACTTTAGCAGAGCTGAAGAACCACTGATGGCTGTACAGGAAGTACTGTACATGTATGACAATAAACATCTAAACACGTGTCATAACATCGGCCGTGTGAATGAAACGCCTCTGACTTCTATTCCTCCATAGCTGAGACTTGTACGATTTCCGGGTAACGGCTCGTTGTTTCCTCCCTCCCCGCTTTGAAGAGCAGAAAAATCTCCATTAGACTGTAAATGTCCTGTACTAGAAATGGCGGCTTCCTCCATAGATACAGTGGAGGAGCGACGTAGCCACCCAGGGACAGGACGAGTGTTATTCATAGGATAACCAGGGGAATATGAAGCAAAAGAACTTGGAAAAAGAAGACTAGCGCAGCCGCCACACCAAGAACTAGTAAGCCTCAATATGTTAAACGTTTGGTTTTGGGTTCAGATACACTTCAAGATGGACAACATCTACTACTTTAGGTGATCTAGTGCCCACACCTTACTTCTGCTTCCAGGAATAAAAACTTGACAGAAGGTGTAACCCTTCCCCCTACTATATTCAAAAATGAAAAGAAAAAAAAAAGCGGAGCAGGTGGGGGACATCATTTACTGGAACCGATCCCTTGTGCTTTCCTCCTGCAGCAGCTGACAGTCGGCTTCTCCTCCTCTTCCTCTTGTCAGCTTTCAGCGGCTGCAGGAGGAAAATACAGGTGACTGGTTCCAGTAAAAGCCGCCACCGCAGCCCTTCCTGTCCAGGTTCTTCTTTTTTTGCTGCCCGGGCCCCTCTGTGTTCTCCCCTGGTCCCCCCCCCCCTTTGCAGTGTTGTTGGCTTCCCCTCCTCTCCCTCCTTCCGCCTGCTGTGGGGGGGATCGTTTCAGTATAGCATTTATTGGCCCCTTCCTTTTCTGAATTAACATGGTAGCTCCCACTCACTGTGTTCATTCATAACTGAAGCATGGTAAACTATGCTTCAGTTTGTGAATGAACAGGGAGACTGTGTAGAGCTCTTCCTGTTCATTCATTCTGTGCAGCTGAGACTGCAGAGATGGAGGTTGAAAACTGTGTCCTCAATCTCTGTTCCCTGTCTCAAAAGTCAGATATCAGGGGTCTGTTTAGATCCCTGATATTTTATCGAAGCCCCCAACAGGGCTGTTTAAAGAAAATAGTAATAAATAAAAAATATAAAAAATGCATTTGTAAAAAATAATGAAAAATAAAATTGTAAAATATAATAAAAAAATAAAAATGAAAAACTACTGACACGGTCCTCTGCTCTACCGACACCGTCCACTTCTCTACCGACACCGTCCTCTGCCCTACCAACATACTGACACCGTCCACTGCTCTACCGACACCGCCCACTGCCCTACCGACACCGTCCACTGCCCTACCGACACCATCCACTGACATACCGACACCATCCACTGCCCTACCGACACCGCCCACTGCCCTACCGACACCGTCCACTACCCTACCGACACCGCCCACTGCCCTACCGACACCGCCCACTGCCCTACCGACACCGCCCACTGCCCTACCGACACCGCCCACTGCCCTACCGACACCGTCCACTGCCCTACCGACACCATCCACTGACATACCGACACCATCCACTGCCCTACCGACACCGCCCACTGCCCTACCGACACCGTCCACTACCCTACCGACACCGCCCACTGCCCTACCGACACCGCCCACTGCCCTACCGACACCGCCCACTGCCCTACCGACACCGCCCACTGCCCTACCGACACCGCCCACTGCTCTACCGACACCGTCCACTGCTCTACCGACACGTCCACTGCTCTACCGACACCGTCCACTGCCCTACCGAAACCATCTACTGCTCTACCGACACGTCCACTGCCCTATATTATATAGCGGCGTTAGGTAGGTATTTCTTATATTATATAGCGGCGTAAGGTAGGTATTTCTTATATTATATAGCGCCGTTAGGTAGGTATTTCTTATATTATATAGCGTTGTTAGGTAGGTATTTCTCATATTATATAGCGTTGTTAGGTAGGTATTTCTCATATTATATAGCGTTGTTAGGTAGGTATTTCTTATATTATATAGTGGCGTTAGGTAGGCATTTCTATATTATATAGCGATGTTAGGTAGGTATTCCTTATATTATATAGCAGCGTTAGGTAGGTATTTCTTATATTATATAGCGGAGTTAGGTAGGTCGCGGTGCACTTCAGAGTTGATCTGTGCTCGGAAGAATAGGAGTGTTGTGAGCCTCCCTGCATTTCCTCTCCTCTCACACAACGTCTGTGCCATCGCCGGGCATCCATCAACCCAGCTTTACATCCTCCCGCAGTAACAAGCTCCCAATTGTTCACTTTTCACCACTATTTATATATTTATGCAGCATAATCAACTTCTCCGTGACCCCGTCCCCTCCCAGGAGGCCCAACAATGCCATAGCAGTGCCCCCGCCGGCTGCGACGCCCCCTTCTCATACTGTTTAGCCCTATTGTACCCGGGCAATCATTATATTACAGCTCTATAGTCGTACAGACGGCGGGGCAGAGATCATGTTATAGGCAGAGGTCATCACACCAAAAAACATTAAAGGAGAGCTCCGACCCCCCCCCCAAAAAAAAAAAAAGACACAGCTGAAAAAGTTGGATAGGATCTGTATTTATCGGTCACCCTAAAACAAGAAGTGCCCTTTAGGGACATTCATGGCAGGATCACCAACATGGCTTTCAATGAAATTTAAAAATGTTGAAATAGTCTTCTGAAATCATAATAAAGTAAAACTGTAGGGAAAAAAAAATAAAAATAAAAATTAGCGAAGAGGCAGGATTCTTATTGCAGAAGAGACGTACTATGTCTCCCCTGCATTTAGGATTCTTACCTGCCTGTCCGCCCCGTACACCGATCTGTGCATGTGCAGCTCAGTGGATCATTCTGCTGAGATGAAGGAACTTCTATGCATGTGTGGGAGTGACGTCCTCCTAACCCGGCCAATGAAAACGGCCGATGCTCAGTATCCAGAAGCAGAGCGGCTGGAAATGTCAGCGGCCAGCAGGGAGCTCTGGTATACGGCATCTCTGGAGTGAAGGTGAGTATAGTACTGCTTTAGCATGGTAAAGCTTATATGAGATTATGGCAATATTCTCATACCTAATGTTTAATGATATAGGATTATATATTATTATATAATGTATATACAACTCTAAATAGTATATATGACAGTTATTATTATTTATAAAATATTGTATACAATATAAATATATAACATTTTTATTATTCCTATTATTATATATATATATAAAAAATATTGTATACAACCTATATTATTATTATCATTATATATATTATTGAAATTATATATTACTATTATTATATACTATTAGATAATATATACAATATTATATACAGCCTCTTTATATTTATATTATCTTATCTATTTATTTATTATTATTTTTTATTTATTTATCTAATTTATATTTTTATATTATCTATCTATCTATCTATCTATCTATCTATCTATCTATCTATATATATATATATATATATATATATATATATATATATATATTTTTTTTTTTTTTTATATATATATTTATATATTATATAAAATATTATATACACAGCCTATATAATTATATATATTACTATTATTATATATTATCATATAATATATACAATATTATATACAGTATATATTATTATGTATATAAGTGGGCAAGTTTGGAGAAGACAAAAAGTGGTCGAGTTTGGAGAAGACAAAAAGTGGTCGAGTTTGGAGAAGACAAAAAGTGGTCGAGTTTGGAGAAGACACAAAGTGGGCAATTTTGGAGAAAAGAAAAAGTGAGCAAGTTTGGAGAAGACACAAAGTGGGCAATTTTGGAGAAAAGAAAAAGTGAGCAAGTTTGGAGAAGACAAAAAGTGAGCAAGTTTGGAGAAGACACAAAGTGGGCTAGTTTTGAGAAGACAAAAAAGTGGGCAGGTTTGAAGAAGACACAAAGTGGGCAAGTTTGGAGAAGCCAAAAAGTGGGCTAGTTTTGAGAAGACAAAAAAGTGGGCAAGTTTGGAGAAGACAAAAAGTGAGCAAGTTTGGAGAAGACAAAAAGTGGGCTAGTTTTGAGAAGACAAAAAAGTGGGCAGGTTTGAAGAAGACACAAAGTGGGCAGGTTTGAAGAAGACACAAAGTGAAAAAGGAAAACTATAGCTCTGCTTTCAATAAAAAGTGTAAGGCTCGGTTCACATGCGAGCGGCTCCCAGCAGGGGGTCCGGTGTGTACTGGTTCATCATTTCAGGTCCGATTTCAGCCCTAATTTTGGGCTGAATTCTGACCTGAAACGGACCAAAAGACGCACAGCGTTTTTGTGCAAAACGCACCGGACCCGCTGCGGAGATCTGTGAACCGGTTCCATAGAGAGCCAGTCAAAATCTCCTGCTGTTGCGAATTGGAGGCGGAGATCCCGCCTCCAATTCATCTCCACATCCAATTCGCAATAGTGTGAACCTGGCATTAAAGAGAAGTATGTTTTTTTTTTTCTTTTTTAGACCGATGCTGCAGCTGTCCCCCGCCATCTCTGCACTGAGAAACGAGCCACCAAACATCACCAATGGCTCGGTTCTCACAGATCCCTGAGAGGAGAGCTGCTGACTGTCAGTCAGCGTCTCTCCAGCTCTGCTTCTCCACACTCATTGGAGCGCTGAGCTGTGGAGGGGCGGGGAGAGGCTGTCTCAGCGTCACGCTGAGACAGCCATAAATCAAGGCAGCTGGGGGATCCAGACTCGGGAAGTCGGGATGACACGTTGTGTAAACTGATGGCAGTGACGCCAGCGGAGAGCGGACTTCAGACTGTTTGCTGAAAACGGGTCAGAGGAGTTCAAAACGAATTGCACTCCTGTGACCCGTAGGAGAAGCCCAGCCAAACAAGCTCAGGCTGGACTTCTCCTTTAAACAAGTATAATTTCCCTTTAAATATAAAGCTGCGAATGGGTGGGCAGTTCTCTCACGCATGGTGTGTTTTGTTGGCTGTGGGTGGTTGGGGAGGGAGCCCAAAGGTGGGCAAGTTGGAGTAAGCAGTAACTGTTATGCCCCGTACACACGGTCGGACTTACCGACGGGAAATGTTCGATGTGAGCTTGTTGTCGGAAAGTCCGACCGCGTGTAGGCTCCATCGGACATTTGCTGTCGGAATTTCCGGCCACAAATGTTTGAGAGCTGGCTCTAAAATTTTCTGCCAACTTCACTTTGTTATTCGGAAATTCTGATTGTGTGTACACAAGTCCGACGCACAAAAGTGCTCGGAATCAAGCAGAAGGAGCCGCACTGGCCATTGAACTCCCTTTTTCTCAGCTCCTCACACTTCTTGTACCTCACCGCGTTCCCACGTTCGTAATTGTTGGCCAACATTTGTGTGACCGTGTGTATGCAAGACCAGTTGGAGCCAACATCCTTCGAACAAAAATCCACGGTTTTGGTTGTCGGAAAGTCCCATCGTGTGCACGGGGCATTAGAGAAGACAAAAAAAACAACAGACTAGTAGAAGAGAGGCCAAGGTTCACTAGTTGCACACCACACTGGTCTGCAGCATGCGTCCTGGAGGTGCTCATCCCTAGAGATGAGGGCGCTGCTTCCAGGGCCCATGACCCTTTGGGGAGGGAGCCCAAAGGTGGGCAAGTTGGAGTAAGCAGTAACTGTTATGCCCCGTACACACGATCGGACTTACCGACGGGAAATGTTCGATGTGAGCTGTGTTCTAGCCCTGTCTATGTTTATTCATCAATGTTTTCACCCAAGATTCACGTATTTTTCAATTGAATTAAACTGTGGGAAAAATCTTTGGAATATAATAATATTAATGTAATAATGACATCATTCTACAGGTGTGGATGCACAATTTTAACGATTTCGGGTATTTGCCTTATAAAAAAACAGGAAAACTTTAGTTCTGCTTTCAATAAAACAATTATAGTTTCCCTTTAAAACAAGCATTGTTGAAGTATGTCAATGCAGGCCAAGAACTGTCTATTCACACCGAAAAAACAGAAAGGCCCGTGGTCGTTAGCCGTGGTCGTTGGGTGGTTGAGGCTGTGGTCGTTAGCCCGTGGTCGTTGGGTGGTTGAGGCTGTGGTCGTTAGCCCGTGGTCGTTGGGTGGTTGAGGCTGTGGTCGTTAGCCCGTGGTCGTTGGGTGGTTGAGGCCTCGGGACGGGCCGCTTCCTCTCCCTTCTTCTGCGAGGTGATGTGAGGTTTCTCCCTTTGAGTCGGTGCAATGTAGCAGATAAGACGGATCTCTGTAGCCCGGGGGGTTTCCTGAGGGCCGCTGCAGACCAGCGTTCTGATCACTTACACCGAAGCCTTGCCTGCCATCGCCTGAGGTCTCCCCGAGCTCTGAATTGCCACTTCACAGGGGCTGCCACACGGCTGACATAATGGAGCTCAGGGGTCTCTCCCCCCGCCCCTCTTATCCCTGCCTGTAAGGACATCTGGCAGCTGGGATTTGTACTCTTTCCGAGCTCTTCGCGGTGGAATATGTTATACGTCCTCTGGTGAATTTGTCTCTCTCATTCCCATTCAGTGCCGCGCGCTGATGATCTTATTAAGAAAAGAGCAGCGTACGGCATTGTAAACTTCAACTCTACCTGCCATCTTGTGAGAGGAGCCAATAGAAAGCCCAGCATTTCACCAGGAGCTGGCGGGAGCTCGCCGATATTGAGTTAGGGGGGGGACCTTTACCGAGCTCGCCCATTTTTCATTTTATTTGTAGAAATAAATTTATGTAGAAATTTGTAGAGAGTTTGGCTTTAATTACAGTCTTTATTTCCTCTGGGGAGATTCACCTCTACTTCCTGTTCCTGTAAACATACAGGAAGTGAGGAGAATTCTCCCCAACCGGGATACAGACTGGAATAAAAGCCCAAACTTACAACCCTTCCCTCTCTTTTACCAAAAAAAAAAATATCAAGTTTTGCCTGAATTTGGGTTTCCACAATTCTAAATTGTAATCCTTAATTTAAAGTTCTTTGAGGAAAGCGGGAACACCTCATAATGGGCACAGCGGGTGTACAGACCCAATAATTCAGTCTAGAGATGGTGGGAACCCCTCATAATGGGTACAGCAGGTGTACAGACCCGGGAACTCAGCACAGGGATGGTGGGAACCCCTCATAATGGGCACAGCAGGTGTACAGATCCGGGAACTCAGCACAGGGATGGTGAGAACCCCTCATAATGGGCACAGCGGGTGTACAGACCCGGGAACTCAGCACAGGGATGGTGAGAACCCCTCATAATGGGCACAGCGGGTGTACAGATCCGGGAACTCAGCACAGGGATGGTGGGAACCCCTCATAATGGGCACAGCAGGTGTACAGACCCGGAAACTCAGCACAGGGATGGTGGGAACCCCTCATAATGGGCACAGCAGGTGTACAGATCCGGGAACTCAGAACAGGGATGGTGAGAACCCCTCATAATGGGCACAGCGCATGTACAGACCCGGGAACTCAGCACATGGATGGTGGGAACCCCTCATAATGGGCACAGCGGGTGTACAGATCCGGGAACTCAGCACATGGATGGTGGGAACCCTCATAATGGGCACAGCGGGTGTACAGACCCGGGAACTCAGCACAGGGATGGTGGGAACCCCTCATAATGGGCACAGCAGGTGTACAGACCCGGAAACTCAGCACGGGGATGGTGGGGACCCCTCATAACGGGCACAGCGGGTGTACAGACCCGGGAACTCAGCACGGGGATGGTGGGAACCCCTCATAATGGGCACAGCGGGTGTACAGACCCGGGAACTCAGCACAGGGATGGTGGGGACCCCTCATAATGGGCACAGCGGGTGTACAGACCCGGGAACTCAGCACGGGGATGGTGGGGACCCCTCATTTTGGGCACAGCAGGTGTACAGACCCAGGAACTCGGCACAGGGATGGTGGGAACCCCCCTTATTATGGGCACAGCAGGTGTACAGACCCGGAAACTCAGCACGGGGATGGTGGGGACCCCTCATAACGGGCACAGCAGGTGTACAGACCCGGAAACTCAGCACGGGGATGGTGGGGACCCCTCATAACGGGCACAGCGGGTGTACAGACCCGGGAACTCAGCACGGGGATGGTGGGAACCCCTCATAATGGGCACAGCGGGTGTACAGACCCGGGAACTCAGCACAGGGATGGTGGGGACCCCTCATAATGGGCACAGCGGGTGTACAGACCCGGGAACTCAGCACGGGGATGGTGGGGACCCCTCATTTTGGGCACAGCAGGTGTACAGACCCAGGAACTCGGCACAGGGATGGTGGGAACCCCCCTTATTATGGGCACAGCAGGTGTACAGACCCGGAAACTCAGCACGGGGATGGTGGGGACCCCTCATAACGGGCACAGCAGGTGTACAGACCCGGAAACTCAGCACGGGGATGGTGGGGACCCCTCATAACGGGCACAGCGGGTGTACAGACCCGGGAACTCAGCACGGGGATGGTGGGAACCCCTCATAATGGGCACAGCGGGTGTACAGACCCGGGAACTCAGCACAGGGATGGTGGGGACCCCTCATAATGGGCACAGCGGGTGTACAGACCCGGGAACTCAGCACGGGGATGGTGGGGACCCCTCATAATGGGCAAAGCGGGTGTACAGACCTGGAAATAGAGACCCTAAAAGATAGAAAGAACCGTCAGGTGATTTAAACTGGAAACTATAAGGGGGTTTGGTCAGTTTATTGTAATGTAGAAGACATAATCCATTCATTTAAAAGGAGTGAACCTGAGAAAAGCTTCTTCCTAATTAAAGTGACACCTTTTCCTTCTCCTGATTACTTACTGCCTTCTACTCTTCAATTATTTTTTTTTTTTTTTCACGGCTACATTACAAATTTCCATTTGGAGTCTAAGCTACAGAAAAGAGTATCCCTATAATTGGACAGTACGGGGAAACAAAATGAGTTGATTTAAGTATCTTTACTAAGGGGTCCTTAAAGTGGACCTGTCCTGACCCCGCAGAGCTCTGTCACCGTCAGGTTGTACAGATCGAACGTAAAAACCTGCTCTGAAATATCGACTCCCGTAGACCAGGCAGAGACTTGCGGCATGCCTGCGCATATGTTGGGCCACCTGGGCATTCACAGACACAGCGCGGCCCTCTGCCAGGAAACCGAACAACGTTTCTGCGCATGCGCTGGACCCCTCCATCTACCTCCTGGGAGAAGTGATATAGAAATCCCAGGAGGCTGTGTTGCAGGGTTGCGCGCATGCGCACGAACGTCACAATGGATCACAGTGCGTTCCACAGCATTCCTGTGAGTCTGTGCCTGTAAACTGAAACACACCGTTTCTGCGCATGCGCTGGATCCCGCCATCTACCTCCGGGGAGAAGTGATGCAAAAATCCCAGGAGGCTGTGTTGCAGGGTTGTGTGCATGCGCACGAACGTCACAATGGATCACAGCGCGACCCACAGCATTCCTGTGAGTCTGTGCCTGTAAACTGAAACACACAGTTTCTGCGCATGCGCTGGATCCCGCCATCTGCCTCCGGGGAGGAGTGATGTAAAAATCCCAGGAGGCTGTGCTGCAGGGTTGCGCGCATGCACACGAACGTCACAATGGATCCCAGAGTGACCTACAACATTGCTGTGCGCCTGTCCCTGTAAACTAAAACGCACAGTTTCTACACATGCGCTGGATCCCGCCATCTACCTCCGGGGAGGAGCGATGTAAAAATCTCAGGGTGCAGTTCGCAGGGCTACGCGCATGCGCAGGAACACTACAATGAGTGCCAGAGTGACCCACAGCATTACTGTGCGTCTGTGAACTGAAACACAGAGTTGCTGCGCATGCGCTGGATCCCGACATCTGCCTCCGGGGAGGATTGTATGTAAAAATCCCAGGATACTCTTTGCAAGGTTGCGCGCATGCGCAGGGAACGCCGCAATGGATTGTGATCCACAGCATTTCTGTGCAGGTACCTCATCCTTGTGAAGGTGAGAATGATGGATCTTGAACTTTAGGGGAAAAAAAATTGTGTTATTATGAGGAGGGAGGGAGGGGGGGTAGGCTTTGGGGGGGGGGGGGTTCCACCTTTTCTTAAAGTCAAACCCGAACACTTTAGCGGCGCACAGCAATCTTTTTTATAGTATAAATTATATATATATTTTGCAATTAAATAAAATTTCTAATCAAATGAAGTTAATCACAAGAGTCCCTTTTTACATCAGAGTCCACAGAGTTCACCTTTTACATCTGAACTCACAAAGTTCCCTTTCACTGTAAGGGAGGACTCTGCAGACTCTGATGTAAGGGAGGACTCTGCAGACTCTGATGTAAGGGGGGACTCTGCAGACTCTGATGTAAGGGGGGACTCTGCAGACTCTGATGTAAGGGGGGACTCTGCAGACTCTGATGTAAGGGAGGACTCTGCAGACTCTGATGTAAGGGAGGACTCTGCAGACTCTGATGTAAGGGAGGACTCTGCAGACTCTGATGTAAGGGAGAGCTTTGGGGACTCTGACATAAGGGATTCTCTGGAAACCCTGATCTAAGGGGGAACACTGAGAACTCTGATGAGGCGGCAACCCTGGGGGCAACATAAAAAAAAAAGGGTAAAAGTTTACGTCAGCTGCAAAATAAAAAGGGCAAGGGGTGTCGGGGGGAAAAGGTGAAATCTTGCATCAGATTTTAGACACGTGCAATTCGTTTAGTTCCAAACTTGTTTTTTAACGGATTTTGGCATTTTTCCAATTTCTGGAAATTCGGAAATTGGAAAATCTCGGAAATTGGAAAATTGAAAAATTCGATATTTCGGAAATTCGGATGTTCGGAAATTCGGAAGTTTGGAAATTCGACATTTTGGAAATTATGAAATTCGAAAATTCGGAAATCTAAAAATAAGAATGAAAATCTGAAAAATGCAAAAGAAAGAAAATCAGTAAAATTCGAAATAATAACTAATTGATAATAACTATTAAATTTTAGGTATTGGAATTTCCTTTCAAATTTGGCTGCTAGTGAACGTAGCAAGTAAGAATTTATCAGAAGTTACGAATTATCTGAAAATAACGAATGCCGTGTCTAAAAGAATGGAACGTGACGATCTAATAATAATAAATAACAATAATAATAAAACCTTTTTATTATTATTATTTATTATTAATTTGTTCCATTCCATGTGTTTAGATGCGGCATTCGTTATTTCGTAACTTCAGATAAATTTGTATTTGTTACGTTCACAAACAGCCAAATTTGAAAGGAAATTCCAATACCTAAAATTTAATAGTTAGTCATTATTTCAAAATGTTACTTTCTTTTTTTCAGATTATTGCATTTTCGAATTTCTGAATTTCTGAATTTTCAAATTTTCGAAAAAAGCAAAAAAATGAATAAAACGAAAACAAATTAATTTCTTGTCAGTGCACATGTCCATTAGATTTGCCTAAATTTCCTAATTTTTTTAATTTCCGTATTCCGAATTTTTGAATTTCCGAATTCCGAAATTTTAGAATTTCTGAATTCCCAAAAAAAGCAAAAAAATTTATAAAACTAAAATGAATGAATTTCTTGTCAGTGCACATGTCCATCAGATTTGCCTAAATTTCCGAATTTTTCAAATTTTCGAATTTGCGAATTCCGAATTTTCGGAATTTCAGAATTTCCGAAAAAAAGTAAAAAAACGAATAAAACTAAAATGAAAACGAATTAATTTTTTTGTCAGTGCACATGTCCATCAGATTTGCCTAAATTTTTCTATTTTCCTAATTCCGAAAAAAGCAAAAAAGCGAATAAAACGAAAATGAAAACGAATGCATTTTTTGTCAGTGCACATGTCCATCAGATTTGCCTAAATTTCAGAATTTTTCGATTTTCCGAATTCCGAAAAAAGCAAAAAAGCAAATAAAACGAAAATGAAAACGAATGCATTTTTTGTCAGTACACAGATTTGTAAACTTCTTTCAGAATTTTTCAAATTTCTGAATTCCGAATTTTCTAAATTTCCGAATTTCCGAAAAAAGCAAAAAAGTAAAAAATCAAATAAAATGAAAATTAAAATGAATGAATTCTTTTGTCAGTGCACATGTCCATCAGATTTGCCTAAATTTCTGAATTTTTCGAATTTCCGAATTCCGAATTTACGAAAAAAGCAATAAAACGAAAATGAAAACGAATGAATTTTTTGTCAGTGCACAATGTCCATCAGAATTTTAAACATTTTTCCGAATTTTTTGAATTTTCGAATTCCAAATTTTCGAATTTCCGAAAAAAGCAAAAAAGTAAAAAAAACGAATAAAACGAAAGTGAAAACGAATGAATTTTTTGTCAGTGCACATGTCCATCAGATTTGTAAACTTTTTTCAGACTTTTTCGAATTTCCGAATTCAGAATTTTCGAAGTTCTGAATTTCCAAAAAAAAGTAAAAAAAAAATGAATAAAACGAAAATGAAAACGAAAATGAATACGAATGAACTTTTTGCCAGTGCACATGTCCATCAGATTTGCCCGGCCCATTGTCCACCTTCCATATAACGCTCCAGTAATATGCTATAAAAAGCAGGGGGTAGGCAACCCGGGGCCCCTCCAGCTGTTGCAGAACTACAAGTCCCATCATGCTCCGGGAGTAATTGTAACTGCCAGCCTTGCAATGCCTGATGGGAAATGTAGTTCCACAACAGCTGGAGGGCCCCCAGGGGTTGCCTACCCCCTGCTATAAAGAAACCATCCACCAAGGCCGACCTGCCGGAGAGGGAACAGGCCTTGGAAGGAATTGTTCGGTTTCAGGACGATCGGTCTAACCCATGACGGGATTAACCTCTCCAATGACAGAGAGCGAGAGATCGGTCGGGGGGGGGGGGGGGAGAATAGACGCCGGGAGGTTAAACCAAGTATCTCCCAGTTATTTGGAAGGCAAAAGCATTAAACAGTTCAAAAGGTAAAGACTATTTCCTTTGAAAACTGGTTTGAATTGTAAATTAATTCCAAGATTAAGTGCTACAACTGCGGCCGGATAAGTAGCAGGTCTACATTATGCTATTGTACGGCTGAGCTGCTAAAAATTTTAATATTTTAATATCCTCTTAAATAATTAATACTTTTAAATTATCAACTGGCAGAGACCGCCGTCTCTCCGAAGGGATGCGGCAGACGCCTCTACAACATTTAAAGGACGCACGGAACGCCGCGCCCGCTTCCGACAGGTTTTCCCACACCCAGGACTCCCGTCCCGGCAGGTGTCGCCAAGAAAAAATAAAAAAGCCAACGGCGCATTAAAGGGGGTCCAACGCTTCGCAGGCCGCCAGCACGTTGTTCAGGAAGAGCAGTGTGAGCAGCAAGCTTTGTTGTATTAACCACTTCAGCCCCCGGAAGATTTAACCCCCCCCCCTTCATGACAAGGCCATTTTTTGCATTACTTTAACTGACAATTGCGCGATCGTGCGACGCTGTGCCCAAATAAAATTGAAGCCCCCCCCCCACAAATAGAGATTTCTTTTGGTGGTATTTGATCACCTTTGCGTTTTTTATTTTTTTCACTATAAACAAATAAAAAGCAACAATTTTGAAAAAAAAAAAATATATATATAGGCTATAAAATATTTCCAATAAAAAAATATATATGCTATAAAATATTTCCAATAAAAAAAAAAATATATATGCTATGAAATATTTCCAATAAAAAAAATATATATGCTATAAAATATTTGCAATAAAAAAAAATATATATGCTATAAAATATTTCCAATAAAAAAAATGTAAAAAATCTAATTTCTTCATCAGTTTAGGCCGATATGTATTCCGTCCCGGCAGGTGTAGCTAAGAAAAACCGCCAATGGCGCGTTAAAAGGGCACCAACGCTTCGCAGGTCGCCAGCACGTGGTTCAGGAAGAGCAGTGTGAGCAGCAAGCTTTGTTGTATTAACCACTTCAGCCCCCGGAAGATTTACCCCCCCCCCCTCCTTCATGACAAGGCCATTTTTTTGCATTACTTTAACTGACAATTGCGCGGTCGTGCGACGCTGTACCCAAATAAAATTGACGCCCCCCCCCCCCCACAAATAGAGATTTCTTTTGGTGGTATTTGATCACCTCTGCGTTTTTTATTTTTTGCACTATAAACAAAAAAACAGCAACAATTTAAAAAAAAATAATATATATGCTATAAAATATTTCCAATAAAAATATATATATATGCTATGAAATATTTCCAATAAAAAAAAATATATATGCTATAAAATATTTCCAATAAAAAAAATATATATGCTATAAAATATTTCCAATAAAAAAAATATATATGCTATAAAATATTTCCAATAAAAAAAATGTAAAAAATCTAATTTCTTCATCAGTTTAGGCCGATATGTATTTTGCTACATGTTTTTGTAAAAAAAAAATATATATATATGCTATAAAATATTTCCAATAAAAAAATATATATGCTATAAAATATTTCCAATAAAAAAAATATATATGCTATAAAATATTTCCAATAAAAAAAAAATATATGCTATAAAATATTTCCAATAAAAAAAATGTAAAAATATATAATATATTTTTACATTTTATATAATATAGATCTAATTTCTTCATCAGTTTAGGCCGATATGTATTTTGCTACATGTTTTTGTAAAAAAATAAAAATAAAATCCCAATAAGCCTATATTGATTGGTTTTGCGCACAAGTTATTGTGTCTACAAATTATGGGATATTTTTATGGCATTTTTATTTATTCCTTTTTTTATTTTTTTATTTTTTTTACTAGTAATCGCGATCATCGATTTTTAGCAGACAAATCGGACACTAACTGATACGTTTGACACTTTTTTTGGGAACCAGGTCACATTATTACAGTGATCAGCTAAAAATATGCACTGTTACTGTACTAATGACACTGGCTGGGAAGGGGTTAACACTAGTGGTGATCAAAGGGGTAAGTGTGTCCGTAGGGGGGGGGGGGGGGGGGGGGGTGCCTGCTAACTGTGTGGGGGATGGACTTACTGGATGAACACAGAGATCTGTGTTTCTGCTTAGCAGGAACAGAAGATCTCTCTATCCTCCCCTGTCCGAACGGGGATCTGCCTTGTTTACATAGTTCTGTTATGCCTCTCTGTGGAGCGATCGTGGGTGGCCGGTGGACATCGCGTCCGCCCGACCCGCTGATTCTGACCCCCCTCTGGCCACATACGATAAAATTTTTATAGCCTGCACCTCCAGCTTTTTTGTCGCCCAAAAAGTCAGGAACGGCTATCAAAAGAACTATAGTAATGATCAGAAAATCGGCAGATCGTTCGTTGTACAAAATGTTACTTCCGATTCTCTTATCGGGTGTACTGGCCTGAACTGTGGGGGGGAGGTGCTTGTACTGTTAAAAGACAGAGATCCGTGTTCCTGCTTAGCAGAAACACAAGATCTCGGTCTTCCTCTCTTTCAGAACGGCGATCTGCCTTGTGTACATTGGGCAGACCGCCATTCTGTCTATGTTGGAAACGAGAGGCGGGTCCATTAGGGTTCGCGTGGACCCGCTGATTGGCTCCCGCTGTGTCCAATCACAGCAGGACTGGCCACCTGTTCAGCCGCTTGATTGTTTTTTCACGTCCCCCCACCACCCCCCCTCCTGTCGCCCTCATGTACTTTTACCGGCTTGCATGTGCGATCGGCGAGCCAGAAAAGGAATCACCATAGAGAATACCATGGACCAGATGGTCCCCGGCAGTCTCTATGCCCTTCAGAGGCCCGGGCACAACGTTATGACGTCACGTCAAGGACCGGAAGTTGTAAACACCGAAAAAGTTTTCTTTTCTTTTTTTTTTTAATCTCATGTTTTCCAGGCTAGAGGAGAGATCCGGGGCCTTATAGACCCCAGATCTCCCCCGTAAAGAGGACCTGTCATGCATTGGCGACCCGTCTCTCTAGACCACCCCCCTATATGCATAATGGATAGATTCATGCATAGCATGGATCTATCCATGGCTGCCGCGGCCTCCCCCTATTCATGCGTCCGGCCCCTTTCAGGACGCCGGGCGCATAAATTACAGCGGCAGGGTTTTTTTTTTTTTTTTGAAGCACCTGATTAGAGCTCTAATATTATTATTATTATTCACGATTTATATAGTGCCAACAGTTCACCCATCGCTTAACAATGTAGAGGGGGGGGGGCAGCACAATTACAGTACAATACAGAAGGGACTGGAGGGCCCGGCTCGTAGAGCTTACATTCTATAGGGAGGGGGTGGTGGGTACAAAAGGTAATAGGGTGGGCTCGGGTCGCAGAGGATGCGACCGGAGCCCACCCAGCTGGGGTTACAACAGTGAATGAATATTCGCTTCTGAAACACTGATCCTCAATCCGGGCCAATCAGAAGCGGGTGTGAGACCCGTTTTCCGATTGGCCGAAAAAAAGAGAAGACTCCCGATTGGCCGCCGAGGAGGAGGGAGGAAACATAAGCCGCCACCGCCGCCGCCGTGATGACCTGTGGAGAGCAGGAGGCTGCCGCCGAGCAGGGGAAGCCGCTGGTGATGGGGTAAGTTCTACTGACCGGGGGGAGGTGCGGTGGGTGGCATACTGTTTGCCACCCCCCCCCAAAATAAAAACCTCCGCCCGCCACTGCTGTCATGCCCTATTCCTATTACAAGGGATGTTTACATTCCTTGTAATAGGAATAAAAGTGATATAAAAAAAAATAAATAAAAGGTAAAGTGTACAAAAAAAAAAAGTTTAAAGCGCCCACGCCCTCGCGCGCAGGAACAAACGCATACGTACGCCACGCCCGCATATGTAAACGCCATTCAAACCACACATGTGAGGTATCGCCGCGAACGTTAGAGCGAGAGCAATAATTCTATCCCAGGACCTCCTCTGTAACTCTTAACAGGTAACCTGTAAAAAAAAAAAAAATTCAAGCGTCGTCTATGGAGATTTTTAAGTACCGAAAATTTTAAAGCGCGACACGCCGAAAGGGCTCTGCACATTCTTTGTCAAAGCTTGCTGTACACACCGCCCTTATACAAGCCGGATCCAGGGTGAAAGGGGCCGAATACTCAACGCCAACAAGCAGGGAGGGAATCTGCATACCTAATGCACACATATATATACCTGGCTACCCGCCTACATACAGTATATGAACACCAACTACACACAGAAACACGGCTCCTATTATATTAGCACAAAATAATTCTAATCAAGACCATCTCTTTAACGAGTCGTTTGAAAAAGATGAAAAGAGACAAGAGTTTCTCTCTGAATATAAATATGGGAAAATGTATTAGAACCCATTAGCACACTTCTGTATTCCTTCCAGAGGCATGAAGGAGGCGGGTGAGGAAGGCCGGCGCTACCGCAAAACACAAAACCCCATTCATTAAAGCCCAGGTTTGACCGGCCCTATATGTTACCTTCCCCCGGCTTCCTTCCCCACCTCCATCAACCTGATAATCAATGACATCATAAATATAAATGTCCGATTTTTATTATTACATTCCTTGTTTTAGAGCTGGTGACATCATCACCGGGTCTCTGCGCTTCCCTTTCCAATCCAGGCAGATTATGGCAAAGTGGGAGGGGCCGGCAGGGTGCTGCCATGTTTTCAGAAAGAGATTTACAGGACACCCTGCCGGCCCCTCCCACCGATCTACACCCTATATTACACCCTATATTACACTCCATATTACACCCCCTATAGTACAACCCTATATTACACCCCATATTACACCCTAGATTACACCCTATATTACACCCTATAGTACAATCCTATATAGCACCATATATTAGCACCCCATATTGCACCCTATATAACACCCTATATTACACCCTATATTACACCCTATATTACACTCTATATTACACCCTATATTACACCCTATATTACACTATATATAACACCCTATATAACACCCTATATTACACTCTATATTACACCCTATATTACACTCTATATAACACCCTATATTAGACCCTATATTACACCCTATATTACACTCTATATTACACCCTATATTACACTCTATATTACACCCTATATTACACCCTATATTACACTCTATATTACACTCTATATAACACCCTATATTAGCACCCTATATTACACCCTATATTACACTCTATATTAGCACCCTATATTACACTCTATATAACACCCCTATATTACACTCTATATTACACCCTATATTACACCCTATATTACACTCTATATAACACCCTATATTAGCACCCTATATTACACCCTATATTACACTCTATATTAGCACCCTATATTACACTCTATATAACACCCCTATATTACACTCTATATTACACCCTATATTACACTCTATATAACACCCTATATTAGCACCCTATATTACACCCTATATTACACTCTATATTACACTCTATATTAGCACCCTATATTACACTCTATATAACACCCCTATATTACACTCTATATTACACTCTATATTACACCCTATATTACACCCTATATTACACCCTATATTACACTCTATATTACACCCTATATTACACTCTATATAACACCCCTATATTACACTCTATAGTACACCCTATATTACACTCTATATAACACCCTATATTACACCCTATATTACACTCTATATTACACCCTATATTACACTCTATATAACACCCTATATAACACCCTATATAACACTCTATATAACACCCCTATATTACACTCTATATTACACTCTATATAACACCCTATATAACACCCTATATTACACCCTATATTACACCCTATATTACACCCTATATTACACTCTATATTACACCCTATATTACACTCTATATAACACCCTATATTACACCCTATATTACACCCTATATTACACCCTATATTACACCCTATATTACACCCTATATAACACCCTATATTAGCACCCTATATTACACTCTATATAACACTCTATATAACACCCAATATTAAACCCTATATTAGCACCCTATATTACACTCTACCCCCGACAGAACACCTTTGGGATGAATTAGAGCGGAGACTGCGAGCCCGGCCTTCTCCTCCAACATCAGTGCCTGACCTCACGAATGCGCTTGTGGAGGTATGGTCAAGCAAGACTGAAGGGAAGGCCGGAGGTCGGATTTAAGGAAAGCTGCTGCCTTTGCTCAAAGTCGGCGAGGAGGGAGCAGCGGGGGGGGGGGTGGGGTTGTGGGGCCGAGCCACACCGTATGTGTCTATGGACTCACACAGCCCGGCTCGGGAGCGAGCATGCACAAGCGACCCCCACAGGAAGCGGCTTGCTATGGGGGCACCCAGATAAAAGGAGGAGCCAAGTTCGCCGGTGGGAGGGGGGGGGCAATAAGGGGTTCAGGGCCATTCTGCGCAAAACAATTGCACAGCGCAGGTAAATAGATCATTTATTTTTTTTATTTTTTTATTTTTTTATGCTTTACAATTGTCAGGGAAAACAAGGACACAGAAAACATTATATCAATACAAGGAGGACATACAAACTCCAAGCAATCAGTGGAAATTGATCCCAAAGGTACGGGATAACTCCATGCCCCAACCCCCAACTCGAAAAAATAAAATAAAAAATTTGTACGCTTGAATTGTGTGTTTTTGGAATTATCACTGGAATTATTTTATATTAAGTTCTCCCAACTCCATAAAGGTGAATTATTAACCCCAGGCTTGCAGTGCTGGTCTTCTGCCAGGAGAGGGCAGGAGAAGCAGATATGAGCGCTCTGGATGTGTATTCTCTCCCATATGAGCGTCCTGCTCCTGTATTAGGGGTAAGGGGGGGGGGGGGGGCGAGGGGCCGCACCACACAAATGATGATGATTGCTCGCTGGGGGGGGGCGGGGGGGTGAGCGTATTACACTGTCCTGGAATGTCCCACATCGAAAATATCAGCAGAAACAATTAACGTTCAGGAAAATCCCGGCTCCATCTGATCTTGCGGTAATCTGTATGTTGCTGTACAGTATGTAATCCTCGGCTCATATGCCCTAATTATAATTATTTTTTTTCTCCTCATCACACTGTTTAAATGGGGCATTCATTAGCGAGAGAGCTGCAATTACGCTAAAACGAAGTAACCCTTTGCTGTCCAGAGGGAGCGCTATGTAAAGGGTTAAGGTTCAACTATACGAGGGATGAGGAGGAACGCAAAGTTATACGACAGCAAAAGAAACATTTACTGGCGGCCAGGGCAGCTTATAATTTATTATGATTTTTCCTGTTGCTGTCATTTACCTTTGCCTTTCCTTTTTATTCGTCGTATAGTTGAACCTTAAGTCTTTATGTGGCAGACAGGCCCGGAGGAGGTAAAGGAGGTACACATACCCGCAAATTATTCTGCTTGATTTGGCCATAAATGCAAAGAGGTGGTTGGACAAAATAGCCCCTTTGGGGGTATGGTGACCAAATGTTGGAGGCATGGCAACCAAATTTTGGAGGTATGGCAACCAAATGTTGGAGGTATGGCAACCAAATGTTGGAGATATGGAAACCAAAGTTTGGGGTATGGCAACCAAATGTTGAGGGTATGACAACCAAATGTTGGGGGTATGGCAACCAAAGGTTGGGGGTATGGCAACCAAATTTTGTAGATATGGAAACCAAAGGTTGGGGGTATTGCAGCCAAAGGTTGGGTGTATGGCAACCAAAGGTTGGGCGTATGGCAAACAAATGTTGGGGCTATGACAACCAAATGGTAGGGGTATGGCAACCAAATGGTAGGGGTATGGCAACCAAAGGTTGGGGGTATGGTAACTAAATGTTGGGGGTATGGCAACCAAAGGTTGGGGGTATGGCAACCAAATGTTGGAGATATGGAAACCAAAGGTTGGGGGTATGGCAACCAAAGGTTGGGGGTATGGCAACCAAATGTTGGGCATATGGCAAACAAATGTTGGGGGTATGGCAACCAAAGGTTGGGGGTATGGCAACCAAATGTTGGAGATATGGAAATCAAATGTTGGGCGTATGGCAACCCAATGTTGGGCGTATGGCAAACAAATGTTGGGGGTATGGCAACCAAATGTTGGAGATATGGAAACCAAAGGTTGGGGGTATGACAACCAAAGGTTGGGGGTATGGCAACCAAAGGTTGGGGGTATGGCAACCAAATGTTGGAGATATGGAAACCAAAGGTTGGGGGTATGGCAACCAAAGGTTGGGGGTATGGCAACCAAATGTTGGGTGTATGGCAACCAAATGTTGGAAGTATGGCAACCAAATGTTGGAAGTATGGCAACCAAATGTTGGAGGTATGGCAACTAAATGTTGGAGGTATGGCAACTAAATGTTGGAGGTATGGCAACTAAATGTTGGCAGCATGGCAACCAAACTTTGGAGGTATGGCAACCAAATGTTGGGGGTATAAGAAGTGATCTCTGAATAATAAAAAAAAAAGCATTATTAAACCTGAAATCAAAGTGTGATGGATCAGAGGATATATCAGTATCATTGACAAGAAATGGATCTCCATTCCATGCTCTGATGGCACAAAAACACCAAAAATGCCCCTAGTTGTAGCCAGCTTGCGTATTGCCTTTATATATATATATGATTTGTAAAGGAAACCTGAGCCATTGACATCTTTTGAAGCCATATCGCTATATAATAGGACTGGTGATAGTGATTTTTGAAGTCTGGTGAAGTGGGTATAGGGGCATAGTGGCCATCACACTTGGGGGGGCTAACAATTTTTTGCTAAAAAGAAAATGTTTAAACACACTGGTCATTTTCTTTTAGGTACCATGTATTATTTTCTCCCCTGGCGATACCACGGTTTATGGTGAAATGTGTCAGGTTTTCTCCCAGATATGTCACCACTGATGGCAATAGGCTGTCTGCATGAGGACAGTATTCTTACTCACCACTAATGGGACACTGACCACTGTTGTAGGAGCACATACTTCTCACTGACCACCATAGAAAGGATTATTCTTCTCACTGATCACCAATGTAAGGAACATTCTTCTCACTGATCACCAATGTAAGGAGCATTCTTCTCACTGATCACCAATGTAAGGAACATTCTTCCCACTGATCACCAATGTAAGGAACATTCTTCCCACTGATCACCAATGTAGGGAAAATTCTTCCCACTGATCACCAATGTAAGGAACATTCTTCCCACTGATCACCAATGTAAGGAACATTCTTCTCACTGATCACCAATGTAAGGAACATTCTTCCCATTGATCACCAATGTAAGGAACATTCTTCCCACTGATCACCAATGTAGGGAACATTCTTCCCACTGATCACCAATGTAAGGAACATTCTTCCCACTGATCACCAATGTAAGGAACATTCTTCTCACTGATCACCAATGTAAGGAACATTCTTCTCACTGATCACCAATGTAAGGAGCATTCTTCCCACTGATCACCAATGTAAGGAACATTCTTCTCACTGATCACCAATGTAAGGAACATTCTTCCCACTGATCACCAATGTAAGGAACATTCTTCTCACTGATCACCAATGTAAGGAACATTCTTCCCATTGATCACCAATGTAAGGAACATTCTTCCCACTGATCACCAATGTAAGGAACATTCTTCTCACTGATCACCAATGTAAGGAACATTCTTCTCACTGATCACCAATGTAAGGAACATTCTTCTCACTGATCACCAATGTAAGGAACATTCTTCCCACTGATCACCAATGTAAGGAGCATTCTTCTCACTGATCACCAATGTAAGGAACATTCTTCTCACTGATCACCAATGTAAGGAGCATTCTTCTCACTGATCACCAATGTAAGGAACATTCTTCTCACTGATCACCAATGTAAGGAGCATTCTTCTCACTGATCACCAATGTAAGGAACATTCTTCCCACTGATCACCAATGTAAGGAACATTCTTCCCACTGATCACCAATGTAGGGAAAATTCTTCCCACTGATCACCAATGTAAGGAACATTCTTCCCACTGATCACCAATGTAAGGAACATTCTTCTCACTGATCACCAATGTAAGGAACATTCTTCCCATTGATCACCAATGTAAGGAACATTCTTCCCACTGATCACCAATGTAGGGAACATTCTTCCCACTGATCACCAATGTAAGGAACATTCTTCCCACTGATCACCAATGTAAGGAACATTCTTCTCACTGATCACCAATGTAAGGAACATTCTTCTCACTGATCACCAATGTAAGGAGCATTCTTCCCACTGATCACCAATGTAAGGAACATTCTTCTCACTGATCACCAATGTAAGGAACATTCTTCCCACTGATCACCAATGTAAGGAACATTCTTCTCACTGATCACCAATGTAAGGAACATTCTTCCCATTGATCACCAATGTAAGGAACATTCTTCCCACTGATCACCAATGTAAGGAACATTCTTCTCACTGATCACCAATGTAAGGAACATTCTTCTCACTGATCACCAATGTAAGGAACATTCTTCTCACTGATCACCAATGTAAGGAACATTCTTCCCACTGATCACCAATGTAAGGAACATTCTTCCCACTGATCACCAATGTAAGGAACATTCTTCTCACTGATCACCAATGTAAGGAACATTCTTCCCACTGATCACCAATGTAAGGAACATTCTTCTCACTGATCACCAATGTAAGGAACATTCTTCCCACTGATCACCAATGTAAGGAACATTCTTCCCACTGATCACCAGTGTAAGGCCCCTTTCACACATGCGGACCGTTCGTCCGTTTTTTCATACGTCCGTTTCCGGATGAAAACGGACATTAATGCTTGTCTATGGGATAGAGGACGTTAGCGGATGATCATCCGCTAACGTCCGTTAACATCCGTCTCCGTTAAGGTCAGTTTTTCTGAACGGAAGAAGACCCTATTTTGTCTTCCGTAAAAAAAACGGAACGGACGAAAAACGGACGTTAGCGGACGATCCGTTCACATCCGATCCGCTGACATCCGTTTTTCATCAAAAAAATTCCCATAATTCATGAAAAACTGTTTTTTTAAAAAAAAAAAAAAAAAAACGGACATAAACGGATAAAAAAAACGGACATAAACGGATAAAAAAACTGATGAAAAACGGATGTAATCTGATGAAAAACGGACGTAAACGGACGAAAAACGGAAATGAAAATGGATGAAAACTGATGTTTACTGACAACAACTGATGATAAAAAAACGTGACTGAACTGATCTAATGTACGGTCCGCATGTGTGAAAGGGGCCTAAGGAACATTCTTCCCACTGATCACCAATGGAAGGAACATTCTTCCCACTGATCACCAATGTAAGGAACATTCTTCCCACTGATCCCCAATGTAAGGAACATTCTTCTCACTGATCACCAATGTAAGGAACATTCTTCTCACTGATCACCAATGTAAGGAACATTCTTCCCACTGATCACCAATGTAAGGAACATTCTTCCCACTGATCACCAATGTAAGGAACATTCTTCTCACTGATCACCAATGTAAGGAACATTCTTCTCACTGATCACCAGTGTAAGGAACATTCTTCCCACTGATCACCAATGGAAGGAACATTCTTCCCACTGATCACCAATGTAAGGAACATTCTTCCCACTGATCCCCAATGTAAGGAACATTCTTCTCACTGATCACCAATGTAAGGAACATTCTTCTCACTGATCACCAATGTAAGGAGCATTCTTCCCACTAATCACCAATGTAAGGAGCATTCTTCCCACTGGGAAGGGGTTAAGAACAGCTACTATTAAAGTTACCAAGGCCATACCCTGCAGGCCTAGGCACAAGCCCAAAGGTATCTTGGTTCCTGAATAGAGCCTCTTATATAAGACATTAAGTCATCATTTCATACATTAGAGCTCTTTATCTCTCCAGAATTTATGAAATAATCTTTACAGCAAGTGAAACAAACAGTTTTCCATGTGAGACAACGGCTGCAATATGTTTCCATCGTTTTTGCTCCAAAATTCCCCATGTGCCGGTGGAGACAGCTGTTGCGCTATTTGTCCTAGCAGCGATTCTGATAACTCACTGTGAGAACAAAATGGGAGTCCTATGTGTTTCCTGGAACGGGGAGGGGGATGTTTAGAATTATGATGTACATTATAATGTGAATACACATACATAAGGCAATAGTGTTATGTGTGAATGACTGCACTCCAAGGTCTCTTATATGCACAGGGGGGCCATGCAAGTCCTGAAAGCTGCAAGCAATTCCATAGATTTAAGCTTTATTGATGGTTGGGTCCTTGGGTGCTTAAACAGAACCAGTCATGGTGGGTCTTATGCAAGAGTTTCAATATGCATTCCCAATAATTTCAAGCACAATTACCTCCAGAAAGTGTCAAGGTAAGCAATAACTCCCAGCAAGTGTCAAGGCAAGCAATAACCCCCAGCACAATAACCTCCAGCACAATGTACCTGCAAGTGCCAGGGCAAGCAATAACCCACAGCAAGTGTCAAGACAAGCAATGACTCCCAGTACAATAACCTCAGGCACAATAATGCCTCTGCAAGTGTCAGGGCAAGCAATAACCCCCAGCAAGTGTCAGGGCAAGCAATAACTCCCAGCACAATAAACTCAAGCACAATGTCCCTGCAAGTGTCAGGGCAAGCAATAACACGCAGCAAGTGTCAGGGCAAGCAATGACTCCCAGCACAATAACCTCAGGCACAATAATGCCTCTGCAAGTGCCAGGGCAAGCAATAACCTCCGGAAAGTATCAGGGCAAGCAATAACCTCCAGCAAGTGTCAGGGCAAGCAATAACTCCCAGCACAATAACCTCAAGCAAAATGTCCCTGCAAGTGTCAGGGCAAGCAATAACACGCAGCAAGTGTCAAGACAAGCAATGACTCCAAGCACAATAACCTCAGGCACAATAATGCCTCTGCAAGTGCCAGGGCAAGCAATAACCTCCAGCAAGTGTCAGGGCAAGCAATAACTCCCAGCACAATAACCTCAAGCACAATGTCCCTGCAAGTGTAAGGGGAAGGAATAACCTCCAGCAAGTGTCAGGGCAAGCAATAACAGGCAGCAAGTGTCAAGACAAGCAATGACTCCCAGCACAATAACCTCAGGCACAATAATGCCTCTGCTAGTGCCAGGGCAAGCAATAACCCCCAGCAAGTGTCATGGCAAGCAATAAACTGCAGCACGATAATAACCTTCAGCACTGGTGCTCAGTAGTCCTACATACCTGAATGAGCTCTCCCGCAAATTTCACTCAGCTCAAACTTCAATTTACCTGATTGGAGAAAGGCAGTGGCAGCATAAGGCAGTGTGTTCGAACGCATAGCATTCCTAGCACTTTTGCACATATTTTTGTCAGTTTTGCCTCCCTTAGCTCTTTGTCTACAGTGCTCAGTAGTTAAAGCCGACATTAACACACACAAAAGACTTTTGAAGAGGACCTGTCCTGTGGAAGAAGTGCCCAAGGCAAGCAGAGAACAAAAGACTGACAACTAGATTGGCCTGAAGGCTCTGTGCAGATGATCCTTCCGTCATTTTTGACCTCCAGTGCCTTGTTCTGCTCTGTGTTTCCTTGTGAAGGACCAGAAAAACATATTAAAGGGCCCTGGGGAAAGAAAATCTTCTTCATGCAGATAAGTGAAGGCAAACGAGCTCATCATCACAGGTGGGCCAGATCACATATAAAGTTTCACCTAATGGGTACCCGCCAGGGACTCAAATAATAGGAATACAGAAGGAAGCACCAGACCAGAAGGATGTCCGAGTCCAAGATATTTTCAATTGTTCATAAATTGGTCTATAAAAACAGCCAACGCGTTTCAGAGTTAAACCACTCTCCTGTATCCAGGGTTTAAAGTGGAACACTCTCGCAATCAAAATTAAGACTATGACTATTGTTAATCCTTATGCTGCTATTTTTTTTAACATTTCTTTAGTTACATCCTAGTTTCCAGGCCTAGGAAAACGATGTCATACATCCCAGGAGTCTTCAGGAGGGGAGGAGGGGCTTTCTCAGCTAAACACGCCCTCCTGCCTGCATTCCTTAACTAAGGCCAGATGGATTCCAGGAAGCAAATGCTAATGCTGCCCTTACTCAGGTTGGCCACAACCAGAAATGATAGGGGATGTTTTTCAAACTGTTTTCTCAACCAAATAAAGCATGGCGACATGGATGGATGGGGGAGTTCGCTTTGAATATTAAGAATTAATTAAATAGTGTTTTTGGTTTGTGGTGCTCAGATGCATTCAGGACAAGACTTGAATGGAAACCATGGTCACCCAAATGTAAATTAGGTTTGGTTTTAAGTTTTCCCTCTGCAGCTTTTAGTTGCAATTGGGCCAATTGTCTTAAGGCGGAGTGGTTCGCCCCCCAAAACATGTTGGCAATTTTTATATAACCAACTTACTATCCATCAAAAGTATCTTGGACTCTGTCATACCGGTCTAGATCTCCAATGGTTTGAGTCTGTGTGGAGGCAACCATCATGCAAAGGAACAGGGCTTTGCCTCCTCATGTTGGCACCCCCCCCCCCCCATTGGTAATCTGATGACTGGTGGGGTTATGAGCAGCAGCAGGAGAGGTGGAAGAAGCACAAATCCACAGAAACAGGGGCAGGGTACAGATTTATTCCCAGTAAACACAGTAGTGACCATTCCATTCAAGTCTTTGAGACTATAAATCAATGACCGAGTGCCTACCACACAGCAGATACAAGGATGCAGGCATAGGGGTGCCTAGGCACCCTTCTATACCAGGAAGTACACTTTTTTTAGGAGAGATAAAGCCAAAAAAAAATTTAGGGTATTGCTTGGGCACAATTAACATTTTTTAGATGTGCTCTAAACAAGGGGTCTCCAAACTGCGGCCCGTGGCCTGGATGTGGCCCTTTCCATGCCTTTTTCTGGCCCTTGGGGCACTATTCCTTCCACTCCAAACTCCAAAGACGGGGCACTATTCCTCCAATTGACACCAACGATGGGGTACTATTCCTCCCACTGATATCAAAAATAGGGAAACAATTCTCCCACTGACGCCAGTTATGGCATACTATTCCTTCCACTGACTCCAAAGACGGGGCACTATTCCTCCAATTGACACCAACAATGGGGTACTATTCCTCTCACTGATATCAGATATAGGGAGGAAATTCTCCCACTGACACCAATTATGGGGTACTATTCCTCCCACTGACACCAATGATGGAGCGAGCATTTTTCAACCCACTCACACCAACGACGGGGTACTATTCCTCCTACTGATATCAAAAATAGGGAAACGATTCTCCTACTGACGCCAATTATGGCATACTATTCCTTCCACTGACTCCAAAGACGGGGCACTATTCCTCCAATTGACACCAACAATAGGGTACTATTCCTCCCACTGATATCAAAAATAGGGAAACAATTCTCCTACTGACACCAATTAAGGGGCACTATTCCTCCCACTGACACTAATGGTAGGGCATTATTGCTCCCACTGACACCAACAATAGGGTTCTATTCCTCCCACTGATATCAAAAAATAGGGAACAAATTCTCCCTTTGACATCAATTATGGGGTACTATCCCCCCCCCCCCACTGACCCCAATGGTGGGGTATTATTCCTCCCACTGACGCCCACACCTATGGCGTTGTTTACTCTCACGGAGCACAGTTCGACCCCCCCCCAAAAGCTTGAAAAACAGTAAACTGGTCTTTTGTTTCGAAAGTTTGGAGACCCCTGCTCTAGAACATAGAAAATTTTGACATTTTCAGTTTAGAAACCACTTTAAGAACTCTACAATGATTGGCAGCCTGAGATCATGTGATCTATGCCATCTGGGTAATAAGCTTTAGAGCAGCTTTCTTTCCAGGTAAAATGCTTTTTTTAAATTCAAATGTACATGATTTGGTCATTCTGATGCACGCCTTGTTGATTGTGAGACTTTTAATGAGGGCTCCACCTTAAGATCCGCTGGGATACACTTGGCCCTACAGAGGGCCCCACTGTTTTCAGGAATAGACGTGCCACGGCAGAGAGGAGCAGTGAAGAACAGTCACTGCGTAAAACCATCGGGCAGTAAACAAAGCCTGTATTAGCAGAAAACAAAAAATGTCTGCCACTGTCCTCCATGTTTTACAAGCAATGTGCAGAAACAAGGTTCCTAACACACTGATATGCACTGATAAGACTGTTCACAGCAGGCTGATGGCATTCCTATATGCAAATCTTTACGAAAGATTAAACCTTCTCTTTTTGTAATGAATCCGTCGGAGCGTGGCGCACCATGCCTGTGTAGTGCGTATACACCCGATAAAACACTCCACGAGGCTTTTCAATCTGATGTAATGAGAGCTGTGAAGGATCAGCCTGACAATCACCCCCCCCTTGCTGGGCTTCCCTTCCGGCACTGTGGATTTGCCTGTGGACAAGAAGAGAAGCGTTTTTTGGTCCATGGCTGATGCAAGAGGTACAGCATCCCTCGGCCAATACGCTCGCTGACGCACAATCTCAGGGAACCGTTCCCAAAACCTTGTTTTTAATTCGTCTCCAAGAGCGGCTTGGCGCTCCAGAGATGGAAATGAATGTGTCAAACGCATTTAAAGGCCGGATGATGCTGACTGCTTTGGTCATTTTTTAATTCAATGCAGATGGCAGGAATGGGAGGGATCCTGGCAGCCAGGTAATGAGAGTTGTTCCACATAATGGTGATGGACGGGCTGTCTAAACGGCTGACGGTGTCTGTGCGGCCTCCGACACCCCCCACTTCCAGGTTTCCTGATGTGTTCCATCATGGACATGGGCGTCCGCAGGTAGGGGCAAGGGGGGTCAAGTACCCCCCCCCCCCCCCCCCCCCCCCCCCCTGGAATCAGGGATTGGATCTTAAATTCAGCACAGTTGTGTCTCTATCGAGGTGCCGCACCCGGGTGCCACCCGCCGTGGGGTGAAACCATTAAGGTGCAGTCAAGTGTAGTGTGACTTTGGGCTCTTTTCCCTGCTCAGTCCAGCAGAGAACTTGGCGGTGCTATGACGGAAGAATGGCGAGCTGCGGGCTATCAGAGGTTTCCCCCGCTCGCCCCACCCATTCTTCTGTCAGGGAGAAGAGACGGCGGCTCTCACCAGGTTCCCCACCCAGCTTCCTGCCCTGCTCCGTTCCTTCCCTATTGGCCATAACTGAGGGCCAATCAAAGGCGACTAGGAGAGGCAAGCTTCATGGGACAGGTAGAGGGGAAGAGACATGGGAAGGAAAAGATTTGCGGCTCCATTTTCCACAGGGTGGAGTCTACAGCTCGATCAAGAGAGAGATTGAGAGACTGCAACCTGGAAAAAAGCTGAGGGAGAGAGTGCTACAGGACGAGGAGTGTGCTGGGCGGAAGCCAGAGAGAGAGCCTGCCAGGGCCACAAAAGAGAGTCATGCTGTCCAGCACCACCAGAGAGAGAGCCACACTGGCCAGCACCACCAGAGAGAGAAAGACTGAGCCACTACCAGGGTACAGACATGCTACACTACTGACCAGTGTCGCCCCCGGGGAACCCAGAGTGAAGAGCCTGTTGGCCATTACCCATTACTTATCCTAGGGACTGTAATACGTCTGCAGACTCTGACCATAATAATGTGATAATGACATTGTCGAAAAGGGGCGGTGCATGGGTGACCCTAAAATTATTCCCCCCCCTGAAAAAAGTTCTGCGGATGCCCATGATCACGGACCGTTGGACTTCTGTCGGCTTGGTCTATGTGTCAATGCAAAGTGGAGAGCTGAGGTACAAAAAGAAGTGACCCACAGCAATTCCTTTTGCTGGTTTTAAAGTAGGTCTAATTCTGATTACTAAAATATCATACAAGCTTTTAAAGGTGATGTCCAACTTTTGCAAAAGGTAGTACGTGTAGCAACATTGATCCCATCAAATATGCATCTACTACGTTCTGCATTGAAGCCTACAGAGCGTTGCATCTGTGATCAGTGAATCCCGGGTGCAATGCCCACCTCTATCATTCTTTACCTCCAGCCTCAGGTTCATATGGAGGTACAGACCTGGACTGGAGGAAGTGTGGCTGGATTAAAGGAGGTGAGGGAGTAGGGATCCCCAGAGCAGCTCTACACGTGTCCCATCTGCAGTGGTGGTCTTGTAATAAACTGAATGTAAAAAGTAACAAAGTTAATTGAGAAGACCTGGCTTGGGGTTCCAATTCATCCTACAGATGTTCAGTAGGGTTGAGGTTAGGGCTCTGTGCAGGACACTCAAGTTCCTCCACACCAAACTGGTCAAAGCATGTCTTTATGGCTGGTGATTAGTAGGGTTGAGGTCAAGACTCTGCACATGCCACTCAGGTTCCATCACATCAAACCATGTCATTATGGATGGTGATCAGCGGTGCTGAGGTCAGGGCTCTGTATGGGCCACTTAAGGATCCTCCACTCCAAACCATGTCATTATGGATGGTAATCAGCGGGGCTGCGGTCAGGGCTCTGTATGGGCCACTCAAGGATACTCCACTCTAAACCATGTCATTATGGATGGTGATCAGCGGTGCTGAGGTCAGGGCTCTGTATGGGCCACTCAAGGATCCTCCACTCCAAACCATGTCATTATGGATGGTAATCAGCGGTGCTGAGGTCAGGGCTCTGTATGGGCCACTCAAGGATCCTCCACTCCAAACCATGTCATTATGGATGGTGATCAGCGGTGCTGAGGTCAGGGCTCTGTATGGGCCACTCAAGGATCCTCCACACCAAACCATGTCTTTATGGATGGTGATCAGTAAGGTTGAGGTCACGGCTCTGTAAGGGCCACTCAAGTTCCTCCACACCAAACTCATCAAACCATGTCTTAGGCCCCTTTCACACGAGACGGGCTCCGCTTGCACGGAGCCCGCCTCTGTCCGCCGGCTCAGCGGGAGATCTCTCCGTTGATCTCCGCTGAACCGGCGGATGACAAGCCTCTCTCCGCTCACTGAGCGGGGAGGGGCTTGCGAGCGCCGCTGATCTCTATGGAGAGATCGGATGAAAACGGACAGTGTGTCCGTTTTCATCAGATCTCACCCGATCCGATCCGCCAGCGACGGATCTGGACGTATAGCCATACGTCTGCTTTTGGCGGATCGGACCGGGTCGGATGTCAGCGGAGATGTCTCCGCTGACATCCGACGCTCCATAGACTAACATGGAGCGCCCGTTCAGATCCGCCGTCAAAACTGACAGGCGGATCTGAACGGTCCGACCGTGTGAAAGGGGCCTTAATGGATGGTAATCAGTAGAGTTGAGGTCAAGTCTTTGGTGTTGAGGAACTCAAGTGTCCCGCACAAACTGGTCAAACAATAGGGTTTATTTACGAAAGGCAAATCCACTTTGCACTACAAGTGCACTTGGAAGAGCAGTTGCTGTAGATCTGAGGGGGGCAAGTAAAATTGAATTTTTGCTTGCACATGATTGGATGATAAAAATCAACAGAGTTTCCCCTTATTTCCATCTTCCCCTCAGATTTACAGCAACTGCAGTTCCAAGTGCACTTGTAGTGCAAAGTGGATTTGCCATCAACCCCATTGTTTGACCAGTTTGGTGCTGAGGAACTCAAGTGTCCTGCACAAAGACTTGACCTCAACTCTACTCATTACCATCACTAACTAAATATTACTTGCAGTGCAAAGTGGATTTGCCTTTCGTAAATAAACCCTATTGTTTGACCAGTTTGTGCAGGACACTTGAGTTCCTCAACACCAAAGACTTGACCTCAACTCTACTGATTACCATCCATTAAGACATGGTTTGATGAGTTTTGTGTGGAGGATCTTGAGTGGCCCTTACAGAGCCCGTGACCTCAACCCTACTGATCACCATCCATAAAGACATGGTTTGGTGTGGAGGAACCTTGAGTGGCCCATACAGAGCTTTTAAGGTGATGTCCAACCCCAATGTCTTCATGTCTAGTGATCAATAGGGCTGTGGTCAAGTCTCTGCACAAGGCCACTTGGGTTACTCCACATCAAACCATGTCTTTATGGATGGTGATCACTCAGCAGGGTTGAGGTCAGGGCTCTGTACTCAAGTTCCTCCACACAAAACTCATCAAACCATGTCTTTATGGAGCTGGCTTTGTATACAGGGACACAGTCATACTAGAACAGAAAAGGGACTTCCCCAAATTGTTACCGCAAGGTTGGAAGGGCACAATTGTCTATAATGTCTTTGTATGTTGTGGCGTTACCAGCACCCTTCACTGGAAACACTCGATCACATCTTGAGGGGTCAACTTGTTGCCGACAATCCGAATCACATGTTGGTCTGACATATTTCTTGGGGCGCCAACAGTGAGTTAAACCCATAAGAATGACCAGTTTTGCCATTCTTCCCAATGTATGAAACATGTCAGGATAATTGCGCGTACACACAATATGACTTTGCGACAACAAAACCGTGGAATTTTGTTCGAAGGTTGTTGGCTCCAACTTGCCTTGCATACACACGGTCACACAAATGTTGGCCAACAATTACGAACGTAGTGACATACAAGACGTACGTGATGTCTCCATTACGAACGCTAGTTTTACAAGACCGAGCGCTTCCGGCTCGTCCTTGATTCCGAGCATGCGTGTTTGTGCTTTGGACTTGTGTACACACGATCGGAAAGTTCGACAACACACATTTGTTGGCGGAAAATTTGAGAACATGCTAGCCAAAATTTGTTGGCGAAAAGCCTGACAACAATTGTCCAATGGAGCGTACACACGGTCAGATATTCCGCCAACAGCCTGACATACAACATTTCCTGTCAGAAAATCCGACCGTGTGTACGCAGCATAACAGAAAGAGACAATGCAACACATTCTGATGTATAACAGGAGTTGGGTGCTTTCCCCCCACACGTCTGGCTTTAATCAAACCTGGGGTTTTTGGCCACTTTCTAAGGTTTGGTGAACATTTTAGTGTGCCCCGTGTTCTCAATGGTGAAGGGGCACGCACATATATTCTCCCCTTGCATCGGAGCGGGAGAGGACCAGGGTTTGTATGTAGCAGACGGAGAAAGCTATCTGCAGGATATGAGCGCTCGGAGGAGCGGGGCGCTAGTTAGCCAAATTATCCATGAAAGCCATAATCCTTTTCATAATTACACATTTTAGAATTACAAATGACATAGGTGTGCTGTTTACACTAAAAACGGCTTTCCGTGGCTGTTTCTAATGAATGAATGAAGGCAAAGCCCCCCACACAGAACAGCAGCTAACGGGAGTTTAAAGCCGAACCCCGGGCCTGCCAGCCGAACACCAAGCGCAAATACATTTATGTGAACGGATCTATCTGCCAGAATATCTGAAATTCGGTTGGGCCAGCCTTGTGTTTTTATCATCATTCCGCCATGACGGATATCCAGGAAGGTGTAACCACTATTTACTATTTCAGAAGCCTATGTAACCTACCTGCACATAAGTACCGTATATCCTCGAGTATAAGCCGACCCGAATATAAGCCAAGGCACCTAATTTTACCACTAAAAAAATGGGAAAACTTATTGACTCGAGTATAAGCCTGGGGTGAGAAATGCGCAGCTACTGTAAGTGGAAAAGAGGGTCAACAATGCCCATTTGCAGCCTCACTGTGCCCATTTGCAGCCTCACGGTGCCCATTTGCAGCCTCACTGTGCCTATTTGCAGCCTCACTGTGCTCATTTGCAAGCCTCACTGTGCCCATTTGCAAGCCTCACTGTGCTCATTTGCAGCCTCACTGTGCCCATTTGCAGCCTCACTGTGCTCATTTGCCGCCTCACTGTGCCCATTTGCAGCCTCACTGTGCTAATTTGCAGCCTCACTGTGCCCATTTGCAGCCTCACTGTGCTCATTTGCAGCCTCACTGTGCCCATTTGCAGCCTCACTGTGCCCATTTGCAGCCTCACTGTGCCCATTTGCAGCCTCACTGTGCTCATTTGCAGCCTCACTGTCTCCATTTGCAGCCTCACTGTGCCCATTTGCAGCCTCACTGTGCCCATTTGCAGCCATAGGTCCCCCGAACTTCAAACTTGGTAGTTAAGGGTTCCTATATGCCCCCTAGCCAAAATTCCTAGCTGAAGCCCAAAGGGTTCCGAAATGACATTGCTGCAGATGGACACAGTTGACCGACTTTGGGGCCCCGTATCTCGGGGCCACCTGGTGCTAGGAACCCCAAATTTGGTGTGCAAACTCAGTGGAACCAACACTACAACATATCCAGATGGGGTTCCTAGCACCAAGTGGCCCCGAGATACGGGGGGCGCAAAGTCGGTTCGGAAAATGTCAAGCACTTTTCTGCAGCAGAGAATTACATTTTTCCGAACCGACTTTGGGGCCCCGTATCTCGGGGGCCACTTGGTGCTAGGAACCCCATTGGATATGTTTTGGTGCTAGTTCCATTGGGGTTGCACACCAAATTTGGGGTTCCTAGAACTAAGTGGCCCAGAGATACGGGGTCCCAAAATCGGGTCAGAAAATGTCATTCTCTACTGCAGAAAAGTGCTTGACTCGAGTATAAGCCGAGGGGGGCATTTTCGGCACAAAAAAAATTGCTGAAAAACTCGGCTTATACTCGAGTATATACGGTATATGAAAGATCATCATCACACTATACAGCAAGAGGGTGAACCTGCAGCTTTTTTTTTTCTTGCTGTGCTAGTGGTACCTGCGCTATGAATGGGGGTGTCCACATTGGTGTGGACATCCCTTAAATAAAACCAATTATATATCCTTATACACCTCCATTGGTGGTGATCTCGCTGGAAGGATTCCAATTACTCAGTGATTACAAGATGGTATTTTTTAGAAAACCAATGGTGACAAGATGGTGTGTTTTCCCAACAAGTTTCGCCAACATTGGCTTCCTCAGGGGATTACAGGCCACCAAATGAGTATGTGGAACCCAAAAGACCCCAGGGGGATCACCAACTGAAGTCAACACCAATGCGGAGAGGGAGCATTAATGCAGCCACGGAGGACACGTAACGACCAAGTTGAGGTTAAATTGCAAAATAAACACAGGAGGGCGCCTGCGGTTAGAGTGCCTTATTTCCAGAAAAATGTATAGATATTGCCCTCGATTTCCATATTTATGGGATGAGGTGCCTGAAATGACGTGATCACCCAGGTCAGACTAAAGTGTCATCAATGCAGCCTCATCAGTCCACATCAGTCCACATCAATGCAGCCTCACAAGTGCCATCAATGCAGCAGCCTCACCATTGCCATCAATGCAGCAGCCTCACCATTGCCATCAATGCAGCAGCCTCACCATTGCCATCAATGCAGCAGCCTCACCATTGCCATCAATGCAGCAGCCTCACCATTGCCTTCGATGCAGCAGCCTCACCATTGCCATCAGTGCAGCCTGATCGACGCCCATCTGCTGCCTAGAGGGGGCAGGGAGGGGGTGGGACGAGTGCCAACAGATTACATACATTGAGAATCTCCTATGATAGACAGAACAGTGGTCCAATGGCGGGCCAGGAGACGGGACTTCCTATTACAGAGGCCACCAAATAAACAGGAGATTCTCGTTGTATGTAATCTGACGGCACTTGTCCGGCTCAGCTCCCTGTCCCCTCCGAGGCAGCTTAAATTGAAGTATTGACATATAACACGCACATGCTATTTGCACCTCATTTTCGGGGTGAAAAAGTGCATGTTATACGCCAATAAATACAGTATGTATCCTAATACACCTCCATTCTCCATTGGTGGTGATCTCACTGGAAGGATTCCAATTACTCAGTGATTACAAGATGGTATTTTTCAGGTAACCAATGGTGACAAGATGGTGTGTTTTCCCCAACATGTTTCGCCAACATTGGCTTCCTCAGGGGATTACAGGCCACCAAATGAGTATATGGAACCCAAAAGACCCCAGGGGGATCACCAACTGAAGTCAACACCAATGCGGAGAGGGAGCACCAATGCGGCCACGGAGGACACATAACGACCAAGTTGAGGTTAAATTGCAAAATAAACACAGGAGGGCGCCTGCGGTTAGAGTGGCTTATTTTCCAGAAAAATGTATAGATATTGCTTACAAGCACCCAAAAAAAACGCTTTCCAGGTCGCCCTCGGTCTTCATATTTATGGGATGAGGTGCCTGAAATGATGTGTTCACCCCCAGGTCGGACTAAATACAAAACGACAAAAAAAAAAAAAGAATTTTGTATTTCGCCTTCCTTTAACAGCACACACCAAAAAACGAAATACAAGGGAAACCCGTCATTCAGCAGTGAAAGATCAGGCAATGTTTACAATCTACAGTTACGTTTTTCGAGAGCCAGTGGGGTGTTTTTAACCCATGCTAGTAGCCAAATAAAGGGTTAAAAGCGCCCACAAAGCGCTGCTGCAGGCGCTTTACAGGTGCTTCCCATTGATTTCAATGGGAAGGGGCGCTTTAGGAGCAGTGTATTCACCGATCCAAAAGCGCTGCAAAAAAGCTGCTTGCAGGACTTTTTTTGACGCCCTGCCAGCGCAGCGCCTCAGTGTGAAAGCACTCGGGCTTTCACATTGGGATTGCAGTTGAGGCTTCTTTCAGGCGCTTATTTTAACGCAAAAGTGCCTGAAAAACGCCATAGTGTGAAAGGGGTCTCATTGTGCAAGCACTCGGGCTTTCACATTGGGATTGCAGTTGAGGCTTCTTTCAGGCGCTTATTTTAATGCTAAAGCGCCTGAAAAACGCCATAGTGTGAAAGGGGTTTCAGTGTGAAAGCACTCGGGCTTTCACATTGGAATTGCAGATGAGGCTTCTTCTTTTAGGCGTTTTACATGCGCTTTTTTTTAACACTAAAGCGCCTAAAAAACGCCTGAAAAACGACCCAGTGTGAAAGGGGTCTCAGTGTGAAAGCACTCGGGCTTTCACATTGGAATTGCAGATGAGGCTTCTTCTTTTAGGCGTTTTACATGCGCTTTTTTTAACACGAAGGCCGGCTTCACACTGGGGCGGTGCGGGGCGGCGACGGTAAAGCAGCGCTATATTTAGCGCTGCTTTACCATCGTTTTACCCGCAGTATGCGGCCGCTAGCGGGGTGGTTTTAACCCCCGCTAGCGGCCGAAAAAGGATTAAAAACCTCCGCAAAGCGCCGCTGCAGCGGCACTTTGCGGGCGGTATCCCCGCGGTGTCCCATTGATTTCAATGGGAAGGAGCGGTATAGGAGCGGTGAACACACGGCTCCTTCACCGCTCCAAAGATGCTGCTAGCAGGACTTTTTTTACCGTCCTGCTAGCGCACCGCTCCAGTGTGAATGAAAGCCCTCGGGCTTTCACACTGGAGACACAGCAACAGCTGTTTCGGGTCGGTTTGCAGGCGATATTTTTAGCGCAATAGCGCCTGCAAACCGCCCCAGTGTGAAAGCAGCCTAAAGCGCCTAAAAAACGCCTGAAAAAACGCCCCAGTGTGAAAGGGGTCTAACTCAGCTATGTATAGGTAGAGGAAAACCGGGAAAGAAAGTCAGGAGGACAGAATGCACCATTACCCCCACCTTCAGCGTCAAGTGGTGGCCGTCCATCCTGAGCCGGCGTGCTTCTAGCGCTGTCCGTCTCTCATCTCTATAAGGATCACCAGCCCGTGTTGCTGCTCTATACATTGCAGAGGTCAGTCAGGCAGCGGCATACCTTTACGAAAATAGTTTAGGAAGCAGTTTATGGGCTCTTCCTCTTTCGAGGTTCCTTCTTTGTGATTGCCCGGTGTCTGGGGAGCCATCACAAGAGGCCGCCAGGGCTGGATGGACTTGCACTTGTACGAGTTCAATGTGTCCGGGTCATACACTTCTATAGAAGAGCCGCTCTGTGGCTTGGCGCTCATGTCCAAAACACGTCACCGGCTGTGTCAAATGTAAGGATTGGGCCATACGTTACTCCTTCGCATGTCCTCCTTTTATAGTGTTGAATAAAACGTAACTTTTGTTAATGAAGAGAAAATGTATCCCAACAATTTTTTATTTTTTTTATTATGTGTGTTTATTTTCTATATTTCCTTCCGTTTGGGCAGAGGAATAGGGTTCAATCACTTTATATTGATTTGGTTATTGTCCTACACTTTTCTTTACCATCAATTCATACAGACAGCGAAGAAATGGAAAAGGGAGATTAGGAAAAAAGATCTAAATCTGAGAAAGGTCTCTTCCCAAATGGAAGGAAATATAAAAAATAAACACATGAAAAAAATAAATAAATAATCGTTGGGTTACTTTGTATCTAACTATTTAAGGATTTACCCCCTTCGTGACCAGGCCATTTTTTGCGATACGGCACTCCGTCGCTTTAACTGACAAGTGCGCTCGCATAGGTAAATGGCGATCAAACCACACATGTGAAGTATCGCCAGCGAAGGTTAGCGGTAACCTGTAAAAAAAATTTAAAGCATCGCCTATGGAGATTTTTAAGTACCACATTTTGGCGCCATTCCATGAGTGTGCGCAATTTTAAAGCGTGACATGTCCGTGACATCTATTTACTCGGCGGAACATTATAAAAAAAAATTGCGGTAAATATTGTGTTTTGGTTTTATTTAACCACTTCAGCCCCAGGCCATTTTTTGCAATACGGCACTCCATCGCTTTAACTGACAATTGCGCGGTCGTGCGACGCTGTACCCCAAACAAAATTCATGTCCTTTTTTCCCCCCACAAATAGAGCTTTCTTTTGGTGGTATTTGATCACCTCTGCGTTTTTTTTGCGCTATAAACATATAAACCGACCATTTTGAAAAAAAATAAAAACTCTGACTTTTTGCTATAAGGAGGAGAGTGAGGATTTCCAATTCCCAGACCACTGGACCAGTTGTGTTGACACATACAGTCCGGGATCCCAGGATTCAATTACAGCGGGGACTCTGGAAGCAGTACTGGATGGGCTAGGACAGGGGTGTCAAACTCAGTTTTTTATCGAGGGCCACATCAGCAGTATGGTTGCCCTCAAAGGGCTGGTTGTATCTGGGGTGCGCTAGATACAGCATGCAGAGTTCAGGAGTGCATTACATACAAAGGGCAGAGTTCAGGAGTGCGTTACACACAAAGTGCTGAGTTCAGGAGTGCGTTACACACAAAGTGCTGAGTTCAGGAGTGCATTATATACAGAGTGCAGAGTTCAGGGGTGTGTTACATACAGAGTGCAGAGTTCAGGAGTGCATTATATACAGAGTGCAGAGTTCAGGAGTGTGTTACATACAGAGTGTAGAGTTCAGGAGTGTGTTACACACAAAGTGCTGAGTTCAGGAGTGCGTTACATACAGAGTGCAGAGTTCAGGAGTGCCATATATACAGAGTGCAGAGTTCAGGAGTGTGTTACATACAGAGTGTAGAGTTCAGGAGTGCGTTAAATACAGAGTGCAGAGTTCAGGAGTCCGTTACATACAGAGTGCAGAGTTCAGGAGTGCGATATATACAGAGTGCAGAGTTCAGGAGTGCCATATATACAGAGTGCAGAGTTCAGGAGTGTGTTACATACAGAGTGTAGAGTTCAGGAGTGCGTTAAATACAGAGTGCAGAGTTCAGGAGTCCGTTACATACAGAGTGCAGAGTTCAGGAGTGCGATATATACAGAGTGCAGAGTTCAGGAGTGTGTTACATACAGAGTGCAGAGTTCAGGAGTGCGTTATATACAGAGTGCAGAGTTCAGGAGTCCGTTACATACAGAGTGCAGAGTTCAGGAGTGCGTTACATACAGAGTGCAGAGTTCAGGAGTGCGTTACATACATAGTGCAGAGTTCAGGAGTGTGTTACATACAGAGTGCAGAGTTCAGGAGTGTGTTACATACAGAGTGCAGAGTTCAGGAGTGCGTTACATACAGAGTGCAGAGTTCAGGAGTGTGTTACATACAGAGTGCAGAGTTTAGGAGTGTGTTACATACAGAGTGCAGAGTTCAGGAGTGCGTTACATACAGAGTGCAGAGTTCAGGAGTGCGTTACATACAGAGTGCAGAGTTCAGGGGTGCATTACATACAGAGGGCAGAGTTCAGGGATGCGCTGTGTATAGAGTGCAGAGTTCAGGGATGCGCTATGCACAGTGTGCAACCCCAACCCCCCTACAGCTTCCTTGCATCTCTCTCCCTAACCTGGCTCAGCTGTAGTACCTCCCTGTGTAGGCGGCTTTGCCTCGCCTTATAGGGGGATCGTTCTCTCTTAGATTTTGGAGATCTTTCCCCATTGTGAGAGTTCGTTCCGGAGCCGCTAAAGACAAAGCTGACTCAAGTAAACACAGAAGGCTTCTTTGTCTACAATTGACAGCAGGGAGCGGGAGTGGAGGGTGAGAGACGGAGGTGGCTGTAAGGAGTTCCGCCACGTTCTGGCTGAAAAACTGGGTGCAACGGCCACATGACAAGGCCTAGATGGGCCAGATACGGCCCACTGGCCTTGTGTTTGACATATGTGGTCCAGGATAATACCTAGTGGTCCTACTATGTAGGTCCTGGCTCAGGCACTTTCAATTACCAGATGACAACGCTCTGTATGTGTCTTCAAATTGTGACCCTGTGTTGTCACCCTGCCACATGGGCAATGCACGGTAGTTTGAAAAAATAGGTCAAGTCCGATTTTTGGTACGTTGGGGGGGGGGGGGGGGGGGGTGGCAACCCAATTATTTCAATAGGCTGCCTTATTGCAACCAATGTTAACGTGCGGCATAATGTGTGTTACCGCACCACAAAATAGTAAATTACCCCTGAATGCAAAAACTCCATGCTTGACTGGAATATAACTGTCTACATGGTAGAGGGCTCCTTACAATGATATATACAGACAGACAGACAGACATATGTTTAATAAAAAGCAGTCTCATTGACACTCAGTACAGATGTTTCTGGATCACATGCAGCTAGAAAGCCCACAAGGGCGGCTGCGCTGATCTGCGACTTGTTGTTTACTGATCTCGGCGGAGGGGATGTAATCAGTTTAAGTATCCGAGCATCCTTCTCACAGGTAGCCTAATTCATCAGCTCTGTCAGCGCTGGCAGCAACGAGTAATCACCCGCGGGACTGACATTGTTCTACGAGCAGACGGCGGCATGTCTGGGGGGGGGTGGGCAGGAGGTACTTTCCGATCGCTTACAAGCGACACGGGGGGATTCCGTGCAGCGACACCCCTCTGACCATTTCTGATTTACTTGCCGAACGCGACAAAGTGACATTTCTGGAAAGAGAGTGGACTTGTAGCCTGATAAGAGTGAGGAGGCATCGTACGCATTGGATGGATACTGCCGGCTAATTATATAACAGATTACTGTATATACTCGAGTATAAGCCGACCCGAATATAAGCCAAGGCACCTAATTTTACCACAAAAAACGTATAAGCCTACTGTGAGAAATGCGCAGCTACTGTAAGTGGAAAAGAGGGTCAATGCCCATTTGCATGCCTCACTGTGCCCATTTGCAGCCATAGGTCCCCCGAACTTCAAACTTGGTAGTTAAGGGTTCCTAGATGCCCCCTAGCTGCAGCCAAAATTTGGGGTCTCTGGACCCAAAGGGCCCGAAATGACATTGCTGCAGATGGGACACAGTTGACCGACTTTGGGGCCCTGTATCTCTGGGCCACTTGGTGCTAGGAACCCCATTTGCAGCCTCACTGTGCCCATTTGCCGCCATAGGTCCCCCGAACTTCAAACTTGGTAGTTAAGGGTTCCTAGATGCCCCCTAGCTGCAGCCAAATTTGGGGCCCTGTATCTCTGGGCCACTTGGTGCTAGGAACCCCAAATTTGGTGTGCTAAACTAGTGGAACTAGTACTACAACATATCCATGGGGTTCCTAGCACTAGTTGGATATGTTGTAGTGCTAGTTCCACTGGGTTTGCACACCAAATTTGGGGTTCCTAGCACCAAGTGGCCCCCGAGATAAGGGGCCCCAAAGTCGGGTCGGAAAATGTCATTCTCTGCTGCAGAAAAGTGCTTGACTCGAGTATAAGCCGAGGGGGGCATTTTCAGCACAAAAAAAAATGTGCTGAAATACTTGGCTTATACTCGAGTATATACGGTACTCATGTTACTACATGTTGAGGTTTGGGAACCATCTTGGTGACCACTATTTTTACTAAGGGAATTGTAAAAGGTCTAAAAAAAGCTGTCAGTGCTCCGACTGGCAGAGATGCCCATTATCAACCATCATATTTATCACCCTGAACTCAGTAAGTGGCAATTTGAAGCCATGAAACGTGTTTTATTGGTGAAATAAAGCATTTTGAAAGTTCATTAAGCCACACGACTCCAACATATCCTTATACATATGACAACAGGCGCCTCTGCCGATCAGACCACCAGCAAGTTTTTTTTTTAGACCTCTTCTAACTCACCTAGTTTTAACACCTACCTGAGAACCCCGCAGAGGATCCAGGGTTGGCATTCCCGTGGCATTGAGATTGACCATATTTATCCTGTATAGACAGAGGGTTTTCTCCACCTGCGCATATGGAAGGTTGTGTGTCTCCACCCTTTCGGGTGTCTGCAGAATTTTCTTCCTACTAATGAAACATTTAAACTAATTATCCATTTTGAGCCTACCTACCTACCTCCCCATTATAGGTTACCTGAAGACATTAGTTATAGGCTGACGAAACGCATTGGGTAGTTTTCGAGATACATCATTTCCAGTCAGCTGGAATGCAGGTGGAGCGCTATCCGGCGATTCCTATACAATACATGCTGATCCTCGTCTTTTTAGATGTAAGTGCAATACAGCCTTCTTTTTAAATAAATGATTTTAATTACTGCACCATAAGAGTATCCTTTCCTCTCCCTCTCTATATGGTAACACTGGAGCTTTGAAAACGCTATCTATATATATATTGAATGGGTGACAGCGGTGGTTTGGATTCATGCCTGTGACCTCATGTATGACATCTTGGATTTTCCCATATGCGCAATTTGACTCCCTGTAATAGGGGTCAATTAGGTCTGGTGAGTGCATTGTTTGTCTGCATGTGGGTGGAGAGGAACCTTTACTATGCTTACCGAGAACGTTTATTCACGTGTGGGATCTATAAATGGACCACAATTTTTATGTATTTTTAGAACTTAAATTAAGATTTATTTGTTTATTCACTATGGGGATTCATGATATGTAATTTATGATATAAGAGCTTGGTTCCTTTGTTTGTTTTTCACATCACAGTTATATGGACTCCAAAAAGACAGTTTGGGCCCATCTACTACACTACACCATAAGGGTTCTTCCGCCTCCCTCTTTTCTGGTGGACACCCCGAGTTGCCCCAGAGACCATCAGTTCTGTGGGACTGAACCCCTTGGACCTCTATGTGACCACCACATCCCAAATCTCAATACACTTTTTTTCTCCCATCTCCCTCTTTCTGGTGGACACCCCAAGCTGCCCCAGAGACCATCAGTTCTGTAGGACTGAACCCCTTGGACGTCTGTGTGACCACCACATCCCAAATCTCAATACCCTTTTTTTCTCCCATCTTCCTCTTTCTGGTGGACACCCCAAGCTGTCCCAGAGACCATCAGTTCTTTGGGACTGAACCCCTTGGACCTCCATGTGACCACCACATTCCAAATCTCAATACCTTTTTTTCTTCCACCTCTCTCTTTTCTGGTGGACACCCCAAGCTGCCCCAGAGACCATCAGTTCTGTAGGACTGAACCCCTTAGACCTCCGTGTGACCACTACATCCCAAATCGCAATACCCTTTTTTCTCCCACCTTACTCTTTCTGGGGGACACCCCAAGCTGCCCCAGAGACCATCAGTTCTGTGGGACTGAACCCCTTGGACCTCCGTGTGACCACCACATCCCAAATCTCAATACCCTTTTATTCTTCCATCTACCTCTTTCTGGTGGACACAACAAGCTGTCCCAGACACCAACAGTTCTTTGGGACTGAACCCCTTGGACCTCCGTGTGACCACCACATCCCAAATCTGAATACCATTTTTAGGCAGACATCACAGTTATATGGACTGCCAAAAAGACACTTTGGGCCTACCAACTACACTATAAGGACTCTCCCACCTCTCTATTTTCTGGTGGATACCCCGAGCTGCCCCAGAGACCATCAGTTCTGTGAGACTAAATCCCTTGGACCTCCATGTGATCACCACATCCCAAATCTCAATACCTTTTTTTCTCCCGCCTCTCTCTTTTCTGGTGGACACCCCATGCTGTTCTAGAGACCATCAGTTCTTTGGGACCAAACCCCTTGGACCTTTGTGTGACCACCACATCCCAAATCTTAATACCATTGGTTAAGCAGACATCACAGTTATATGAACTCCAAAAATACATTTTGGGCCTACCAACCTCCCTCTTTTCTGGTGGACACCCTGAACTGCCCCAGAGATTATCAGTCCTTTGGGACCAAACCCCTCAGACTTCTGTGTGACCAGCACATCCAAAATCTCAACACAATTTTTTGGGCAGCCATCACAGTTACAGTGGTGTGAAAAAGTGTTTGCCCCCTTCCTCATTTCCTGTTTTTTTGCATGTTTGTCACACTTAAGTGTTTCGGAACATCAAACCAATTTAAACAATAGTCAAGGACAACACAAGTAAAAACACAAAATGCAATTTGTAAATGAAGGTGTTTATTATTAAAGGTGAAAAAAAATCCAAACCATCATGGCCCTGTGTGAAAAAGTGATTGCCCCCCTTGTTAAAACATACTATAACTGTGGTTGTCCACACCTGAGTTCAATTTCTCTAGCCACACCCAGGCCTGATTATTGCCACACCTGTTCAAAATCAAGGCATCACTTAAATAGGAGCTGCTTGACACAGTAAGGTCCACCAGAAGATCCTTAAAAGCTACACATCATGCCGAGACCCAAAGAAATTCAGGAACAATTGAGAAAGAAAGTAATTGAGATCTATCAGTCTGGAAAGGGTTATAAAGCCATTTCCAAAGCTTTGGGAATCCAGCGAACCACAGTGAGAGCCATTATCCACAAATGGCGAAGACATGGAACAGTGGTGAACCTTCCCAGGAGTGGCCGGCCGCCCAAAATTACCCCAAGAGCGCAGCGACGACTCATCCAAGGGGTCACAAAAGACCCCACAACAACGTCCAAGGAACTGCAGGCCTCACTTGCCTCAGTTAAGGTCAGCGTTCATGCCTCCACCATCAGGAAAAGACTGGGCAAAAATGGCCTGCATGGCAGAGTTCCAAGGAGAAAACCACTGCTGAGCAAAAAGAACATCAAAGCTCGTCTCAATTTCTCCACAACACATCTTGATGATCCCCAAGACTTTTGGGACAACATTCTGTGGACCGATGAGACAAAAGTGGAACTCTTTGGAAGGTGTGTGTCCAAGTATATCTGGCGTAGAAGGAACACTGCATTTCAGAAAAAGAACATTATACCAACAGTAAAATATGGTGGTGGTAGTGTGATGGTCTGGGGCTGTTTTGCTGCTTCAGGACCTGGAAGACTTGCCGTGATAAAAGGAACTATGAATTCTGCTGTCTACCAAGAGATCCTGAAGGAGAATGTCCGACCATCTGTTCGTGTACTCAAGCTGAAACGAACTTGGGTTCTGCAGCAGGACAATGATCCTAAACACACCAGCAAGTCCACCACCGAATGGCTGAAGAAAAACAAAATTAAGACTTTGGAGTGGCCTAGCCAAAGTCCTGACCTGAATCCTATTGAGATGTTGTGGTATGACCTTAAAAAGGCCGTTCATGCTCGAAAACCCTCTAATGTAACTGAATTAGGACAATTCTGCAAAGATGAGTGGGCCAAAATTCCTCCAGGACGCTGTAAAAGCCTCATTGCACGTTATCGCAAACGCTTGGTTGCAGTTGTTGCTGCTATGGGTGGCCCAACCAGTTATTAGGTTTAGGGGGCAATCACTTTTTCACACAGGGCCATGATGGTTTGGATTTTTTTTCACCTTTAATAATAAACACCTTCATTTACAAATTGCATTTTGTGTTTACTTGTGTTGTCCTTGACTATTGTTTAAATTGGTTTGATGTTCCGAAACACTTAAGTGTGACAAACATGCAAAGGAACAGGAAATGAGGAAGGGGGCAAACACTTTTTCACACCACTGTATATGGACTCCAAAAATACAAATCCGGTAGGCGCTGGGACTTCAACACTTATTTGTTCTATAGGATACAAAGAACATAATCATTCCACAAGCTCAAAGGCTCTGGTAAGGCTGATCAAGTAAAGCAAAACTCTTCCCTGACGAGTACCCAGATTGAAACAGAGAACGTCCTCTAGGGCCCTATGTACAAAGGGCACCCATCAATAAGTATACGCAATGATTAAATCGGTGAGGGTGTCTCTGTAGGGTGCCACATCCAAACTAACTAGACAGAGAGAGGGTATCCCCTAAATGGTGCCACATCCAAACTAACTAGACAGAGAGAGGGTATCCCCTAAATGGACTTTTAAAGCACAAACATAATTTGTAGAAAAATAATATTTTATTAAACATGATACACGCGATAAAAACAAATTATTACAATTACTGTGCACAAAGTACAAAATCACCACAGCGATTGATTGTAAAGTTCCCTTAATTCACCCAACGCGTTTCAGAGTATCTATGTCTCCTTCTTCAGGGTTGTTTATAAGAGGATCAATAAGCATAAGAACATCCATAAGCTGGGATGGGCCTAACTTTTTTTTAATAACTTACATGGGCCATTTAAATTCCTCTAAAGTTACTCTTCCTCAGTGTAAGAGATGGTTCAAGCTAATCCAAGACAACTGTGATAACATCATTCCTTGGTTATAAGCACTAAAGGATGTAATCAAAGCATTACCATTCAGGCAATTGATCCAACTGCCCTTGTGGTGTTGGAATGGAGCTTTTTGTATTTCTCTTTTATGTTATGATGGAAAAGTGTTCAGAGTTTCCCAGGGGGACCTTGTTTGGTGTTCCTCTGGACCAAAACTGGTGGAGTTTGTGGGAAGCTTAACATACGACATGAGACTATGGTTCTGAACAGTGGCAGCTGGTGCTAAATATTTCGATGGGCAGCAAACTAACGACATGTATCCCCCCTCCCCCCGGGGGAGACGGATGGGAAGGCGATGATCGCCAAAAGCAAGAACCCCCCCCACCCGCACAGGAGACGGAAGGCAGCGATCACTGCAAGTATATCACCCCCCACCCCGCGAGAGACTGACCTTAACTTAGGAAGCAGGGAGAAGGAAGAGCCGGGCCGTTGCTTCTCCTCCCGGCTGAACAGGAAGTGTGTCCTGAGACACGATTTCCCAGGAAGTCCTAAGACTTCCTGGCCAATTGGGTCTCATCACCTGCTTCCTGATTGGCCGGGAGGAGAATCAGGAAGACAATAGCGAATATTAACTTGCTACTGTCACACAACTTTAATTTTCTTCAGAAAAGGGTGGGCTCGGGGAGCAAAGCACTCTGCCCTGAGCCCACCCTTTTCTGAAGAAAATTAAAGTCCAAGGCTCTAATCATGTGCTTACAAAAAAAAACTCTGCTGCTAACAAAGCAAACAGAATATTGGCATTAAAAAGGGGATCAACTCCAGAGATAAAACAATAATTCTCTCGCTCTACAAGACTCTGGTCCGGCCGCACCTGGAGTATGCTGTCCAGTTCTGGGCACCAGTCCTCAGGAAGGATGTACTGGAAATGGAGCGAGTACAAAGAAGGGCAACAAAGCTAATAAAGGGTCTGGAGGATATCAGTTATGAAGAAAGGTTGCGAGCACCGAACTTATTCTCTCTGGAGAAGAGACGCTTGAGAGGGGATATGATTTCAATATACAAATACCGTACTGGTGACCCCACAATAGGGAGAAAACTTTTTTGCAGAAGAGAGTTTAACAAGACTTGTGGCCACTCATTAAAATTAGAAGAAAAGAGGTTTAACCTTGAACTACGTAGAGGGTTCTTTACTGTAAGAACGGTAAGGATGTGGAATTCCCTTCCACAGGTGGTGGTCTCAGTGGGGAGCATTGATAGTTTCAAGAAACTATTAGATAAGCACCTGAATGACCGCAACATACAGGGATATACAATGTAATACTGACATATGTATTTATCGGCGTATAACACGCACCGGCGTATAACACGCACCCTAAGTTTAGGAGGGCATTTTAAGGAAAAAAAGTTTTAGGAGGGAAGTTTAGGGAAAAAAAAAAAACGTACATTTAAGCGTCAATTGCAGCTTGCTCAGCGTCATTGCAGCCTTGCCCAGCGTCATTGCAGCCTTGCCCAGCATCATTGCAGCCATGCCCAGCGTCATTGCAGCCTTGCCCAGGGTCATTGCAGCCTTGCCCAGGGTCATTGCAGCCTTGCCCAGCGTCATTGCAGCCATGCCCAGCGTCATTGCAGCCTTGCCCAGGGTCATTGCAGCCTTGCCCAGCATCATTGCAGCCTTGCCCAGCGTCATTTGCAGCCTTGCCCAGCGTCATTGCAGCCTTGCCCAGCGTCATTTGCAGCCATGCCCAGCGTCATTGCAGCCTTGCCCAGGGTCATTGCAGCCTTGCCCAGCGTCATTGCAGCCATGCCCAGCGTCATTGCAGCCTTGCCCAGGGTCATTGCAGCCTTGCCCAGCATCATTGCAGGCTTGCCCAGCATCATTGCAGGCTTGCCCAGCTTCATTGCAGCCTTGCCCAGCATCATTGCAGCCTTGCCCAGCATCATTGCAGCCTTGCCCAGGGTCATTGCAGCCATGCCCAGCGTCATTGCAGCCATGCCAAGCGACATTGTACCTTGCCAGCGTCATTTGAAGTCCGGTCCGGGTTTAAATTTCCCGCCGCCGAGACTCTCCGTCGCGCGCGCCGCCGAAAAAGACCGAGGCGCGGCCGAAAAAGACCGAAGCGGCCCCGGAAAAGGCCGAGCCGACTGTTCAGCTCTGCTCGCGGTCCCGCCTCCCTGCTGTTTCCGGAGCGAGCGCAGGGAGGCGGGACTACGAGCAGAGCCGAACAGTCTGCTCGGTCTATTCCGGCGCGGCTTCGGGTTTTTTCGGCGGCAATTCGGTCTTTTTCGGCAGCGCTCGCTATTTTTTCGGCGGCGCTTGCCATTTTTGACATTTTTGAATTTTTTTTTTTTGGGGTATCGGCGTATAACACGCACCCACGGCTTTCCCCCGATTTTTAGGGGGAAAAAGTGCGTGTTATACGCCGATAAATACGGTAATCACACACATAGGTTGGACTTGATGGACTTTTTTCAACCTCACCTACTATGTAACTATATATGTGTCCGGCCCCTGCGCCCTCTATGGATGGGCCGCCACTGGTTCTGAAGTGTTGGGTCTGCTTTTAGCATAGATCACATTTAAAGGGTGCCTTTCAGTAATATCATATATAGAGTAATAGTCATTACTAGAGAAGACAAAGTAATGCAAAAGTTGGCAAAGCTTTTTTTATTAACTTACATGGGTCATTTAAATTGCACATGTTGGTAGAGTAACTCTTCCTCTATAGAAACTCTCCTCCTTTTTCATCGCAGATAAATAATGCATTCCAAGCAGAAGCAACGTACCATTATTGAGTTCTTGGTGAAGGAGTGGTGCATGCTGTCCAACATCCACAGAAGACTACAAAATGTCAATGGAGATGACACCATTGACAAAAGCAATGCCTTGTCATTGGTGACTATTGTCAGTGGTGTCAACTTCGTAAACATTCTATAGTCCTCTGTGAATTTGAGACAGCCTGCACCCCTTATGCCGCGTACACGCGGTCGGAATTCTCATCGGAAAAAGCTCTGACGGTTTTTCCCATCGGAATTCCGACGGAATTACGCTCAAACTGTCTTGCCTACACGCGGTCACACCAAATTCCGACGGTCAGTAACACCGCGGCATAAAACACGTTTGACGGCACTATAAAAGGGAAGTTTAATGCTTCCGAGCATGCGTCGAATTGTTTCCGAGCATGCGTCGGAATCTTGCGTGTCGGAATTGCATACACACGATCGGAAAATCCAATAGAAAGGTTTTCCGTCGGAAAAATTAAGAACAGGTTCTCAATCCAAAGTCAGTCGGAAATTCCGACTGAAAAAGACCGATGGGCATACACACGGTCGGAAAATCCGATGACAAGCTCCCATCGGAAATTCCGACTGCGTGTACGCGGCATTACTCTACAAGAACTCAAAGGTGGCACACTGCTTTTGCTTGGAAACCAATTTTTTACAATGAAAAAGAAGGAGAGTTTCTATAAAGGAAGAGTTACTTTACCAACATGCGCAATTTGAATGACCCATGTTATGCCAACTTTTCCATTATTTTGTCTTCTCTAGCAATGACTGTTACAACTACTATATGTAGCGGTGACACCTTTGCAAGGTGTCCGCTATGTGTAAATTTAGTTGTTTTTCTCTCAGGACAGTAAGGGGGTTCTGAGAGCGAATTGGGCAGATTGACTTTGGCATCAGTTTGGCTGGGCTGTGTTGGGGTTCTGCCTGATCATGTGTGGTGTTAGGTACACATGACAGGTTTAGAACCAGGCCTGGTTGGACGCTTGGGTACCGGCATTCCTCTGAGCCAATCAGTGGGTGCTTTTGGCCCCGCTGAGGAGTCTGGGGAGGGGTACTTGAGATGCTGGAGTCACGTGTTCGGGGTTCGTTTGGTCATAGCTGCCGGTTCCTGGATCTGGACCGGGGTAGCCCCGCTAGGGGTCACGGTCACTGGAGCGTGTGCCACCCCGCAACATGGTTGGTTTGACAGGCCCCACAGACCCGCTTGGTCTGGGGCAAGGATCCGTCTGTTCCCGAGTCTCAGAGCCGGCTGGTCCGAGGCGCAGTAACTGAGGGAGGATTCAAGGCGTCGGGTGCGCTCTCAACTTGGAGGGGCACCGCAGCTCGTGTAAGCGACCGGGGGAGGACTCTTCGGAGGAGGGCCAACAAGCTGGCATCCCAAGAAGTGCCTGGATGCTGGGTTGTCAAGGACACTAGAGAATCCACTCTTCCCCAATACTGCCAAGGAGACGGAAAACGTTCCAGGTACTGAGGAAAGGTTCCTGTTTGCTTCTGGATACTACTTTAATTCAAGGTCAGAGACTTTGCAAGTTCTGAATTCAAGTGCAGACTGCCATAATCTCTGGCTAGAGATTTGTTCAGCTTTGAAGCACCCAGCTGCGAGTGGCTACTCTCTGGGTTGACAAATAGAGACTTTCATATATCTAGCAGTTTTCAAGGTGCCTGAGTTTCTTTGCCCTTACCCTCTGTTCCCACATGAGACTGTGTCTGTTGGATGTTACCCCTGCAAATAAAAACCTTTCTAAAGGACTTTTATGGTGTCAGCGTCCAAAGTCGTTGGGTACTAACTCTGGGAACCCCTAGACCTGGAGGAACAAGCCAAGCGGAGGTAACCGGTAAGCCCAAAAGTCAAGGCCGCCCCATCGAGGGTTATGGCCGCTACATATAGATGACATTACTGAAGGTACTCATTAAATTGGATCTACACTGAAAGCAGACGCAACACTTCAGAACTATAGTTTCATGTCATTAAGCTTCTCACAAACTCCACCAGTTTTGGTCCAGAGGAACACCAAACAAGGTCCCCCTAGGAAACTCTCAACACTTATCCATCATAAAGTTAAAGAGAAACAAAGATACTTCCATTCCAACCCCTCAAAGGCAGTTGGATCAATGCTTTCATTCCATCCTTTAGCACTTATAACCAAGCAAAGGCACTCTATCCTTTTTTTTTTTTCTTCTAATAGGGTTGTAAGATGTTATCACGGATGTCTTGGATTAGCTTGAACCATCTCTTACACCAAGCGCAGAAAGCAGAATCAGGAAATATACATCGGCCCGCGGAGTTGGCGATCCCAGAAGCTATGAATTTAAGATTCGGGGGCCATCAAAAGATAATCTGCGCGATAACGGCATCGAGACGAAGCCCCATACCAACAGCTGGTGCTATAAAACTGCTTAAGAAACATATTCATTCATAGGAAAAAAAAAAAAAAAAAAAAGAGAGAGGATTCTGCCGGGGAATGGTGACACGAACGCTGTACTCTCTAATTATTCCGATCAAGAGAGAGAAACACAACACAAACTTTAATTGTGTTTAACTGATATTTAATCAGGATTCACTGAACTGCAGATTAAAGCTGAAATTCATAAACCATAATTAGCCGATCGTCACAATCTTATGGTCCACGTTCTCCCTCAGCCTGGGTGTCTGGCAGGGTGCCCCGCATTTTTGGCAGTGCGAGCGAGCGAGCCGAACGGTTTGAGGTAAACGCATCAGCGCCTAAGTAAAGCCTCTCCCTTTTCCAGATGTAAGCTAAAGCGCCGAGGATTCACCTATGGCGTTATCCCTCTTTCTCTCCTCCCCTATTGTCCCTTATGTAGGCGTAATCAGTGTCCATATATTCACCTATTTCTATATAATCAATTTTTTTTTTTTTTTTCGAACAAAGGCTTAAAGAAGAAAAACCGTAATGGTGCCCATTGCAACTGGATAACAGAGTAGAAACCTACCTTACTGGTGGTCCCACGTAGTCGGCACAAGACTTTTCTTATAGTGGGATCTCCAGTTAAGCTGTTTAGGGAAGAGCAGTGTTGTCTTTCCTTAAGCAGTACCACTTGCTTTGGCTCTTGCTCAGCAGGTGCCTGGGCCCCCCCCCCCCCCATCTTTTGAACTTAAGGGTGCCCGGGCCCATTACAGGAGGGCTGGTTGTACTGCCTTATCAGCAGCCCTGACCAGGGGCGGACTGACAACTCATGGGGCCCCCGGGCAATAGGAGATTATGGGGCCCCCAGGCAATTAGAGATTATCGGGCCACACAGTATACACACACAGTATACAATCACACAGTATACACATACATGTACACACAGGATACACAGACATGTTTCTATTGGTTGAGAAGGTACTGGAGAGGTGGGGCAGCTATTATCTCAGGATTTTTAGACCAAAAGGATGTCGGAAAGGGACATTTCAGAAACAGATGTAAAAAAAAAACACAGATTTTTACATACTGTCCCTGGTTTTACTGAGGCTGGCAACCCTGATGGGGCCCCCTAGTGGCCCGGGGCCCTCGGGCAGCGCCCGAGTGGCCGAATGGTCAGTCCGCCCCTGGCCCTGACTACATGGCCGGGTGAGGCGTGGACAGCAGAGAGAACCTTGGCAATGTGGTGATGGGCATTGGCTGCCAAATGAGCAGGAAGCGGACAACCAGCAATAAGGAGAGGCTAGAAATCTGATCTGCCCTAATCTTTACTGAGGCTGGCAACCCTGATGGGGCCCCCTAGTGGCCCGGGGGCCCTCGGGTAGTGCCCGAGTGGCCGAATGGTCAGTCCGCCCCTGGCCCTGACTACATGGCCGGGTGAGGCGTGGACAGCAGAGAGAACCTTGGCAATGTGGTGATGGACATTGGCTGCCAAATGAGCAGGAAGCTGACAACCAGCAATAAGGAGAGGCTAGAAATGTGCTTTTTTTTAAATGTACAATTAGGCAACAAACTACAATGCACACATGCAAACCATCTGTGGTCCACGTTGGGTTTTTTGTATGTTGTCAGGAAATGAATGGGCTTCTTTAACGCAACGAGTGTAACTGCGAGAAAACCGCATGTTACCGCACCATACTTGCATGAACAGGCCCTTTAGGCGCTCGTTTTATATACACTACATACCTACAATGAGTAAGCCTTTAGGTTGTCTTTGTACGGGTGTCGTCTTGTGAGTTGCGGCCTCTCCTTTTCGCCCCATTGTGAAGGCCTAAAAACCGTCCAGACTGGAGTCTGCCAGCCAAGGTGGGACTTAGAGCCCTCTCTCTGTATCTGATACTCTTATCTCGACGTGAATTAGATTCCCTCTAATAGTCGCTGGGAAGCTTTTTGGTGCAAAACCAACATTTTCAAAATCTGATCCGCCCGGTAACCTAATCTGTGAACGGGGCCCGTCCGCAGTGTGGGAGAGAACAGAGGTATGCTGAGGACAAAGGATTCAAAGACGGACCCGTCCGAGAGTGGATGTACACAATCAGAGCCTTTCAGACACTCGATATCGGACGGCTCCGCCGCGGCAGAATTCCATTAGGTTTTATTGCGTGTATTTCGTAGCCTAATCTTTCCGTAAAGATCGTTAAAGGGTCGGACGGGATTTTCAAGCAAACAGACGGCGGGGGGGGGGGGGGGGCAACAGGCCAGTCTCAGGAGAGGCGGGAAACTTGTTAAAGAGGAAACCTCATTTTAAAGACTGGGGGGGGGGGGGGGGGGGGGGGGGGGGGGGGGTAGTTTTAAAACAGAATTCTATGACCATAGGGCAAATATACTGCCCAGCATTTGTAAAAAAAAAAAAATAGCAAATCACAGTCAAAGCTGATGCTGCCCCCTGCAGGGCGGGGAGGGGGGGGCAGTCATATTTACTGGCCCCTTCATTTCTTGAATGAACACAGTAAGCTATGGGTAGCAATCGTCCCCCCTGTGTTCATTTATAACTGAAGCATAGTACCCTGTGTTTACTATGCTTCAGGTTGCAAATGAACAAGGAGCTACTGTACAGAACACCTCCTGTTCATTTCTGCTGAAGCTGCAGAAAAAAAAGGGATTGAGGATTCTATGTCCTCAATTTCTTGGTACTCTGGCCATGTGAGTGAGTGGTTTGTTTATGCAGCTAAAGTCACCTGTTAAACTATGGCAGTGGTTTCCAAACTGTGGCCCGAGGGTCAGATGTGGCCCTTTGCTCGCCTATATCCAGCCCTTGAGGCATTATTCCTGTCACTGAAACCAACATTGCAGCATAATTCCTGCCACTGACACCAACAATGGGGCACTATTCCTTCCCTTAAAGCCAACAATGGGGCATAAATCCTTCCACCGACACCATCGATGGGGCAGAATTCCTTCCACTGATACCATCAATGGGGCATCAATCCTTCCACCGACACCATCAATGGGGCATAAATCCTTCCAGTGACACCAACGATGGGGCATAAATCCTTCCACTGACACCAACGATGTGGTATAAATCATTCCACTGACACCATCAATGGGGCATAAATCCTTCCACCGACACCCACAATGGGGCATAAATCCTTCCACCGACACCAACAATGAGGCATAAATCCTTCCATTGACACCAACAATGGGGTATAAATCCTACCACCGACACCAATGATGGGGTATAAATCCTTCCCCCAACACCATCGATGGGGCATAAATCTTTCCACTGACACCAACGATGGGGTATAAATCCTTCCATTGACACCAACAATGGGGCATAAATCCTTCCACCGACACCCACAATGTAGCATAAATCCTTCCACCGACACCAACGATGGGGTATAAATCCTTCCACTGACACCCACAATGGGGCATAAATCCTTCCACCGACATAAACAATGGGGCATAAATCCTTCCATTGACACCAACAATGGGGCATAAATCCTTCCACCGACATAAACAATGGGGCATAAATCCTTCCATTGACACCAACGATGGGGCATAAATCCTTCCACCGACACCAACAATGGGGCATAAATCCTTCCACCGACACCATCGATGGGGCATAAATCCATCCACTTACATCGATGGGGCATAAATCCATCCACTTACATCGATGGGGCATAAATCCTTCGACCGACACCATCAATGGGGCAAAAATCCTTCCACCGACACCAACAATGGGGCATAAATCCTTCCATTGACAGCAACGATGGGGCATAAATCCTTCCACGGACACCATCAATGGGGCATAAATCCTTCCACTGACACCAACGATGGGGCATAAATCCTTCCATCGACACCAACAACGGGGCATAAATCCTTCCATTGACACCAACGATGGGGCATAAATCCTTCCACCGACACCAATAGGGTATAAATCCATCCACTGACACCAACTATGGGGCATAAATCCTTCCACCGACACCATCAATGGGGCATAAATCCTTCCACCGACACCAATAGGGTATAAATCCATCCACTGACACCAACGATGGGGCATAAATCCTTCCACCGACACCAATAGGGTATAAATCCATCCACCGACACCAATAGGGTATAAATCCATCCACCGACACCAACAATAGAGCATAAATCCTTCCACTGACAACAAAACTGGGGCACTATTTCTCCCACTGAAACCAACTTCTTTTCCCCCTAAAACCAAAGATTGGGTATTGTTTACTCCCTGGACACAGTTCGGTCCCACTAAAGTCTAAAAGGTGGTAAACTGGCTTTGCACAGAGCAACACCAGTCCTCCTCTTCTAGGGTCCCCTGCCAGCACTCCTGGCTCCTTTTCTTGTTTGTGTGCCACCATAGGAAGCCGCTTTCTATGGTGGCACACCTGCAGGTTCGATCCCGAGTCTCGCTGCCTGTGTCTATAGACACAGACAGCGCAACTCGCCCCCACTCCCTCATCACAGGATTTGATTGACAGCAGCAGGAGTTAATGGCTCCCACTGCTACCTCTTTGTCCTGTGAGAAGGGAGAGAGCGAAGAGAGCCGCTGCCCTCTGGCACAGCACTGGATTGAGTTTAGGCTCAGGTAAGTATAAGGGGGAGGCTGGCGGGTAGTCTGTGCACAGAGAGATTTTTTTTTACCTAAAAGCAGATTATGCATTCAGGTAAAAAAAAGCTTCTGCTTTTAGAACCACTTTAGCTTGTTCTGCACTGTGGGTTTGTGTGGAAGTCAACATCTTGGCAGAGGCGCAGCCCTTTGCTTCCCCATGTTAAAGCTGCAATCATAGGGGGACTGGTAATCTGAAGACTGGTAGGGGAATATACAAGAAGCAGCAGGAGAGGTGTAGGAAGTGTAGAGCCACAGAATGGATGAAGCAGAAGCAGGGGGTCCCTGGCACTGGAGATCCTCAGGTACAGCTTTCCCGCTGATCACCAATGTAAGGAACATTCTTCCCACTGATCACCAATGTAAGGAGCATTCTTCTCACTGATCACCAATGTAAGGAACATTCTTCCACTGATCACCAATGTAAGGAGCATTCTTCCCACTGATCACCAATGTAAGGAACATTCTTCCCACTGATCACCAATGTAAGGGACATTCTTCTCACTGATCACCAATGTAAGGAACATTCTTCCCACTGATCACCAATGTAAGGAGCATTCTTCCCACTGATCACCAATGTAAGAAACATTCTTCCCACTGATCACCAATGTAAGGAACATTCTTCTCACTGATCACCAATGTAAGGAACATTCTTCTCACTGATCACCAATGTAAGGAACATTCTTCTCACTGATCACCAATGTAAGGAACATTCTTCTCACTGATCACCAATGTAAGGAACATTCTTCCCACTGATCACCAATGTAAGGAGCATTCTTCTCACTGATCACCAATGTAAGGAACATTCTTCTCACTGATCACCAATGTAAGGGACATTCTTCCCACTGATCACCAATGTAAGGAACATTCTTCTCACTGATCACCAATGTAAGGAACATTCTTCCCACTGATCACCAATGTAAGGAGCATTCTTCTCACCGATCACCAATGTAAGAAACATTCTTCCCACTGATCACCAATGTAAGAACATTCTTCTCACTGATCACCAATGTAAGGAACATTCTTCCCACTGATCACCAATGTAAGGGACATTCTTCCCACTGATCACCAATGTAAGGAGCATTCTTCCCACTGATCACCAATGTAAGGAGCATTCTTCTCACCGATCACCAATGTAAGGAGCATTCTTCACACTGATCACCAATGTAAGAAACATTCTTCTCACTGATCACCAATGTAAGGAACATTCTTCCCACTGATCACCAATGTAAGGAACATTCTTCCCACTGATCACCAATGTAAGGAACATTCTTCCCACTGATCACCAATGTAAGGAACATTCTTCCCACTGACCACCAATGTAAGGAACATTCTTCCCACTGATCACCAATGTAAGGAACATTCTTCTCACTGATCACCAATGTAAGGGACATTCTTCTCACTGACCACCAATGTAAGGAACATTCTTCTCACTGATCACCAATGTAAGGAACATTCTTCCCACTGATCACCAATGTAAGGAACATTCTTCTCACTGATCACCAATGTAAGAAACATTCTTCTCACTGATCACCAATGTAAGGAACATTCTTCTCACTGATCACCAATGTAAGGAACATTCTTCCCACTGATCACCAATGTAAGGAACATTCTTCCACTGATCACCAATGTAAGGAACATTCTTCCCACTGGTCACCAATGTAAGGAACATTCTTCCCCCTGACCACCAATGTAAGGAACATTCTTCTCACTGATCACCAATGTAAGGAACATTCTTCTCACTGATCACCAATGTAAGGAACATTCTTCTCACTGATCACCAATGTAAGGAACATTCTTCCCACTGATCACCAATGTAAGGAGCATTCTTCCCACTGATCACCAATGTAAGGAACATTCTTCTCACTGATCACCAATGTAAGGAACATTCTTCCCACTGATCACCAATGTAAGGAACATTCTTCTCACTGATCACCAATGTAAGGAACATTCTTCCACTGATCACCAATGTAAGGAACATTCTTCCCACTGATCACCAATGTAAGGAGCATTCTTCCCACTGATCACCAATGTAAGGAACATTCTTCCCACTGGTCACCAATGTAAGGAACATTCTTCCCCCTGACCACCAATGTAAGGAACATTCTTCTCACTGATCACCAATGTAAGGAACATTCTTCTCACTGATCACCAATGTAAGGAACATTCTTCTCACTGATCACCAATGTAAGGAACATTCTTCCCACTGATCACCAATGTAAGGAGCATTCTTCCCACTGATCACCAATGTAAGGAACATTCTTCTCACTGATCACCAATGTAAGGAACATTCTTCTCACTGATCACCAATGTAAGGAACATTCTTCCACTGATCACCAATGTAAGGAACATTCTTCCCACTGATCACCAATGTAAGGAACATTCTTCTCACTGATCACCAATGTAAGGAACATTCTTCCCCCTGATCACCAATGTAAGGAGCATTCTTCACTGATCACCAATGTAAGGAACATTCTTCCCACTGATCACCAATGTAAGGAACATTCTTCCCACTGATCACCAATGTAAGGAACATTCTTCTCACTGATCACCAATGTAAGGAACATTCTTCTCACTGATCACCAATGTAAGGAACATTCTTCCCCCTGACCACCAATGTAAGGAACATTCTTTACACTGATCACCAATGTAAGGAACATTCTTCCCACTGATTACCAATGTAAGGAACATTCTTCCACTGATCACCAATGTAAGGAACATTCTCCCCACTGATTACCAATGTAAGGAACATTCTTTACACTGATCACCAATGTAAGGAACATTCTTCCCACTGATTACCAATGTAAGGAACATTCTTCTCACTGATCACCAATGTAAGGAACATTCTTCTCACTGATCACCAATGTAAGGAACATTCTTCCCACTGATCACCAATGTAAGGAACATTCTTCCCCCTGACCACCAATGTAAGGAACATTCTTTACACTGATCACCAATGTAAGGAACATTCTTCCCACTGATTACCAATGTAAGGAACATTCTTCTCACTGATCACCAATGTAAGGAACATTCTCCCCACTGATTACCAATGTAAGGAACATTCTTTACACTGATCACCAATGTAAGGAACATTCTTCCCACTGATTACCAATGTAAGGAACATTCTTCTCACTGATCACCAATGTAAGGAACATTCTTCTCACTGATCACCAATGTAAGGAACATTCTTCCCACTGACCACCAATGTAAGGAACATTCTTTACACTGATCACCAATGTAAGGAACATTCTTCTCACTGATCACCAATGTAAGGAACATTCTTCCCACTGATCACCAATGTAAGGGACATTCTTCCCACTGATCACCAATGTAAGGAACATTCTTCCCACTGATCACCAATGTAAGGAACATTCTTCTCACTGATCACCAATGTAAGGAACATTCTTCCCACTGATCACCAATGTAAGGGACATTCTTCCCACTGATCACCAATGTAAGGAACATTCTTCCACTGATCACCAATGTAAGGAACATTCTTCTCACTGACCACCAATGTAAGGAACATTCTTCTCACTGATCACCAATGTAAGGAACATTCTTCTCACTGATCACCAATGTAAGGAACATTCTTCCCCCTGACCACCAATGTAAGGAACATTCTTTACACTGATCACCAATGTAAGGGACATTCTTCTCACTGATCACCAATGTAAGGAACATTCTTCCCACTGATCACCAATGTAAGGGACATTCTTCCCACTGATCACCAATGTAAGGAACATTCTTCCCACTGATCACCAATGTAAGGAACATTCTTCTCACTGATCACCAATGTAAGGAACATTCTTCCCACTGATCACCAATGTAGGGGGTTATTGTTCTCCCTCTGCAAAGGGTCCGAAAAATGATCCAACTTGGGTGTCAATTCCTCTAGGGACACTACATTCCTTTTTATTTTATTTACAACTTACTGACATCTCTAATGTATTATGAGCTGCGGATGTATTCATTATCCCTCAGATCTAAAAATGATTTCAAGGGTTTTCTAAGGCGGTGAAAGTAAGGTCAGGATGACGTCTTCGGTCAGGAATTGGGGCTCCCGTCTTATCCTGACAGGTTCACTTTAATGCTGCCGGTCCCGGCTTGTCTCAGGTAAGAGGCGATGCGAGCGCTCTTGTATTATTCAGCTCTCTGGAACCTCTCAGGCTCATATTGTATGCACCATTTCTCTCCACTGAAAACACATTGAAGTTCAGATCAGGCTGCGGGAATCACAACAATCTCAGCGGCACAATAAATATTCTGGGCTCCATCTTGTTCTAACACCCCCAAAGCTTCCGACGCTTCACTGCGACTCCCGAGGAACGCAGCGATACGCACCACCAAATTCACCGCGATCACAGGAGGGAGAATCAAATCCTTCAACGCCATTCTTTTTGTTCTGCAAACCTGGTCATAATACAGCTTATCACACAGCCAAGGTACATCGTTCCATTATAGAAACAAAGGCTCTACTTCTGTATAATCTTATCAAGATACTAGGAGAAGAGAAGTAGTACTGTGCAGAGTCCCTACATACAGAATAAGAACAGATACCGAGAATTACACCCGGCATACAGGACAAGAGAAGTGGTACTGTGCAGAGTCCATACATACAGAATAATAACAGATACTGAGAATTACACCCAGCATACAGGACAAGAGAAGTGGTACTGTGCAGAGTCCCTACATACAGAATAATAACAGATACTGAGAATTACACCCAGCATACAGGACAAGAGAAGTCCATACATACAGAATAATACATACAGAATAAGAACAGATACTGAGAATTACACCCGGCATACAGGACAAGAGAAGTGGTACTGTGTAGAGTCCATACATACAGAATAATAACAGATACTGAGAATTACACCCGGCATACAGGACAAGAGAAGTAGTACTGTGCAGAGTCCCTACATACAGAATAAGAACAGATACTGAGAATTACACCCGGCATACAGGACAGGAGAAGTAGTACTGTGCAGAGTCCATACATACAGAATAAGAACAGATACTGAGAATTACACCCGGCATACAGGACAAGAGAAGTGGTACTGTGCAGAGTCCATACATACAGAATAAGAACAGATACTGAGAATTACACCCGGCATACAGGACAGGAGAAGTAGTACTGTGCAGAATCCATACATACAGAATAAGAACAGATACTGAGAATTACACCCGGCATACAGGACTAGAGAAGTGGTACTGTGCAGAGTCCATACATACAGAATAAGAACAGATACTGAGAATTACATACAGGACAAGAGAAGTGGTACTGTGCAGTCCATACATACAGAATAAGAACAGATACTGAGAATTACACATACAGGACAAGAGAAGTGGTACTGTGCAGAGTCCATACATACAGAATAAGAACAGATACTGAGAATTACACCCGGCATACAGGACAAGAGAAGTAGTACTGTGCAGAGTCCATACATACAGAATAAGAACAGATACCGAGAATTACACCCGGCATACAGGACAAGAGAAGTCCATACATACAGAATAAGAACAGATACCGAGAATTACACCCGGCATACAGGACAAGAGAAGTGGTACTGTGCAGAGTCCATACATACAGAATAAGAACAGATACAGAGAATTACACCCGGCATACAGGACAAGAGAAGTGGTACTGTGCAGAGACCATACATACAGAATAAGAACAGATACTGAGAATTACACCCGGCATACAGGACAAGAGAAGTGGTACTGTGCAGAGTCCATACATACAGAATAAGAACATATACCGAGCATTACATCCGGCATACAGGACAAGAGAAGTGTACTGTGCAGAGTACATACAGAATGCAGATACTGAGAATTACACCCGCATACAGGACAAGAGAAGTGGTACTGTGCAGAGTCCATACATACAGAATAATAACAGATACTGAGAATTACATACAGGACAAGAGAAGTGGTACTGTGCAGAGTCCATACATACAGAATAAGAACAGATACTGAGAATTACACCCGACATACAGGACAAGAGAAGCGGTACTGTGCAGAGTCCATACATACAGAATAATAACAGATACTGAGAATTACACCCGACATACAGGACAAGAGAAGTGGTACTGTGCAGAGTCCATACATACAGAATAAGAACAGATACCGAGAATTACACCCGACATACAGGACAAGAGAAGTGGTACTGTGCAGAGTCCATACATACAGAATAAGAACAGATACCGAGCATTACACCCGGCATACAGGACAAGAGAAGTAGTACTGTGCACAGTCCATACATACAGAATAAGAACAGATACCGAGAATTACACCCGACATACAGGACAAGAGAAGTGGTACTGTGCAGAGTCCATACATACAGAATAAGAACAGATACCGAGAATTACACCCGACATACAGGACAAGAGAAGTGGTAATGTGCAGAGTCCATACATACAGAATAAGAACATATACTGAGAATTACACCCGGCATACAGGACTAGAGAAGTGGTACTGTGCAGAGACCATACATACAGAATAAGAACATATACTGAGAATTACACCCGGCATACAGGACTAGAGAAGTGGTACTGTGCAGAGTCCATACATACAGAATAAGAACAGATACTGAGAATTACACCCGACATACAGGACAAGAGTAGCGGTACTAACATAGAAACATAGAAGAGTGACAGTAGAAAAAAGACCAGTTGACCATCAAGTTTGCCCCATTTCTTTGAACCCTTCCATTCTTTTTTTGTCTGAGTATAGATCTAGGTTTGTCCCAAGCAGGTTTGAATCCACTTACTCATTACTACTGCTGGAAGTCTCCATTCCGAGCATCAACCTCCATTATTTACTGTTACTGGTAAAATAATACTTTCTATGATGAGTGTTGAACATTTCTCCTTCTAGTTTGAGGTCATGTCCCGGTGTTCTTGAAGTTTGCTTCACATTGAAAACACTGCCCTCCTGAACCTTATTTACCCCCTTCATGTATTTAAAGGAGAAGTCCAGCCTGAGCTTTTTAGGCTGGGCTTCTCCTATGGGTCACAGGAGTGCATATCGTTTTACACTCCTGTGACCCGTTTTCAGTGGAGAGTGGTCTAAAGTCCGCTCTCCGCTGATGTCACTGCCATCAGTCGAGGCACCGCGTCATCCCGACTTCCCAACTCTGGATCCGCCAGCTGCCTTGACTGGCTCTCCGCCCCGCCTCCACAGCTCAGCGCTCCAATGAGCGTGGAGGATCAGAGCAGGAGCGATGCCGACAGTCAGCAACGCTCTGCTCGGGGAGGAGTGAGAACCGAGCCATCGGTGGTGTTCGGTGGCTCGATTCTTAGTGCAGAGACGGCGGGGGAAAGCATCGGTGTGTGACGCTCTATCCACCGAGGTAAGTACGATTAGTCCAAAAAAAAAAAACATACTTCTCTTTTAAAGGTCTCAGTCATGTCTCCCCTTTCCTTCTTTCCTCCAGACATAGTTACAGATCAAGTTCCCGTCTCTCAAGTCAAGTCAAGTCTCTCCCGATATGTTTTATCCCTCAAGCCTTTCACCATTTTTGTTGCCCGTATCTGGACTTCTTCTATCTTATCAATAACTTTTTGTAAGAGAGGTCTCCAGAACAGGGAGTTGCCGGACCAGATGCCGGAAGTATTGTGAGACTAGCATCTATCTGCTGTTAGTTGCTGACATTTTTTCGTTTTTTCGTTTTTATGTAAGAATCCTTTATCCTTTTATTAAACATTTTGTTGAAGACGTACTTCACTATTGGGTTCCCTCTTTCTATTTATATCCCCCACTTGTTGACGGGCCCATTGGGCTGGAAAGCCCACGCCAACTTACAGACCTTTGGGCCAACCAGAGTCATCCAGTGAATAGGATAATCCAAAGAGGATAGTGACGATCATACAGCCCCCAGTGGTGGAAATGATCTGATCCGAGGAGCAAAGACAAGACAAGACATCTTCCTGTATCTACTCACGCTTTTGAATGCGTGCTTTCAGGTGAGAGTCTAGAGAGCACGTTTAACCACTTTCAGCCCCGGACCAATTGGCAGCCAAAGGACCAGGCCCCTTTTTGCAATTCGGCACTGCGTCGCTTTAACTAACAATTGCGCGGTCATGCGACGTGGCTCCAAAACAAAATTGGCGTCCTTTTTTTTCCCACAAATAGAGCTTTCTTTTGGTGGTATTTGATCGCCCCTGCGGTTTTTATTTTTTGCGCTATAAACAAAAAAATAGAGCGACAATATTGAAAAAAATGCAATATTTTTTTACTTTTTGCTATAATAAATATCCCCAAAAAATATATATAAAAAAACATTTTTTTTCCTCAGTTTAGGCCGATACGTATTCTTCTACATATTTTTGGTAAAAAAAATCGCAATTAGCGATTATTGATTAGTTTGCGCAAAAGTTATAGCGTTTACAAAATAGGGGATAGTTTTATAGCATTTTTATTAATATTTTTTTTTTTTTATTAGTAATGGCGGCGATCAGCGATTTTTATTGTGACTGCGACATTTTGGCGGACACATCGGACATTTTTGACACATTTTTGGGACATTTGTCATTTATACAGCAATCACTGCTATTTAAATAGCACTGATTCCTATGTAAATGACAGTTGTAGTTAGGGGGTTAACCACTAGGGGGCGGGGAGGAGTCAGTGTGACGTGTTGTGTTTTTTTTTTTACAGTAGGGGGGGGCGTGGCTGTACGTCTGACGTCATTGATCGGCGTTCCCGATGACAGGGAACCGCCGATCACTGACAGTCAGTGTAGGAAGCGCGGGGAGAGGTTTGTTTACATAGACCTCTCCCCGTTCTTCAGCTCCGTAACCCGATCGCGGGATACCAGCGGCGATCGGGTCCGCTGGTCCCGCGGCCAGGGTCACGGAGCTCCCGACCGGGTCGCGAGCGCGCCACTAGCGGCGCGCGCGCGACCCACGGGCAGGCACATGCACGATCACGTACAGGTACGTGATTCTGCCTGCCCGTGCCATTCTGCTGACGTATATATGCAGTGGCCGGTCGGGAAGCGGTTAAGGATCCCATTCCCACATATCCACCACATCCCAATGTGGAGTCTGAACCACCGTACCATTATCGTCTGGACATGACACACCGTTTCTCATAAATTTTGAAGAACGTGCTTTGTACCAACGAACAGCACCAGTCACCTTTTGGACATTGTCATTTTAGTCCAATTTTAGACTTTTTACCTCTCTTATTTTATATTCACTCACTTATAGCCCATTTGGACTGTGTTTTTATCACTCACTTGTGGACACTAGTTTTATTTGGCACTTTTTTGGCAGTGATTTGTCTTGTATATCACTCAGTTCACAGGAGATTTATTCAACATTTCATTCATTATTTTTACACTATTTTACACATTTATAGCACTTGGTGTATGATTGTAATGTGTATGTATTGATCAGGATTGTGTTTTATTTGTATTCTTATGTATTGCACATGAGCGTGAAATCATTATTACAGTATACTTTTATGGGATTGTGTTTCACCGTCAGATTTTGCAGCTCTTTTAGGAATTATTTTTCACATTTGTCACGGTTTACTGGTTTATTCACTGCATATTTATTATATATTATTGAGTGTGTGCTTATGATCTAGTTGACTAACAGCGCGAAGGTCACCCACATTTCTATTTATTGTCTCCAGAACAGGACACAGTATTCCAAATGAGGGCTCACTAAATATCTATATAGAGGAATTTAGGACCTCCTTCTCCCGCTGGTGATCCCTCTAGTCATATAAAGATCCATATAGAGTAATAAGGACCTCCTTCCAGCAGGACAACGACCCTAAACATACAGCCAGAGCTGCAATGGAATGGTTTAGATCAAAGCATATTCATGTGTTAGAATGGCCCAGTCACAGTCCAGACCTAAATCACATTGAGAATCTGTGGCAAGACTTGAAAATTGCTGTTCACAGACGCTCTCTGTCCAATCTGACAGAGCTTGAGATATTATGCAAAGAAGAATGGGCAAAAATGTCCCTCTCTAGATGTGCAAAGCTGGTAGAGACATCCCCAAAAAGACTTGCAGTGAAAGGTGGCTCTACAAAGTATCGACTCCGGGGGGCGCTATACAAATGTACAGGCAGTCCCGAGTTACGAACACTGTACCCCACACTTTTCACATATTTATTTGTAAAAAATTATGAAAAACAATTATTTCCCTTCCACTTCACACCTAGTTTGTGTTGGTCTATGACATAAAATCCCAATAAATTACATTTACGTTTTTGGGTTGTAACATGACAAAATGTGGAAAATGTCGAGGGGTATGAATACTTTTTCAAGGCACTGTACACCCAGCATACAGGACAAGGAAAATAGTACTGTGCAGCATTTATACAAACAAAATCAACAGATACCGATAATGGATTGACGTGCTAATGTGTAGGACTTTTTGGCCTAAATGCAAAACGCTATGTGTGGGGGAAAACTAACACTGCCCATCACCCTGAACACACCATCCCCACCGTGAAACATGGTGGTGGCAGCATCATGTTGTGAGGATGCTTTTCTTCAGCAGGGACAGGGAAGCTGGTCAGAGTTGATGGGAAGATGGATGGAGCCAAATACAGGGCAATCTTAAAAGAAAACCTGTTATGCCGCGTACACACATTCTCGTCGGAAAAAGCTCTGATGGTTTTCCCGTCGGAATTCCGACGGAATTTCACTCAAACTGTCTTGCCTACACACGGTCACACCAAATTCCGACGGTCAATAACAAAGCGACATACAACACGTTCAACGGCACTATAAAAGGGAAGTTTAATGCTTCCGAGCATGCGTTGAATTGTTTCCGAGCATGCGTCAGAATTTTGCGTGTCGGAATTGCATACACACGATCGAAAAATCCGATAGAAAGGTTTTCCGTCTGAAAAATTAAGAACAGGCTCTCAATCCAAAGTCCGTCGGAAATGCCGACAGAAAAAGACCGATGAGTATACACGGTCGGAAAATCCGATGAAAAGCTCCCATCGGACTGTTTCCATCGGAAATTCCGACCGTGTGTACGCGGCATTAGAGTCTGCAAAAGACTTGAGACTGGGGCAGAGGTTCACCTTCCAGCAGGACAACGACCCGAAACATACAGCCAGAGCTACAATGGAATGATTTAGATCAAAGCATATTCATGTGTTAGAATGGTCCAGTCAAAGTCCAGACCTAAATCCAATTGAGAATCTGTGGCAAGACTTGAAAATTGCTGTTCACAGACGCTCTCCATCCAATCTGACAGAGCTTGAGATATTTTGCAAAGAAGAATGGGCAAAAATGTCCCTCTCTAGATGTGCAAAGCTGGTAGAGACATCCCCAAAAACACTTACAACTGTAATTGCAGGGAAAGGTGGTTCTACAAAGTATCGACTCCGGGGGGCGCTATACAAATGTACAGGCAGTCCCGGGTTACGAACACTGTACCCCACACTTTTCACATATTTATTTGTAAAAAATTATGAAAAACAATTATCATTTCCCTTCCACTTCACACCTATGGTGCCACTTTGTGTTGGTCTATCACATAAAATCCCAATAAATTACATTTACGTTTTTGGGTTGTAACATGACAAAATGTGGAAAATGTCGAGGGGTATGAATACTTTTTCAAGGCACTGTACACCCAGCATACAGGACAAGGAAAATAGTACTGTGCAGCATTTATACAAACAAAACCAACAGATACCGATAATTCCTTCTAGAAAACAAATGGATTGACGTGCCGATGTGTAGAAGCCCATACATACCGAATACAACAGATACTGGGAATGACACACAGCATACAGACCAGGAGAACTGATAACGTGTGGTATGATTACATGAAGAATAATGCCGCGTACACACGATCGGAATTCTCGTCGGAAAAAAGCTCTGACAGTTTTCCCGACGGAATTCCGCTCAAACTGTCTTGCCTACACACGGTGACACCAAATTCCGACCGATAAGAACGCTGCGACGTACAAAACTACGACGAGCCGAGTTCAATGCTTCCGAGCATGCGTATGAATTGTTTCCGAGCATGCGTAGGAATTTTGAGCGTCAGAATTGCTACAGACGATCGGAATTTCCGATAGAAACCTTTTCCGTCGGAAAAAAAAAATTGAGAACACGCTCTCAATTCTTTGCTGTCGGAAATTCGGCCAGCAAAATTCCGACACGGTCGCGTTTTCCGATGAAAAGCTCTCATCGATCTTTTTGTGGCCGGAATTCCGATCGTATGTACACGGCGTTAGAGCAGCGTTTTTTACCCTGCAGCTTTTTGACTCAAATTTAATGCCAAATTCTTTCTAGTGCTGTCATTTTTGTTCGATGTTGCGAAACCCTCGCAGAATGGGGCGCACTCAGAGTGGCTGAAAGAAAAAGCTCCATACAATCAATGGCTCTCCGATGTTACCACCATCGCTGCTTTGGGTGCAAATTGAACGTTTCCAGAAACACCTCTTTGAGCCGAGCAATTCGGCTCTTCATGTCTTTCTAGATAAAAACGGTCAAGGTGGCTCAGCCAACAATCAGCACTAAGTAAAAGTCCTACATGCCTTCGAAAATCCTTTGATCTCACTCCTGATACTGCTACCGATAGGCTTTGTTCCTATACGTTGGTTTGGACACCACAATCATTCCGCCATCGTATGAAACAGATCTAGACATGTGCAATTCGTTTAGTTTTTGTTAGTTTTTCGTTTTTATTTCGTTATTTTCGTTCGTTCGTTTTCGTACGAATGAACGAATGATTCGCTAAAAATTTTAACGAATAGCGAATCGTTCGAATCGAACGAATCCGAAAAACAACGAAAATCCGAAAAAAAAAAAACGAATTAGAAACAACCGAAAAACGAAAACAGAAACAACAAAAATGAACGAAAACATTCGTACATTCGTAAAATTTTTAATTTTTTTTGAATTGGTAATTTTCCGTGCCCCTTACAATGGCGCTGCTTAACGTGCTTCGAATGGATTGAACGAAAAAATTCGTACATTCGTAACTTTTTTTTTTTGTTGAATTGGTAATTTTCCGTGTCCCTTACAATGGTGCTGCTTAATGTGCTTCGAATGGATTGAACTAAAAAATTTGTACATTCGTAACTTTTTTTTTTTTTTTCGAATCGTAATTTTCCGTGTCTCTTACAATGGCGCTGCTTAACGTGCTTCGAATAGATTGAACGAAAAAATTTGTACATTCGTAACTTTTTTTTTTTTTTTTCGATTCGTAATTTTCCGTGTCCCTTACAATGGCGCTGCTTAACGTGCTTCGAATGGATTGAACTAAAAAATTCGTACATTCGTAACTTTTTTTTTTTTCGAATCGTAATTTTCCGTGTCTCTTACAATGGCGCTGCTTAACGTGCTTCGAATAGATTGAACGAAAAAATTTGTACATTCGTAACTTTTTTTTTTTTTTTTTCGATTCGTAATTTTCCGTGTCCCTTACAATGGCGCTGCTTAACGTGCTTCGAATGGATTGAACGAAAAAATTCGTACATTCGTAACTTTTTTTTTTTTTTTTTGAATTGGTAATTTTCCGTGTCTCTTACAATGGCGCTGCTTAACGTGCTTCGAATAGATTGAACGAAAAAAAATTTGTACATTCGTAACTTTTTTTTTTTTTTTTCGATTCGTAATTTTCCGTGTCCCTTACAATGGCGCTGCTTAACGTGCTTCGAATAGATTGAACTAAAAAATTCGTACATTCGTAACTTTTTTTTTTTTCGAATCGTAATTTTCCGTGTCTCTTACAATGGCGCTGCTTAACGTGCTTCGAATGGATTGAACGAAAAAATTCGTACATTCGTAACTTTTTTTTTGTTGAATTGGTAATTTTCCGTGTCTCTTACAATGGCGCTGCTTATTATGCTTCAAATGGATTGAACAAAAAATTCATACATGAGTAACTTTTTTTTTTTCGATTCGTAATTTTCCGTGTCTCTTAACCACTTCAGCCCCGGACCATTTGGCAGCCAAAGGACCAGAGGTCTTTTTTCAATTTCGCACTGCACTACTTTAACTGGTAATTGCGCGGTCATGCAATTTTGTAACCAAACGAAATTTGCGTCCTTTTCTTCCCACAAATAGAGCTTTCTTTTGATGGTATTTGATTGCCTCTGTGATTTTTATTTTTTGCGATATAAACGGAAAAAGAGCGAAAATTTTGAAAAAAAAAGAGATTTTCTACTTTTTGTTATAAAAAAAATCTAATAAACTCAATTTTAGTCAAACATTTGGGCCAAAATGTATTCAGCCACATGTCTTTAGTAAAAAAAATGCCAATAAGCGTATATTTATTGGTTTGCGCAAAAGTTATAGCGTCTACAAACTAGAGTACATTTTCTGGAATTTACACCGCTTTTAATTTATGACTGCCTATTTCATTTCTTGAGGTGCTAAAATGGCAGAGAAGTACAAAAACCCCCCCAAATGACCCCATTTTGGAAAGTAGACACCCCAAGCTATTTGCTGAGAGGCATGTTGAGCCCATTGAATATTTTTTTTTTTAGTCCCAAGTGATTGAATAAAGACAAAAATAAAAAATATTTTTTTTTTTTTTTCAAAAAGTTGTCACTAAATGATATATTGCTCACACATGCCATAGTTATATGTGGAATTGCACCCCAAAATACATTTTGCTGCTTCTCCTGAGTATGGGGATACCACATGTGTGGGACTTTTTGGGAGCCTAGCCGCGTACGGGGCCCCGAAACCCAAGCACCGCCTTCAGGATTTCTAAGGGTGCAAATTTTTGATTTCACTCCTCACTACCTATCACCGTTTCGAAGGCCATAAAATGCCAAAATAGCACAAAACCCCCCCAAATGACCCCATTTTGGAAAGTAGACACCCCAAGCTATTTGTTGAGAGGCATGGTGAGTATTTTACAGCTCTCATTTGTTTTTGAAAATGAAGAAAGTAAAGAAAAAAAAAAAATTTTTTTCTTTTTTCAATTTTCAAAACTTTGTGACAAAAAGCGAGATCTGCAAAATACTCACAATACCTCTCAGCAAATAGCTTGGGGTGTCTACTTTCCAAAATGGGGTCATTTTGGGGGGTTTTATGCCATCTGGGCATTCCATGGCCTCCGAAACTGTGATTGGCAGTGAGAAGTGAAATAAAAAAATTACACCCTTAGAAAGCCTGAAGGCGGTGATTGGTTTTTGGGGTTCCGTACGCAGCTAGGCTCCCAAAAAGTCCCACACATGTGGTATCCCCGTACTCAGGAGAAGCAACAGAATGTATTTTGGGGTGTATTTCCACATATGCCCATGACATGTTTGAGCAATATATCATTTAGTGACAACTTTTTGTAAAAAAAAAATATATATATTTTTTTTTTTTCATTATTCAATCTCTTGGGACAAAAAAAAAAAATATTTAATGGGCTCAACATTGCTCTCAGCAAATAGCTTGGGGTGTCTACTTTCCAAAATGGGGTCATTTGGGGGGGGTTTGAACTGTCCTGGCATTTTATGCACAACATTTAGAAGCCTATGTCACACGTCACCCACTCTTCTAACCACTTGTAGACAAAGCCCTTTCTGACACTTTTTGTTTACATGAAAACATATTTTTTTTTTGCAAGAAAATTACGTTGAACCCCCAAACACTATATATATTGTTAAAGCAAAGGCCCTACAGATTAAAATGGTGGGTGTTGCATTTTTTTTTTCCACACAGTATTTGCGCAGCGATTTTTCAAACGCATTTTTTGTGGAAAAAATACACTTTTTTTTATTTTAATGCACTAAAACACACTATATTGCTCAAATTTTTGATGAAATAAAAAATATGATCTTAGGCCGAGTACATGGATACCAAACACGACATGCTTTAAAATTGCGCACAAACACGCAGTGGCGACAAACTACATACATTTTTAAAAGCCTTTAAAAGCCTTTACATGATACCACATTAGATTCACGGAGGAGGTCTACTGCTAAAATTACTGCCCTCGATCTGACCTTCGCGGTGATACCTCACATGCATGGTGCAATTGCTGTTTACATATGACGCCAGACCAACGCTTGTGTACGCCTTTGCGCAAGAGAAGGGGGGGCAGGGGTGCTTTTTTTTTTTTTTTTTTTTTTTTTTTTTATTTATTTTTCGTTTTTTTTTTATTTTTAAACTGTTCCTTCCATTTTTTTTCTTTGTTATGATTTTTATTGTTATCTCAGGGAATGTAAATATCCCCTATGATAGCAATAGGCAGTGACAGGTACTCTTTTTTTGAAAAAATTGGGGTCTATTAGACCCTAGATCTTTCCTCTGCCCTCAAAGCATCTGACCACACCAAGATTGGTGTGATAAAATGCTTTCCCAATTTCCCAATGGCGCGGTTTATATCCGGGAGGGGGGACATTCCCTCCCACTGCTTGTAAAAGCAGTCTAGAGGCTAATTACCCGCTAGAATTGCTTTTACATGAAAGCCGATCACTGGCTGAAAAGAATGATACCAAGATGATACCTAAACCTGCAGGCATCATTCTGGTATAACCATTCAAAGTCCAGCAACATACTGGACATATATTGTAATCTTTTTTTTTTCATGCAGCCTCTTGGCTGAACGAAAAAAAGAGATTGATTGGTGGGTATGCCCACCATTAGAATACCTCCCTTCATCCACCCACTTCTAATGATGGGCATACATGCACCATTTATATATGCCGATGCATGGGGGCATCCTCCCGCAAAAGTTATGCCGTGTACACACGGTCGGAATTTCGACCGTATGTACGTGGCATTAGGAGCCAATCGCTCCCCCCCCCTGCTGCCCCCATGCTTCGGCATATATGCTCTTTTTTTAACTGTGGTGGTGAAATCACCTCCTACAGCGTTGGAGTCGCGGCTTTATGTATCGTGGGAGCAAACGCTGTTGCTGTCAAGATAAATAAATCCGCGTTGCAACTGAATGGCGCACCTGAAAACAAAAAAATGCTCAACACTAAAACACACAGTAAACAAAATTACATACCTGAAAAGCAAGCATGATAAAACATAATAAAACATAATAAAACATAATAAAACATTGCAGAATAGAATGGAGTAAAAAAAGAGCAACAATAGAGAGAGAATAGAGTGAGAGAGAGAACAATAAAACGACAACTATTTTATTTTTTTTTATTTTTTTGAGATTCACAGGTAAAAAAGCTCCTGACTGAAGCGACTGAATCAAAACGCTACCACAAAAAAAATGTTAGCGATCGCAGGGATCAGGCCTGACTCTGCGAACGCTGCAGTTATGTGTGCTTAGTGTTTTGTAAGTGACAGTGATCGATCGATACTGCACTTGGGTGGGCTGGGCTGGGCGGAGGGGGGAAAACGCAGGTGCTAGCAGGTATCTGGGCTGATCCCGCTAACAATGCGTTTTTTTTTTGGAACCCTAAACTGCTGGGACGCTAGTATAGATCTGATCAGATCAGATATTGATCTGTTCAGATACTGTGCCACTAAGGGAGGTGTATGCTTTGTGCGTGGGTGTTTGCGGTACTGGCACTAACCTGGGGCGACGCAGACCTTATTTGACCCTAAAACCTAATTGATATCACCCGCCGGGCGATCAGGGGGTTAAACCGTTATTGGGTAATAAATGGCGGGTGCCCTGACAGTATAAAAAACAAGCTAACTAACCAGCGTCACCCGTAACAGTAATACAAAAAAAAACTGGTTACCTAGCGACACTAATGCAGCGATCAGAAAAACGATCGCTTAGTGACACTGGCAAAAGGGGGTGAAAGGGTTAACTAGGGGCAATCAGGGGGTTAAACCTTTATTAGGTAATATATGGGGGTACCTGACGCTATATAAAAACCTGACGGGGAACCTAAATAACGAAATAACTAACTGGCTAACCAGCGTCACCAGTGACAGTTATACAGTGATCACTGGTGAAAGGGTTAACTCTAGGGGCAATCAGGGGGTTAAAACCTTTATTTAGGTTGTAATATGGGGGTACCTGACCTATAAACCTATTTATGAACCTATATAAACATGGCGGTTACCTAAAAAAAAAAAAATGGTTACCTAGCGACACTAATGCAGCGATCAGAAAAACGATCGCTTAGTGACACTGGCAAAAGGGGGTGAAAGGGTTAACTAGGGGCAATCAGGGGGTTAAAACCTTTATTAGGTAATATATGGGGGTACCTGACGCTATATAAAAACCTGACGGGGAACCTAAATAACGAAATAACTAACTGGCTAACCAGCGTCACCAGTGACAGTTATACTGTGATCACTGGTGAAAGGGTTAACTCTAGGGGCAATCAGGGGGTTAAAACCTTTATTTAGGTTGTAATATGGGGGTACCTGACCTATAAACCTATTTATGAACCTATATAAACATGGCGGTTACCTAAAAAAAAAAAATGGTTACCTAGCGACAGCAGTGACACTAATACAGCGATCAGAAAAACGATCGCTTAGTGACACTGGCAAAAGGGGGTGAAAGGGTTACCTGGGGGGCAATCAAGGGGTTAAACCTTTATTAGGGGGGGGGTGGGGGGCTACCTTGGACCTAAAACTAACTGCCCTGACAGTTATTACAGTCACACTGACACTAAATGCAGTGATCAGTAAAAAAATGATCACTGCAATTAGTGACACTGGGACTGGGGGGGGAGGGGGTGATCTGGGGGGTGATCAGGGGGTGACAGGGGGGTGTTTTGTGTGCCTATGTGTACTGGTGTCAGTGTACTGTTTGTGCACTAACCTTTAGATGTTCACAGCTCGGCGTTCCGGTCACATAGACCGGCGCACCGAGCGTGACATCACTTCCTCTGCCTGTGTTTTGATTGACACAGACAGAGGAAGCATCTGATTCGCCAGGAGCGATCGCGAGGGGGTGGCCAGAAACCACTGGCCGTCCCCTCATCCCGGATCGCTCCTGAAGCGATCCCGACCGTCCCCGCCGGCCGGGGGGGGTCCGATCGGACCCCCCACCCGCCGGAAGAATGGCACGTACAGGTACGTGGTTCTGCCTGTACGTGCCATTCTGCCGACGTATATATACAGGGGGCGGTCGGCAAGTGGTTAAAATGTAATAATAGCATACACATTACATAAAATTATGAATTATGCTCCGATTACGAATCTACGAATGTTACGAATGTACGAATAAATACGAATGCGTCCGAATTTCGAATAAACGAATAAACAAAAATTAAACTAACGAAAAAACGAATCAACGAAAAAAATAACTCTTACGAAAATACGAATCGTTACGAATACGAACACCGACGACTTACGAATTTACGAATCGTTACGAATCAACGGAAACGAAAAAAAAAAAACGAAAATAAACAATTTTTTTTGTTCTGCACATGTCTAAACAGATCACCATTTACAGTCCTTATACGGTCTACCATCTGAGAATGGAAATGTAAAACGCGAGCCGTAGGAGAGCTTCATCACACTGGTGAGCCGATGTTATTGTAAATCGGTCATTCGCACATCATAAGCGTACAACTCGCCAAAAGACGGCGTGGAAATCGTTGGTTTTGCACAGCAGCTGTCTACTGTACACGCCCAACTTTGAAATATCGAACCATAAAGACGTTCAGCCCCACCGTTTATACATGCTTCCCTAAGCCATGGCCTGTGTGTCCCGTCTCCTACTTCGGACCAGGCAAACCCCCCCCCGGGACCCTCCATCATTCTGTGGGAATGATGAAGAAAGTTTGGCCCCAACATTCATCTTAGACTTGACAGCTCTGCGATTTCCTAATTGGCCGCTCGCTTTGAAAAAGCGATCATGAAATACGTCTGGAGGGGACCCCGCTGCCAAATTACGTACAGTAACAAGTGGTTTTGGCAGCGGCGCCGGTGTTTGCTTGTGGTTTGGACTTGTTATTTTTCTAAGGAATGGGAAACGGAGAGGTACCTCTTCAATGCAGCAGGTCCGGGCGTCTGGCCGTACGGCTGGATTTCATTCCATTCGCTCGCTGTGCGTTCTCTCATAAAACGGGGTGGGGGGAGGGAACCAATCTCGGGGTCCGGCTCACGTCAAGCAATGGTCACCTGTAGGGAGACAAGATGGCATCCGTTAGCCATTCCACCTCATAATACACTTCAGTTGGTATTACAATACAACTTATTTCAGGTCTTCTGAAATGATTACAGCAAACATTTTATTTTTTTATTTTACAAAATTCTGTGGCGTTTTTACTGCTAATTGTGTCTCCTGTGAACAAATGTCCTCCATTTCCTGTCCCCCCCCCCCCCCCCCCCCCCCCCCCCCCCCCGACCCTAGGACAGGAAACGAGGGAACGTCTCTCCAAAAGAGCCAACGATGGCCATGCAAACTTCTATCCATAGACTAGAGAGGTCAATCTATGGGGAGCTTCTTGACTATCTGTTAAGTGCTTTATAAGTGCCTGTAATAAATAAATATAAATCTATCTACAGTATCTATTTATTGATCTTTTATTATCTGCCTATCTATATATCTATATATCTATTCATCTATCCATTGGTCTGTCTGCCAGTCTTTCACCTAATCTCTCTCTCGCTCTATAGTTTTGTCCCTATATTGTCTTTCTAATATCTGCTAGACATGTGCACAATAGAAAAATTTGTTTATTTTCGTTTCGTTTCTTTCGTTTCCGTTGATGCGTAACGATTCGTAAATTCGTAAATTCGTAAGTCGTCGGTGTTCGTATTCGTAACGATTCGTATTTTCGTAAGAGTTATTTTTTCATTGATTCGTTTTTCCGTTAGTTTAATTTTCGTTTATTCGAAATTCGGACGCATTCGTATTTTCGTAGATTTAGTTACATTCGTACTTTCGTAAGATTGATTTATTCGTAACTTCGTAACATTGTTTTCGTAGATTCGTAATCGGAGCATAATTCATAATGTTATGTAATGTGTGTGCTATTATTACATTTTAAGAGACACGGAAAATTACGAATCGAAAAAAAAAGTTACGAATGTACGAATTTTTTCGTTTAATCCATTCGAAGCACGTTAAGCAGCGCCATTGTAAGGGACACGGAAAATTACCAATTCAAAAAAAAAAAGTTACGAATGTACGAATTTTTTCGTTCAATCCATTCGAAGCACGTTAAGCAGCGCCATTGTAAGGGACACGGAAAATTACCAATTCAACAAAAAAAAAAAAGTTACGAATGTACGAATTGTTTCGTTCATTTTGATTTTCGTTGTTCCTGTTTACGTTTTTCGGATTTTCTTCTTTCATAGTTTCGTTGTTTCTAATTTGGTTATTTCGGATTTTCGTTGTTTTTCGTATTCGTTCGATTCGAACGATTCGTTAAAATTTTTAGCGAATCGTTCGTTCATTCGTACGATAAAGAATGAACGAAAAACGAAAAAAATCTATATATCTATCTATTCATCTATCCATTGGTCTGTCTGCCAGTCTTTCACCTAATCTCTCTCGCTCTATAGTTTTGTCCTTATATTGTCTTTCTAATATCTGTCTATCTATCTATCTATCTATCTATCTACAGTATCTATCGATCAGCGGTGGACTGACAACTCATGGGGCCCCCAGGCAATCAGAGATTATGGGGCCACACAGTATACACACACAGTATACAATCACACAGTATACACACACACACACAGTATACAATCACACAGTATACACATACATGTACACACAGTATACACAGACATGTTTCTATTGGTTGAGAAGGTACTGGAGAGGTGGGGCAGCTATAATCTCTGGATTTTTAGACCAAAAGGATGTCGGTAAGGGACATTTGGCATGTGCGTATGTATTCATCCCCTTTGTTATGAAGCCCATAAAAAGCTCTGGTGCAACCAATTACCTTCAGAAGTCACATAATTAGTGAAATGATGTCCACCTGTGTGCAATCTAAGTGTCACATGATCTGTCATTACATATACACACCTTTTTGAAAGGCCCCAGAGGCTGCAACACCTAAGCAAGAGGCACCACTAACCAAACACTCCCATGAAGACCAAGGAACTCTCCAAACAAGTAAGGGACAATGTTGTTGAGAAGTACAAGTCAGGGTTTAGGTTATAAAAAAAATATCCAAATCTTTGATGATCCCTAGGAGCACCATCCAATCTATCATAACCAAATGGAAAGAACATGGCACAACAGCAAACCTGCCAAGAGACGGCCGCACACCAAAACTCAGAGCGGGCAAGAAGGGCATTAATCAGAGAGGCAGCACAGAGTCCTAAGGTAACCCTGGAGGAGCTGCAGAGTTCCACAGCAGAGACTGGAGTATCTGTACATTTCCTTAAAGCGGGACGATACCTGAAAAAAAAAAAAATTAAAAGCCAGCAGCTACAAATACTGCAGCTGCTGACTTTTAATAAATGGACACTCACCTGTCACGGGTTCCAGCGATGTGGGCAGCAGAGGCCGATCAATCGATCGGCTCTCTGTAGCTGCCGGCGCCATTCTCAGTGAGGGAATCAGGAAGTGGCTTCCCTTCCCGGTTCCCTACTGCGCATGCGCGAGTCGTGCAGCGCAATGAGAATCGTCAGCGCTGTCTGCCAGGACACGTGTGCATGTCCCGGCAGAGCGCGACAGGACAGGAGGTGACGTAAACTCCCGTGGGAGTTTATGCCCGGAAGTGGGTGCAGATACCTGTCTTAGACAGGTATCTGCACCCCCCTCCCCCCTGAAAGGTGCCAAATGTGATACCGGAGGGGGGGAGGGTTCCGAAAAGCGGAAGTTCCACTTTAGGGTGGAATCCCGCTTTAAATACAGGACAATCTTAGAAGAAAACCTGTTAGAGTCTGCAAAAGACTTGAGACTGGGGCGGAGGTTCACCTTCCAGCAGGACAACGACCCGAAACATACAGCCAGAGCTACAATGGAATGGCTTAGATCAAAGCATATTCATGTGTTAGAATGGCCGAGACAAAGACCAGACCTAAATCCCATTGAGAATCTGTGGCAAGACTTGACAATTGCTGTTCACAGACACTCTCCATCCAATCTGACAGAGCTTGAGATATTTTGCAAAGAAGAATGGGCAAAAATGTCTCTTTTTAGATGTGCAAAGCTGGTAGAGGCATCCCCAAAAAGACTTGTAGCTGTAATTGCAGCGAAAGGCGGTTCTACAGAGTATTGACTCCGGGGGGCGCCATACAAATGCACTTTGCACAAATATATTTGTAAACAATTTAGAAAAAACATTTATCATTTTCCTTCCACTTTACAATTATGGTGCCACTTTGTGATGCTCTATCACAAAAAATCCCAATAAAATACATTTACGTTTTTTGGTTGTAACATGACAAAATGTGGAAAATTTCAAAGGGTGTGATTACTTCACCTTTTCCTTCACATTCCCAATAGTTCATATTTTCACTTCATGGCCATTTTTTACCCCCAATAACACCCCATTAGTATTACAATTTCCTTAGTCATTAACAACATATTACCAAATATTACATCAAATAATAACTGCTTGATAATAAGGATAAAATGTTTTAATTTAATTATATTAAAAAATTGCATATCAAGATGAATATATTCTCTATAAAGTTACTTTTTCAAATACTTATAAATTTAGATTAAATTAAACAAAAACATGAAATTAATCCAGATACTAAACTCGTTGCTTTTAGGTGTGACCACCAACCCCTTAACCACTTCAGCCCCGGACCAATTGGCAGCCAAAGGACCAGGCCCCTTTTTGCGATTCGGCGCTGCGTCGCTTTAACTGACAATTGCGCGGTCGTGCGGCGTGGCTCCCAAACAAAATTGATGTCCTTTTTTTCCCACAAATAGAGCTTTCTTTTGGTGGTATTTGATCGCCCCTGCGGTTTTTATTTTTCGCGCTATAAACAAAAATAGAGCGACAATTTTGAAAACAATGCAATATTTTTTGCTTTTTGCTATAATAAATATCCCAAAAAATATATAAAAAAACTTTTTTTTTCCTCAGTTTAGGCCGATACGTATTCTTCTACATATTTTTGGTAAAAAAAATCGCAATTAGCGATTATTCATTGGTTTGCGCAAAAGTTATAGCGTTTACAAAATAGGGGATAGTTTTATAGCATTTTTATTAATAATTTTTTTTTTTACTAGTAATGGCGGCGATCAGCGATTTTTATTGTGACTATGGCGGACACATCGGACATTTTTGACACATTTTTGGGACCATTGTCATTTATACAGCAATCAATGCTATTTAAATGCATTGATTCCTGTATAAATGATACTGGCAGTGAAGGGGTTAACCACTAGGTGGCAGTGTAGGGGTTAAGTATGCCTAGGGGTGTGTTTCTTACTGTGGGGGGGGGCGTGGCTGTCAGCTAGTGAATGCTGATCTCTGCTCCAATCACAGGGAGCAGAGATCGGAGTCACTAGTTGCTAGGCAGAACGGGGAGATGCTGTGTATTTCCGCATCTCCCCGTTCTGCCTTCCCGTGAGACGATTGCGGGTGTCCCCGCGGCGATCGAGTCCGCGTGACCCGCGACCGGCCATTACTAGTAAAAAAAAAAAAAAATTATTAATAAAAATGCTATAAAACTATCCCCTATCTTGTAAACGCTCTAACATCTGCGCAAACCAATCAATAATCGCTTATTGCAATTTTTTTTTACCAAAAATATGTAGACGAATACGTATCGGCCTAAACTGAGGGAAAAAAAAAATGTTTTTTTTTTATATATTTTTGGGGGATATTTATTATAGCAAAAAATAAAAAATGTGTTTTTTTTCAAAATTGTCGCTCTTTTTTGTTTATAGCGCAAAAAATAAAAACCGCAGGGGCGATCAAATACCACCAAAAGAAAGCTCTATTTGTTGGAAAAAAAGGACGTCAATTGTGTTTGGGAGCCACGTCGCACGACCGCGCAATTGTCAGTTAAAGCGACGCAGTGCCAAATCGCAAAAAGGGGCCTGGTCCTTTGGCTGCCAATTGGTCCGGGGCTGAAAGTGGTTAATGTCTGTTTACACATATCTTTCGTTATCTCTTTTATCTATCTACAGGTCTCTCTAGCTGTTGTGAGTTTCCCAACAATAGCCCTATGCAAATATCAATGATATACAAGTGCCTGTAATAAATATCTATCTGTTGATCGATGAATTCATCGCTGTCAGTCTGTCTCGCTATCTATCTATCTAGGTCTGTCTCTTGATCGATGAATTCATTTCTGTCTATGCGATTGTGTTGTTGGTTGCTGGGGACACAGCTTGGCAATGTTGTCTTGTGGTATAGATCACGGTTTAATGAACGGCGCTGGCGGCAGCAGCGAGCACGATATTTCTGAGCACAGCGTCTCAGACTTGTAAACAGCTGATGTTACTGTGCACGGGTGACATCATTTAACCCTCTTAATTCTCAGATCGTTCCTTAAACGCGGGGGGGGGGGGGGGGGGGGGGGCCCGGATTCTCCTTGTGAAATATTCAGCACACTATTTCCGCAAAAAAACATCCATTCACCGCCCCGGCTGTACCAACCTATAAAATATTTACGTTGAGGTCATTTTGCGTTGCCTGACCCCCCTCTCTCTCTCTCTCTCTCCAGGCAACAGACACACGAGATATAAAAACACATCGCCGGACTCCGAAGCGCGGCTGGCCGAGAAGGGAGCGGGTCACGTTCAATTAATGAGACGTCACAAACATATCGTCTGATTTCTGGAGATGTAGAGCCAAAAATTCAGAATATTTTAATTCCGTAATGAAATAAAGGGGTTTGGTCCCAACCAGGACTGGCCAAGGAGGAAGAGGGAAGCAAGTGGACTATCTCGGTACAATACAAAACAGGGATAAAGTAGAATATATAGACAATCGTATAAAATTTTAGAAAAGTTTATTGATACATAATACATGACAAGGAAAGCCAGTAGTAAATTAAAAACATAGGTGACTTGGTCATGGACAGGACTACTGTATATACTCGAGTATAAGCCGACCCGAATATAAGCCGAGGCACCTAATTTTACCACAAAAAACTTGGAAAACGTATTGACTCAAATGCGCAGCTACTGTTACACACGGTTGGAAATTCCGACGGAAAATGTCCGATCGGACCATGTTGTCGGAAAATCCGCCCGTGTAGGGGCTCCATGGGACTGCAATTTCCGCGGCCGGGCGCCTGAATTACAGCGGCAGTTTTTTTTTTTTTTTAGGCACCTGATTAGAGCCATGATGGTGACCTGTGAGCTGTGTTAGAAAAGCAAACGAATATTCACTTTCATAACACTAAACTGCCTCTCCGCCAATCAGGTGCTCGGATCTGTTACACGTCACCTGATTGGCTGAAATGACAGGCGCTGTGATTGGATGCCTATCAGCCGTCCAATCATAGCAGAGGACGGGAAGAAAGGATGGGAGAAAACATCGAGGAGCTGTCCCACCGCCACCAAGACAGGGTAAGTACAGACAGCAGGCGGGGGGCATACTGGCGGCGTTTGATATGGCACAGTGGCTGCATTTGATGGGGCACAGTGAAGCTGCATTTGATGGGGCACAGCGAGGCTGCATTTAATGGGCCACAGAGAGGCTGCATTTGATGGGGCACAGTGGCTGCATACGATGCGGCACACTAGCTACATACGATGGGGCACAGTGGCTGCATTTGATATGGCACAGTGGCTGCATTTGATATGGCACAGTGGCTGCGTTTGATGGGCACAGTGGCTGCGTTTGATGGGCACAGTGGCTGCGTTTGATGGGCACAGTGGCTGCGTTTGATGGGCACAGTGGCTGCGTTTGATGGGCACAGTGGCAGCGGTTGATGGTACAGTGGCTGCGGTTGATGGTACAGTGGCGGCAACTGATGGGCACAGTGGCTGTTGTTGATGGCACAGTTGCGGAAACTGATGGGCACAGTGGCTGTGTTTGATGGCACAGTGGCTGCGTTTGATGGGCACAGTGGCTGCGTTTGATGGGCACAGTGGCTGCGTTTGATGGGCACAGTGGCGGCGTTTGATGGGCACAGTGGCTGCATTTGATGGGCAAAGTGGCGGCAATTGATGGGCACAGTGGCTGCGTTTGATGGCACAGTGGCTGGGTTTGATGGCACAGTGGCTGCGTTTGATGGGCACAGTGGCTGCATTTGATGGGCACAGTGGCTGCGTTTGATGGCACAGTGGCTGCATTTGATGGCATAGTGGCTGCATTTGATGGCACAGTGGCTGCGTTTGATGGCACAGTGGCTGTGTTTGATGGCACAATGGCGGCAATTGATGGCACAATGGCGGCAATTGATGGGCACAGTGGCTGCGTTTGATGGGCAAAGTGGCGGCAATTGATGGGCACAGTGGCTGCGTTTGATGGGCACAGTGGATGCGTTTGATGGTACAGTGGCGAAAACTGATGGGCACAGTGGCTGTGTTTGATGGCACAGTGGCAGCGTTTGATGGTACAGTGGCTGCAATTGATGGGCACAGTGGCTTGCGTTTGATATGGCTCAGTGGCTGCGTTTGATGGCACAGTGGCGCGTTTGATGGCACAGTGGTGGCAACTGATGGGCATAGTGGCTGTATTTGATGGCACAGTGGCTGTGTTTGATGGCACAGTGGCTGTGTTTGATGGGCACAGTGGCTGCGTTTGATGGCACAGTGGCTGCGTTTGATGGCACAGTGGCTGCGTTTGATGGCACAGTGGCTGACTGGCTGTGTTTGATGGTACAGTGGCTGCAATTGATGGGGGATTTTTTTCAGAATTTTTCAATTTGTTTGCACCCCCCCCAAAAAATTTTGAGCACCAGCCACCACTGATCAAGGGGCTAACCTATCCCACCATTGTGATCCAACTATAACTAAAGAATCACTTTTGGGTGGACTAATCCATTAATAATGACTTAAGTGCAGTATTTGAAGTGCCCATGATCTATATTCCAAGATAACAGAGGCACCAAGAAATGATCTCAGTGTATTGGCTACTGTGTTCCCTACAAGCCGATTCCCGCTGTCTCGCTTGATAAAGGCGTCTGCGTACCATATTTATAGCCGGGTGAGTGACATCAGATGAGCCCGAGGAGGGGGGGGGGGGGAGGGGGAGGAGAATAGGGGTGATCGCTCTACTATGTCTTATGAAGCTGTGAAAGCCTCTGATGCTCCACTATCCCTTCCCTCCAGCTCGTTAGGGAGCCGGAGAGAGAGCGCGTTGCGGCGGCCAGGCGTTACGTCCAAAGCGCTGTTTCTGTCGGGAGGGCACCCCCGAAATATTGACAAGATGCCAAGAAGTAAGCAAAGTATTGATGCAAGCAGCCAGCAGACACCTCTCAGACACGGCGCTTAAATGTCACAGATTAATGAATTTTCATGAAACAGTCAGGCAAAAAAAAAAAGGAGAAAAAAAAAAAAAGTAATGATCAAAAAGATTGTTTCCACAGCAGCCGACAGCCGAGAATGCCGTGTCCAACACAACACAAAGCCAATGGCTGCCCAGACCAAATCACACGCTGGACAAACATTAGCCAAGGGAGGGCCGGGCTGGCTGGGCACATGCAAGGTGGGGGGGGGGGGAGCAGAGGAGTCTGGGAGCGCGGCGGTCCCATGAGGACAAGGCCCAGAGAGCTGCACGTCCACCTCTTCATCAATATTACATCTGTTTAGACATGGCAGGGACAAGGAGAGAGTCTAATTTATCTCCATGTGAGCCGAAGACCCCAAACATTACACACCGACGTAGAGTGATAAATGACACTCTTTATCAGCCGTAAAGTGATACAAAGCAATACAAAAAGGAAAGAGACGAGCTGCTTTGTGACTGGGAAAGTGTGAATAACACATAGAGGGTGAGAAGAAAGATTATTGAGACAAGAATGGAACCTGTCCAAACACGATCTGTGACAGTCAGATACAACACCGTACGTAACAGTACAGGTATTAATAATAATAATAAAAAAAAAAGAATGGTATTTAAAGTGAACCTGCCATGCAGGGCAGAGCAACAGGTTCACTTTAAAGCCCAGACAGCCCAGGAGCCCAAATATAGCTTTCCTGTGATCCTCTGAGATTTCTAGCCACAGTAAGCAAGCAAAGCAATCCCTGTGTAAGCTCTAAGTCTGAGCTTACACAGGGTTGACTCCTCCCCACCATGTAACAGCACCAGGCCAATCACAATGCACCAGCCCTGTCACATGGAAGTAAAGTGAGATAGTCACATGCCTCTCCACACCCAAAAGTTATATGTATTTGAAGCATTCCTGGCAGGTAAATGAAGAGGCAGGGAACAAAAGGAAAGATGAGTATGCGTGGCTTAGGGACCATACTTACAACCCTTTTGCTTTGTCCTGTATGGGGTAAGTCTCCTGAAAACCTAAAACATTTTAGTTAGATGCTGGAGAGTTCCACCACTTATTAGTTTCTTATATATCTTGAAGGTTCCACCACTGGTGGCCTTTCTATATTTGAGCTTCCAAAGCTTCTACACTACCCATGGTCTTTACAAAGTGCTTAGGGGCCGGACTTGCTAACCTGTTGCTTTGTCCTGCATGGGGGAGAGTTCCATCACTTATCAGTTTCTTATATCTCTTGGAGGCCCCACCACTGGTGACCTTTCTTAAGTTGAGTTTCGAAACTTTGCCCACTGCCCATGGTCATTACAAAGTGCTTAGGGGCCAGACTTGCTAACCTGTTGCTTTGTCCTGCATGGGGGAGAGTTCCACCACTTATCAGTTTCTTATATCTCTTGGAGGCCCCACTACTAGTGGCCTTTCTATATTTGAGCTTCCAAAGCTTCTACACTACCCATGGTCTTTACAAAGTGCTTAGGGTCCAGACTTGCTAACCTATTGCTTTGTCCTGTATGGGGTAAGTCTCCTGAAAACCTAATACACTTTTGTTAGAGGCTGGAGAGTTCCACCACTTATCAGTTTCTTATATCTCTTGGAGGCCGCACCACTGGTGGCCTTTCTATATTTGAGCTTCCAAAGCTTCTACACTACCCATGGTCTTCACAAAGTGCTTAGGGGCTGGACTTGCTAACCTGTTGCTTTGCCCTGCATGGGGCCAGTCCCCTGAAAATGAAATACATTTTTGTTTGATGCTTGAGAGTTCCACCACTTATCAGTTTCTTATATCTCTTGGAGGCCCCACCACTGGTGGCCTTTCTATATTTGAGCTTCCAAAGCTTCTACACTACCCATGGTCTTCACAAAGTGCTTAGGGGCTGGACTTGCTAACCTGTTGCTTTGCCCTGCATGGGGCCAGTCCCCTGAAAATGAAATACATTTTTGTTTGATGCTTGAGAGTTCCACCACTTATCAGTTTCTTATATCTCTTGGAGGCCCCACCACTGGTGGCCTTTCTATATTTGAGCTTCCAAAGCTTCTACACTACCCATGGTCATTACAAAGTGCTTAGGGGCCGGACTTGATAACCTATTGCTTTGTCCTGCATGGGGTAAGTCTCCTGAAAACCTAATATACTTTTGTTAGATGCTCCAGAGTTCCACCACTTATCAGTTTCTTATATCTCTTGGAGGCCCCGCCACTGGTGACCTTTCTTAAGTTGAGTTTCGAAACTTTGCCCACTGCCCATGGTCATTACAAAGTGCTTAGTCACCGGAATTGCAAGCCTGTTCCTTTGCCCTGCATGGGGCCAGTCCCCTGAAAACGAAAATACATTTTTGTTAGATGCTCAAGAGTTCCACCACTTATCAGTTTCTTATATCTCTTGGAGGTCCCACCACCGATGACCTTTCTATATTTGAGCTTCCAAAGCTTGCCCACCATCCATAGTCATTACAAGGTGCTTATTGACCAGGCTTGCAAGCCTGTTGCTTTGCCCTGTATGGGGAAAGTCTCCTGAAAGCGTAATCCATTTTTGTTAATAAGTTCCACCACTTATCAGTTTCTTATAACTCTTGGAGGCCCCACCATTGGTGACCTTTCTATATTTGAGCACCCAAAGCTTGCCTTGCCCACCACCCATGATTATTACAAAGTAATCCTACTCTCTCCGCTGGATTTTAAACTAACTTCATATTATATGTAGACGTGTGTTTCGTTACGAATCGATTTTCAGGCAAAAATTTGATTTTTGGAGATTCGGATATATCCGAATCTCCGAATAGTCATTGTAACGAATGTCAACCTATCAAAAAAAATTAATTATAACAAAACTAACTAATGCATTTATTTCATTTGTGTCATTCGGATGATGTCAAATGCATCAAGAGTAGTTTGGGCCCATGGGAAAAGGCATTCAACTTTCAAATTTGTTCGATACTTCGGATAACGAATGGATCAAAATTTAGTTCCACTCGTTAATTTCGGATGCACGTGACGCCAATCTACCAGATGCCATCAATGACAACAATACAACTTTTGGGTTGACGGACATATCACCCAACTTTCTAAGATGGGAAAGAAGGACCCAGTTTGAGACATATAACACGACCACCTCACTGATTGAACATGCACTGCAACAGCTGAAAGAACCAAAATTATAAATATTATTTTGAAAAAAAAAATGGCTTCATGGTAGGCTGAGTTTGACTCGTTCGTCTGAATAGACCACTCAACTCATTTCCAAAGGAGAACTTCGGTCTCAGACCTTGACTGTATCCAAAATGAACAATTTTTTATTTTAAATGCATTTTATATGGCCAAAGGTTTGTGGACATCATCACACCTATGTAAGGTGGCAATAATATAGAGTTTCCCCCCTTTGAGACTACAGGAGCTTTAACTTTTCTGGAAGGCTTGATTTTTGAAAGTGTCTGTAGGAATTTGCACACATTTAAGTAAAAGAACATTTGTTAGGCCAGGTACTGATGTTGGATAAGAAGACCTGGTTCAGAATTGGAATTCCAATTCATCCTAAAGGTGTTCAGTTCAGTAGGGTTGAGGTCAGGGCTTTATGGAGTTCCTCAACACCAAACTCAACAAACCATATGTTTATGGATGGTGATCATTAGGGTTGGGGTCTGGGCTCTGTACAGGAAAGCCCTGCAGGAAACGTCATTCTTAAGCCCTGCAGGAAACGTCATTCTTGAATGTGTGCGCTGTAATATGTTCGCTGGGCTCTGTACAGGTCACTTGAGTTCCTCCGCACCAAACTCATCAAATGGCCATGGCCTTATGGTTGATGATCAGTAGGGTCGAGGTCAAGATTCTGTACAGGCCACTTGAGTTCCGCCACATCAAACCATATTCTTTTGGATAATGATCAGTAGGGTTGAGGTCAGGGCTCTCAAGTTCTTTAGCACCAAACTGGTCAAACCATGTCTTTATAGAGATATTAAATATTTGTTCATGGTACAACATTCTGGGTCAGATTCTTAGCCCCCGTACACACGGTCGGAAATTCCGATCACAAACTCCGTCGGATTTTTTCCGACTGATTTTGTCCGAAACTGGTGTTGCATACACACGGTCGGACAAAGTTGGCGGAAAATCCGATCGTTCCGAATGTGGTGACGTTCGTTGCGTATGACGGAACTACGTAGAGGCTAGTAGCCAATAGCTTTGGTCTCGTAATTTGATCTGAGCATGCGTGGCACTTTGTCCGCCGGAATTCTCTACACACGATCGGAAAAAGTCAGATCGGATTTTGTTGTCGGAAAATTTGAGAGCAGGATCTCAAATTTTTTCCTTTGGAAATTCCGACGCATCGCGGGCGCACAAGTGAGCGCGCTAGCGCTGTTTGGCGCCAGTGGCCCTTTTTAAGAAGTGACAGTTGCACCTGATCGGTGCTGTTTGTCTTCAGCGTTACCCTGTGCATTCCTGAACTCTGACCCGGCTTCCGTTGACTCTGCTGTTTTCTCCCATCCTGACCCCGGCTTGTTTGACTCCGCTTTGGACTGATACCTGAACGCTGACCCCTGCCTGCCTTGACCCTGCTGCTGCCTATACCTACATACCTGCTTGCCTAGTGTATCCAGACCCGGCCTGCCTGACGACCCTCCTGCCTGATCCCACACATGCTGTGCGTTTCCAGAGCTACTGCCATCACCTTGGGGCCACCCTGCATCCGGTCACTGGTCTCCTACCTGCCAGTCCCCGCTGTTCCTGCCATCAGAAGGTTCCTGCCTACTACCAGCCTCTGCCGCAGTATCCAGTCCAGGCACTCCTACCCCGCTGCGCTCACGGGACCACTGTCTCCACTCCAGTGGGCCCTGAACCAGAGCTGTAAGAGAGGCCTCCTCCCAGCAAAGTCAGGCTCTCCACCCAGGTACCTAACAGTCGGAATTTCCGACCGTGTATACGGGGGCTTACTGTAGTCATCAAAATGCAGTGCCGTTGGGTAGCTATATAAATTGCAAATACTGCAAATATCGCTTAAGTTATTTGGATCTATTGTGGTGGCAACACTTTCCCACCCAGGAAACAATGACCAAAATCTCCAGCAAGGGCGCTCATCATTGCAGAGATTTTAAAACATGTTGGATTAGGCAATCAAGCCTTCACTCATCTACGCAGATCAAAAAGTATAAAGCTAGGTAACCCGCCAATTCTGACCACTGTTGGGTCCTGGGGTTTGAGGGACTTCTTGTTCTTGTTCTGCTTGTCGATGGCTAGTATTAACACCCAGCTTAGCTATTTGATAACAGCTAACTAATAAAAAGTACAGCTCGATGATGACCAAAGTACAAGCGCGTCTTTCCTAACTCCTGCAAATTCGGTAGCCATCTGCCAGGGATAAGGAACAGTTTAAGTTTTGGCAGACTTCACAATTACAATGTGTGCAGCAGTACAATGATCAGGAAAAAGCAGAGCAATTGGGCAAATAATTACATGCAGCCACCGAGGGCGGGACTGTCCTCAGCGAGACTGACAGCACACTTATCAACAAAAGCCAAAAATAGATCGCCACTAAGTCAGAAAATTATATGGTGACGAGTGAGCTCTGCCACCTCTCCATCTGCGACTTTCTTCAATATCTCTGCGGTAGGTGAGTCCAGAGGATTGCTGGGTTTATGTTGAGCACTCCAGCAAAAAAATTCTCCTAAATATTGGAGAAATGTTATCAAAATTGCTGGGCTTGTGTACAGCTCTCCTGCAAATCTTCTCCTTAATATTAGGGTGTTGTGATAAGAATTGCAGGGTGAATGTGCAGTACATTTTTCAAACAAAGTGACACCATATTAGCAGGGAGGAAACTTTTCAAGAATTGCTGGGTGAAGGTACAGCACTCCGGCAAAATGACTCTCAAAAAACAGTAAGAGACATGGGTGAGGACTGGTGAGTAAATGTTCAGCCCTCCGGCAAAATAACTCCCAAATATCTGTAAGAAACCTGATGAGGATGGCTGGATGAATATACAGCTCTCCCCTAACATGAAAAATGCTAATGAACTTCTGCTGACACCAATATGTGTTCCCGCGCCCCTTGAAAAAGTCGTGTGGGCGTGACGTAACACGTAGGGCAGAGCCGGGTGAAGCCATTGCGTTTTTGCAAGTGGAAGTACGAGGGGCGCAATTTTGTTGAAGCCTGATCTGATGTGATTAAGTGGTCACAGTTTATACTACACTATGAGGTTGCAACAAACCTTTCCTATTTGAGGCATTGGGTATAAACCACAGACCTCCGACCCCTAAAGGGGTATACACCTGGGTTTTTAAATTTAAAAAAAGGGGAAGAGGGAACGAGACCTGGATGTTCTAAGTGCATTGGAAGTTTCCTTAAGCGACCTATGTGGTGTGGTTACTATCAACCACTTAAGCCCCGGACCATTTGGCTGGCCAAAGACCAGAGCACTTTTTGCGATTCGACACTGCGTCACTTTAACTGTCAATTGCGCGGTCGTACGGCGTGGCTCCCAAACAAAATTGACGTCCTTTTTTGCCCACAAATAGAGCTTTCTTTTGGTGGTATTTGATCACCTCTGCGGTTTTTATTTTTTGCGCTATAAACAAAAATAGAGCGACAATTTTGAAAAAAAAAACACATTCTTTTTTACTTTTTGCTATAATAAATATCCCCACAAAATATATAAATTTTTTTTTTTCCTCAGTTTAGGCCAATACGTATTCTTGGTATTTATATTGGCTACATATTTTTGGTAAAAAAAATCGCAATAAGCGTTTATTGATTGGTTTGCGCAAAAGTTATAGCGTCTACAAATTAGGGGTTCGTTTTATGGCATTTTTATTAATCATTTTTTTTTTTTACTAGTAATGGTGGCGATCTGCCATTTTTATCGTGACTGCGACATTACGGCGGACACATCGGACAATTTTGACACATTTGTGTGACCATTGTCCTTTTTACAGCGATCAGTGCTATAAAATTGCACTGATTACTGTACAAATTACACTGGCAGTGAAGGGGTTAACCCCTAGCTGGCTAGGAAGGGGTTAAGTGTGTCCTAGAGAGTGATTCTAACTGTTAGGGGGCGTGGCTACGAGTGACACTTCACTGATCATAGCTCCTGATCACAGGGAGCTATGATCAGTGACAGTGTCACTAGGCAGAATGGGGAGATGCTTGTTTACATCAGCATCTCCCCGTTCTTCCTCTCCGTGAGACGATCGTGGGTATCCCCGCGGACATCAAGGAGTGCGCGGCAGGGTTGTGCGCGCGCCGCCTGCAGCGCGCACATGACCACATGGCGGCAAATTCAAAGGGACATACAGGTAAGCCAATTTGCACAGCCGTGACATTCTGCCGACGTATATGTACATGCGGCGGTCGGCAAGTGGTTAAGAGGGTGAAGGCACTGTTTGAATGATTGGTGGTGGAGCAGTAAGATCATTGGAGACTGGAGTGGACTTTCTAAGACAGGGGTCTGCAAACTTTCTAAGCAAAGGGCCAGTTTACTATCCTTCAGGTTTTGGAGCGAGCCAGACTGTGGTCTGTGGAAGCAAGCATTGCCCCATCGTTGGTTTTAATGGGAGGAATAGTGCCCCATTGTTGGTATTAGTGAGAGGAATATTGCCCCATTGCTGGTATAAGTGAGAGGAATGGTGCCCCATTGCTGGTATCAGTGAGAGGAGTAGTGCCCCATTTCTGGTATAAGTGAGAGGAATGGTGCCCTCTTGCTGGTATCAGTGAGAGGAGTGGTTTCCCATCAATGGTGTCAGTTGGAGGAGTAGTGCACCAAGGGCCGGATAAAAGCAAGCAAAGGGCCACATCTGGCCCCCAGGCCGTAGTTTTAGAGACCACTGGTCTAAAAGATTGTTTTCACAAAGATGAATCAAGTTAATTGCTATGTTTTTGACACAATTGTGCTTTACATGAGAGACTGTTTCATTGAATGAATACGTTCACTGCTCTGTCTTGGCATAAGTGGGCTTTTATGTATATGCCATATTGTTTTTCAAATTCTTTTTAGCTAGGTCTTTTGAGTACCTAAACATTTATCTGGTATAATTTGGTATGTATTGATTGCACAGTACTTCATCTCCACTATAATGACACCTGAATATTGGTGAGGGATGGCCCAACCTTGGCTTGGCTATGGAGATATGCAAGTTTACACCTTTAAGACGCAAAAAAAGACATTGGCCAAGTACAAAAAAATCTACAACACAGGAGGGCACAGGAGGGCAAATGGCATGGTCTAAATTGCCCCAATGAGCGTGTGGGTGTTTGTTTTAATTCCTCATTGCCACCTAATGGCAATCTCAAAATCCCATATTTTGTGTATTTTCATAATTGGAAATAAGCATTCATACTTCGTGCATTTAGCAAACCTTTTTTTTTGTTTGGTTAGTTGCTAATCTGCCAGAACCAATTTTTGTTGAAGGCCACTCCACTATTTTCAGAGCTCTTACAGAGAAGAACCTACCACTTTTATCTCACCAGAAATAAGACTTGCAGATATCTGATAAAAATCCCACATGCATGTGATGAGGGCTAGGCCCAAAATACAACATATGGGACACTAACTTTATGTCTGTGGGTAGATGCAGCGTGGTGTGGCGGCATAAAAAAAAAAACCTGCAAGTGCATGTAGCGGTGACACCTTTGCAAGGTGCCCGCTATGTGTAAATTTAGTTGTTTTTCTCTCAGAACAGTAAAGGGGTTCTGAGAGCTAATTGGGTAGGTTGACTTTGGCATCAGTTTGGCTGGGCTGTGTTGGGGTTCTGCCTGATCATGTGTGCAGTAGGGTACACATGACAGGTTTAGAACCAGGCCTGGTTGGACGTTTGGGTACCGATCAGTGGGTGCGTTTGGCCCTGCTGAGGAGTCTGGGGAGGGGTACTTAAGATGCTGGAGTCACGTGTTCGGGGTTCGTTCGGCCATAGCTGCCGGTTCCTGGTGCTGGATCGGGGTAGCCCCGCGAGGGGTCCCGATCACGGGAGCGTGTGTCGCCCCATAACATGGTTGGTTTGACAGGCCCCACAGACCCGTTTGGTCTGGGGAAGGATCCATCTGTTCCCGAGTCTCGGACCCGGCTGGTCCAAGGCGCAGTAACTGAGGGAGGATTCAAGACGTCCGGGTGCGCTCTCAACTTGGAGGGGCACCGCAGCTCCTGTAGGCGACCGGGGGAGGACTCTTCGGAGGAGGGCCAACAAGCTGGCATCCCAAGAAGTGCCTGGTTGCTGGGTTATCAAGGACACTAGAGAATCCACTCTTCCCCAATACTGCCAAGGAGACGGAAAACGTTCCAGGTACTGAGGAAAGGTTCCTGTTTGCTTCTGGATACTACTTCAATTCAAGGTCAGAGACTTTGCAAGTTCCAAATTCAAGTGCTGACTGCCATAATCTCTGGCTAGAGATTTGTTCAGCTTTGAAGCACCCAGCTGCGAGTGGCTACTCTCTGGGTTGACAAATAGAGACTTTCATATATCTAGCAGTTCAAGGTGCCTGAATTTCTTCGCCCTTACCCTCTGTTCCCACATAAGACTGTGTCTGTTGGATGTTACCCCTGCAAATAAAAACCTTTCTAAATGACTTTTATGGTGTCAGCGTGCAAAGTTGTTGGGTACTAACCCTGGGAACCCCTAGATCTGGAGGAACAAGCCAGGCGGAGGTAACCGGCAAGCCCAAAAGTCAAGGCCGCCCCATCGAAGGTTATGGCCGCTACATGCAGAAAACAGAACTGTATTGAAATTGTAGTAGCAGAAGGTCCCACAGCGTCTGTCTCGAGGAGCGGTATGTGACCTGGGTGGTCTGTACCCAAGTGGGGAGGCTTCCAGGTAGGATGGTGTGACTTTGCACTTTCCCTACTTGTCTGGAACCTCTCCCTAAGCACTGTCCCTGACAGACAGGTGACCTATCCCTACTCTAGCCACACGCAAAATGTAAGCCAAACCCGTGAGGCTGGGTCTAAGATTCTGCTTCACCCAAGATGGCCACCAGAGTCACATAGGGTGCCAGCATCCAGTCCGATGCTACCTCTCTGTGACCAAGGAAACCATAGAGAAACTAGGTTTCTCTCGACTTCCTCCTCCACCTGCATTGGCACTGTGGATGAGCGCCACCTGCAGTGGATAAAATAGACTGCACCTGCCTACATGTCCATAATAATAAAAAAAAATGAAATAAAGCAGTTGGTATAATTTGCTTCAATAGGGCAATCATTCGATTCGCAGGCTCAATATTTTATTATATATTTTTGTACCAGGAAATAAAACTTGATATTTAGACTGTTAGCAAATCAACCAACGTTTTCAATCAGTTCGCTAATCTGCTAAAAAAAAAACAGTCCCCGTGGAAGATTATTCCACAATTTTCACAGATGTAAACAGTAAAGAACCCTTCACATACATCTCCCCAGCATTACGATATCCGAAACAGATGTAATAAATTGGTCACAACTACAGAAACACAAAGCCAGTCTAAAGTAAAGCGGAAACCCTTATGGTCCAATTTGCTTTAATAGGGAAAAACTTCCTTCCTAACGCATGCCAGCAATCGGATCCCCGAGTCCACATTCCACTATGTATTTTTATAATGGTTAGTAGACCTCTATATTAGTCTATTATTCAAGGGAAAAAAAATCTAATTTTTTAATCTCCCTTTTTATCTAGTACCAGTTCCTAGGAATAATTATCCCACATGTTCACAGCTCTTAAAGTAAAGTACTAATTATATAAAACTCTGCGAAAATGTGAGATCCTTCAGAGATTTGAGAGTATAAATATTTTGACCATTGCAAACTAGAAGATAGCTAATATGACAGCACAACAAACAAGAGAAAGTCCACCCAAAATGATGTTTTAGTGGAAGGACTTTTTTGGTGGACTATAATGCCGCATACACACGAATGGACTTTTCAACAGACTAGGTCCGACGGTCTTTCCGACGGACTTTCGACGGAGTTCCGACGTACTTTTCGAATGAACGGACTTGGCCACACACAATCACACTAAGTTCTGACGGATTCGAAAGTGATGACGTACGACCGGAGTAGAATAAGGAAGTTCGTAGCCAGTAGCCAATAGCTGCCCTAGGGTGGTTGTTTGTCCGTCGGACTAGCACTCAGACGAGTGGATTTCTCGATAGGAACTGGGTCCGGCGGAGTTCCAACAGGAAAATTTAAGACATGTTCTATTTCTAAAGTCTGTTGGATTTTTCGACAGCAAAAGTCCGATGGAGCCCACACACGATCAAATTATCCGACGGATTCGTTCCGTCGGACCTTTGCTGTCGAAAAGTCCTCTTGTGTGTACGCGGCATTAAGAATGACTGCCTCGTGGGAGCTCCAATCAGGAGATCTCCCACTATAAATCCTGGATCTGTTCTCGTCCCCATGGATGTAATGGCTTTTACCACCCCCTTCAGGTGTTCCTACTCCTCCTTCTGTATTCTCTATAGCAACCTTTCCCAATTAGTTTTACCCCCCCCCCCCAAAAAAAATTCTGGTTTTGCTAAAATCAGTTTATCGGGGATCAACTATGAAAATGAACAGTGGGAAGAATGCTTATTTCTTTGGTAAATGGGAAGAATGGCCCTTACATTGGTGATCAGCCAGAGGAATTCTCCTTACACTGGTGGTCAGTGGGAAGAATGCTCGTTAAATTGATTGTCACTGAGAAGAATCCCCCTTATATTGGTGGTCATTGAGAAGAATGCTCCTTGCAGTGGTGATCAGTGGGAAGAATGCCCTTTACATTGGTGATCAGTGGGAAGAATGCCCCTTATATTGGTGGCCAGTGGGAAGAATGCTTCTTTTATTGGTGGTCAGTGGGAAGAAAGCTCATTATATTGGTGGTCATCCTTATATTAGTGGTCACTGAGAAGAATCCTCCTTATATTGGTGGTCAGTGGGAAGAATGCTCCTTATATTGGTAGTCAACAGGCAGAGTTCCCCTTACATTAGTGGCCAGTGGGAAGAATGCCCCGTACAGTCAGCTAAAAAGATAAAAAGTCCTTTATATAGTGGCACATTTACCGTAAAGTTAAATTACTTGTAAAGCTGGCATTCACAGAGCAATACGTGATAGGTAGGTTTACCTTACAGATATGGTAGCGGTGATGATAAATCCCAAATTTTACCGTTTTTAAAATTAACAAGAGGTAAGAAAAATGTTCACCTGTTCCAGTGACAACTGTTAAAGAGGAAGGTCCCTTACTTTGTAGAAAGACAGCCGTTCTACTGAGGTCACTAAAGCCCCATACACACGGTCGGACTTTTTCATGGATTCTGTCCGATCGGACAATGTTGTTGAAAAATCAGACCGTGTGTATGCACCATCGGACAGTGTACGTCGGATTGTCCTGCTGGAAAGATTTGCCGACAACACGGTCCGATCACACCAAATCCGATCGTGTGTACGGTTGTCCGACCGGACAAAGTGCTACGCATGCTCAGATCACATTACAAGACCAAAGCTATTGGCTACTAGCCTCTACGTAGTCCCGTCGTAGGCAACAAACGTCACCACGTTCAGAATGATCGGATTTTCCGACAACTTTGTCCGACCGTGTGTACGCAAAACCAACATCAGACAAAGTATGACGGACAGGATCCGACCGACCTGGTCCGCGGATTGTCCGACCGTGTGTATGGGGCTTAAGTGAAACTGAGCAGGTGTGAAACGGGAGGGTCTATCTCCTAAAGGGAGAAGGAAGCACAGAGGTCAGACATTTCTTGTAGTTGGTGACCAGGTTTGCACACATCTCAGGAGGGATTTTGGTCCACTCTTCTCTACAGATCTTCTCTAAATCCTTAAGGTCTCTTGGCTGTCTCTTGGCAACTCGAAGTTTCAGCTCCCTCCATAAAACTTCTATAGGATTAAGGTCTGGAGACTGGCTAGGCCTACTCCATGACCTTAATGTGCTTCTTCTTCAGCCACTCCTTTGTTGCCTTGGTGGTATGTTTTGGGTCATTGTCATGCTGGAAGACCCATCCATGTCCCATCTTCAGTGTTCTGGCTGAGGGAAGAAGGTTTTCATCCAAGATTTTACAATACGTGGCCTCGTTCTTTGGCCCCTCAATGCGGCAAAGTCGGCTTGTAAATTTAGCACAGAAACAGCCCCCAATCATAATGTTTCCACCTCCATGCTTGACTGCAGGGATGGTGTTCTTAGGGTCATAGTCACCATTTTTTTTCTTCCAAACACGGCAAAAGAAAGGCACATGTAAAGGCCTGTCTGAAGTTTGCCAATGAACATCTAAAGGTACAGGGCCGACTTTGTCACAATGAGGAGCCAATGGATGGGGCCATGTATTGTAAAATCTTGGATGAGAACCTGAAGATGGGTCGCGGATGGGTCTTCCAGCTTGACAATGACCCATGACCTATTCTTCCAAACACGGCAAAAGAAAGGCACATGTACAGGCCTGTCTGAAGTTTGCCAATGAACATCTAAAAGGTGCAGGGCCGACTGGCAAGAGCAACGGGTAATAACACTTTATGGATGAGGGTAAAAACAAAAAACTGCTTTGTTAATCAAGCTGGTGATAGACCAGTGATGGGGAACCTTGGCACCCCAAGTGTTTTGGGACCACATTTACCATGATGCTCAACTGCACTGCAGTGTAGTGGAGCATCATGGCAAATGCAGTTCCAAAACATCTGGGGTGCCAAGGTTCACCATCACTGTGATTGACCATATCATATATGTTGTTTTTTTTTTTTTTTTTTCCCCTGGTTACACTTTAGGATGAGCAGTGCAAAAAAATGCGTATTGACAGTAATAAGTTCCCTATTAGTGGCTTTTGTCTTTCCAATGCTATACAGGTGGAAGGTAGGATATGGGCACCAAGTGGTCCTTCAGTTTTGTCCGGTTACATCCAAACCCCAGCTTGCCAATGGAGGAGCAGTCCTGGGAGTGGTAGTCTCCCACCAGTCCATGAGATGCTCTGCGGGGTTCCTGTAAGGCATGCCGCTGTGCTTCCACGCAGGGTTTGCCGAGAGGGGGGTTGGGCAATGTGTGGACAATCTCCTCTCAGGAACCGTGCCCAGAAGCCTGCAGACAGATGCCCGACTCCCAGCTGAGAACAAGATGGTGAAGTGTAAGCTAGAATTAATTGTGATTATATGGTAGCCGACTACACGCGGGGCCTCCGCAAATGGACCAGTGATAAAAGGGGAGAGGTGCAGGCTGTCATTAATGTGACAAGTCTGGGGAGGATCTAAGCCACGGCACGCATCTGCAGGGATAAACGGAACGGGTGACATTCTTCTGCTAATAACCGGACTGGGGCAGCGAGGGAAGTGACAAGCGCTTCGATGGCACCGCCAGGTCATAGCGGGGGGAACGGGAATATGAGACACATGGAGGATGCAGGAGGTCCAGACAGGAAGGACGCAAGAAGAAGAATAATAAAAAAAACACACCTCGCTAGGAAAAGAGAAGTATGCAAAATATACTTTTAGAGGGGATATGCGCCCAACAACTGCTCGGAAATGCAGCATTTCACTTATTATGGAGCAATTCGGGGACTAGTGAAAACAGTAAGATACGAATACCATCCAGGAAACACTGCAGCTATGCGAAATCCAGGCAGCCAGCTCACTCTACCTTAATCTCTGCTTTCAGTAATTTCCTGCAGCCAGGCCTAACATACCTCTCCTGGACCGGAAACGGCTTACTCTGATTCCACTGCACACTGTGAGCTTCTCACAATGTGCATTAGAAGCTGCAACAAGTCAGATAGAGCCATCCCATTTCCTGGGTGGGGGATGTCGAGCGTCATTAGGCCTTTTCCTCCCCAGCCTGACTGCCCCTTGCCTGTCCTTTTCATTCACTGGCAAAATATTAGACATGGGAGCCGTCAAAAAATTTGTTTCGTTTCGTATAAAAAAAAATCGTAATTCGTGTACGAAATTTAATTCGGATTCGTACGAAATACGAATTTCGTACGAATCGTTAAGAATCGTTAATATCGTTACGAATATCGACACGCTACGAATAATAACGAATTATCCGAAAATGTATTAACGTTACATAACACAAGTCTATTGCCTATTGTTCACCAATCACTCAGAGGAAGTACGAAATCTCGTTTACGAATACGAAATTTCGTATTTCGTACTTCCTCTGAGTGATTGGTGAACAATAGACTTGTGTTATGTAACGTTAATACATTTTCGGATAATTCGTTATTATTCGTAGAGTGTCGATATTCGTTATACTGAATCTCGAATTAATTCGAATCATTCGTTATATCCGCTATAATTTCTTTCATATTCGTTGAAATTCGTCATTTGGTAGTTTGGATTCAGATAATTTGGATCCAAAATTCGTAAACGAAATTTCGTATTTCGTACAGAATTCGTATTCGTAAAAATTCGTAATTCGGATTCGTACGAATTTCGAAAAATTCGTATGAATTTCCGATTCCTACGAAACTAATCGCACATGTCTACAAAATATAAGCAGATTAAACTACAGCTTTAATTCCTCTCCTGAGTCATGGGTTCCCAGGTCACCAGCAAAATAAGAGTGGGGTGGACTGGTACCCTACAGCAGTGGCCTGGGGGCCAGATGTGGCCATTTGGGCACCATTCCCCCTACTGACACCATTAATGGGCACTATTTTCCTCATTAATTCCAACAATGGGGCACTATTCCTCCCATCAAAACCAATGATGGGGCACTATTCCTTCCACTGATATCATTTATGGGCCACCATTTTCCCAATTGATACCAACGATGGGGCACTACTGATACCAATGATGGGGCACTACTCCTCCCACTGATACCAATGATGGGGTGCTACTCCTCCCACCGATACCAATGATGGGGCACTACTCCTCCCACTGTCACCAATGCTAGGACACTATTTCTTCCATTAAAACCAACGATGGGGCACTATGCCTTCCACTGATACCAATGGTGGGGCACTATTCCTCCCACTGATATCAATGATGGAGCACTATTCCTCCCACTGATACCAACAACGGGGCGCTATTCCTCCCATTAAAACCAATGATGGAGCACTATTCCTCCCACTGATACTAATGATGGGGCACTGTTCCTCCCACTGATTCCCACTGAGATTCCTCAGAGGCATAACTAGAACCTGGGGCCCTGGGTCTCTTTCCATCAGTCCCAGGGCACACCTCCCAACTTTTTGAGATGGAAACGAGGGACACCTATTAGCAAAATATGTATTATGTAAGCATAGGACACAGAGCCCCCTGCCACGCCCCCTTAAAAATAATTAATAAAAGCAAGGGCCATCCCCAAACTGTTCCCACAAAGTTGGGAGCATGAAATTGTCCAAAATGTCTTGGTATGCTGACGCCTTAAGAGTTCCCTTCACTGGAACTAAGGGTCCAAGCCCAACCCCTGAAAAACAACCCCCCACCATAATCCCCCTCCACCAAATGATTTGGACCAGTGCATAAAGCAAGGTCCATAAAGACATGGATGAGTGAGTTTGGGGTGGAGGAACTTGACTGACCTTCACAGAGTCCTGACCTCGACCTGATAGAAGACCTTTGGGATGAATTAGAGCGGAGACTGTGAGCCAGGACTTCTCGTTCACATCACAAATGCTCTTCTGGAAGAATGGTCAAACATTCCCATAGACACACTGCTAAACCTTGTGGACGGCCTTCCCAGAAGAGTTGAAGCTGTTATAGCTGCAGAGGGTGGGCCAACTCAATATTGAACCCTACGGACTAAGACTGGGATGCCATTAAAGCTCATGTGTGTGTAAAGACAGTATATAGTGTTTATATATATATATCTATATACATACAAGATAGCCCTTAGAGGAAAAACTCTTCATATAATCAAAAATAGTCATGAAGAACTTGCTGTATGACAATTACCCATGGACCATTTACACAAGACTTTGATTAGACTGGAAGGTCCCATACTAATAATGGCAGTCATAGCCGGGCTGTAATAACATACCGTCCCCGCCAATATCTGTTTTCACGGCACAATGAAGGTAATGAGGAGTATACAAGTGTCCCCAATCATCAATTATAACAACAGATGGGAAATGTTGTCACACTAAAGAATAATATTTGAAATTCCAATTTATCTTACAGCTACAGCTAGACTGACCCCAGCAGGGACGAGGCAACACGTCATCTGTCCCCGTTATTACCGAAGATCCAACTGCACATCAAGTAAACTGAGAAATAAAAATACAAATGTAGCGGTGACACGTTTGCAAGGTGTCCGCTATGTGTAAATTTAGTTATTTTATTCCTCTCAGGACAGTAAAAGGGGTTCTGAGAGCTAATTGGGTAGGTTGACTTTGGCATCAGTTTGGCTGGGCTGTGTTGGGGTTCGGCCTGATCATGTGTGCAGACATGTGCACAACAAAAAAATTTGTTTATTTTCGTTTTTTTCGTTTCCGTTGATTCGTAACGATTCGTAAGTCGTCGGTGTTCGTATTCGTAACGATTCGTATTTTCGTAAGAGTTTATTTTTTCGTTGATTCGTTTTTCCGTTAGTTTAATTTTCGTTTATTTGTTTATTCGAAATTCGGACGCATTCGTATTTATTCGTGCTTTCATAACATTCGTAATCGGAGCATAATTCATAATTTTATGTAATGTGTATGCTATTATTACATTTTAAGAGACACGGAAAATTACGAATCGAAAAAAAAAGATCCGAATGTACGAATTTTTTCGTTCAATCCATTCGAAGCATGTTAAGCAGCGCCATTGAAAGAGACACGGAAAATTACGAATCGAAAAAAAAATAAAAAAGTTACGAATGTACGAATTTTTTCGTTCAATCCATTCGAGGCACGTTAAGCAGCGCCATTGTAAGAGACACGGAAAATTACGAATCGAAAAAAAAAAAAAAAAAAGTTCAGAATGTACGAATTTTTTCGTTCAATCCATTCGAGGCACGTTAAGCAGCGCCATTGTAAGAGACACGGAAAATTACGAATCAAAAAAAAAAAAAAAAGTTCAGAATGTACGAATTTTTTCGTTCAATCCATTCGAAGCACGTTAAGCAGCGCCATTGTAAGGGACACGGAAAATTACCAATTCAACAAAAAAAAAAAGTTACGAATGTACAAATTTTTTCGTTCATTTTTGTTTTCGTTTTTCGGATTTTCTTCTTTCGTAGATTCATTGTTTCTAATTTGTTTTTTTCGGATTTTCGTTGTTTTTGGATTCGTTCGATTCGAACTATTCGTTAAAATTTTTAGCGAATCGTTCGTTCATTCGTACGATAACGAATGAACAAAAATAACGAAAAAAAAAACAAAACGAATTGCACATGTCTAGTATACATGACAGGTTTAGAACCAGGCCTGGTTGGACGCTTGGGTACCGGCATTCCTCGGAGCCAATCAGTGGGTGCGTTTGGCCCCGCTGAGGAGTCTGGGGGAGGGTACTTAAGATGCTGGAGTCACGTGTTCGGGTTTGGTTGGCCATAGCTGCCTGTTCCTGGATCTGGACCGGGGGGTCCGGATCACGGGAGCGTGTGCCGCCCCCCCCCAAGATGGTCAGCTTGACTGGCCCCACAGACCCGCTTGGTCTGGGGCAAGGATCCATCTGTTCCCGAGTCTCGGAGCCGGCTGGTCCGAGGCGCAGTAACTGAGGGAGGATTCAAGGCGTCCGGGTGCGCTCTCAACTTGGAGGGGCACGCAGCTCGTGTAAGCGACCGGGGGGGAGGACTCTGCGGAGGAGGGCCAACAAGCTGGCATCCTGAGAAGTGCCTGGTTGCTGGGTTGTCAAGGACACTAGAGAATCCACTTTTCCCCAATACTGCCAAGGAGACGGATAACGTTCCAGGTACTGAGGAAAGGTTCCTGTTTGCTTCTGATTGCTACTTTAATTCAAGGTCAGAGACTTTCCAAATGCCAAAGTGCTGACTGCCATAATCTCTGGCTAGAGATTTGTTCAGCTTTGAGGCACCCAGCTGCGAGTGGCTACTCTCTGGGTTGGCAAATAGAGACTTTCACATACTTAGCAGTTCAAGGTGCCTGAGTTTCTTCACCCTTACCCTCTGTTCCCGCATGAGACCGTGTCTGTTGGATGTTACCCCCCCAACCCTTCTAAAGGACTTTTATGCTGTCAGCGTCCAAAGTCGTTGGGTACTAACTCTGGGAACCCCTAGACCTAGAAGAACAAGCCAAGCGGAGGTAACCGGTAAGCCCAAAAGTCAAGGCCGCCCCATCGAGGGTTATGGCCGCTACACACACACACTATGTGCAAAAGGATGTGTGTAGGCAGGTGCAGTCTATTTTCTCCACTGCAGGTGGCGTTCAACCACAGCGGGCATGGCAGAGAAGACAGGAAGCCGAGAGGAACTTAGTTCCTCTGGACGGCCTTCCCAGAAGAGTTTAAACTGTTTTAGCTGCAAAGGGTGGGCCAACTCATTATTGAACCCTACGGACTAAGACTGGGATGCCATTAAAGTTCATGTGCGGTGCATGTTTCCCTATGAGACTGTGTAGAAGGGGGTGCCCTTTCCCTCCACTCAGGTCTCAGATTACACTCAGCTCCGTGCTGTGCAGTTTGTGACATCAGATCCAGATCGTCTAGAGCTCAGAAATGCTAAGTAAACTTTAGGAGGCTGCATCCCTATGAGACTGTGTAGAGGGGGGGGGGGTGTCCATTCCTCCATTCCTGCCACTCAGGTTTCAGATTACACTCAGCTCTCTTCTCCCCACCTCTTGCCTTCTAGAGCTCAGAAGTGCTGTGTACTGTACACAATGTGCTTCAGGAGGCTGGAGAGGAGAGAAGGACCCAGATAGACGGGTATAACTTACCTCACCTGAGGCTAGTCACTTCACTGGGTACAGAAGAGGGTTTACAACCCCCCTTTAAGCCTTGGCATGCCTGGACCACATGGTTTCTGGCTACCGGGGAGCACTGCGGAGAGTCGACTGTCCTCAATCAGACAGACCCTTGTCTGGTAGACTTGCAGTGAGATAGGAGGATCAGCAAAGCACAACCACTATGCAGCACTGCTGAGATCAATGCAAAACTGGCCCTTCCATGTGCATCATTTATTATATAAGATTATATTATAATCACTAACAAGGTTTTCATTTAAGTACCACACACTGATAGGATTATTTGCAGTGTGCTGATCTCTTTCACATGTATTTCTGAAAAAAGAAACCATGAAAGACTACAGTTCCCCTTTAACTTGCACTTATTATCTCTCTTAGAAGCCACTGCCATCTGCTCCACTAGCATTAGATAGCAACAATATCACAGATCGCGGCGGCTGTAGGAAAACACTGACGGCGGTGATGTATTTCGCAGGAGAAGTTTGCTCTTTTCGCTCAGCCTGTAAAAAGGTTAGAGCGACGCAGAATGTCCGCGGCGTGCTTTACTTGAAATCTGCGGGGAATCCTGTACGTTGCAACCAACGTTCCAAAAATGGAACATGATGAAACCCTTCAAGAATTCCCCCCCCCCAAAGCTGCACATCCCAGCAAGCAGCGCTTCCATTTTAGGAGAGAGGTGAGGATGTATCGATCTTGTAGCGTATGGGCGACGTCACTTTATGACAGGGCTTGCAGCCTCGTGTGACGTCACTGTCCGTGTTAAAAAAAAAAACAAACAGCGAGCGATTGCCGTTTTCTGAGTCTGCGCCAGGAGACTGTGAGCTCCCCGCGGCGTGACGCCAGCGCCGGAATAATGCCAAGACATCGTCGCTCCTCGGTACATGGAGCACTTTACACTTTATACACCAACTCACTAAAGGGAAAAAAAAATTGGAATATTAACTTATACTTGTCTTAAAGTGAACCAGTTGGCCGTTTTTAAAGTAAAAAATAAATATATAAAAGGCCCTGCAAAAGTAAAAGATATTTAGTAGGGATGTATCGATAACCATAACAGTATCGGTGCCGATTACCGAATATTTTCACCAATACTCATACTCGTGAAAACGCTTTTGTTATCTGAAACCGATACTTTGCAAAATAAATGGGTGGCGATGACCAATCAGAAGCCTTCTAGCCAGTACTGTCAGCACTTCAAGGAGGGGAGAGACAACTGTTGGGATTTCAAATACACGGGCTGGCGAAGCGTTTTTTCGGCATCTGACAGAGGGGGGATCGCAGCAGTTTGGTACAGCGGGACCACGGGGGATGGAGAGGGGTTCAGTGGATGGTTCGACCTGCTGGAGGCTGGGGGGGGAGATTCACTGGAGGCTGGGGGGGATAGAGAGCCGCTGGAGGCTGGGGGAAGAGAGCTGCTGGAGGCTGGGGGGGGGGAGAGAGCAGCTGGGGGGGGGGAGCCGCTGGGGGGGAGAGCCGCTGGGGGGGAGAGCCGCTGGAGGCTGGGGGGGAGCCGCTGGAGGCTGGGGGGAGTCACTGGAGGCTGGGGAATGGGGCCACTGGAGGCTAGGGGGGAGAGAGAGCCACTGGAGGCTGAGGGGGGGGGGGGGGGGGGGGAGAGAGCCGCTGGAGGCTGGGGGAGGGAGCCTCTGGAGGCTGGGGGAGAGAGCCGCTGGAGGCTGGGGGGAGAGAGCTTCTGGAGGCTGGGGGGAGAGAGCTTCTGGAGGCTGGGGGGAGAGAGCCGCTGGAGGCTGGGGGAGAGAGCTTCTGGAGGCTGGGGGAGAGACCCGCTGGAGGCTGGGGGGAGAGAGCCGCTGGAGGCTGGGGGAGAGCCGCTGGAGGCTGGGGGGGGAGAGAGCTGCTGGAGGCTGGGGAGAGAGGGGCGCTGGAGGCTGGGGGGAGAGAGTCACTGGAGGCTGGGGGGGCACTAGAAGCTGGAGGGAGAGAGCCGCTGGAGGCTAAGGGGAGAGAGCCGCTGGAGGCTAAGGGGAGAGAGCCGCTGGAGGCTGGGGGGAGAGCCACTGGAGGCTGGGGGTGGGGAGCCGCTGGAGGCTGGGGAGGGGGAGAGACCTGCTGGGGGGGAGAGCCGCTGGAGGCTGGGGGGGGAGCCATGGGTGAGGCAGGAGGAGCCTAAGCCACAGCCCCAGATGTCCTCAGTGGGATCATAAGCCGGAGATGGTGAAACCCGTCACACAGGGAGGTTTACTGAACTCTCAAAATCACTATGACAAGCCTGGGTTCACACAGCAATGGTGTTATTTGGTTGGTGAGCTGTATTGGATTTCCACCAGACGTATTGTTTGGAATTGAGGCCAAATAATTCAATTTTAGTCCTTGAAGATTCTGAGGCCACATGGAAAAGGGTGTTATGGTCAGATGAGACCAACATTGAATTATTTGACCTCAACACCAAACAATATGTCTGGTGGAAATCCAATGCAGCCCACCATCCAAATAACACCATTCCTACAGTAACGTATGGAGGTGGTAATATCCGATTTTGAGGGGGTTTCTCTGCAGCAGGGACTGGAGCACTTGTCAGGATAGAAGATAAAATGGATGGGGCAAAAATTTATGAGGAAAATCTGCTGCACTCTGCCAGAAAGCTGTCAATGGGAAGAAAGTTTACCATCCAACACGACAATGACCCAAAGCACACAGGAACAATGAGCACACAGTGGTTGGAGGAGAAAAAGGGACTCTGTGCCGGCCAGTCAAGTTCCTCCACCCCAAACTCGCTCATCCATGTCTTTATGGACCTTGCTTTATGCACTGGTTCAAATCATTTGGTGGAGGGGGGATTATGGTGTTGGGTTGTCCTTCAGGGGTTGGGTTTGGCCCCTTAGTTCCAGTGAAGGGAACTCTTAAGGCGTCAGCATACCAAGACATTTTGGACAGTTTCATGCTCCCAACTTTGTGGGAACAGTTTGGGGACGGCCCCTTCTGTTCCAACATGACTGCACACCAGTGCACAGAGCAAGGTCCATAAAGACATGGAGGAGCGAGTTTGGGGTGGAGGAACTTGTCTGGCCTAAAGGTCCCAAAGGTCTTCTATCGGGTTGAGGTCAGAACTCTGTGCCGGCCAGTCAAGCTCCTCCACCCCAAACTCGCTCATCCATGTCTTTATGGACTGGTTCAAATCATTTGGTAGAGGGGGGGTTATGGTGTGGAGGTTGTTCTTCAGGGGTTGGGCCCCTTATGCCGCGTACACACGGTCGGAATTTCCGATGGAAACAGTCCGATGGCAGCTTTTCATCGGATTTTCCGACCGTGTGTATGCCCATCGGTCTTTTTCTGTCGGAATTTCCGACGGACTTTGGATTGAGAGCCTGTTCTTAATTTTTCAGACGGAAAACCTTTCTATCGGATTTTCCGATCGTGTGTATGCAATTCCGACACGCAAAATTCCGACGCATGCTCGGAAACAATTCGACGCATGCTCAGAAGCATTAAACGTCCCTTTTATAGTGCAGTCGAACGTTTTTTAAGGCGTGGTGTTATTGACCGTCGGAATTTGGTGTGACCGTGTGTAGGCAAGACAGTTTGAGCGAAATTCCGTCGGAATTCCGATGGGAAAACCATCAGAGCTTTTTCCGACGAGAATTCCGACTGTGTGTACGCGGCATTAGTTCCAGGGAAGGGAACTCTTAAGGCGTCAGCATACCAAACATTTTGGACAATTTCATGCCCCCAACATTGTGGAAACAGTTTGGGGATGGCCCCTTCCTGTTCCAACTTGACTGCCCACCAGTGCACAGAGCAAGGTCCATGAAGACATGGAGGAGCGAGTTTGGGGTGGAGGAACTTGTTTGGTCTGCACCTCAACCGGATAGAATACCTTTGGCCAGGCCTTCTTGTCCAACCATAGTGCCTTGACCTCACAAACGCACTTCTGGAAGAATGGTCAAACATTCCCATAGACACACTCCTAAACCTTGTGGACGGCCTTCCCAGAAGAGTTGAAGCTGTTGTAGCTGCAAAGGGCGGGGCCAACTCAGTATTGAACCCTACGGACTAAGTTATCGTGTGTAGCGAATTCCGACGGACAAAGTGCCACGCATGCTCAGATCACATTACAAGACCAAACCTATTGGCTACTAGCCTCTATGTAGTCCCGTCGTACGCAACGAACGTCACCACGTTCAGAATGATCGGATTTTCTGACAACTTTGTCCGACCGTGTGTATGCAACACCAGTGTCAGACTAAATCCGATGGATTTTGTGGTCGGATTTTCCGACCGTGTGTATGGGGCATAAGACTGGGATGCCATTAAAGTTCACGTGCGTGTAATGGCAGGTGTACCAATACTTTCGGTAATATAGTGTATATATCTATATATTTGGGGGTGGGGTTCCTCACCGCTGGACTTTAATGCCAGCTTTTGTGAGATAAGTCCAATTCTGTGAAGCAAACCAGCAAGCAGATCCTATACATTTCTCTCAGTAGAGGTTTCCTTTAAACGGCGTCTCCGGCACTCACAGCTCAATGAGGCGGCGGCGGCGAAGCCCCTGGAAGGAATGACAGCCCTGCAATAGTCAGCAGCGGGGAACCCTTTCTTCTCGGCTGAACACCCCGGCTCATGGAAATTGCTCTGTGTGTAAGTTTCCCTTATCACCATTTATTGTAAGGAATGTGCGGGGAAGATATGATTATGCCGCCGATCTAAGTGCCGCGAGGATAACACCTAAACGCAGCCGCCGAGGGTCTGACAATGCGGCGCGCCGACCGCAATAATGTAATTATACAGTTCAACAAATGACATACAATCTGTAAGCGATACGCGGTAATGCGGGCGTACAATGTACGTCGCCCCGGCTGGTTAACAGAAAGCCGTCATCAAAGCCCCCCCCCCCACCGTATGGGAAGGTGAAGGTATGAATGACATGAAATTGGGATTCCACGCTTTATTTCTCCAGGAATTACCACTCCTAATGCTTTATTCAACTAGATTATTAGCAACAGCATGGGGGGGGGGGGGGGGGGGGGGTGTTCTGGAGAATCTGGAGGTGCCATTAAAGTGATATTAAATCCAAAAATGTCATATTTTGCAGCTTAACAATCATTAGATGTGGCGGCTGCGTTAGTTTTCTCTCTGTAGGCTTCCCCCCCCCCTCGGTTCTCACCTGGTGATCTTGGCCAGTAACACACCTCCTGTATTAGAGCGCCCCCCGCACTCTGTATGAAGGGGCACAAGGGACACATCGGGCAACAGCATTTTTTGGGGGATAAAGGTTTTACATGAATAAAGCTGATCATTGTAAGCACCCCTTGTCAGCAGTCAGAGGCTTGTCTCAACAATCTAACTCAGGGGTCTCCAAAACTGCACCGGGGGGGGGGGGGCAGAATTGGCCCTTTGCTTGCTTTCATCTGGCCCTTGGGGTACCATGGCATCTACTGATACCAACAATGGGGCATCACCCCCCGCCAATTGACACCAATGAAGGAACACCATTTCTTCCAATGACACCAACAATAAGGCCCAATGACACCAATGATGGGGCACAATTCCTCCCACTGACACCAAAGATGGGGCACTATTCCTCCCACTGACACCAAAGATGGGGCTCTTTTCCTCCCACTGACACCAAAGATGGGGCACTATTCCTCCCACTGACACCAAAGATGGGGCACTATTCCTCCCACTGACACCAATGATGGGGCACTATTCCTCCAATGACACCAATGATGGGCACTATTCCCCCCACTGACACCAATGATGGGGCACTATTCCTCCCACTGACACCAATGGGGGGGGGCACTATTCCCCCCACTGATACCAATGATGGGCACTATTCCTTCCACTGACACCAATGATGGGGCACTATTCCTCCCACTAACACCAGTGATGGTACACTATTCCTCCCACTGATACCAATGATGGGGCACTATTCCTCCCACTGATACCAATGATGGGGCACAATTCCTCCCACTGACACCAATGTGGGGCACTATTCCTCCCACTGACACCAATGATGAGGCACTATTCCCCCCACTTACACCAAGGATGGGGCACTTTTCCTTCCACTGACACCAAAGATGGGGCACTATTCCTCCCACTGACAACAATGATGGGGCATTATTCCTTCCACTGATACCAATAATGGGGCACTATTCCTCCCACTGACACTGAGTTGAGGATCAACAAAGTTGGGGGTTAGTAATGAGTGGGGTATCAGCAGAGCTGGGGGGTACTATAAACAGGGCATCTGCTGAACGAGGGGTACTAATAAGCTGAGGATCTTCTGAATGAGTGTACTAATGAACTGGGGATCTATTAAGTGGGGGGGGGGGGTACTACTGAGCTGGGGTTCCACAGGGCCCTTAAAATCCACACACAGGAGGACATTTACCAAGCTTCTATCCGCTTGCCAACCGGCCCATAGTAAAAAGACATCATTACATAGACGCATACCTCCCAACATTTTTAAAATGGGAATGAGGGACACCTACTACCAAACGTATGTAGGCATAGGACACGCCCCCCTGCCACACCCCCTTAACAGGAGAATTAACCAAAAAAAAGGTTAGTTAAATCGATGGGTTTACTTCCGCTTTAAATCCACAAGGGCTTTTCTTACCACTACTATTCCTTTATATTGTCTTTTAAAATGTACAAATGCAGCCATTTAGAATTTGGATGAAAGGTTTAGCACTGGAAACACTTTTTGAAAGATAAAAAGTGAATTTTATAAACAACTATATGGATCAGACCAAAATGAGGGACAAAAGAGGAGGAAAGAGGGGCGGAGGGACATTGCTCCAAATCAGGGACAGTCCCTCAAATCAGGGACAGTTGGGATCTATGCATAGATGTTAAATACTAGCTGGCATAACCCCGGTGTCGTTCTTTTTTTTACTATGGCTGGTCCTCTGTAAGATGCGGGCGGATTTTGCAGCGGGATCCCTTTTAGAAGTGGTGTAAGGGGTGCACCCCCCCGTCCCGGTCATTCCCGCGCTGACCTGACCCATCGGTGAAGCCTGAGAGCGATCCGATGCGGCTGTTTGCTGGACAGGAAGGCAAGTGGGGCCAAGATGGCCGCCATTCGTCTCTATGCCCTTGGAGGACTGGAGTGATGTCTGATGTCACTTCCGGTTCCTGGGCCATAATAAACAATTTTTTTTTTAAGGAGAAGTAAAAAAATATTTTTCTCTTTTGCTTTTAAAGGTATATGAGAGACCTGGAGTCTTTTTGACCCAAGATCTCTGAATAACGAGGACCTGTCATCCTTATTTCTGTTACAAGGGAAGTTTATATTCCTTGTAATAGGAATAAAAGTTATAAAAAAAAAAACCTTATATCCATGAATGACGCACACAATGAGGATATTGGTGCTCTGTTCATATACAAATTTCATGTTTTTCAATGTTTCCCTTTTCTTTGGACTCTTGATATGTTATATGACAAGGTTCTCAAGTTTGAATGATCACACTTCTCACTTGTCTTACTATGTATAATACCTTATGTTTGTATCCATGTATGCAAGACTATTTTGTTTACTTTTCCCCAAAAATTTGATTGAAATAAAAAAAAAAAAATAAAAAAAAAATAAAGAGACAGTTAAAAAATAAAATAAATATTAATATATATATATATATATATATATATATATATATATATATATATATATATATATATTATATATATATATATATATATATATATTTTTTTTAAGTGCTTGTGTGCAGACGCAAACGCATACGTAGGTCACGCAGGCATATGTAAATGGCGCTCAAACCACACATGTGAGGTATCGCCACGATCGTTAGAACGAGAACAATAATTCTAGCACTAGATCTCCTCTGTGACTCTAAACTGATACCCTGTGAACATTTTTTAAATGCTGCCTATGGAGTCTTTTAAGTACCGTAGTTTGTCGCCATTCCACAAGCGTGCACAGTTTTAAAGCGTGACATGTTAGGTATCTATTTACTCGGCATAACATCATCTTTCACATACCAAACATTGGCGGTAACTATTTTTTTTTTAATTCATTAACTACTTAAGGAAGATTTTTTCCCCCTTAATAACCAGGCCATTATTTGCGATATGGCACTGCGCCGCTTTAACGGACAATTGCGCGGTCGTGCGAAGCTGTACCCAAAAAAAGAAAAATGGACATCCTTTTTTCCCCACAAATAGAGCTTTCTTTTTGGTGGTATTTGATCACCTCTGCGGTTTTTATTTTTTGCGCTATAAACAAAAAAAGAGCGACAATTTTGAAAAAGAAAAAAAAACTATGGGGGGGAAGTAAAAAAACTTTTTGCTACACTAAATATCCCCCCATTTTTTTTTTAACTAACTTCTTCATCAGTTTAGGTGGTAGAGTCTTTGTGTTGAAGCGATAGGGTCTTTGTGTTGAGGCGGTAGGGTCTTTATGTTAAAGCGGTAGGGTCTTTGTGTTGAGGCGGTAGGGTCTTTGTGTTGAGGCGGTAGGGTGTTTGTGTTGAAGCGGTAGGGTCTTTGTGTTGAAGCGGTAGAGTCTTTGTGTTGAAGCGGTAGGGTCTTTGTGTTGAAGCGGTAGAGTCTTTGTGTTGAAGCGGTAGAGTCTTTGTGTTGAAGCGGTAGGGTCTTTGTGTTGAAGCGGTAGAGTCTTTGTGTTGAAGCGGTAGGGTCTTTGTGTTGAAGCGGTAGGGTCTTTGTGTTGAAGCGGTAGGGTCTTTGTGTTGAAGCGGTAGAGTCTTTGTGTTAAAGCGGTAGGGTCTTTGTGTTGAGGCGGTAGGGTCTTTGTGTTGAGGCGGTAGGGTCTTTGTGTTGAAGCGGTAGAGTCTTTGTGTTGAAGCGGTAGAGTCTTTGTGTTGAAGCGGTAGGGTCTTTGTGTTGAAGCGGTAGGGTCTTTGTGTTGAAGCGGTAGGGTCTTTGTGTTGAAGCGGTAGGGTCTTTGTGTTGAAGCGGTAGGGTCTTTGTGTTGAAGCGGTAGGGTCTTTGTGTTGAAGCGGTAGAGTCTTTGTGTTGAAGCGGTAGGGTCTTTGTGCTGAAGCGGTAGAGTCTTTGTGTTGAGGCGGTAGGGTCTTTGTGTTGAAGCGGTAGGGTCTTTGTGTCGAAGCGGTAGGGTCTTTGTGTCGAAGCGGTAGGGTCTTTGTGTTGAAGCGGTAGGGTCTTTGTGTTGAAGCGGTAGAGTCTTTGTGTTGAAGCGTTAGGGTCTTTGTGTTGAAGCGGTAGGGTCTTTGTGCTGAAGCGGTAGGGTCTTTGTGTTGAAGCGGTAGGGTCTTTGTGTTGAAGCGGTAGGGTCTTTGTGTTGAAGCGGTAGGGTCTTTGTGTGGTCTTTGTGTTGAAGCGGTAGGGTATCTGTGTTGAGGCGGTAGGGTAGGGTCCTTAGTGTTGAAGTGGTAGGGTCTTTGTGTTGAAGCGTAAGGGTCTTTATGTTGAAGCGGTAGGGTCTTTGTGTTGAAGTGGTAGGGTCTTTGTGTTGAGGCGGGTAGAGTCTTTGTGTTGAAGCGGTCGGTAGAGTCTTTGTGTTGAGGCGGTAGAGGCGGTAGGGTCTTTGTGTTGAAGCGGTAGGGTCTTTGTTGAGGCGGTAGGGTCTTTATGTTGAGGCGGAAGCGGTTAGGGTCTTTGAAGCGGTAGGGTCTTTATGTTGAGGCGGTAGGGTAGGGTCTTTGTGTTGAGGCGGTAGGGTCTTTGTGTTGAAGCGGTAGGGTCTTTATGTTGAAGCGGTAGGGTCTTTGTGTTGAGGCGGTAGGGTCTTTTGTGTTCTTTGGCGGTAGGGTCTTTGTGTTGAGGCGGTAGGGTCATTAGGGTGGTAGGCGGTAGGGTCTTTATGTTGAGGACGGTAGGGTCTTTGTGTTGAAGGAGGTAGGGTCTTTGTGTTGAGGCGGTAGGGTCTTTATGTTGAAGCGGTAGGGTCTTTGTGTTGAGGCGGTTGAAGCTTTAGGGTCTTTGTGTTGAGGCGGTAGGGTCTTTGTGTGTTGAGGCGGTAGGGTCTTTATGTGTAGCGGTAGGGTCTTTGTGTTGTAGCGGTAGGGTCTTTGTGTTGAGGCGGTAGGGTCTTTATGTTGAGGCGGTAGGGTCTTTGTGGGTTGAGACTTTAGGGTCTTTGTGTGTTGAAGAGGTAGGGTCTTTATGTGTTGAGGCGGTAGGGTCTTTATGTAGAAGCGGTAGGGTCTTTATGTTGAAGTGGTAGGGTATGTCTTTGTGTGTTGAGGCGGTAGAGTCTTTGTGTTGAAGCGGTAGGGTCTTTGTGTTGAGGCGGTAGGTAGGGTCTTTGTGTTGAAGCGGTAGGGTCTTTATGTTGTGGCGGTAGGGTCTTTGTGTTGAGGCGGTAGGGTAGGGTCTTTATGTTGAAGCGGTAGGGTCTTTGTGTTGAGGCGGTAGGGTCTTTATGTTGAGGCGGTAGGGTCTTTATGTTGAGGCGGTAGGGTCTTTGTGTTGAAGCGGTAGGGTCTTTATGTTGAGGCGGTAGGGTCTTTATGTTGAGGCGGTAGGGTCTTTGTGTAGAAGCGTAGGGTCTTTGTGTTGAGGCGGTAGGGTCTTTATGTTGAGGCGGTAGGGTCTTTATGTTGAAGCGGTAGGGTCTTTGTGTTGAGGCGGTAGGGTCTTTATGTTGAAGCGGTAGGGTCTTTATGTTGAAGCGGTAGGGTCTTTTTGTTGAGGCGGTAGGGTCTTTGTGGGTTGAGACTTTAGGGTCTTTGTGTGTTGAAGAGGTAGGGTCTTTATGTGTTGAAGGCGGTCTATGTGTTGAGGTAGGGTCTTTGTGTTGAGGTAGGGTCTTTGTGTTGAAGCTGTAGGGGTAGGGTCTTTGTGTTGAGCGGTAGGGCTGTAGGGTCTTTATGTTGAGGTCGGTAGGCGGTAGGGTCTTTGTGTGAGCGGGTGAGGCGGTAGGGTCTTTGTGGGTTGAGACTTTAGGGTCTTTGTGTGTTGAAGAGGTAGGGTCTTTATGTGTTGAGGCGTGGTGAAGGTAGGGTCTTTGTCTTGTGTTTTATCTTTGTGTGTTTGTGTTGAGGGTCTTTATGTTGAAGCGGTAGGGTCTTTAATGTGTGTGAAAGTCAAAGCAAATGTAAAGGAGCCCTAAGACACAGTGAAAACACACACCAACATACAATATATAAGCACGCTCCAATGTCTGCTAGGAATGGAATGGCATTAGTTGTGTGAATAGGGACCCTCTGGATTGTATGATCCTTCCTCCCCACAGACACGCCAATCTCCATGGCTGCAATCACAGGGTCTTTATGTTGAGGCGGTAGGGTCTTTGTGGGTTGAGACTTTAGGGTCTTTGTGTGTTGAAGAGGTAGGGTCTTTATGTGTTGAGAAGGTAGGGTCTTTATGTTGAAGCGGTAGGGTCTTTGTGTTGAAGTGGTAGGTTCTTTGTGTTGAAGCGGTAGGGTCTTTATGTTGAAGCTGTAGGGTCTATGTGTTGAGGCGGTAGGGTCTTAGTGTTGAAGTGGTAGGGTCTTTGTGTTGAAGCTGTAGGGTCTATGTGTTGAGGCGGTAGGGTCTTAGTGTTGAAGCGGTAGGGTCTTTGTGTTGAAGCTGTAGGGTCTTTGTGTTGAGGCGGTAGGGTCTTTATGTTGAAGCGGTAGGGTCTATGTGTTGAGGCGGTAGGGTCTTTATGTTGAAGCTGTAGGGTCTATGTGTTGAGGCGGTAGGGTCTTAGTGTTGAAGCGGTAGGGTCTTTGTGTTGAAGCTGTAGGGTCTTTGTGTTGAAGCTGTAGGGTCTATGTGTTGAGGCGGTAGGGTCTTAGTGTTGAAGCGGTAGGGTCTTTGTGTTGAGGCGGTAGGGTCTTTGTGTTGAGGCGGTAGGGTCTTTATGTTGAGGCGGTAGGGTCTTTGTGGGTTGAGACTTTAGGGTCTTTGTGTGTTGAAGAGGTAGGGTCTTTATGTGTTGAGGAGGTAGGGTCTTTGTGTTGAAGTGGTAGGGTCTTTGTGTTGAAGTGGTAGGTTCTTTGTGTTGAAGCAGTAGGGTCTTAGTGTTGAAGTGGTAGGGTCTTTGTGTGTTGAAGCGGTAGGGTCTTAGTGTTGAAGAGGTAGGGTCTTTGTGTGTTGAGGCGGTAGGGTCTTTATGTTGAAGCTGTAGGGTCTTTAATGTGTGTGAAAGTCAAAGCAAATGTAAAGGAGCCCTAAGACATGGTGAAAACACACACCAACATACAATATATAAGCACGCTCCAATGTCTGCTAGGAATGGAATGGCATTAGTTGTGTGAATAGGGACCCTCTGGATTGTATGATCCTTCCTCCCCACAGACACGCCAATCTCCATGGCTGCAATCACAGAGAACGTTTCTTCAATATCCGTCCTTCTAACATCTCCCCGGATTCACTCCTCTTGATTAATCAATTTTAATTGGATTTTCTCATACAAGTCAACAATGAGACACGTTGGTAAGATAACATGACGTGTTTGTCATTCGTTCCATATGCTATTGTCTTTCAGTGTAAACAACATTCTAAACAGACGCATGGAAAGCCTGGACCACGGGGGGGGGGGGGGGGGGGGGGGGGGGGGGGGGGGGATAGCAGGTCCCCGGAGACGAGGGGAAAAGATGAAACAGACGAGGAAGAGAGAGGAGAAAAGGAAGAACTGAGAGGTGAGCATCGCAGACTGGTGGAGCAGAGCGCCGACTTGGAGCTGGGAAGTCGATATTTGCATACAGAGTACCCTGAATTTGTATTCTCTATAAAGATAAAGAGTCGTTTGAAAGACTATAAAGCTTGTTCAATTAAAGCGATTGTAAAGGTAATTTTTTTATTTTATTATTTTTTTAACCACTTTCATACCGGGCCTATTCTAGCACTCCTCTTCTACATGTAAAAATCGTAATTTTTTTTTTTTGCTAGAAAATTTACTCAGAACCCCCAAACATAATTTTTTTTTTTAGCAGAGACCCTAGGGAATAAAATGGCGATCCTTGCAATTTTTTATGTCACACAGTATTTGCGCAGCAATTTTTCAAAGTTTTTTTTTTTTTGGAAAAAAATATTTTATGATGGGTGGCTGCACACAACCAAATTGTGTTCCCACAATGTGCAAAAAAATAAAAAATAATGTATAGTTTTTATATAGAATTAGAATAGTTTTCAAATTGAATTTGAATAGTTTTCAAATCGAATTTGAGTTAGAATTTCCGAAGATAATAAGATAGAATTGAAAATAAAGGAATAGAATAGAAAAAAGTATAACAGAATGGAAAATAATAGAATATATTATAATAGAGTAAAACAGAACAGAATACAAAATAAAATAATAGAAAAAAATTGAATAGAAAATAAAGGGATACAATGAAAAATAAAAGCATAGAATAGAAAAGAATATAGTAAAACGGAACAAAATTGAGTAGAAAATAAAAGAATAGAATAAAATAGAAAGAACAGAACCATCTTCTGAAATTCGAATTTCATATAGAATACATTTGAATACAGTAGAAAAGAACAGAATAGAAAAGAATAGGATAGAATAAAAAAAGGATAGAATAAAATAGAATATAACATTCTTCAGAAATTCTAATTTGAATAGAATAGAAAAGACTAGATAAGAATAGAATAAAAAAAATTATTAGGGAATAAAATGGGGATCCTTGTAATTTTTTATGTCACACGGAATTTGCGCAGCAATTTTTCAAAGTTTTTTTTTTTGGAAAAAATATTTCATGATGGGTGGCTGAACACAACCAAATTGTGTTCCCACAATGTGCAACAAAAAAAATTAAATAATGTATGGTTTTTATATAGAATTAGAATAGTTTTCAAATTTCCAAAGATAATACAATAGAATTGAAAATAAAGGAATAGAATAGAAAAGAATATAACAGAATAGAAAATAATAGAATAGAAAATAAAAGAATATAATATAATACAGTAAAAAAGAACAGAATACAAAATAAAATAATAGAAAAAAATAGAATAGAAAATAAAAAAGATAGAATGGAAAATAAAAGCGTAGAATAGAAAAGAATATAGTAAAACAGAACAAAATAGACTAGAAAATAAAGGAATAGACAGACTAGACTAGAATAGAATTGAAAATAAAGGAATAGAATAGAAAAGAATATAACAGAATAGAAAATAAAAGACTATAATATAATAGAGTAAAACAGAACAGAATACAAAATAAAATATAGAAAAAATTTGAATAGAAAATAAAGGAATAGAATAGATTAAAATAGAAAGAACAGAACCATCTTCTGAAATTTCGAATTTCAAATAGAATACATTTGAATTTGAATACAATAGAAAAAAACAGAAAAGAAAAGAATATGATAGAATAAAAAAAGAATAGAATAAAATAGAAAGAATATAAAATTCTTCAGAAATTTAAATGTGAATAGAATAGAAAAGAATAGATAAGAATAGAATTAAAAAAAGCTTAAATTACCCTTCACAGAGCTCAGTGAGGATAGCTCTGAGAGCTGATTGGAGGGAAGCGACACCCCCACCCCCTTCACAAAGGAACAGAGCTGGGGCTGTCAATCAGCTAGAGGTCCCTCCCCTGTCACCATGTTTTCTCCTGGTGTCAGGAAAACTTGCTAGGAGGTGATTCATGCCGATAGCAGAGGAAGGAGGCCGCAGACAGAAATGACACTTAGTGCTCCGCACTGGGACAAGCACACACTATAGATGGATATGCTTTGTTCATGTTTTTAATGTCTGAGGTTTACAACCACTTTAACCACCTGATTACTTTGCACTTAGACCCCCCTCGTGACCAGACCAATTTTCAGCTTTTGGCGCTGACGCACTTGGAATGACAATTGCGCGGTCATACGACACTGTACCCAAATGAAATTGTTATCATTTTTTTCCCCACAAATAGAGCTTTCTTTTGGTGGTATTTGATCGCCCCTGCGTTTTTTATTTTTTGCGCAATAAACAAAAGAAGAGCGACAAATTAAAAAAAAAAAACAATATTTTTTACTTTTTGCTATAATAAATATCCCCAAAAAATATATAAAAAAACATTTTTTTTCCTCAGTTTAGGCCGAAACGTATTCTTCTACATATTTTTGGTAAAAAATATCGCAATTAGCGATTATTGATTAGTTTGCGCAAAAGTTATAGCGTTTACAAAATAGGGGATAGTTTTATAGCATTTTTATTAATATTTTTTTTTTTACTAGTAATGGCGGCGATCAGCGATTTTTATTGTGACTGCGACATTATGGCGGACACATCGGACATTTTTGACACATTTTTGGCACCATTGTCATTTATACAGCAATCAATGCTATTTAAATGCATTGATTCCTGTGTAAATTACACTGGCAGTGAAGGGGTTAACCACTAGGGGGCGGGGAGGGGTTAATTATGTTCCCTAAGAGTGATTCTTACTGTGGGGGGAGGGGACTCACAAGGGGAGGAGACCGATCGGTGTTTCTCTGTACAGAGAACACACCATCGGCTCCTCTCCTCTGACAGGACCGTTGATCTGTGTGTTTACCGGGCAATCGCGGGTGCCCAGCGGACATCGCGGCCGCTGGGCACGCGCATCGGGTGCCCAGTGACACGGCGAGAGCGCGCGCGCGCCCCCGGCGGCGCGCGCCCCCGCGCGCGCGCGCGCTCCCTGGAGTGCACAGAAGGGGAGGACGTCATATGACGTAGTCCCGGCACAACAGATCCGCGCTGTAGCCGTCATTTGGCTATAGCGCGGATCTCAGCTAGTTAAACACTTTCCTGTGACGGGCCTCTGATTGGACCTATTTTTTTAGTTTGGCAGATCATGTTTTCTGCAGACTTCTGTCTGTTTTCAATATAAGTTCGGGCCGTGAGAAGTTACCGTTTCACGAAAACGCAACGTGAGCTGCATGCAGAGACACGTGCCGCTTCCCTTTACACGTTTACCTAAAAGTGTTTGCAAAGTTATGCAGCTTGGTGTAAGTGACGTCGGCTGTTTACACCCGGCTCTCATCTCCACTCAGCATCCAAAATACCTCTCTCTCTCTCTCTCTCTCTCCTTTCCCAAATTGGTTGTAAAAAAGCAACTATTATATAACCTGCGCTGGCAGCAATGTGAAGAGCGCCACTGCTGAGGTCTCCTATCGGAAATGCTAGTTTTCTGGCTGTCGTGAGAGCAGGGCTGCTGTTAGAAATCATGGAGCAGCCCTTACAGCCTAGCTGACAGGAAGCCTAACCGGCGGCTTCAAAACCACTCACCGAAATACTAGACATGTGCAATTCGTTTCGTTTTTTTTTCGTTTTTCGTTTTTTTTTCGTTATATTCGTTCATTCGTTATCGTACGAATGAATGAACGATTCGCTAAAAATTTTAACGAATCATTCGAATCGAACGAATCCGAAAACAACGAAAAAAAAAAAATTAGAAACAACGAATCTACGAAAGAAGAATATCCGAAAAACGAAAACAGGAACAACGAAAATCAAAATGAACGAAAAAATTTGTACATTCGTAACTTTTTTTTTTTGTTGAATTGGTAATTTTCCGTGTCTCTTACAATGGCGCTGCTTAACGTGCTTCGAATGGATTGAACGAAAAAATTCGTACATTCGTAACTTTTTTTTTTTTTTTCGATTCGTAATTTTCCGTGTCTCTTACAATGGCGCTGCTTAACGTGCTTCGAATGGATTGAACGAAAAAATTCGTACATTCGTAACGTTTTTTGTTTTTTTTCGATTCGTAATTTTCCGTGTCTCTTAAAATGTAATAATAGCATACACATTACATAACATTATGAATTATGCTCCGATTACGAATCTACGAATGTTACGAAAGTACGAATAAATACGAATGCGTCCGAGTTTTGAATAAACGAAAATTAAACTAACGGAAAAACGAATCGTTACGAATACGAACACCGACGACTTACGAATTTACGAATCGTTACGAATCAACGGAAACTAAAAAAACGAAACTAAAATAAACAAAATTTTTTTGTTGTACACATGTCTACGAAATACCGAATCGTTACGAATCAACGGAGACTAAAAAAACGAAACGAAAATAAACTAATTTTTTTGTTGTGCACATGTCTACGAAATACCTGTGAAAATTCTACAATTTTATTTTTTTTAGTTGTTTTACATGCCATACCTGCAGGGGGTTGGTGAAATATCAACGGTCTAAACAGACGCCCAACAGAAAGAGATTGAGGACACAGATTCCTTAATTCCTACCTGTGCAGCCTCAGCTGCAGAGTGAATGAACAGGAAGCGTTCTGTACAGAGGCTCCCTGTTCATTCACCAAACTGAAGCATTGTAAAACACAGGGAAATTGGTTATAGTTATTATACCCACTTCTGCTGCTCTGGGCCCCCCCCCCCCCGTTGAACTTGTGGGGCCTGGGCCCCCGTACAGGAGAGCACGTGCAACCCTCCTTATCAGCGACCCTGCATGAGAGGATCCAATGACGTCACCATACCCTCCCAACATTTTGAGATGGGAATGAGGGACACCTACTAGCAAATGTATGTAGGCATAGGACACGCCCCCCTGTCACACCCCCTTAAAGGAGACTTAACTGAAAAAAAAAGGTTAAAGTGGAAGTAAACTCCCCTATCATTTTCAGCCAAGGAAGCTGCCATCTTTGCCTCTGTTTAATCTTCAACTGCCACAGTGCTGCACATGTGATCCGTTATGACACCAGCCATTGGATGGTTTGACTGTTTGGTTGAGAGCACAGCCAATGTGCAGTTAGCATTCCCGGCATGCCTTTTTTTTTTTAAACTGTTAAATGGATGGGTTTACTTCCGTTTTAAAGCGGAGTTCCACCCTAAAGTGGAACTTCCGCTTATCGGATTCCTCCCCCCCTCCGGTGCCACAATTGGCACCTTTCAGGGGGGTGCAGATACCTGTATAATACAGGTATCTGCCCCGCTCATATCCGAGGGTTCCCGTTGTGTCTTGAGAAACACAGTTCCCAGGACACAGCGGGGACCAATAGAGGCGTGCAGCGCGACTCGCACATGCGCAGTAGGGAACCGGACAGGGAAGACGTTGCGTCTTCACTTCCTGATTCCCTGACAGAGGATGGCGGCGGGGCAGCAGAGAGACGAGCGGTCTCTCATCACATTCTGCCTCCACCGCTGGACCCAGGAACAGGTAAGTGTCCATTTATTAAAAGTCAGAAGCTGCAGTATTTGTAGCTGCTGACTTTTAATATTTTTTGTGCGGGTGGAGCTCCGCTTTAATTAAACCCACAAGTGCTTTTTTTTTTTACCACTAGTATTCCTTTATATTGGCTTTTACAATATATTATATTATAATATACAATAAATTTACAAATGCAGCCATTTAGAATTTTAATGAAAGGTTAAGCACTGGGAAACACTTTTTGAAAGATAAAAAGTTCTTTTTTTTATACAACTATAGAGATCAGACCAAAATGAGGGACAAATGAGGAGGAATGAGGGACAGAGGGACATTGCTCCAAATCAGGGACAGTCCCTCGAAATCAGGGACAGTTGGGAGCTATGCATTACTGATACAGAACAATTATACTGGTCAGGAATTTGAACTTCTCTGGCTATGGAAAGTTTCGTATGCACTCCAACAGTCCGATCGTAACGATAATCTGATCATTAACGCGAATGTAAAGAAAAACATTTTTTTTCCAGTTTTGGATACAATCGGGAAGCTTTAAAACCTAGGAGTTTCTTTTTTGCTCTGTGCTGCACTGGGGAAATTTCTCTTCACTTCCCGGAGAAGCAACAGGAAGTGAGAGGAAATCTCTAGAGCAGAGGTAGTCAACCCCCCCAGGCCATGGACCGCCACACAAATCAAGAGGGGCTTGATTTGTATTTGCGGCCCGCTCACGCGGCCTTGGCTCCGCCTCTTGTTGGGTCGGGAGTGGTATTTCAACACTGTCAGGATCTCCCCCCACGTTGGCCACCATGTTCATGTTTCAGGTCTTTTCTCCTCCAGCGCGCTAGTCCTCATCTGATGCCTCCAGGGATACCTGACATGGATATCCCAGGCGGCTGTAGGAGATGGGTGACATCATTCTCACCTAAGCAAGAATGGAGGCCGGGGATGGATGGGGTGGACCACAAATACAAAGAAAAAGAAATAAACACAAGAAAAGTTGCCTTTTTTCAAGACTAAGGAGGGGAGGAGGAGAGACAACTGGGCAACTGGAGTACTTTGGAGTGAAGTCCCCCTTTAAAGAAAGGATCACTGAAGGTAGTAAAGTCTTTGTATATGTAGTACCTCCAAGTTAAAGTGGGGTGCCAATTGAAAAAAAAAAATCTAAAAGTCAGCAGCTACAAATACTGCAGCTGCTGACTTTTAATAATCAGACACTTACCTGTCCCAGGGTGCAGCGATGCGGGGGATCGAATATCCGCTTGTTCCCCGATCCGCTCGGCGGCGCCGACATTCTTACTGTGGGCACCCGGCTGTGGCTTCACAGCCGGGCACCCATTGCGCGGGACCTGTCACGTTTCCCAGATGACTGTGCGGCGCCGAGGGGAAGTGATGTCACCAGCCCGGGCACTGAAGGAGGCAGACTACGAGGGACCCCCTAGCAACAGCCATTTAGAGGTGAGTAAACTTTTTTTTTTTTTTCAATTATTTCAATTTTTTTTTTTTTTTTTTTTTTAGGAATCTTAAGCTAATTTTTTTTTTTTTTGATGGAAACACCACTTTAAGTTTTAGGATGAAAGGTATATTTAGTTTGGTTCCTTTGTAGCCAGTGAAACAGTTGTTGATTGCTTTAGCCTACTCAGTGTCTCACAGAAGTCTGGTCTGATTATTTCCCCTGCATTCTAGAGGGTTCTGGAATCACAGTGGGAGGAGATGTAGAAGGGTAGTCTGACTTTTTATGGGGATCAAACAAAAGCCAAGGAAAAAATCCTTGGAAAAATTCCAAGCTCTACTTACCAACCAGCCTGTTCGACCAACCAGATTAACCTAACAGTATGACTATTTATAAGGGACCCAGCCAATCCCTGGGGAGGTCAGCCCAGTAGGTGGATGGAGGATCCATAAATCATTGTATAGTTGGTCCTGGGCCCAGTCGTGCAGAAGGAGCCCCTGCCCCTAGAGGCAGTCAGCTAGAACACTGAGGGTCATCAAGGTCCCAGCTGTAGCATATCTGGGGGATCTATTTCATGCCTGGTCTGGGATTTAGATATGGAGAGCTCGCTGAAGAGTACTTGGAGGAGAGTGCCCAGCTGGGCTTGGGATCCAGATTGGCTTAAGTGTTTCAAGGGTAATACCCTCTTCTTCTTTTTTGGCTCTGAAGAACTGGTTAATATGTTTCAAGGGTAATATCCTCTTCTTCTTCTTCTTGGCTCTGAAGAACTGGTTTACGTGTTTCAACAGTAATACCCTCTTCTTCTTCTTCTTGGATCTGAAGAACTGGCTTACATGTTTTGAGGGTAAAACTCTCTTCTTCAGAGCCAAGAAGAAGAGGGTATTACCTTTGAAATACATAAGCCAGTTTTTCAGAGCCAAGAAGAAGAAGAAGAGGGTTTTATTGTAGAAACATGTAAACCAGTTCTTCAGAGCCAAGAAGAAGAGGGTATTATCCTTGAATCGACCAAACAGATTAACCTAACAGTATGACTATTTATAAGGGACCCAGCCAATCCCTGGGGAGGTCAGCCCAGTAGGTGGATGGATGATCCATAAATCATCGTGGAGTTGGTCCTGGGCCCAGTCGTGCAGAAGGAGCCCCTGCCCCTAGAGGCAGACAGCTAGAACACTGTTTGAGGGTCATCAAGGTCCCAGCTGTAGCATAGCTGGGGGATCTATTTCATGCCTGGTCTGAGATTTAGATATGGAGAGCTTGCTGAAGAGTACTTGGAGGAGAGTGCCCAGCTGTCCTGTGGTATTGTGAATTTAATTTCTCCCTCACTGGAGAGTGCCCGTTGGATATCAGAAGGAGGGAACCGATGATCCTGTGACATTGTGAGTACTGACCTTAATTCGGAACCCTAGTGACCACATGGGTAGTATCCCATGTCCCCCTCCCCCTACCTCAGTTCAATCTGAAATAAAGTTGTATAAGACATCCCCTGGACTGTTGTTGAGCCAGAGGGAGAGAGAGAGGAATGCTGTGTGCCTGGCCGTGTTTGCACTAAATTTAGTGAAGGAATCGGTATATCATCAGTGGCTCCTTTGGAGGTGCACTACATATCTAAGAAATAAAATATGGTGGCCCTCTCCATACATATGGCATTATAATCCTTACACAGAAGCCAGGTTTTAGAATAGGAAAACTCTGATACAATTATATGAAAAAAAATTGTTTGATCGCATTGACACACATACCTACAAAAAAAAAAAGACTACAGAATACCTGTAACATCCCGGAAATATTTTGATAACTCTATGAAAATGTTTGATATCGCTCAGTAAAAGAGCGGCGTTCAGCACAAAACACATAAAAACCTGCGCGGTGGCGCTTTTATGTTGTGTAAGATTATGTAGTTGCATTTATTGCATGCTGAGAAATATCACAGTTATAAAAAAAAGGAAAAAGCTGAACAGATCACTTTGCCGAATAGAGCTTTCACTCAGAGGCTCCCGATGGCGGAGAGGAGCAGAGAGGAGCAGAAGGAGATTCAGACGGTCAATAGAAAGAGGTATTCTCTTGTAGCCGAGACTCTGCAGGCTTCACAAGACAGCACACATGGTACAATAGGTTTGTACAATCTAATACCTTCAAACTGAGCATATGGGGCCACAAGAGTGGTGAGGTTCTATGAGCAGCCAGTTGTAGTCCTTGAAAAATGTATCATTCGGTCTATACAGTCTGTGGTATATATAGAGACATCTCTTTGTTAACCAGGGACGTTTAGGACTAACAAGAGAAAACACCTTCTGCACATGAGTGTGGTGGTGACCTGGCACCAGTTCTTCAAATACATCCACTTCTCCACTGGGACTATAGATAGACACATCATGTGTCAGTAACCTTCTACAGAAACGCAACAGAGAGAGGGAGCACCATCCAATCACATTATTCTAATGTAACACTAATGCCCCGTACACACGGTCGGAAATTCCGACCACAAAATCCGTCAGATTTTTTCCAACGGATTTTGTCCAACACTGGTGTTGCATACACACGGTCGGACGAAGTTGTCAGAAAATCCGATCATCCTGAACGTTGTGGCGTTCGTTGCGTACGACGGGACTACGTAGAGGCTAGTATCCAATAGCTTTGGTCTTGTAATGTGATCTGAGCATGTGTGGCACTTTGTCCGTCGGAATTCGCTACACACAATCGGAAAAAGTCCGATAGGACTTTGTTGTCGGAAAATTTGAGAGCAGGATCTCAAACTTCCGACGGAAAAAGTCCGATGGAGCCCACACGTGGTCGGAATTTCCGACAACATGGTCCGATAGGACATTTTCCGTTGGAAAATCCGACCGTGTGTACGGGGCATTATTGTAAAATAAAAATAAGTCTACTCACAAATACCATATCAAGCAAAGCTCATCAAGATGTCAGAGTTAGTCAGCTCACTCCACATGCTCCTGGGCTTGGGATCCAGATTGGCTTAAGTGTTTCAAGGGTAATACCCTCTTCTTCTTTTTTGGCTCTGAAGAACTGGTTAATATGTTTCAAGGATAATTATCCTCTTCTTCTTGGCTCTGAAGAACTGGTTAATATGTTTCAAGGGTAATTATCCTCTTCTTCTTGGCTCTGAAGAACTGGTTTACGTGTTTCAACAGTAATACCTTCTACTTCTTCTTCTTGGCTCTGAAAAACTGGCTTATGTATTTCGAGGGTAATACCCTCTTCTTCTTCTTCTTGGATCTGAAGAACTGGCTTACATGTTTTGAGAGTAAAACTCTCTTCTTCAGAGCCAAGAAGAAGAGGGTATTTATTACCTTTGAAATACATAAGCCAGTTTTTCAGAGCCAAGAAGAAGAAGAGGGTTTTATTGTTGAAACACATAAACCAGTTCTTCAGAGCCAAGAAGAAGAGGGTATTATCCTTGAAACACGTAAACCAGTTCTTCAGAGCCAAGAAAAAGAAGAATAGGATATTACCCTTGAAACACGTAAACCAATTATTCAAAGCCAAGAAGAAGAGGGTATTACCCTTGAAACACGTAAACCAGTTCTTCAGAGCCAAGAAGAAGAGGGCATTATCCTTGAAACACGTAAACCAGTTCTTCAGAGCCAAGAAGAAAAAGAGGGTATTACCCTTGAAACATGTAAACCAGTTCTTCAAAGCCAAGAAGAAGAGGGTATTACCCTTGAAACATGTAAACCAGTTCTTCAAAGCCAAGAAGAAGAGGGTATTACCCTTGAAACACGAAAACCAGTTCTTCAGAGGCAAGAAGAAGAGGGTATTACGCTCGAAACACGTAAACCAGTTCTTCAGAGCCAAGATGAACAAGAGAGTATTACCCTTGAAACACGTAAGCCAGTTTCAGAGCCCAAAAGAATAAGTGCACCAAAAATGAGGCAAGCCAGACTTTTAGAAACAAAACTGAACAGTGGGAAGAGTTCCATAGGATTTATAGGGATGCATTCATCATGCTTTTATTTTTACTGAAAAACAAATCAAAAACTGACCAGTGTGCCTAAGCATCAATATACAGATCCTGTGTAACAATATACAGGTCCTGAGCATCAATATACAGAGCCTGTGTAGCAATATACAGATCCTGCATGTCAATATAAAAAGAGCCTTTATAGCAATATAAAGAGCCTGTGCATAAATATACAGAGCCTGTGTTACAATATAAAGAGCCTGCGCATCAATATACAGAGCCTGTGTTACAATATAAAGAGCCTGCGGATCAATATACAAAACCTGTGTAACAATATAAAGAGTCTGTGCCTCAATATACGGAGCCTGCGTAACATTTTAAAGAGCCCGTGCATCAATATACAGAGCCTGCCTAACAATATAAAGAGCCTGTGCATCAATATACAGAGCATATGCATCAATATAGAGAGCCTGTGCATCAATATACAGAGCCTGTGCATCAATATACAGAGCCTGTGCATCAATATACAGAGCCTGTGCATCAATATACAGAGCCTGTGCATCAATATAGAGAGTCTCAATTGCTCCTCCACCCAGAGAAGGGGCACTTTAATACAGGAGGTATGTTACTGGTCAGATCACTCAGATTATCTTCAGAGGGAAAAAAGCCTAAAAAGAAAGAAAACAAATGCAGCCGCCACATATAATGATTGGTAAGCTGCAAGTTTAGGTTTTGGGTTTAATCTACAGAGCACATGCAGCAATACACAGAGCATGTGCAGCAATATATGAAGCCTGCACTGCAAAATTTGTGCATTAATATATTGGAGCCTGCGCATCAATACAGAACCAGTATGACCAATATATGCAGCTTGTGCATCAACATATGGAGCCTGTACATCACTATATGGAGCCTGTATATATGGAGCCTGTGCATCAATATATGGAGCCTGTGCATCAATATATGGAGCCTGTGCATCAATATATGGAGCCTGTGCATCACTATATGGAGCCTGTATATATGGAGCCTGTGCATCAATATATGGAGCCTGTGCATCAATATATGGAGCCTGTGCATCACTATATGGAGCCTGTATATATGGAGCCTGTGCATCAATATATGGAGCCTGTGCATCAATATATGGAGCCTGTACATCACTATATGGAGCCTGTATATATGGAGCCTGAGCATCAATATATGGAGCCTGTGCATCAATATGCAAAGAACACAGTTTATTTTATCAAGTCTGTATCCAGCTCCGTGCTTTTTACCAAAGATTCTCGTCATACAGGTTCCCTGCCACTTAATTCCTTAATACATATATTCTGTGCATATATATATATATATATATATATATATATATATATATATATATATATATATGGCTTGTGAATCAACCCAGAAATTAATTAATAAACTAAATAATGTTTTTTAATACTATTACATTATATCAATTTATTGCATTTCCAACATTAAAACAATGCAGTCTGCAGATCAGAATATTAGGAAGCGTTCTTATAGCAAAGAGCGCATATTGCTATAAATGGCTATTATATATATATATATATATATATATGTATATATATATATATGTATATATGTATATATATATATATATATATATATATATATATATATATATATATATATATATATATATATATATATATATATATATATATATATATATATGTGTGTATATATATATATATATATATATATATATATATATATATATATATATATAATATTAAAATATATTATTATAATTTATACAGGGCAAATACATAGAAAAAACTTCTCTCAGTAATTATAAAGATACAGTAAGTATGTACTAATCGACAGTATATAGTGTTCATACTTATGGTGTAAGTCTGTATTTTTCATGTCCATACCACTGTAATACCTACTTAGAGCCTGAAGATGTCACTGCTGCTAATTTTTTTTTATTCTGCATTAAAGTGCAACTCCACCTTAGAAGCTGTCATTTGAATAATCCTAATGGAAGAGTCATTCTCCTTTCCTGGAGTGTTTTTGTGCTGCTCTAAAATTTTCCTGTAAGCTGAACAGGAGCTTTTATGAAGCGCTCAGAACTGCAATGAAATCTGTGGACCAGCAGAACTCCCTGGGGTGTCAGTTGGGGCATGCTTGCCCCTTGCCGGAGGCTGGCAGATGAGATGACCCATCATTGACGGTAAAAAGATATGACTGATTTGCTACACTGACTGACCAGCTCTGTACTGCCCTCACCTATGCGGAACATTTCAGCTTATCCTGAATCAAAAGACAACTGGGCTGGGGGGGGGGGCATGCTGGGCATTATACCGCTATCTTCTTCCACCAGTGGCTTCCTCTGCGGATCTGAACTGTCATGTGACCAAATGCCAAGACCTGCAAAGGGCGGTAAGGCTGGAAGATGTGTCACGATAACTCATAGAATCACATCCCCGTCCCTGCTAACATTGGGACACTTGTTTTATTCATAGTCCATGAGTATGCAAGCCCCACCAAAGGCTGCATTCACACTTGGCCGCTGTGAAAAAGCGGGCAGAATCCCACGTGTCATTATTTTTTAATGGAACTCCGAACACGGTGCGATTTTGCCACGTGAAAAAAAACGTAAAGATCACTTCAAAACACATGTCGTGAAATGCGGCTGGCTCAGTGCCAAGATGTGGTACATGAGCTTCTCTGGTGAGTTTGTCAAGCCACAGTGGCCCAATGGATAAACTGTCCTCCTAAACCAGGGATTACGGGCTAAGCTCTCCTCATTTTATTCTTCATTCTCACCTTGCTTTAGGAACTACACAAAAAAAGTCCCAGTTCAAAGGGACAAGCAAGATATCAAGCACCCCAGATGGGACTCAAGGCCACTGGTAGGCCTGGGATGGTACTCAAGCCCACAATCTCTGGCTTAGGAGGCCATTGCCTTATCTATTAGGCCACTGGGGCTTGCCACAGATGGGACTTGAACCTACAGTCTTTGGCTTAGGAGGCTAGTGCCTTATCCATTAGGCCACTAGAGCTTGATTGGCAATCCCCAGTGGTCTAACGGATAAGGCACTGGCCTCCTCAGCCAGGCACTTCGGATTTGTGTCCCATCTCAGGCCTGCCAAGGCCCAATGGATAAGGCACTGGCCTTCTAAACCAGGGATTGTAGGTTTGAATCCCATCTAGGGCTTGACAAGGCCCAATGGATAGGGTACTGTCCTCCTAAGCCAGCGATTACAGGTTCAAATATCTCTAGCTCTCCTCCTTGAAGCTTTTATTCTTCATTCTCACCTTGCTTTAGGAAATACACGGAAAAAGTCCCCGTGCAAAGGGACAAGCAAGATATGAAGCCCCAGATGGGACTCAAGCTACACAATCCCTGGCTCAGGAGGCTAGTGCCTTATCCATTAGGCCACTAGAGCTTGATTGGCAAGCCCCAGTGGTCTAATGGATAAGGCACTGGCCTCCTCAGCAAGGCACTGCGGGTTTGAGTTCCATCTCAGGCCTGTCAAGACCCAGTTGTTCAATGGATAAGGCACTGGCCTCCTTAGCCAGGCACTGCGGGTTTGAGTCCCATCTCAGGCCTATGAAGACCCAGTGGTCCAATGGATAAGGCACTGGCATCCTAAACCAGGGCTTGCAGGTTCAAATATCTCTAGCTTTCCCCGGAAGGTTATGTTCTTCTTTCTTGCTTTAGGAATTACACAGAAAAAGTCCCCAGCAAAGGGATATATTTTTTGTATTGAGGGTACATTGTACAGCTGGGAGCCCATTTCTAGGTAAACCATATAAAGGGTGTCAGTGCTACAGAGCCTGAAGGAAAGGGAAACCTAAAATACAACTTAGCTTTGTATACATGGGCAGCAAACGCCTTAAAAATATATAAGCTAATCTCATCTCAGAAAAGATATTTGGTTCTTCATACTCATCTCACTTTAGGAACTACACAGAAAGAATCTTGGTGTAAAGAGACAAACAAAATATCAAGCACCCCAGATGGCTCTTAAACCCACAATCCCTGTCTCAGGAGGCCAGTTCCTTATCCATTGGGCCACCAAAGCTTGATAGGAAAGCTCCAGTGGTCTAATGGATAAGGCACTGGCCTCCTAAGCCAAGGACTATAGGATCAAGTCCCTTCCGTGGCAAGCCCCAGTGGCCTAACGGATAAGGCACTGGTCTCCTAAGCCAGAGATGGTGGGCTTAAGTCCCATCCCAGGCTTGTCACACCCCAATGGCCTAATGGATTAGGCACTAGCCTCCCTAGCCAGGGATTACACGCTTGAATCCCATCTGGGGCAAGCCCCAGTGGCCCAATGGACAATGCACTAGCCTCCCAAGCCAGGGATAACAGGCTTGAGTCCCATTTGGGGCAAGCCCCAGTGGCCCAATGGATAAGGCACTGGTCTCCTAAGCCAAAGATTGTGGGCTTAAATCCCATCCCAGGCTTGCCACGCCCCAATGGCCTAATGGATTAGGCACTAGCCTCCATAGCCAGGGATTACACGCTTGAGTCCCATCTGGGGCAAGCCCTAGTGGCCCAATGGACAAGGCACTAGCCTCCCAAGCCAGGGATAACAGGCTTGAGTCCCATCTGGGGCAAGCCCCAGTGGCCCAATGGATATGGCCTCCTGAGCCAGGGATTGGCTCAGGAGCCAGGGGTTTTGGTGCCATCTGGGGGTGCTTGATATTTTGCTTGTCTCTTTAAACCAAGACTCTATAGTTCCTAAAGCGAGGTGAGTATGAATAATCAAATATCTTTGCTGAGATGAGATTAGCTTATATATTTTTAAGGTGTTTGCTGCCCATGTATACAAAGCTAAGCTGTATTTTAGGTTTCCTTTTCCCTCAGGCTCTATCACCCTTTATATGGTTCACCTAGAAATGGGCTCCCAGCTGTACAATGTACCCTCAATACAAAAAAATATATAAAATCTGCATTCAAGAAGAAATAATAATGGATCTTAAAAGCATTCTTTGATCCCATCCCCCCAATTATCGCTCACCGGAGGGTGTGACTCACGGAGCTCAATGTTAGTGAATTTGTATAGACTGACTCATTACATCCTGTCTATATAAACCTCTGAAAAGCTTAGGAATTGTTGTGATGTTTCCAGAACTCTTGGCCCTGTGCTGCCTGCTCTGGTCATTGTATGGTTTCTACCAGGCAATGTTTGAACGGTTGAGGTTGCCAGGAGTCCCACAATACAGCAACGACCCATCCACCGATACTACAGAATGAACCAAATGCCAAGTAGGCTTTGTATCTCATATATATATACCTCAGAAATGTCAGTAAAAATGATGAGCCAATCAGACAACTCTCATTTCCTTTGCTGAAACACACACTTGTCCGGCCTGCATTTTGTGAATCTCTGGATTCATTATTCACGTGATTCTCTGCAGATCAGACAGAATTGCATTCAGGCAAACAGGAAAAATCACAATTTGACAATAAGGCCTCTTTCACACGGGCGTTACGCATGTCTGTTTTTCATCCATTCGTTGACGGATGAAAAAACGGACATAGATGTTTCTCTATGGAATAACAGAAATTAGCAGAAGATAATTTTTGCCAGGAATACATATGTAGCACCCCCTTACCCCCTGAAAGTGGTTGGGGACAACCAGGTGGGTTGATGGGCTAGCACATCACCTCAGGGTGGAATCCTGGACTCCTTTGGGGATACTTTGTGTGGTCGAAGCAATTGAGAGCCATTCACTTTAGGAAGTTTGCGGACCAACAAACTCAATTCCCAAAAAATCCCCCCAAGAATGCAGACTTCATATCTCACAGTCAATATAAAAAAGGACCTTTAAGCCAGATCTGGCACTCTGTACTAATTGGACTGCAGAACAGCTTCTATTCAGCGCATGTACCCTTTGGATGAGCCACCAGAACTCCCTACAATGTCCACGGGCAGTAGCTTCTACCCAGCTCTCCAGGACATCTTTCAGCAGAAGAAGTTTCACCCCTGGTGCTCCAATACAAGTAATCACCTTCCTTTTACACTTCCCGAATAGACCCTCCAGCAGGAAGCTTCAGGGACCAGGCTTGGGACCCCGTCTTGGGCACACTTCCCCAGGATGCAGGTCTGGGAGGACAAGAACCTTAGCAGCATGTACAGTACTTCCTCATCATGCAAAGCCTGGAAGGGCAAGAGAACTGTCCAAGGTCAGATATGTATATTAAGAACGTCCTGCAATGTCCACCAGCTATAGCATCTACGCATCTCTACACAACACCCTCCAGCAGAAGAAGTTTCACTCCTGGTGCTCCAAAACAATTAATCATCTTCCTTTTCCACTTCCCATGAATGGACCCTCCAGCAGGAAGCTCCAGGCACCAGGCTTGGGACACTGTCTTGGGCACACTTCCCAGGATGCAGGTCTGGGAGGACAAGAACCTTAGCAGCATGTACAGTACTTCCTCATCATGCAAAGCCTGGGAGGGCAAGAGAACTGTCCAAGGTCAGATATGTATATTAAAAACGTCCTGCAATGTCCACCAGCTATAGCATCTACGCATCTCTACACAACACCCTCCAGCAGAAGAAGTTTCACTCCTGGTGCTCCAAAACAATGAATCATCTTCCTTTTCCACTTCCCATGAATGGACCCTCCAGCAGGAAGCTTCAGGCATCAGGTTTGGGACCCCGTTTTGGGCACACTTCCCCAGGATGCAGGTCTGGGAGGACAAGAACCTTAGCAGCATGTACAGTACTTCCTCATCATGCAAAGCCTGGAAGGGCAAGAGAACTGTCCAAGGTCAGATATGTATATTAATAACGTCCTGCAATGTCCACCAGCTGAAGCATCTACGCAACTCTACAGAACACCCTCCAGCAGAAGAAGTTTCACTTCTGGTGCTCTAATACAATTAATCATCTTCCTTTTCCACTTCCCATGAATGGACCCTCCAGCAGATAGCTTCAGGCACCAGGCTTGGGACACTGTCTTGGGCACACTTCCCCAGGATGCAGATCTGGGAGGAAAAGAACCTTAGCAACATGTACAGTACTTCCTCATCATGCAAAGCCTGGAAGGGCAAGAGAACTGTCCAAGGTCAGATATGTATATGAAGAACGTCCTGCAATGTCCACCAGCTGAAGCATCTACGCAACTCTACAGAACACCCTTCAGCAGAAGAAGTTTCACTCCTGGTGCTCCAAAACAATTAATCATCTTCCTTTTCCACTTCCCATGAATGGACCCTCCAGCAGGAAGCTCCAGGCACCAGGCTTGGGACACTGTCTTGGGCACACTTCCCAGGATGCAGGTCTGGGAGGACAAGAACCTTAGCAGCATGTACAGTACTTCCTCATCATGCAAAGCCTGGGAGGGCAAGAGAACTGTCCAAGGTCAGATATGTATATTAAAAACGTCCTGCAATGTCCACCAGCTATAGCATCTACGCATCTCTACACAACACCCTCCAGCAGAAGAAGTTTCACTCCTGGTGCTCCAAAACAATTAATCATCTTCCTTTTCCACTTCCCATGAATGGACCCTCCAGCAGGAAGCTTCAGGCATCAGGTTTGGGACCCCGTTTTGGGCACACTTCCCCAGGATGCAGGTCTGGGAGGACAAGAACCTTAGCAGCATGTACAGTACTTCCTCATCATGCAAAGCCTGGAAGGGCAAGAGAACTGTCCAAGGTCAGATATGTATATTAATAACGTCCTGCAATGTCCACCAGCTGAAGCATCTACGCAACTCTACAGAACACCCTCCAGCAGAAGAAGTTTCACTTCTGGTGCTCTAATACAATTAATCATCTTCCTTTTCCACTTCCCATGAATGGACCCTCCAGCAGATAGCTTCAGGCACCAGGCTTGGGACACTGTCTTGGGCACACTTCCCCAGGATGCAGATCTGGGAGGAAAAGAACCTTAGCAACATGTACAGTACTTCCTCATCATGCAAAGCCTGGAAGGGCAAGAGAACTGTCCAAGGTCAGATATGTATATGAAGAACGTCCTGCAATGTCCACCAGCTGAAGCATCTACGCAACTCTACAGAACACCCTTCAGCAGAAGAAGTTTCACCCCTGGTGCTCCAATACAATTAATCATCTTCCTTTTCCACTTCCCATGAATGGACCCTCCAGCAGGAAGCTTCAGGCATCAGGTTTGGGACCCCGTTTTGGGCACACTTCCCCAGGATGCAGGTCTGGGAGGACAAGAACCTTAGCAGCATGTACAGTACTTCCTCATCATGCAAAGCCTGGAAGGGCAAGAGAACTGTCCAAGGTCAGATATGTATATTAATAACGTCCTGCAATGTCCACCAGCTGAAGCATCTACGCAACTCTACAGAACACCCTCCAGCAGAAGAAGTTTCACTTCTGGTGCTCTAATACAATTAATCATCTTCCTTTTCCACTTCCCATGAATGGACCCTCCAGCAGATAGCTTCAGGCACCAGGCTTGGGACACTGTCTTGGGCACACTTCCCCAGGATGCAGATCTGGGAGGAAAAGAACCTTAGCAACATGTACAGTACTTCCTCATCATGCAAAGCCTGGAAGGGCAAGAGAACTGTCCAAGGTCAGATATGTATATGAAGAACGTCCTGCAATGTCCACCAGCTGAAGCATCTACGCAACTCTACAGAACACCCTTCAGCAGAAGAAGTTTCACTCCTGGTGCTCCAAAACAATTAATCATCTTCCTTTTCCACTTCCCATGAATGGACCCTCCAGCAGGAAGCTCCAGGCACCAGGCTTGGGACACTGTCTTGGGCACACTTCCCAGGATGCAGGTCTGGGAGGACAAGAACCTTAGCAGCATGTACAGTACTTCCTCATCATGCAAAGCCTGGGAGGGCAAGAGAACTGTCCAAGGTCAGATATGTATATTAAAAGCGTCCTGCAATGTCCACCAGCTATAGCATCTACGCATCTCTACACAACACCCTCCAGCAGAAGAAGTTTCACTCCTGGTGCTCCAAAACAATTAATCATCTTCCTTTTCCACTTCCCATGAATGGACCCTCCAGCAGGAAGCTTCAGGCATCAGGTTTGGGACCCCGTTTTGGGCACACTTCCCCAGGATGCAGGTCTGGGAGGACAAGAACCTTAGCAGCATGTACAGTACTTCCTCATCATGCAAAGCCTGGAAGGGCAAGAGAACTGTCCAAGGTCAGATATGTATATTAATAACGTCCTGCAATGTCCACCAGCTGAAGCATCTACGCAACTCTACAGAACACCCTCCAGCAGAAGAAGTTTCACTTCTGGTGCTCTAATACAATTAATCATCTTCCTTTTCCACTTCCCATGAATGGACCCTCCAGCAGATAGCTTCAGGCACCAGGCTTGGGACACTGTCTTGGGCACACTTCCCCAGGATGCAGATCTGGGAGGAAAAGAACCTTAGCAACATGTACAGTACTTCCTCATCATGCAAAGCCTGGAAGGGCAAGAGAACTGTCCAAGGTCAGATATGTATATGAAGAACGTCCTGCAATGTCCACCAGCTGAAGCATCTACGCAACTCTACAGAACACCCTTCAGCAGAAGAAGTTTCACCCCTGGTGCTCCAATACAATTAATCATCTTCCTTTTCCACTTCCCATGAATGGACCCTCCAGCAGGAAGCTTCAGGCATCAGGTTTGGGACCCCGTTTTGGGCACACTTCCCCAGGATGCAGGTCTGGGAGGACAAGAACCTTAGCAGCATGTACAGTACTTCCTCATCATGCAAAGCCTGGAAGGGCAAGAGAACTGTCCAAGGTCAGATATGTATATTAATAACGTCCTGCAATGTCCACCAGCTGAAGCATCTACGCAACTCTACAGAACACCCTCCAGCAGAAGAAGTTTCACTTCTGGTGCTCTAATACAATTAATCATCTTCCTTTTCCACTTCCCATGAATGGACCCTCCAGCAGATAGCTTCAGGCACCAGGCTTGGGACACTGTCTTGGGCACACTTCCCCAGGATGCAGATCTGGGAGGAAAAGAACCTTAGCAGCATGTACAGTACTTCCTCATCATGCAAAGCCAGGAAGGGCAAGAGAACTGTCCAAGGTCAGATATGTATATTAAGAACGTCCTGCAATGTCCACCAGCTGAAGCATCTACGCAACTCTACAGAACACCCTCCAGCAGAAGAAGTTTCACCCCTGGTGCTCCAATACAATTAATCATCTTCCTTTTCCACTTCCCATGAATGGACCCTCCAGCAGGAAGCTTCAGGCACCAGGCTTGGGACCCTGTCTTGGGCACACTTCCCCAGGATGCAGGTCTGGGAGGACAGGAACCTTAGCAGCATGTACAGTACTTCCTCATCATGCAAAGCCTGGAAGGGCAAGAGAACTGTCCAAGGTCAGATATGTATATTAAGAACATCCCGCAATGTCCACCAGCTGAAGCATCTACGCAACTCTACAGAACACCCTCCAGCAGAAGAAGTTTCACTCCTGGTTCTCCAAAACAATTAATCATCTTCCTTTTCCACTTCCCATGAATGGACCCTCCAGCAGGAAGCTTCAGGCACCAGGCTTGGGACCCTGTCTTGGGCACACTTCCCCAGGATGCAGGTCTGGGAGGACAGGAACCTTAGCAGCATGTACAGTACTTCCTCATCATGCAAAGCCTGGAAGGGCAAGAGAACTGTCCAAGGTCAGATATATATATTAAGAACGTCCTGCAATGTCCACCAGCTGAAGCATCTACGCAACTCTACAGAACACCCTCCAGCAGAAGAAGTTTCACTCCTGGTGCTCTAATACAATTAATCATCTTCCTTTTCCACTTTCCATGAATGGACCCTCCAGCAGGAAGCTTCAGGCATCAGGCTTAGGCTCCTCTCTTCGGTACACCCTCCCCCCCAGGTTGCAGGTCCAGGAGGACAAGAACCTCAGCAGCACATACCTCCTCATCATGCAAAGCCTGAGAGGCCAGAGAACTGTCCAGGATAAACTATTATATTATGAATGACCTGTAATGTCCACCAGCAGTAGCATCTACCCAGCTCTCCAGAACACCCTCCAGCAGAAGAAGTTTCACCCCTGGTTGCCCAATTCCAGGTAATCACCTTCCTATTCGACTTCTGAAACTCCTGGATATCCCATCAAACAGGAAGCTCCATGCTTCTAGACCAGTGATTCTCAACCAGGGTTCCGTGGAACCTTAGGGTTCCTCCAGAGGTTGCCAGGGGTTCCTTCAGCATTGGGCAATTTCTGCCTCTCAGATAAGTTCCCACTGACACCATGGATCTTTTTAGCGATCTGTAAGGAGGTAATTCTTCCCAATGACCACAAGTCAGGTCAGTAAGGACCATTCCTCTTACTGAGATGACACTAATGTACCATGAGTTGTATATTTCAAATTTTTAGCAGGGGTTCCTCAAGACCGGAGAACTATTTCAAGGGTTCCTCTGTGTTGAAAAGGTTGAGAAAGGCTGTTCTAGACCAAAGCCCCATACACACGATTAGATTTTCTTCAGATTTTTGTCTTCAGATTTACCAAAACCTTATAGTGCAAGGGCCTGCCTGATTGCATTCAAATTGAAAAACTCTTAAGGTTATTATATGGTTTTGGTAAATCTGCAGAAAATCTAATAGTGTGTATGGGGTCTTAGACTACCCCTTAGATCGGCTATACAAACAAAATAAAACAAAGGGCGCAAATGCCTAGTGCATTATCCACAACACTTTATTAAAGGATAAAAAGAGTACACCACAGTTCAGTTTGAAGCAACCTGGGAACCCTGGTCTCTACATATAGGCATCTCCCTCATACCTGGGGTATGGACCTAATTAATATCCGCCCTCACTGTGCCCTCACTTCTTCTCCTGTTGATTGGCTCTTACTTCTCTCCCCTTCTACTCCTTCCTTCTAACCTACCTCTACCCCCCTCCACTCCCCTCCACATTATGGTCCTCTACGACAACCGGAGAGACCCTCCGACTTAAGCGCCTTTAGGCCTGGTTGCTAAAGGACCCGTCTATTGGGGCATCCCCATTATGCGGCGTACACACGGTCGAAATTTCCGATGGAAACAGTCCGATGGGAGCCTTTCATCGGATTTTCCGACCGTGTGTATGGTCAACGGTCTTTTTCTGTCGGAATTTCCGACGGACTTTGAATTGAGTACCTGTTCTCAATTTATCTGATGGAAAACCTTTCTATCGGATTTTCCGATCGTGTGTATGCAATTCCGACACGCAAAATTCCGACGCATGCTCGGAAACAATTCGACGCATGCTCGGACGCATTAAACTTCCCTTTTATAGTGCTGTCGAATGTGTGTTATGCCGCTGTGTTATTGACCGTCGGAATTTGGTGTGATCGTGTGTAGGCAACACAGCTTGAGCACAGTTTTTCCGATGAGAATTCCGATCGTGTGTACGAGGCATTAGGCTCCCAAAACCATTATCTTTGAGGTAGATTCTAGGCTAGACTATAGAGAATGTTACTCTATGGGTGACTGGGGGGGGGGGGGGGGGGGGGGGGGCTCCAGGCACAGTGTGTTCATAGTTAGTTTCATAGTTAGTAAAGTTGAATAAAGACACCAGTCCATCCAGTTCAACCTGAGCGAGCGTCTACAATTGTCCCTATCCCTGTACATTGCACACTCACATCGGTCCCTACCCTTGAGGAGCCCACAATCCAAGGTCCCCATTCATATACTAGGGACAATTTTTGGACAGAAGCCAATTAACCTACCTGCATGTCTTTGGATTGTGGGAGGAAACCGGAGTACCCGGAGGAAACCCACGCAGGCACAGGGAGAACATGCAAAACTCCAGGCAGGTAGTGTCGTGGTTGGGATTTGAACCAGCGACCATTCTTACTGCTAGGTGAGAGTGCTACCCACTACACCCGTGTGCCGCCCTTTAGGGGTGCCGGAGGGGCCACAGTGAAGATGGAGTTTGTTACAGTGAAGTTGGAGCTGACCCAGAAGCTACTGACCCTGCCTTCCCATAACGGTTACTATTTCTGATATGCATTTGGGTTATTATATTGCCTTAACGGATGTTCTGTTAATTCGTATTTTCTTGTGAAGTACAAATAAAGATATTTGAAAGAAAAAAAAAAAAAAGGAGTACGTACTCACAAAAGCCAAACTTGTATCAGAACATCAACATCAGTATGTGAACCAAGAAACCAAAGAATCTGTCATGCGATGAAACGCCTCTGGTTCAAAGGAATGTCATATAACCAGCTGCCATATTTCATGGGACAGTCCCCCTTCATCAGAGCAAACCTCTGATGAAGGGGGACTCTCACCTGAAACATGTCAGCTGGTTTATATGACATTCATTTGAACCAGAGGAGTTCCATCGCATAACTTATTGGATCCTCTTACACTATCACCAGGGTCACTACTCTAAACATGAGGAAAGCAGAACTATCAATCCATGCTTAACCACATACAGACCGGACCAATTTGCAGCCAAAGGACCAGGCCCCTTTTTTGCGATTCGGCACTGCGTCGCTTTAACTGACAATTGCGCGGTCGTGCGATGTGGCTCCCAAACAAAATTGGCGTCCTTTTTTTCCCACAAATAGAGCTTTCTTTTGGTGGTATTTGATCGCCCCTGCGTTTTTTATTTTTTGCGCTATAAACAAAAAAGAGCGACAATTTTGAAAAAAAAAACGCATTCTTTTTTATTTTTTGCTATAATAAATATCCACCAAAAATATATAAAAAAACTTTACCTCAGTTTAGGCCGATACGTATTCTTCTACATATTTTTGGTAAAAAAAAATCGCAATAAGCGATTATTGATTGGTTTGCGCAGAAGTTACAGCGTTTACAAGATAGGGGATAGTTTTATAGCATTTTTATTAATATATTTTTTTTTATTAGTAATGGCGGCGATCAGCGATTTTTATTGTGACTGCGACATTATGGCGGACACATCGGACATTTTTGACACATTTTTGGGACCATTGTCATTTATACAGCAATCAATGCTATTTAAATGCATTGATTCCTGTATAAATGACACTGGCAGTGAAGGGGTTAACCACAAAGGGGCAGTGTAGGGGTTAAGTATGCCTAGGGGTGTGTTTCTTACTGTGGGGGGGGCGTGGCTGTCAGCTAGTGAATGCTGATCTCTGCTCCAATCACACGGAGCAGAGATCAGCGTCACTAGTTGCTAGGCAGAACGGGGAGATGCTGTTTATTTCCGCATCTCCCCGTTCAGCCTTCCCGTGAGACGATCGCGGGTGTCCCTGCGGCAATCGAGTCCGCGGGACCCGCGACCGGCCTCACGGTGCTCCCGATGGCACGGACGGCATTAAGGAGGGACTTATATATACGCCCTCCTGCCTGTCCGTGCCATTCTACCGACGTATATCGTTGTGCGCCGGTCGGGAACCGGTTAAGCTGACTACAACCTAGGCTAGCAGCTTTAGATTTAGCCAAAGGAACATTAATGCCCGGCAGGGGCGGACTGACAACTCATGGGGCTCCCGAGCAATAGGAGATTATGGGGCCCCCAGGCAATCAGAGATTAAGGGGCCACACAGTACACACACACAGTATACAATCACACAGTATACACATACACACACAGTATACACACACACACACACACTATACACACACACACACACAGTATACACACACACACACAGCATACACACACACACACACACACACACAGTATACACACACACACAGTATACACACACACACACACACACAGTATACACACACACAGTATACACACACACACAGTATACACACACACACACACACACAGTATACACACACACACAGTATACACACACACACACAGTATACACACACACGCACACAGTATACACACACACAGTATACAATCACACAATATACACATACATGTACACACAGTATACACAGACATGTACACACAATATACACACACACAGTATACACACACACACACAGTATACACACACACACACAGTATACAATCACACAATATACACAGACATGTACACACAGTATACACACACACAGTATACACACACACACACACACACAGTATACACACACACACACACACACACAGTATACACACACACACACACACACAGTATACAATCACACAATATACACAGACATGTACACACAGTATACACACACACAGTATACACACACACAGTATACACAAACATGTACACACAGTATACACAGACGTGTTTCTATTGGCTGAGAATGTACTGGAGAGGTGGGGCAGCTATAATCTCTGGATTTTTAGACCAAAAGGATGTCGGTAAGGGATATTTCAGAAACAGATGTAAAAAAAAAAAAACACAGATTTTTACATACTGTCCCTGGTTTTACTGAGGCTGGCAACCCTGATGGGGCCCCCTAGTGGCCCGGGGGCCCTCGGGAAGTGCCCGAGTGGCCGAATGGTCAGTCCGCCCCTGATGCTCGGGCCATGGTCCCTTCACGGTGAATGTTTTGTCGGTGCACAGGCTGTTCGCTCGCTCATCAATACTCATGAATACACATTTCCAGACTTATTTTAGGTATTGGCAGATGTTGCAGACATAAATCAGCCTAATATTTTCTTATACGTCTCTGGAGCTTAACCAGTGAAATCCCTGTGGTTGAATTCTCAGGCCGGCACACCTGCTGCGACCATTAGGAAGGGAATTCGTTCCATCGGATTTTACAATTTTGCATTTATTTAGGAGAATTCAACAGGCGTGGTGGATAAGTACCAAGGTTGGCAGGGACAGATACAGGAGCCATATCAGTAATATCATTTATATGTAGTATCTGGGTGACACACCACGTGCGGTCCTGCACATCAAAGACAAGTACTCCTTGAAATGCCAATGTCTCTGCACGCCCCAAAGGCAATCAATGATTGTTGTGGTGCAAAAATTTAGAGAAAACAACCTAACATCACAGTGACGTGACTATACATCAGGGGTTTCCAAACTATCTAAACAAAGGGTGCGTTCACGGTCTTTCAGACTTTTGGGGGGCCAGACTATGGCCACTGGGAATAGAAAGGTCTTCAGTGGGAAAAACAATGCCCCATCTTTGGTGTCAGTGAAATTGTGCCCTGTCATTGGGAGGAATTGCGCCCCATCATTGGTGTCATTGGGAGGAATTATGCCCCATCATTGGTGTCATTTGTTGGTGTCATTGCCAATTATGCCTTATCATTGGTGTCATTGGGAGGAATTATGCCCTATCATTGGTTTTATTGGGCCCATTTGTTGGTGTCATTGGGAGGAATTATCCCTCATCATTCATGTCATTGGGTTATAATTTGTTGGTGTCATTGGGAAGAATTATGCCCCATCATTGCTTTTATTGGGCCCATTTGTTGGTGTCATTGGGAGGAATTGTGCCCTATCATTGGTGTTATTGGGCCCATTTGTTGGTGTCATTGGGAGGAATTGTGCCCTATCATTGGTTTTATTGGGCCCATTTGTTGGTGTCATTGGGAGGAATTGTGCCCTATCATTGGTGTTATTGGGCCCATTTGTTGGTGTCATTGGAAGGAATTGTGCCCTATCATTGGTTTTATTGGGCCCATTTGATGGTGTCATTTTGGAGGAATTGTGCCCTATCATTGGTGTTTTTGGGCCCATTTGTTGGTGTCATTGGGAGGAATTGTGACCTATCATTGGTTTTATTGGGCCTATTTGTTGGTGCCATTGGGAGGAATTGTGACCTATCATTGGTTTTATTGGGCCCATTTGTTGGTGCCATTGGGAGGAATTATGCCCTATCATTGGTGTTATTGGGCCCATTTGTCGGTGTCATTGGGAGGAATTATGCCCTATCATTGGTGTTATTGGGCCCATTTGATGGTGTCATTGGGAGGAATTGTGCCCTATCATTGGTGTCATTGGGCCCATTTGTTGGTGTCATTGGGAGGAATTATGCCCTATCATTGGTTTTATTGGGCACATTTGTTGGTGTCATTGGGAGGAATTGTGCCCTATCATTAGTGTCATTGGGCTCATTTGTTGGTGTCATTGGGAGGAATTGTGCCCCATCATTGGTGTCATTGGGCCCAATGGTTGGTGTCATTGGGACAAATTGTGTCCCTTCATTGGGGTCAGTGGAAGGGGAGTGTTAAGCCTCATTGTTGGTATCAGGGGGAAAAAATAGTGCCCCAAGGGCCAGATAAAAGCAAGCAAAGGGCCACATCGGGCCCCCGGGACTTAGTTTGGAGACCACTGCTATATATGAAACTGCTAGCACCTACAAAAGAAGCCAAATCTTTCAACATTGCATTATCGGTCCTTAGATGTAATGGCGGCATTTGTTTTATCTATTTTCTTCAGGTTAAAGTAGAACTATAGGCAACATTTTTTTTTTATAACCCATTCGATTTTTTTTCATGACATCCCTGTCTCGTTGCAGAGATTTACCTTTACTTCCTGTCCCATAGGCAAACAGGAAGAGAGAGAAAATACCTGCAAATAAAGGGAATTCTTTGGATGACCCCCCCCCCCCCCCCCAAAAAAATGCCTTTAGTTATACTTTTAAAACATTTTCAGCAAGTTCAGAAAATACCTGGTTGATCAATTCAAATATGCACTGTCATTGGCTCTAAAATCTCTAAAAATGTGCCCCCCCCCCCCCCTCCCAGTGCTCTGCTGGAGGAGCACAGTGGGCAACGGTGACTGACAGTCACCTCTCTCCGCTCCGAGCAAAACCGAGAATTGAGCGATCAGCGGTCATGTGATTGCCCAGTTCTCGGGCTTAGACCTGAACCCATACTTCCCCTTTAAACACCTGCCCTCTGGAAGATTTATCCCCCCCCCCCTCCCATCATGACCAGGCCATTTTTTTGCAATACGGCGCTGTGTTAATTTAACTGACAATTGCGCGGTCGTGCGATGCTGTACCCAAATAAAATGTATGCCCTTTTTTTTTAACCACTTAAGGGCCGAGCCTCTTTTTGAAATTTACTGTTTACAAGTTAAAAACATTTTTTTAATGCTAGAAAATTACTTAGAACCCCCCAAACGTTGTACATTTTTTTTTCTAACACCCTAGAGAATAAAATGGCGGTCGTTGCAATACTTTCTGCCACACCGTATTTGCGCAGCGGTCTTACAATCGCACTTTTTTTTGGAAAAAACACACTTGTTTAATTAAAAAATAAGACAACAGTAAAGTTAGCCCAATTGTTTTTTATATTGTGAAAGATAATGTTACAACGAATAAATTGATACCCAACATGTCACGCTTCGCTCATGGAATGGCGACAAACTTTTACCCTTAAAAATCTCCATAGGAGACGTTTAAAAAATTCTAACGGTTGCATATTTTAAGTTACAGAGGAGGTCCAGGGCTAGAATTATTGCTCTCGCTCCACCGATCGCGGCGATACCTCACATGTGTGGTTTGAACACCGCGGGCGCTACTCATGTATGCGTTTGTTTCTGCACGCGAGCTCGGCGGGACGGGCCGCGTTTAAACAATTTTTGTTTTCTTATTTATTTTACCTTTTATTTTTTATGTTTAAACTCCAGGCGCAATAGGAAACTATTCATATGTGGTTTAGTTTGCTGCAATCAAATTTTTGAAAATTTAACCCTATAAGGTGAAAAGAATTCCAAAGCTTTGTATATAAAATAAGGATTGCGCTAGCTATTACCACCAATCATCTGTTTAAATCAAATATTAGTATAATAGGTTTGGTTATTAGGTGAGGTTATTCAAGCCTTGCCAATTTTTACATTTAAAGGGGTGTTTCAGCTGAAATTTTTTTTTTTTTTAAAAGTCAGCAGCTAAAAAAAAAAACTTTTAATAAGTACACTTACCCTCCCAGGGCGCCCGCGATGTCGGCCGTGGAGGCCGAGATGGTCCCAGCGCCGCCATCCTCAGTAAGGGAAACAGGCAGTGGAGACTACGGCTTCACTGCCCGTTTCCTACTGTGCATGCGCGAGTCGCGCTGCGCTTTGTGAATGGGACGCGCTGTGTTAGAACACAGTTCCCATAACACAGCGCGCCCCACTACCCAGAAGACAACGCGGCGGAGGACAGAAGAACGAAGATCACCGCGGAGTAGGAAGGAGGCAGATTAGGAAGACTGCCTAGCAACAGGCTTTTCGGATCAGGTAAAAAATTAATTTTTTTTTTGAATTTTTGTTTTTATATTTTTTTTTGAATTTTTTCCAAAATATTAATGCTCTTTTTTTTTTTTTTAGGGTGGCCCTCCACTTTAAGCTTTTCCTATACCGTACCTATATAATTATGTACCATCAGTATATGTGACTATAAGTATCAGTTAATTTTTACAGGTTGATGATTTATAGTCGCATCTACTGATGGTACATAATTATATAGGTACGGTATAGGAAAAGCTTAAATGTAAAAATTGGCAAGGCTTGGACAACCTAACCTAATAACCAAACCTATTATACTAATATTTGATCTAAACAGATGATTGGTGGTAATAGCTAGCGCAATCCTTTTATTTTTACACCGTTTAAAAAAAATTGTATCACTTTTATTCCTATTACAAGGAATGTAAACATCCCTTGTAATAGAAAAAAAAAAGCATGACAGGTCCTCTTATGAGATCTGGGGTCAAAAAGACGTCACATCTCATATTTACACTAAAATGCAATAAAAAAGAAATAAAAAATAGACTTTTAAGACCTGTGGGCGGAAGTGACGTTTTGACGTCGCTTCCGCCCTGCAATGTTATGGAGACAGGCGGGGGCCATCTTCTCCTTACTCGTCTCCATGCCCAGCTAAGGCGAAGATCCGATCGTTATGGTTATGACTAAGGCCCCTATAGGCTGAAACACGTCAACTGACAATCTGCGTTTGTTCACTGTGGCTATTCAACAAAATGAAGAAATTTTAAGAGCAACAACCGGAGTGCGGATCATTTTTTCTACTTGTGTGTCTACAAACTATGGTACACACAGGTGCAGCTCAAAATATTAGAATATCATCAAAAAGTTTATATATTTCAGTAATTCAATTCAAAAAGTGAAACTCGTATAATATATAGATGTGTTAGACACAGAGTGATATATTTCAAGCATTTCTTTCTTTTACTTTTCTTTCTTAAATACAACCCAAAATTCAGTATCTCAGAAAATTCGAACATTGTGAAAAAGTTGAATATTGTAGACTTGTGGTGTCACACTCTAATCAGCTTATTAACTCAAAACACCTGTAAAAGGTTTCCTGCGCCTTTAAATGGTCTGGTTCAGTAGGTTACACAATCATGGGGAAGACTGCTGACTTGACAGTTGTTCAGAAGACAGTCATTGACACCCTCCACAAGGAGGTGGAAGTCACAAAACGTCATTGCTAAAGAAGCTGGCTGTTCACAGAGTGCTGTATCCAAGCATATTAATGGAAAGCTGAGTGGAAGGTAAACGTGTGGTAGAAAAAGGTGCACAAGCAACAGGGATAACCGCAGCCTTGAGAGGATTGTGAAACAAAAAGCCACCGCACACAGACGTATCCAGGGCATGGGCTACAACTGTCGCATTCCTTGTGTCAAGCCGCTCCTGAACCTGAGACAATGTCAGAAGTGTCTTACCTGGGCTAAGGAGAAAAAGGACTGGACTGTTGCTCAGTGGTCCAAAGTCCTCTTTTCGGATAAAAGTAAATTTTTCATTCCATTTGGAAATCAAGGTCCCAGAGTCTGGAGGAAGAGTGGAGAGGCACAGAATCCAAGTTGCATGAGGTCCATGAGGTGACGTTTCGACAGTCAGTGATGATTTGGGGAGTCGTGTCATCTTCTGGTGTTGGTCCTCTGTGTTTTATCAAGTCCAAAGTCAGCGCAGCCCTCTACCAGGAAATTCTAGAGCACTTCATGCTTCCCTCTGCTGACCAGCTTTATGGAGATGCTGATTACATTTTCCAGCAGGACTTGGCACCTGCCCACACTGCCAAAAGTACCAATACCTGGTTTAATGATCATGGTATCACTGTGCTTGATTGGCTTGCCTGACCTCAACCCCATAGAGAATCTGTGGGGTATTGTCAAGAAGAAGATGAGAGACACCAGACCCAACAATGCAGACGAGCTGAAGGCCACTATGAAAGCAACCTGGGCTTCCATAACACCTCAGCAGTGCCACAGGCTGATCGCCTCCATGCCACGCCGCATTTATGCCGTAATTCACGTAAAAGGAGCCCCAACCAAGTATTGAGTGCATCCTATACTGTACATGGACATCATATTCAGCAAGCCAACATTTCTGTATTAAAAATCCTTTCTTTATTGGTCTTATCTAATATTCTAATTTTCTGAGATACAGAATTTTGGGTTCTCACTCGCTGTAAGCCATAATCATCAAAATTAAAAGAAAGAAATGCTTGAAATCTATCACTCTGTATGTAATGAATCTATATAATATATACAAGTTTCTCTTTTTTAATTGAATTACTGAAATAAATTAACTTTTTGATGATACAGCGGAACCTTGGTTTATGAGTAACGCGATTAACGAGCGTTTTGAAAGACGAGCAACTTTTTTTTTTTTTTTAATTACGATTCGGTTTGCGAGGGTTGTCTCGCGAAAACGAGCAGAATTCAAGCTAATGGGCGGTGCAGCACCGCATTTGGCCAGAGGTGCGGGGGGGGGGGGCGCCGGGACACTCGGAATGGTTCGGAGCCCTTCGGAAATACTCCGTTCCCGAGGCTTTCCGAGTTCAGCCGAGCTGTCCCCGAGTATTTCCGAGGCTCTCCGGCGCCCCCCTACCCACCTCTGGCCACACGCGGTATTGCATGTAATAGAAGTCAATGCGGAACAAATTATCTTTGTTTCCATTGACTTCTATGTGGAAACTCGCTTTGATATGCGAGTGCTTTGGATTACAAGCATTCTCCTGGAACGGATTAGGCTCGTAATTCCACTGTATTCAAATTTTTTGAGATTTTGAGAATACACCTGTATTTGTATATATATATATACTGGATTTTACGCAGCTTTAGAGGCTTTACTAGCAATGGCGGTGATCGCAGCTATAGACACTATACTAGTAATGGTGGTGATCAGCGACTTATAGTGTGATTGTGATAGTGTGGCGGTCAATCTGGCGCTAACAGATACTGGCTGGGAGGGACACTAACTAAAACTGATGTCGAAAGTGACACTACTAAAGTGATCAGTGATAATACTGTACCTTGTACTCTGTACTAATGACACTAATGGATAAGTGAAAGTGTCCTTTGCGCTACTATAATATATGTACTAGGACTAGGAATGTATATAAAAAATAAATAAATAAATACAAGTGAATATACACAAAAGTGTTAAACATAAATAAGTGGTATAAAACCTACTTAAAGTGCTAAAATTATATAGTTCAACAAATCTAAAATAAATACCAGCAGCTCTAATAGTGTACACAACCCACAAATAATTGAATGAAATAGAAGTGATTTTGCACATACAGTAAAAGCACACACCTATACGTAATAAACAATAAAATAAATCATAGGTACTGGTATCCACGTTATAAAAACAAAGTATATAAAAACACGTGATAAATAATTTGACAAAATCAATAAATTGCGTGCCAGAAAAATATTTAGGGCACTAGTTGGTATATAGAGTCCATAAAAGGTGAATAAATATATGCCGCAATCCAGGAAAGAACGTGCGGCATATATTTATTTATTCACCTTTATGGACTCTATATACCAATTAGTGCCCTATATATTTTTCTGGCACGCAATTTATTGATTTTGTCAAATTATTTATCACGTGTTTTTATATACTTTGTTTTTATAACGTGGATACCAGTACCTATGATTTATTTTATTGTTTATTACGTATAGGTGTGTGCTTTTACTGTATGCGCAAAATCACTTCTATTTCAATGACACTAATGGGTGACAAGGGTGATCGGAAAAAGCAATTTAACTGTGTGCCTAACAAGTGTATAGGTGTTGCTTTTACTCACAGGATCTGGCTGTCTTTTCTCCCTGAACTCAGGGAAAAGAAACAGCCAGATTTCTGTTCTGTATTCGATGTCCTGTGTGTTTGTAAACACATAACCTTGTGCTGTGATTGGCCACAGGTGGATCAGCAGCCAATATCTTTGGCTGCAAGCTGCTGACAAACTCACGCTGTGTCCAATTATAGCACCGGTCCGCAGGGGTTGTGTGCAGCCGAAAACCAGAAAGAAAAAGAAAGTTCTCTACGCCGCTGTGCCGCCCCTTACCAGTGAATGTACTTTTTTTAGCGGGCAGCAAGTGGGTAAAGAAAATGGCGCAAATTGCTTGCCTGAATTAGATAGTTTTAAATGAAACCACCATCAGAAAAGTGATGCAAATGCTTCACTGAATTCCCCAGATTATCTTATTAACCAATCAGCAGCACGCAAAGTCAGAAACTCCCAAGTGGCACATGCAAGCTCCTGGACGGACAGGACAACCAGGAGACTTAGCGAAAAAGTTAGTCATGGCAACCCCCCATACTTCCTTGAGTTCCGGTTTCCTTTAATGCAGGGTTCGGTATACTTTGAATTTCCTTTTCCCAGATCACAGTGAAGTGTGAAGGAAGTGCGGGACGCGTCAAAGCGAGCCGCCCTACAAACGGTGACGGCTTTGAAAACTCTGCGCCAGTCCGATTCCCTGTCGCCTTTGCCGATATTACGCTGGCAGTTCAATTAAGTACAAACCAAAGCAATAAACACGGGACGATACGGGGATGTTTTGGCTTCAGCCTCAGAAACAATGTATAATGAGAACATTAAAAGTACTTATTATAAACTCTGATGTCAGTCTGTGCCGGGTGATTCATATTACTCAGCTCTTCCAATATATTAAAACACGAAAAAAACGTTAAAAGGAAAATTCCACTATCGCAAAAAAAAAACAAGTTACAGCATATTGATACATCGAGCTCAATTAAAATGGAACCGAACTATAAAAAAAACAAAAAAAAAGGGGGAATTGGTTATGTTATGGGAAACATCAAGATCGCGTGTCAATCCCAAGACCTGCGGGCCGAAACCAGGCCCACCAGGCCATTTCATGTGGCCCTCGCACCTCTCCTGCAGCTGCGGCACCCCCCCTCGTCTCAGCCCCCACCTTACTCCAGCAGTTGGCAGCAAAAAGGAGAACAGAACTCCTACTACAGATCCTGCACTTCTCTGTACAACCATGGAGGGGTTGTCTCTGCCCCCCCCCTCGTCTCAGAAGGCAGCAGCAGAAAGGAGAACAGAACTCCTCCTACTACAGATCCTGCACTTCTCTGTACAACCATAGAGGGGTTGTCTCTGCCCCCCCCCCCCTCGTCTCAGAAGGCAGCAGCAGAAAGGAGAACAGAACTCCTCCTACGGATCCTGCACTTCTCTGTACAACCACGGAGGGGCTTGTCTCTGCCCCCCCTCGTCTCAGAAGTCAGCAGCAGAAAGGAGAACAGAACTCCTACTACAGATCCTGCACTTCTCTTTACAACTATGGAGGGGCTTGTCTCTGCCCCCCCCCTCGTCTCAGAAGTCATCCCGCACTTCTCTGTGCAGCTACTCTCAGTTCCAGTTGCTGCACATTCAGGGACGGACTGACCATTCGGCCACTCGGGCACTTCCCGAGGGCCCCGGGCCACTAGGGGGCCCCATCAGGGTTGCCAGCCTCAGTAAAACCAGGGACAGTATGTAAAAATCTGTGGTTTTTTTTGTACATGTATGTGTATACTGTGTGACTGTATACTGTGTGACCCCATAATCTCTGATTGCCTGGGGGCCCCATAATCTCCTATTGCCCGGGGGCCCCATGAGTTGTCAGTCCGCCCCTATGCACATTCATTGGCCATACTACAAAAAATATAAATATAATAATATAAATATATTGTAAAAAAAAAAAAATATTGTAATGCATGCATTTAATCCATAATTTTTTTTTTTAATGGGTCTTTTATTGGGTTGATTTACTAAAACTGGAGAGTGCAAAATCTGGTGCAGCTCATGGAAACCAATCAGTTTCCAGTTTTTTTTTGTCGAAGCTTAAAGCGAAACTTCACTCTCTCAATCAACATTGACTCATTTTAATCCTTTAATGCGGCTAGCATTAGTAAATGGATAGTAAGGTATATCATATTTGTTTGTTTTAAACGTATTTTTTAATTTCTTCAGTTACTTCCCGATTTCCATGGCCTAGGCAAATGATGTCATACATCCCAGGAGTCTTCATAGGGGGAGAAGGGTCTTTCTCAGCTAAGCACGCCCCCCTCCCCTGCTTGAGCTAAAGGGCAGTTCAATTCCAGGAAGTAAATGCTACATGAATCATCTGCCCTTACTCAAAATGGCCACGGCCAGAAATTATAGTGGAGGGTGTTTTTCAAAGTGACTTCTCAACAAAATAAAGCATGGAGACACGGATGGGTGGGGGGGGAGTTTGCTTTGGATATTAAAAATGTATAAACTAGCATTTTTGGTTTATGGTGCTCAGATGAAGTGTAGTTCCGCTTCAATTGAACAAGCTGAAGTTAGTAGCTGATTGGCTACCATGCACAGCTGCGTCAGATTTTGCACTCTCCAGTTTTAGGAGATCAACCCCAATGGGTGGCCAAAAATTTAGAGGAACAAAAATATATATTTTTTTATCTATCTATCTATCTATCTATCTATCTATCTATCTATCTATCTATCTATCTATATATATATATATATATATATATATATATATATATAAAACATTTAATATATTACCATCGGAACTATGTAATAGTATAACCTCTAGTCTAAATATCTCTCAGCTGGTGGTAAAAATATCAGGTAAGGTTAATACAATAAACAAAAAAAAATTTAAAAATTGTATTATTTTTTTGTCTTTTTAAGCAGAAATTATTATGTATTCTGGTTGCATTAAAATTTTTTTGCAAACAACTCAGAATATATTTACTGGAGGACAGTAAGACACGGGGGTGTATGGGTTGGTTGCATTAAATTTTTTTTTCAAAACTATACTGAATCTATTTTTCGGACAGTAAGAGAGGGGGGTGTAGGGGTTGGGTTATCTATAAGGAAGACACAGTTGCGTGTATAAAAGACAAGTAGCGTCAGTTCTGTAAATAAATAACAATTTAGAATCTATTCACCGGAGGTCAGTACGCGACAAGGGGGGGGGGGGGGGTGCTGGTTGGTTACATTTAATTATTTTTTGCAGATAATTCAGAATCTAGTTACCAAAAGACAGTAAGGCGGGGTGTGGGGTGGGGTAGGGGCTGGTTGGCTGCATTTAGTTTGTTCTGGAAAAAATTCAGAATTTATTTACCGGAGGACAGCAAAATGGGGGGGGGGGTGTTGGTTGCATTTAATTTTTTTGCAAACAATTTAGAATCTATTCACCGGAGGTCAGTACGCGACAAGATGGGGGGGTGGGGGTGCTGGTTGGTTGCATTTTTTTTGCAGATAATTCAGAATCTAGTTACCAAAGGACAGTAAGACGGGGTGTGGGTTGTATAGGGGCTGGTTGGCTGTATTTAGTTTGTTCTGGAAAAAATTCAGAAAAATGGGGGGGGGGGGGGGGGGAGGGTTGGTTGCATAAAATTTTTTGCAAACAATTTAGAATCTAATCACCGGAGGTCAGTACGCGACAAGAGGGGGGGGGGGGTGCTGGTTGGTTGTGTTTAATTTTTTTCTGCAAATAATTCAGAATCTATTCAGAAAATCTATTTACTGGAGGACAGTAAGGCGGGGGGGGGGGGGTGGTGTAGGAGTTGGTTGCATTTAATTTTTGTTGCAAACTATTTAGAAGTTTAGAATCTATTCACCGGAGGTCAGTACGCGACAAGGGGGGGGGGGGGGTGGGATTGCTGGTTGGTGTTGCATTTAATTTTTTTTGGGCAAATAATTCAAAATCTGGGGGGGGGGGGATGGTGGTTGTTGGTTGCATTCAATTTTTTTACAAACAATTTAGAATCTATTCACCGGAGGTCAGTACGCGACAAGATGGGGGGGTGGGGGTGCTGGTTGGTTGTATTTAATTTTTTTCTGCAAAAAATTCAGAATCTATTCAGAAAATCTATTTACTGGAGGACAGTAAGGCGGGGGTGTGGTGTAGGAGTTGGTTGCATTTAATTTTTTTGGGCAAATAATTCAGAATCTATTTACCATAGGACAGTAAAACAGGGGTGGGGGTTGTGTAGGGGCTGGTTGGTTGCATTTAATTTGTTCTGGAAAAAATTCAGAACTTATTTACCGGAGGACAGTAAGATGGGGGGGAGGGGTGGGTGTTGGTTGCATTAAATTTTTTTGCAAACAATTTAGAATGTATTCACCGGAGGTCAGTACGCGACAAGATAGGGTGGGGGGTGCTGGTTGGTTACATTTCATTTTTTTCTGCAAATAATTCAGAATCTATTCAGAAAATCTATTTACTGGAGGACAGTAAGGCGGGGGGGGGGGGGGGGGGGGGGGGGGGGGGGGGGGGGGGGGTGGTGTAGGAGTTGGTTGCATTTAATTTTTGTTGCAAACAATTTAGAAGTTTAGAATCTATTCACCGGAGGCTACATTTAATTTTTTTTTGCAGATAATTCAGAGTCTAGTTACCAAAGGACAGTAAGACGGGGTGGGGGTGGTGTAGGGGCTGGTTGGCTGCATTTAGTTTGTTCTGGAAAAATAATTTAGAATCTATTCACCGGAGGTCAGTACGCGACAAGATGGGGGGGGGGGGGTGCTGGTTGGTTGCATTTAATTTTTTTCTGCAAATAATTTAGAATCTACTCAGAAAATCTATTTGCTGGAGGACAGTAAGGCGGGGGGTGGCGGGGGGGGGGTGGGGGGTGGTGTAGGAGTTGGTTGCATTTAATTTTTTTGCAAACAAATTAGAATCTATTCACCGGAGGTCAGTACGCGACAAAGGGGGGGGGGTGCTGGTTGGTTGCATTTAATTTTTTTGCAAACAAATTAGAATCTATTCACCGGAGGTCAGTACGCGACAAAGGGGGGGGGGGGTGCTGGTTGGTTGCATTTAATTTTTTTTGCAAATAATTCAGAATCTATTTACCAAAGGACAGTAAAACGGGGTGTGGGTTGTGTAGGGGCTGGTTGGCTGCATTTAGTTTGTTCTGGAAAAAATTCTGAATTTATTTACCGGAGGACAGTAAGATTGGGGGGGAAGGGGGGGGGGGGGGGTGTTGGTTGCAGTAAGATTGGGGGGGAGGGGGGGGGGTGTTGGTTGCATTAAAAAATGTTTTTGCAAATAATTCAGAATCTGATTACCAAAGGACAGTAAGACGGGGTGGGGTAGGGGCTGGTTGGTTGCATTTAATTTGTTCTGAAAACAATTCAGAATTTATTTACCGGGGGCAGTAATATTGGGGAGGGGGGGGGGGGGGGGGGGGGGGGGGGGGGGGGGGGTTGGTTTCATTAAATTATTTTTTTGCAAACAATTCAGAATTTATTTACATGAGGACAGCAAGAAGGGGGGGTGGTGGTGTAGGGGTTGCTTGCATTTAATTTTTTTGCAAACAATTCAGAATTTATATACCGAAGGACAGTAAGACCGGGCGGTGTGGTGTAGGGGATGGTTGCATAACATTTTTTATTTTTGCAAACAATTCGGAATCTATTTATCGGCCAGCAAGACTCGGTGGGTGGAATTGTCAATAAGGAAGACCCAGCTGCGCATATAAAAGACAAGTAGCGGCGGTTCTGTAACTAAAAATCTGCATGAAAAAAACAATAACACTTGTGTGGCCTGCACAGCCTTGGCACGGGCCTGCAAGTCGTGGACGGGCCTGTATGCTCCCCGTAAATCGCGGAATTATTAATATGTTTTCTGTTATATTTGCCTAATTTTCCCATAGGAATGCAGCTGGCATGGCCTTAAGACAAACCAACAAACTTTAAAAACGGGACACAAGAAAGCAACAGATCGAGGCTTACTGCGATCGAGGCCCTGCTGGAATCGGCCACATCGTTTGGCAATGCCGGAGAGGGACGGAGGACACCGTAAAAAAAAAAAAAAGAAAAAGCAAAAAAAAAAAGAAGCAAAAAATAGCCACAGTGAATTATTTAGAAGCACACGTATAAACAATCAAAGCTAAAAAAAAAGTAGGACGAGCTGGGAGTTGAGGGGGTGGCGGGGGCTGGGACAATGTGGGTGGGGTCAGCGGGCCCGATCACTCCTTGCTACCCGTAACTTTGACCTTTTTTCCGAAATACTTTTTAATTATGATACTTCCACCCTTCGCCAATTTTTTTTCCCCTCCTTTCTCTTGGCTGGGGCGATCCACAGAATGCAAAATGCTTGGAACAGAAAAAAAAAAAAAAAAGACGTGAACGTCTGCCAGTTCAAAACTCTAAGTGATGGATTCTAAATGCTCCCCCCCCCCCCACACACCCCCACCCCTTTCCTTTTTCTCTGTACCACCACCTTGTTTATGATGCCAAATCCAACAACCCACTAGCGGCATCGGGATTATTTTTTTTTTCGAACTGGGGCACATGTCACAACTGAAGCCAATGTGAGTGTAGCAAGCATGGAAGTGAATGTGCTATCTCAGCAGTTGAAATCCCTGGGGACGGGGAGTGTGGGGGGGGTGAAAAAAGGAGAGGGTGGGGGGGGGGGGCGCTGCTGCTGCTGGTGGTGGTGGCAAAAAAAAAAAAAAAAGATACCCAACTCAAACATCCTTGACACCTGAAAGCTATGGATCCCCACCACTCACCGTGGCGGTTGCTCCGGTTTTCCATCCGGCGATGACGCTGCGAGCCACACTCGCAGCCTCCCGAGAGCGGCCGGCAAGGATTCTGATAATAGCTTCACGCTTTAACTCACTGATTTTTTTTTTTTTTTGTAGTTCACAGTGTTCCAGAGTGCAGGGCTGGGAGGGGAGGAGGAGGAAAATTACTGAGCCTCTTACGATTCAACTTCCACTAAAACCAAGAGAGAGGAAATGTCTTATTAAACAAACAACCAACAACAACAAGATCGAAAAAAAAAAAAAAAAATGACATATAGACATAAAAAAAGAAAACGGGTCCGTCTTGCCTTTTTGCCAGAGGAATTCGTATTATTGTCTCTGGACAGAAAACTTTACGCAGCAGAAATTCAGCCAGCACTTCTGGTAGATGCACGTACTGGAAAAGCTGCTTCTTTTTTTTTTTTTCTCTCTCTCTCTTTCTCAGAGTGAATATTTATTTTCGCATGCTGTCTCCCAGCCGAGTAACGAAATGGTCCAAATTCAACAGATTGTCCTAGTTTCAAGATTCCACAGGGCAGCTCGTGGCTTAACATGTTAATTCCCTTTTTTTTTTATAACAAGCAGCAGGAAACAACAGCGCCACGATGCCTATAGATCTATGAAGGTGCGGGAGGGGGGGGGGGGGGGGGGGGGGGGGGGCAGAATACCCTGCCAAATTACAGCAACAACTACAACTACAGCTACAACAACTTTTAGCAACTAAAGATTTTTTGGACACGCCCACCTGCCACACCCCCCCCCCCCTCGTCGCACTTTAAAAAATTTTGATTGAAAATAAATAAAACATTTTTAACACTATAAGCAAAAACTGGATGAAAAACGCTAAGAAAATCAACAGTAAAAATAAAAATAAAAAATGAAACAGCTTTTGATTTTAAACACTATAAGCAAAAACTGCAAACCAAACATAAAATCATTTAAAGGGAAAACTTTTCTTTACATATTTTGGTAAAAAAAAAAAAAAAAAAATCTAAGAAAATCAACAGTAAAAATACAAATAAAAAATGAAACAGCTTTTGATTTTCTAAATTTAGATTGAGAGGAAATAAGCAAATTCACTATAAGTAAAAACTGCAAACCAAACATAGAAAATCAACAGTAAAAATAAAAAATTAAACCGCTTTTGATTTTCTAAATTTAGATAAAAATAAACAAATTCTTCAATGCTTGCTGGTCAAAAAGTGACAAAATAAAGCAACATTTGGACACCAAACATAAAAGCACGTTAAGGGAGTGTCTCTTTACAATTTTTGGCAAGAGGTATATTAGTGAATATGACTAAAGCAGAATAAAAAAACAAGAAAAAATAAAAAATAAAATCTATGAAGGTGTGGGGGCAGAATACCCTGCCAAATTACAGCAACAACTTTAAGCAACTAAAGATTTTTGGACACACCCACCTGCCACACCCCCCTCGTCACACTTAAAAAAATTTGATTGAAAATAAATAAAACATTTTAAACACTATAAGCAAAAACTGCAAACCAAACATAAAATCATTTAAAAGGGAAAACTTTTTCTTTACATATTTTGGTAAAAAAATCTAATGCCGCGTACACACGATCAGAATTCTCGTCGGAAAAAACTCGGACGGTTTTTCCGACGGAATTCCGCTCAAGCTGTGTTGCCTACACACGATCACACAAAATTCCGACGGTCAATAACACAGCGGCATAAAACACGTTCGACAGCACTATAGAAGGGACGTTTAATGCTTCTGAGCATGCGTCGAATTGTTTCCGAGCATGCGTCGGAATGTTGTGTGTCGGAATTGCATACACATGATCGGAAAATCCGATAGAAAGGTTTTCCGTCGGAAAAATTGAGAACAGGTTCTCAATCCAAAGTCCGTTGGAAATTCCGACAGAAAAAGACCGATGGGCATATATACGGTCAGAAAATCCGTTGAAGAGCTCCCATCGGACAGTTTCCATCGGAAATTCCGACCGTGTGTACGCCGCATAAGAAAATCAACAGTAAAAATAAAAATTAAACCGCTTTTGATTTTAAAAAACTATAAGCAAAAACTGCAAACCAAACATAAAATTATTTAAAGTGAAAACAAACTTTTCTTTAGATATTTTGGTAAAAAAATCAAAGAAAATCAATAGTAAAAATAAAAAATAAAAAATGAAACCGCTTTTGATTTTCTAAATTTAGAGCGAGAAGAAATAAACAAATTCTTCAATGCTTGCTGGTCAAAAAGTGACAAAATCAAGCAAAATTTGGACACCAAACATAAAAGCACGTTAAGGGAATGTCTCTTTACAATTTTTGGCAAGAGGTATATTAGTGAATATGATTAAAGCAGAATAAAAAAAAACAAGAAAAAAGAAAAAAAAAATCTATGAAGGTGTGGGGGGATGGGGGGGGGGGGGGGGGAATACCCCGCCCCAAATTACAGCAACTACTTTTAGCAACTAAAGATTTTCGGGCAAAGGACACGCCCACCTGCCACACACACAAGGCCCCCCCCCCCCCCCAGGTCACACTATTAAAATTTTAGTTATTATTTCATTTATTTTAAACACTATAAGCAAAAACTGCAAACCAAACAACATTATTTAAAGTGAAAACAAACTTTTCTTTAGATATTTTGGTAAAAATTCAAAAGAAAATCAACAGTAAAATTAAAAATAAAAAATGAAACAGATTTTGATTTTCTAAATTTAGATTGAGAAGAAATAAACAAATTCTTCAATGCTTGCTGGTCAAAAAGTGACAAAATCAAGCAAAATTTGGACACCAAACATAAAAGCACGTTAAGGGAATGTCTCCTTACAATTTTTGGCAAGAGGTATATTAGTGAATATGATTAAAGCAGAATAAAAAAACAAGAGAAAAAAAAAAGACACTGACAAGACAACAGTAAAAATAAACAGCTTTTGATTAAATAATCTAGGAGTTAAATATTATTATTATACAGCATTTATATCGCGCCAACAGTCTGCGCAGCATTTTTTCTTCACAAGGCCATTCTTTTATTATTTTCTTTTATTATTACTTTGTTATCGTTTTATTATAACTTTTGAAAACGAATAATGTGGAATAATGTGCAATCCATTGGTGTCAATGGAAGGAATGGTACGCCATCATTGGTGTCAATGGATGGAATCGTGCACCATTATTGGTGTCAATGGGAGGAATAGTGCGCCATCGTTGGTGTCAGTGGGAGGAATAGTAAGCCATCATTGGTGTCAGTGGGAGGAATAGTAAGCCATCATTAGTATCAATGGGAGGAATGGTGCTCCATCGTTGGTGTCAGTGGGAGGAATAGTAAGCCATCATTGGTGTCAATGGGAGGAATAGCGCTCCATCATTGGTGTCAGTGGGAGGAATAATGCGCAATCATTGGTATCAATGGGAGGAATAGTGTGCCCTCATTGGTATCAATGGGAGGAATTGTACGCCATCATTGGTGTCAATGGGAGGAATCGTGCACCATTATTGGTGTCAATGGGAGGAATAGGGCCCCATCACTGGTGTTAATGGGAGGAATAGTGTGCCCTCATTGGTATCAATGGGAGGAATAGTACGCAATCATTGGTGTCAGTGGGAGGAATAGTGCCCCATCATTAGTGTCAATGGGAGGAATAGTCCACCATCATTGGTATCAGTGGGAGGAATAGTACGCCATCATTGGTGTCAATGGGAGGAATAGTGCACCATCACTGGTGTCAATGGGCAGAATAGTGCCCCATCACTGGTGTCAATGGGAGGAATAGTGCCCCATCATTGATGTCAGTGGGAGGAATAGTGCCCCATCACTGGTGTCAATGGGAGGAATAGTACACCATCATTGGTGTCAATGGGAGGAATAGTACACCATCATTGGTGTCAATGGGAGGAATAGTACACCATCATTGGTGTCAATGGGAGGAATAGTACACCATCACTGGTGTCAATGGGAGGATTAGTGAGCCATCATTGGTATCAATGGGATGAATAGTGCCCCATTACTGGTGAATGCACTAGGCTGCTTACTTTGTTAAATAAGCCACCTGAGAACAAGCACACAGAAACATTGTCTAAAAATTCTTAGGGGAAAAAAAAGGAAACAATTTCTAAGGAAACAAGAAAAGAACTTCTGTGCACATATCTTTTTTTTTTTTCAATGACCATCACCTTCAAGACACTGGTGAAAAAAATCCAGGGACTTCCTGTATGGGAGGGGTTATATAGGGGAGGACTTCCTGTCTGTCTGTTTGTGCCAGTGTCCATTCACCTATAGGTGGCGCATAGTCCAGGCAATCATGATTTGTAGCCAGTTCTGTGTTCAGTGATGTACAATATGTGTTAGGCCGGGTTCAGACTGCTGCGGTGCGGGGAGATCGCATATGATTCGCACCGCACTGCAGTTCAAATCATATGCGATCTCTGTGCGATGCAAATTCAGCCATACAGATAGTATGGCTGAATTCGCATCGCATTCGGCCCAAAAATCGGACAGGACCCTTTTTTTCGCTCCGCAGCAGAATCGGATCGCATGGTGTTCTCACCATGCGATCCGATTCCTGTCCGAGTTTGCAGATCGCACTGCGATATGCAAGCTGCTATGGGGGTGTCATTAACATTTCATTGACACCCCCAGCAGCTCGCATAGGGCAGTGTGAACTGCCGGCGGGAGACATGCGGTGCGGGAACTCGCAGTGTATTCGCAGCGTTCCCGCACCGCAGCAGTGTGAACCCAGCCTTACTGCCAAAAAATAATAAAGATTTGATTTCAATTTAAAATAGTTTATTGAGGCTGTTTTTTATTTTTATTTTGAACATGTGACCAGCAGGAGAGGACTAGAAGCTCCTCCTGCTTATGTTTCCCTGCAGACAGGCTGGGAGAGAGCAAGGTCATGCGACAGCTCTGTATATCGATTAGGAAAAAGGTACCCAAATGTTTTATTTTTATTAAAATAATTACAACGCCATCATCCGCATACAGAAATATTAAGGACAATGTAAATTATGATGGGGACCCTGATGTAAGGGGGGCGCTGATGGGGACCCTGATTTAAGGGAGGCCATTATGGGGATCCTGATGTAAGGGGGGACTATGATGGGAACCCTGATGTAAGGGGGGCTATGATGGTGACCCTGATGTAAAGGGGGACTATGATGGTGACCCTGATGTAAGGGGGGACTATGATGGGGACCCTGATGAAAGGGAGTACTATGATGGGGACCCTGATGAAAGGGAGGACTATGATGGGAACCCTGATGTAAGGGGAGCTATGATGGTGACCCTGATGTAAGGGGGGACTATGATGGGAACCCTGATGTAAGGGGGGCTATGATGGTGACCCTGATATAAGGGGGGACTATGATGGGGACCCTGATGAAAGGGAGGACTATGATGGGGACCCTGATGAAAGGGAACACTATGATGGGGACCCTGATGAAAGGGAGGACTATGAGGGGGACCCTGATGAAAGGGAGGACTATGATGGGGACCCTGATGTAAGGGGGGCTATGATGGTGATCCTGATGTAAGGGGGGACTACTGATGGGGACCCTGATGAAAGGGAGGACTATGATGGGGACCCTGGTGAAAGGGAGGACTATGATGGGGACCATGATGAAAGGGAACACTATGATGGGGACCCTGATGAAAGGGAGGACTATGATGGGAACCCTGATGTAAGGGGGGACTATGATGGGAACCCTGATGTAAGGGGGACTATGATGGGAACCCTGATGTAAGGGGGACTATGATGGGGGCTCTTATGTAAGGGGGACTATGATGGGGACCCTGATGTAAGGGGGAGACTATGATGGGGACCCTGATGTAAGGGGGGCTCTGATACAAGGGGCACTCTCTCAAGGGGACCCTGATGGCCTCAGGTTTATTTGTATTTTGTTATTTTATTTTTTGCTTTGTTTTACTGAAGTTCTTTCTCTGTTATTTTGGATGAAATTATAAACTTTATTTATTAATTTATAAACTGATTTTTTTCCAGCCCACAAATATTTATAAAATATATGACATGGCCCTCGTACATAGTTTGGAGAGTCCTGTTATAGAACAATTTTGGACAAAATAAAGTAAATAACACCAGACCTGGCAAATCATGGAAGAACATTTTATAACTTTTTAATATTATTTAAAAACGCCTATATCAGTCCTTTAGCTGCAACCCTCCATAGACAAAAAAAAGTGCTGAGTCTGTAAAATCTCTGACAAACAGCAATGTCCTCAATTATATAAATCACAAAGTAATTAATGCAATCGCAAACCAAATTAAGTCAATTTTTTTTTTTTTTTTTTTAAATAGCCGACAATTATGACTTTCTAAACTGAGAAGTGGAATATATTTTCATAGACTCACAAATTTTTACTATGATAACTAGATATAAATACACCATTCATTCCTCATATAATCCAAGCTACCGGCAGTTATTTTAATTTATTTTTCACCAACTTGTATCAGGTTACGCTAAGAGAACCGCGTCCACTTCCTCTAAAATTTCAACAGCTTCCCTTTTTATTTATTACATTTTTATTTGCCTATATCAAACCCTCAGACAATAAAATAAACATTTCCTAGTAAACTATTGTCTCATATCCAGGCACTTGCAGATCACAATTTTCGAAGCTGCTGGCTCTTAACCTTTTAGCGCCGCTTTCCTGACCTGGTCTTTACAGGACTACCTGAGCTTGGCTTGGTATCAAAAGAGCCCCCCCCAATTTTCCACTTCTTAATAAGTTATTAAACAGTACTGACTGGCATATTCAAGGTTTTGTATCCTTTTCCATTTTTGTAACATTTTATTACCTTGTTACGCAGGTCTTTTGACTGTTCTTTTCTACCTCCTCGTGGCTCAGTGTCTAGCCTGCTTAGTGAATCCATGTGAGAGCTAACGAACTCATTGACTATTTATACACAGACACTAATTGTGATTTAAAAAGCCACAAATGTGGGAAATTAACCTTTAATTGCCATTTTAACCTGTGTGTGCCACATTCTTTTGTGTCTCTCTACCAAGGCCAAACATTCCACAGGATGTAAACTTTTTATCAGGGCCATTTGGGTGATTTCTGTTATCCATTATGATTTAAAAAGGATCCAAAAAAATGATGTGATAATAAATGGCCTTATGTGATCCCTATCCTTAAAGAGGAGTGCCCCTTAACAAAAAAAAAATTAAAAGTCTGCAGCTACAAATACTGCAGCTGCTGACTTTTAATAATCGGACACTTACCTGTCCCAGGGTGCTGGACCTGCAGGGGAACGAAGCCCCACTTGTTCCCCGCTCCGCTCGCCGTGATTGGCCGCACAGTCATCTGGGACCTGTCACATGTCCCAGATGACTGACGGGGGGGGGAGGGAGCCCTTCCTGCGCCGAAGGGAAGTGATGTCACTTAGCCCTGGCACTGAAGGAGGCAGACTACGAGGGACCCCCCTAGCAACAGGCATTTAGAGGTGAGTTACATTTTTTTTTTTCCAAATGTTTTTTTTTTTTTTTTTTTTTAGAAATTTTAATAAGCTTTTTTTTTTTGGGGGGGGGGGGGGACACCACTTTAACCACTTAAGCCCCGGACCAATTTGCAGCCAAAGGACCAGGCCCCTTTTTGCAATTCGGCACTGTGTCGATTTAACTGACAATTGCGCGGTCGTGCGACGTGGCTCCCAAACAAAATTGGCGTCCTTTTTTTCCCCACAAATAGAGCTTTCTTTTGGTGGTATTTGATCACCTCTGCGGTTTTTATTTTTTGAGCTATAAACAAAAAGACATCGACAATTTTCAAAAAAATACAATATTTTTTTTTTTGCCATAATAAATATCCCCAAAAAATATATATAAAAATTTTTTTATTTTTCCTCAGTTTAGGCCAATACGTATTCTTCTACATATTTTTGGTAAAAAAAAAATTGCAATAAGCGATTATTGATTGGTTTGCGCAAAAGTTATAGCGTTTACAAGATAGGGGATAGTTTTATAGCATTTTTATTAATATTTTTTTGTTTTACTAGTAATGGCGGGGATCAGCGATTTTTTATTGTGACTGCGACATTATGGTGGACACATCGGACATTTTTGACACATTTTTGGGACCATTGTCATTTATACAGCAAACAGTGCTACTTAAATGCACTAATTCCTGTGTAAATGACACTGGCAGTGAAGGAGTTAACCACTAGGGTCGGGGAGGGGTTAATTGAGCCCTGTGTGTGTTTTATAACTGTAGGGGGGGCGTGGCTTGGCATGTGACGTCACTGATCGCCTTTCCCTATGACAGGGAACAGACGATAAGTGACAGTGTCACTAGGAAGCACGGGGAGAGGTTTGTTTACACATACCCCTCCCCGTTCTTCAGCTCTGTGACCTGATCGCGGGACACCAGCGGCGAACGGGTCCGCTGGTCCCGCGGTCACGGAGCTCAGGACCAGGTCGCGAGCGTACCGCCAGTGGCGCACGCGACCCACAGCGTGCACGACCCACGGCTGGGCTCTTAAAGGGCAACGCACCTGTACGTGGATGTGCCCAGCCGTGCCATTCTGCCGACGTATATATGCAGGAGGCGGTCCTTAAGCGGTGGTTAAATAAAAGTAAGTTTTTTGGCATGTTCAGTTATATTTTCAATATTAATGCCAAAATTTTACAATTTCTGCCAGGGTGTGCAAACTTTTGAGCACAACTGTATATACAGCCAGGGCCGCTGTTAGGAATTATGGGGCCCCATACAGCTGCCCTGATCGACCCTCCCCCCAACCCTGCTTATATGCCCCCACCTCTTGGTGGTCCCTCTGTTGACCTAATAGGGCCCAGTGAAATGTAATTTAAGCCCTGGTAAGCAAGTAGGACCAGGGGCTGTGGTCTAGTAGAATCAATTAATTAAATTAGGCAGCAATTAACAATAAAGCTGCCATGCCCCTCCCTCCCCCTGTTTAACTGATGGGGCCTGGGCTCAGTACAACAGGACCAGTTGTACTGCCTTATCCATGGGCCTGTATACAGCCTTGTATTGAGGTGGTTATACCAGGATCACTGTTGAGGCTACAACCATGGTCCTGTTATCGTTTTTTTTTTAGCGAGAGGAACTGATATTGTTCCTCCCACTGTGACATCAGAAACCAGAAGTGACGAGGATTTCGTCACTTTCAGTTTCGACTTGTTGTGAAAGCATCTGATCAAAGCCAACTCGGTTTGATCAGATACTTTGGAGGACAGAGGAGAGATCTGGGGTCTTATGCCTCGTTTTCCACTGAGCGGTTCGGGTCGGTACAGTTTGGAAGGGTTAGAATGGTCCGGCCTATTCAGGTGAGTCCACTGCAAGTCGGACCACCAGGGGCCATACGGGGTTTAGAAAAAATGCCTAGCGTGGCATCACACTGATTGGCAAATGTTTTTCTGTCCGCCAATCGGTGGAATGCATCGTAGCTCCGCCCTAACCGCACCGTACCATTTTCTATGGCCCCACATCTGAAGCAGGACCCTGAATGGTGCGGTATGGTTCGGTTGTATGGGCCGCTTTCATAATGGAAACACTCAAAATAGCGTACCGTACCGGACCGAACCGATCCGCTCAGTGGAAACGAGGCATAATAGTCCCCATATCTCTACACAAAAAGGACATTTTTCACGACCCATGCTTTTTCACAAGCGATGTTGTTCATCCCTTGAGATAGCAATAAAGTTCCTTTCCTTTTTTTTTTTTTTTTTAGGGGGGGGGGGGGGGGGGGTGTGTGCTTGGCAGAGGGAGGGTTGGGAAAAATTGAAATAAAATATATGCAAATGTGTCAGTTACGATTGTAAATGATGAAATGTTTGGAGAAAATAAGAAAATGAAAATAAAGAATATATATAAAAAAAAAAGAGATAGCAATAAAATTGATAAAAAAAATAAATAAATAAAAAGGACAGTGTAAAAAAAACAAAAAAAAACACACAATATAAATAAAAGAAACAATAAAATAATAATTTAACAGAATGTAACAGGCCCCCAACCCCCTGTGCTATCACGCAAAGGCAAACACGCACGTAGGCAAAAGAAAAAAATATATACCGCGCTTACAGTGATATAAATAAATTTGTGTTAACAAATCTAAACAATATTGTGATAATGTCCACCACATGAAAAAAATTACAGGAATATAGTAAAAAACGGAAAAGTCCGTAGGTTAACATTTCGGAAACATCAGTAGGACAGTAGACATCAATGAAGGTAAACAGGTAAGGGAATCTTGTGAGGAGACTGCCACCAATTGTATGAAGGCTTACCGGAAAGGTTGGACTTGAAGAGGCATGTACCTCTCAAGTCGAACAGGCCTGTGGTGCCAAACACCATCGGAGATGTGGAACCAGCGACAATCCGGATAGCCTCGTTCACACTAGAACTTTGTACGGTATAGGTCACCAGTATGTGTTCAAACAGACGTCAAAGTATGGTGCAGCCGATGAGGAGGACGACCAAGGAGGTTAAAATCAGCTCACACGGTAAAACCAAAATGAGAAAGAAGGTTCCACATAGTGTGAAAACGTTTCAAATCATTAAATTCAAAAAGGTAAAAAAGTCGGACACTCACATGTTGATCAACAGTTAATAGCATAAGATGGCACAATGTTGATGGCAGCACTTTCCTCTGATGCGTTTCGTCTGATTAGACTTCATCAGGGGTATAAGTGACAGCCGTCACCAGTGTGCTTTTATAGATAATGTGGGCCTCAAACACGCACGTAGGTCCCGCATGCATATGTAAACGATGATTGCACCACAGGTGAGGTATCACCGCACGTGGCAATTAGATATGTAAAAAAAATACATAAAAATGCCTTACAGTGCATGGAAAAGTATTACAACATTTGGCTTAAATAAGCTAATTATTTTTAAATTTATTGAAGCTCAGAATAACTTGTATAGTAATTATAATACTCCTAATCTTTTCATAGCTTTTAATATTTTATTTTTTATTTTACTATTATAGATTGGTGTTCAGTAGTAATAAGTCACAGGAGAACATTTGCAAATTATTAAAAACTATTTACTGATTGCTTAGAATGAAGGTTAAAGCCCAATTTCCAAAACCATGATGGATTCTGTACAGCCCTTGATTGGAGGGCAACAAATTATTATTATTTTTTTTTCCAGTGCAAGGAATAAAAACAGCCAAATCCAAAACACCAAAAAAAAAGACCCAACACACTGATTGCACAACCCAATCCCGCTTCAACCAGGTACTCAGCTCTGCTCACAAAGAGCCTCTCCATGGGCTATAGACCCTCCTGTAAAATAACGAGCCAACAGGTTGTGATGGAGGTGGGGACAGTAATTAAAGTAGATCACTAGACTATTTATTTTTTCTTCCGTAGTACTAGATAGTGTGGGGAGTGGATGGAAGGGAGTGGCGTGTCCCCACTAAAAACAAAAAAAATTAACCCTCTCTCTACTGCAAGTGGATATTATGGTAAAGGGTAACTACTCCGGGGACATCTCTCCAAGAGGATATTTCTACTCATTTCCTGTTTTGTCTCCATTTTCCTAACCGGTCAGGGACAGTGAAACAAAAATAAATAAATAAAGATTAAAAAAAAAAAAAAAAAAGACAGTTTCCAACTTTCCCTTGCTCTACTAAAAAATAAAAAAAATAAAAATAAAAATGGTTACAGGTAACGTTTAAGAAATTTGTAAGAAAAGTAACAAGTTTGTTGCTGCTGTGTTGTCATTTGCACGGTCCATTGATAATTTCTGCTACATTATTATTATATTATATATATATATATTTACGTGTCTGCTACTTCGCAACTCAACAGTCATTAAAACTGTTGATTCACACATATCAAATTAGGCTTTTCTTTCACATTATGCATGAAAAAAAAAAATATATAAAAAAAAAATGCACATATATATATATATATATATATATATATATATATATATATATATATATATATATATTTTATTTTTTTTTTTTTTAATTAGCCTTTTCTTTCACATTATGCATATATATATATATATATATATATATATATATATATATATATATATATATATATATATATATATATATATATATATATATATACATATATATATATATAAAATAAATAAATAAATATATATGTATATTTATTTATTTTATATATATATATGCATAATGTGAAAGAAAATCCTAATTAAAAAAAAAAAGAAATTATATATTTTCTTTTTTTTTTTTTAATTAGGCTTTTCTTTCACATTATGCATATATATATATATATATATATATATATATATATATATATTATATATATATATATATATATATATATATATATATATATATATATATATACATATATATAACAAATATATATATATATATATATATATATATATATATATATATATATATTTTAACCTACACATGGTGGTTCTGGGTCCTTGAGTCTAGAGACTTTGTAGAGCTTTAGGTGGCATAAAGCCTCCATCTCTAGGTCCCTCATTTTACTTGGTAGCCAGACCTCATTGTTACTGTCAGTTTTGCACAGGCCTTTATATACAGTATATAAGCTGACTGATGCTCAGGGCTAGCTCTGCCGTTAGAGCCTGCTGCTGGGTTAAAAAAAAAAGCTGAGTGCTGACAGAACACTAAAAAATATACAAGAGCTGCCTGTTTGTTTGTTTTGGGGAACCCATCAGGGAGACACTGTTCGTCAAGGTCTGACTTGAGTTTAGGCCCCTCTCACACCTGCGCGACTGGTCCTGCGGCTTGGGACTGCAAAGTCGCATGGCAAGTCGTACCCCATGATTTCCAATGAGTACCGCTCATATCTGTGCGACTTCAAGTACGCGGCATTGATGTGCCCTCCTCTAGCAGGGACAGGTACGGGCTCTAGTCGATGATCTGTTTGCCCACGCCATCTCTTCACTACTCCTCCATTTACAGTATATACCTTTATCCAGACGGTCCCTTCTTTTACTAGAAGAGCGGGGGGGGGGGTAATCGGATACCAACAGAGGTGTTTTTGAGTATAGAAAAGCATATTTTCTTGTTTGGAGGGTACCAGCTGCTATATAAAATTCATAAGTAATATTTACCTATCAGGAAAATAAGCCTAAAAAAAATATCCATCTTTACTACTGCACAAAATAAGTAATAAAAAATAAATGAAAAAATAAGAGATATTATTCTTTCCAAAAATAGTAAAAAAAAAAACAAAAAAAAAACAAAATAAAAAAAATATCAGCTTTCGCTTTCTTAAAAAAACAGGAGCATTTATCGGCAAGCGTGACATTCCAGAAGGTAAAAGCCTCACCATACTGCCTGTACTATGATGTACAAAAAAAAAAAATTTAAATTTAAAATTTAAAAAGCGATATTTTTTTAACAAAAGCAGCCCCATTCATGCATTGAAACGTCCTTGCCAGCATTAAGGCCCATTTAAACAACTCGTTAGCGTATTTCTAGGTCTAAAGAAATTTCGCTGACCGTTCTCTGAAACATTCAGGTATTTTTTTTGTGTGCGTATAATTCCGAAATTATTTAGTAATTACCAGCCGCCGCTGTAACACTTCGGCTAATGGCAGCGACGATTCCATTTTCAACAAAACAAAACAGCAAGCAATCCTGAATCATCTCCCTCCATTTATACGAGCGATTCTCCGATAATTGCTACAGCAGGTAAATGTGTGAAAGAGGAATGGAAGGGTGGGAAAGGACATATGCAGTAGGGGTGCCGTACTGTATGTCTCTATCTGTCCATATATATATATATATATATATATATATATATATATATATATATATATATAATATATTTATACACACACACACACATATACACACTGTTGTGTACATTCCATGGAAATTGTTGACATTTCGGGCATATATGAATAGGAAAACATTAGAACTGCATTCAAACAGTGCCCAGAAAGGTGGTATACTTTAAAAAAAAAACACAATGAAAATGTGTCCTTTAATTAATGTATTTAACAAAAACACCAATCAGCAAAGCAACTCCAAGCCAAAGCATTTCCACCACCATGCTTCACAGTTGGTATGAGGATTTTCTCCTGAAATGCTGTCTTTGGTTTGCTACAAAACATGTCTACTGTTATGCCCCGTACACACGGTCGGACATTCCAACCACAAAATACGTCAGATTTTTTCCGACGGATTTTGTCCGAAACTTGTCTTGCATGCACACGGTCGCACAAAGTTGTCGGAAAAATCCGATCGTTTGGAACGAGGTGATGTACAACACGTACAACGGGACGACATAGAGGCCAGTAGCCAATAGCTTTCGTCTCCTTTTTCTGAGCATGCGTGGCACTTTGTGCGTCGGAATTCTCGACACACGGTCGGAAAAAGTCCGATCGGATCGGATTCTGTTGTCGGAAAATTTTAGATTCAGCTCTCAAACTTTTTCCATCGGAAATTCTGACGGAAAAAGTCCGATAGTGCCCACACACCATCGGATTTTCCAACAGCATAATTCGATCTGACTTTTTCCGTCGGAATTTCCGACCGTGTGTACAGGGCATTACTGTGACAACATCTCCATCCAAACAACTCCATCAGTCCACAATATGCATGGTGTCCCCGAAGGCCCGGTCTTTGCCTATATGTTCAATAACAAACTGTAATCTTGCCCCAATGGGTTTTTTTTTTGGACAGCAAAGGCTCTTTCCCAACACACCTCTCATGCAGGTTAAAACGGAACCACTATACTTACCTCTCTTTCAAGGGTTCAACGTCCCTTGCTGGCTTCTTCTACCAGGTTCTGGTCTTCGGCCATCTTCATTGGCCGGTGCTAACTTCGGCCATCTGCATTGGCCTTTCCCAACACACCTCTCATGCAGGTTAAAATGGAACCACTATACTTACCTCTCTTTCAAGGGTTCAACATCCTTTGCTGGCTTCTTCTACCAGGTTCTGGTCTTCAGCCATCTTCATTGGCTGGTGCAGGAGGGCGCCACTTAATGCTTTCAATTGGTGCAATCTCTTTCTGATTGTACATGCAAGCACTTTCACACTAATGTCCCGTACACACGATCGGACTTTCCGACAACAAAACCGTGGAATTTTGTTCGAAGTTGATCGGCTCCAACTTGTCTTGCATACACACGGTCACACAAATGTTGGCCAACAATTACGAACGTAGTGACGTACAAGACGTATGACGAGCCGATAAAAAGGAAGTTCAGTAGTCATGCGCCACCCTTTGGGATCCTTCTGCTAATGTTGTGTTTGGTGAGCATTGATTCCGAGCATGCGTGTTTGTACTTTGGACTTTTGTCCGACAGACTGGTGTACACGCGATCGGAAAGTCCGACAACACACATTTGTTGGCGCAAAATTTGAGAACATGCTAGCCAACATTTGTTGGAGGAAAGTCCGACAACAAATGTTCGATGGATCGTACACACAGTCGGACTTTCCGCCAACAAGCTCACATCCAACATTTGTTGTCGGAAAATCTGATCGTGTGTACGGGGGCATAACTGTTGCAAGACTTACCTGCAGATCCCCCAATGAGATTGTGGGGTTCTTGGAGATTTCTTTTAGCATCAAACGATCAGCTCTTGAGCTGAATTTATTAGGCCAGATAGTCCTGGGAAATCTACACCACATGTAAATTATTTTCCTTACAATGGAATTATTGATTCCAAATGATTTGGTAATCTTTTTAAATCCCTCGCCAGACTCAAAGACATCCATAACCTTCTTTCTGAGGGCCTTAGAGAGCTCTATTGATTTTTGTATGATAGCGCTGCACATGCCAACAGCAAAAAACACCAGACTCTAGAGCAGTGGTTCTCAACCTGGGGGTCGAATGATCATTTGCCAGGGGTCACCGAATCCTGGGCTGTTCCTGAAGCCCGCACCGCTCTCCCAGCCTCTTTGCAGCCGCCCATTCAATTCACGGCATAGGTGTCACTGTTACGAGACACCACAAAGTCCAGGACACAGTGAGTAACACTACCTGTGATCATAGTTGCCATTAAAAGTCCCCACTACAGTTCTCAGATCAGCAGATGACCTTGATCAAGAGCACCTAAGTTGGCTGATCAGAACCCCCCCCCCCCCCCCCAGTACTGCCACTGATCCCAACTACCCGCCAACACTGCCACTCATCCCATTCCCACCAAGGAGTAAGAGAAAGAATAAAAAAAGAGAATAGATGGAAGGGAGAGGAAAAGAGGGGGAGGAACAAAGAAAAAGGGAGAGGAAGCATAAGAGAAATAACAAGAAAGTAGGCTAGAGAGAGGGATGGGAAAAAAACAAGGAATTAGGATAGAGAAAGAAAGGAGAAGAAGAAGAGAAAGAGTTGTACATCCTAAAATGTACCATAAGGGATTTCAATACTGTACGAGTGGAAGGGACTCAGGGAGCGCTAAATGTCCATTAGGGGCGCCAATTACTTATCTTGCCTTGGGTGCTGACAACCCACGCTACGAAAAATAATTTTACTGTTAGGGGTCCCCACAATTTGGGAAATTTTATCAAGGGGTCACGGCACTCGCAAGGTTGAGAACCACTGCTCTAGAGGTTGACCTAAGACAGGTTCCACCTTCATATTCCCTATAGAGATTGTAATCATTGGCACTAAATTTGGAACACCGGATTCAGGTGTTGAGTTGGAAGGCTGGTGCTGTGGCTCGGGGTTGAAGGGTGAATGGCACAGAGGCAGTGTGATGAGATCCGTTGAGGGGGATAGAAGGGAAGTTCTGGAGCGGGTAAAAAGTGGGTAGAATGTAGACACAGTATGAAGAGGAGAGGTTTGACTTTGGAGGTGCTATGATCTGGGAGGTAAGGTAGTTGTCAGAAAGGCACAGTAACCAAAGAAGGGTTGGTGGGTTGGATGTGCTGTGACTAGAGAAGAGAAGGTGAGGTAGTATGGGGGGGGGGGGGGGGGATTTAAGGCAGGAGAGAGTCACTGTGACTAGGAGAGGATGTTGGCTGCAATGAAAGAGGGTCGGAGGGAGGTGTTGTCACCAATGTTGCCTGATGTTCTTCGGGCACATAGAACTCTTCCTTCCACTGTTTAGCAGCAAAGCCAGCTGTAGGATTACAGAGGGCTCTGTTGCTTGACCAGTGGCTAGGGTGCCCACGTGTCCCGGATTGCCTTGGACAATCCTGCAATTGGCAGCTCTGTCCCGAGTCCTGGGCACCCTCATTCCGGGACAATACAGTGTCCTGGAATGGCACCTGGGTCGATCTAATGCCCCCTAAAATAGACTTTGCATCATCTCTGTCTGTCACTGTCTCAGCCTGTGGTGGACACCTAGCTGGCAGAGACCCTTCACCACCGCCACTGGCTCAGTGCCCAAACTGATTGCTACCTGCCACCCGCAGGTGACCCCCCCAAAAGTGAAGAACTACAGGTCCCAGCATGAACTGCTCAGAGCTGAAGATGTTTCCTGCATCCCTGCACACATGATGACTCCTTACACCCGCTCACTGTCTCTTCTCTACCACTACTTGTTTGCCTCTCACTACACCTGTAGCAGCCCCCTCCCACCATCCCACGGTCCCCCTGTCCATCCCACTGTCCCCCTGTCCATCCCACTGTCCCCCTGTCCATCCCACTGTCCCCCTGTCCATCTCACTGTCCCCCTGTCCATCTCACTGTCCCCCTGTCCATCCCACTGTCCCCCTGTCCATCCCACTGTCCCCCTGTCCATCCCACTGTCCCCCTGTCCATCCCACTGTCCCCTGTCCATCCCACTGTCCCCCTGTCCATCCCACTGTCCCCCTGTCCATTCCACGGTCCCCCTGTCCATCCCACTGTCCCCCTGTCCATCCCACTGTCCCCCTGTCCATCCCACTGTCCCCCTGTCCATCCCACTGTCCCCCTGTCCATCCCACTGTCCCCCTGTCCATTCCACGGTCCCCCTGTCCATCCCACTGTCCCCCTGTCCATCCCACTGTCCCCCTGTCCATCCCACTGTCCCCCTGTCCATCCCACTGTCCCCCTGTCCCCCTGTCCATCCCACGGTCCCCCTGTCCATCCCACTGTCCCCCTGTGCATCCCACTATCCCCCTTTCCAACCCCCTGTGCATCCCACTGTCCCCCTGTGCATCCCGCTGATTTCATACTCCCCTGCCCAAAAAATCGGCAAAAAAAAATTCAAAAATCATCTTTTTGAGGGATGGGTGTCCCTGAATGGCAGTTTGGAAATGTGGTCACCCTACCAGTGGCACTGAATAAAATTGCAAAAGAGGTTGGTGGATTTGCTGGCATCCCTTGTGAGGAAAGGGATCAGCAGCGTTGGGTCAAGGGTAAGAAGCACTGGTACCGGGTTCAGCTTGTGACGCTAGTAAAATACAGGAATGTGATGGGGCCGGAGCTTGTCACAGAGATGCCCCTCCTTCATAATATGAAAACACTGTGCCCACGGCACATGCTCCTTCTGCCCCTCCTCTCTTCTCCTGGCCCTGTCATCGAGTATTATTTTAATGAAAGCTGCAAAGTTAAAAGGATTGGGGGAAAAAAAAAAAAAGGAAATAGGTTTAAAAAAGCAGTATGGCCAAAGCTTTTTTTAGCCGTAGATCTTTTCTAAATCACAGGAGGGCACTTATTTCTGCACTCCTGTGACCCAGAGCTGATGGCTGACATTACAGAGTCAGTCCAGGCTCTACAAGGAGGCCTTTCCCACTGGAGGTCAGGCATCGGGGTGGATCCTGTTTTTAATGTTGGGATCCAACCCCACATCTGACCAGCAGCGCGCTGCTGAGAGCCTGAGACCAACCGTTCCCACCCCCTCCGCAACCTGGTGCTCCAGTGAGCGCTGGAGGGGCAGAGCAGAGAGCCTGTGACTGAGAGTCACCACTCTCTGCTCAGTGAAGACCAAGAGCTGTGCGAAAAGCGCTCATGTGATTGTTTGTTTTTTCTGTCTTAGAGCCAATGGGGGACACTTACAGCATCGGACCGATACTGAAGCCATATACACTCACTGGCCACTTTATTAGGTAGACCTGTTCAATTGCTTGGTAATACAAATTGCTAATCAGCCAATAACATGGCTGCAACGTAATGCATTTAGGGATCTAGATGCAGTGAAGATGACTTGCTGAAGTTCAAACCGAGCATCAGAATGGGGAGGAAAGGGGATTTAAGTGACTGACTGTTGCATGGTTATTGGTGCCAGACGGGCTGGTCTAAGTATTTTAAGTATTTTGAAAACTGCTGATCTACAGGGATTTTCATGCACAACCATCTCTCAGGTTTACAGAGAGCAGTCCGAAAAAGAGAAAATATCCAGTGAGCAGCAGCTGTGTGGACCAAATTGCCTTGTTGATGTCAGCGGAGAATGGGCAGACTAGTTCAAGAATGGGCAGACTAGTTCAACAGTAACATCACTCGTTACATCCAAGGTATGCAGAATACCATCTCTGAACGCACAACACATCCAACCTTGAAGCAGATGGACTACAGCAGCAGAAGACCACACCGGGTGCCACTCCTGTCAGCTAAGAACAGGAAACTGAGGCTACAATTCGCACAGGATCACCAAAATTGGACAATAGAAGATTGGAAAAACATTGCGTGGTCTGATGAGTCTCGATTTCAGCTGCGACATTCAGATGGTGGGGTCAGAATTTGGTGTAAACAACATGAAATCATGGATCCATCCTGCCTTGTATCACCGAGCCAGGCTGGTGGTGGGGGAGTAATGGTGGGGGGTATATTTTCTTGGCACGCTTTGGACTCCTTAGTACCAACTGAGCATCATTTAAACGCCACGGCCTACCTGAGTATTGTTGCTGACCATGTCCATCCCTTTATGACTACAGTGTCCCCATCTTCTGATGGCTCCTTCCAGCAGGATAATGCACCATGTCACAAAGCTCCAATCATCTCACCACTGGACAATGAGGTCCCTGTACTCCAATGGCCTCCACACTCACCAGATCTCACCACTGGACAATGAGGTCACTGTACTCCAATGGCCTCCACACTCACCAGATTTCACCACTGGACAATGAGGTCCCTGTACTCCAATGGCCTCCACACTCACCAGATCTCACCACTGGACAATGAGGTCACTGTACTCCAATGGCCTCCACACTCACCAGATCTCACCACTGGACAATGAGGTCACTGTATTCCAATGGCCTCCACACTCACCAGATCTCACCACTGGACAATGAGGTCACTGTGCTCCAATGGTCTCCACACTCACCAGATCTCACCACTGGACAATGAGGTCCCTGTACTCCAATGGCCTCCACACTCACCAGATCTCACCACTGGACAATGAGGTCACTGTACTCCAATGGCCTCCACACTCACCAGATCTCACCACTGGACAATGAGGTCACTGTACTCCAATGGCCTCCACACTCACCAGATCTCACCACTGGACAATGAGGTCACTGTACTCCAATGGCCTCCACACTCACCAGATCTCACCACTGGACAATGAGGTCACTGTACTCCAATGGCCTCCACACTCACCAGATCTCACCACTGGACAATGAGGTCACTGTACTCCAATGGCCTCCACACTCACCAGATCTCACCACTGGACAATGAGGTCACTGTACTCCAATGGCCTCCACACTCACCAGATCTCACCACTGGACAATGAGGTCACTGTAATCCAATGGCCTCCACACTCACCAGATCTCACCACTGGACAATGAGGTCCCTGTACTCCAATGGCCTCCACACTCACCAGATCTCACCACTGGACAATGAGGTCACTGTACTCCAATGGCCTCCACACTCACCAGATCTCACCGCTGGACAATGAGGTCCCTGTACTCCAATGGCCTCCACACTCACCAGATCTCACCACTGGACAATGAGGTCACTGTACTCCAATGGCCTCCACACTCACCAGATCTCACCACTGGACAATGAGGTCACTGTACTCCAATGGCCTCCACACTCACCAGATCTCGCCACTGGACAATGAGGTCACTGTACTCCAATGGCCTCCACACTCACCAGATCTCACCACTGGACAATGAGGTCACTGTACTCCAATGGCCTCCACACTCACCAGATCTCAATCCAATAGAGCACCTTTGGGATGTGGTAGAGATTGGCATCATGGATGTGCAGCCGACAAATTTGCAGCAACTGTGTGATGCCATCATGTCACTATGGAGCAAAATCTCTGAGGAACGTTTCCAACACCTTGTTAAATTTATGCCACGAAGGATGAAGGCAAAAAGGGGGTCCAACCCGGGACTAGCAAGGTGGACCTAATAAAGTGTCCGGTGAGTGTAGGCGAGTATGTAATTTTATTTAAAATACCGCACTTCTCCTTTAACTTTATATAGCTTGTATGAGATTGCAGCGATAGGGATAACATCTATTTTAGGTAAAGAACAGAAGAGAGAGAATAGGGGCGTGCAACTGCTGGGCATTTAAAGCAAAGCGGCTTCTATTTGGCGGGTACACACTATTATCACAGTAATATAATAATCATTAACCAGGGCACTAGCACACCGCAATATATCACATGCTCAGTTAATTAAGGGCATGAGAAAAAAAAATGAGTGAAATGAAATTAAAATGACACATACGCATTATCTATAAAAGTAACAAAAACACAAATGACTGAGTGCGCCTTCTTATTACGCACGCAATATCTGTTCATTTCTGCGCTTCTTGTAAATGGAAAGGTATTTCACCCGAGGACGCAGCTTTTTTTTGAATGTATAGATTGTATTTTATATCACTTTGTATTATACATATACAAAGATAATGACGAACGCACAAACCAGGTCATAAAATTCAAAAGTTATAGAAGAATCAGGAGAATGATTGATAAAAATGTACATAATATATTAACCACTTGAGCCCCGGACCATTTGGCTGGCCAAAGACCAGAACACTTTTTTTTTGCGATTCGGCGCTGCGTCGCTATAACTGACAATTGCGCGGTCGTGCGACGTGGCTCCCAAACAAAATTGAAGTCCTTTTTTCCCCACAAATGGAGCTTTCTTTTGGTGGTATTTGTTCACCCCTGCGGTTTTAATTTTTTTTTATTATTTCAGCTATTTATTTTTTAAGTAAACCCATAGATTTAATGCCCTGTACACACGGTCGGAAACTCCGACGGAAAATGTCCGGTCGGAACATGTTGTCGGAAAATCCGACCGTGTGTGGGCTCCATCAGACTTTTTCCGCCGGAATTTCCAACGGAAAAAATGTGAGATCCTGCTCTCAAATTTTTCGACAACAATTGACGTATTTTTTCCCCACAAATGGAGCTTTCTTTTGGTGGTATTTGATCACCACTGCGTTTTTTATTTTTTGCGCTATAAACAAAAAAAGAGCAACAACTTTAACTTTTTGCTATAATAACTATCCCTAAAAAAATATATAAAAAAAAAATTTTTTTCCTCAGTTTAGGCCGATACGTATTCTTCTACATATTTTTGGTAAAAAAAAATTGCAATAAGCATTTATTGATTGGTTTGCGCAAAAGTTATAGCGCCTACAAAATAGGGGATAGTTTTATGGCATTTTTATAAAAAAATTTTTTTAACTAGTAATGGTGGCGATCAGCGATTTTTATTGTGACTGCGACATTATGGCGGAAACACCGGACACTTTTGGCGCTATTTTGAGACCATTCACATTTATACAGCAATCAGTACTATTTAAATGCACTGATTCCTGTGTAAATGACACTGGGTGCGGGGAGGGGTTAAGTTGGGCCACGTGTGTGTTTTTTTACTGTAGGGGGGCGTGGCTTGGCGTTCGGCTGATCGCCGCCATTACTAGTAGAAAAATAAATAAATTAATAAAAATGCCATAAAACTATCCCTATTTTGTAGACGCTATAACTTTTGCGCAAACCAACCAATAAACGCTTATTGCTATTTTTTTTTACCAAAAATATGTAGAAGAATACGTATCAGCCTAAACTGAGGAAAAAAAACATTTTTTTTACATATTTTTGGGGGATATTTATTATAGCAAAAAGTAAAACATATTGCATTTTTTTCAAAATTGTCGCTCTATTTTTGTTTATAGCGCAAAAAATAAAAACCGCAGAGGTGGTCAAATACCACCAAAAGAAAGCTCTATTTGTGTGAAAAAAAGGACGGCAATTTTGTTTTGGAGCCACGTCGCACGACCGCGCAATTGTCAGTTTAAGTGACGCAGTGCCGAATCGCAAAAAGGGGCCTGGTCCTTTAGCTGATTGATCCGGGGCTGAAGTGGTTAAGCAATCGCATTCAAATTCATGTTAAATCGGAGTCAGTACACATCCGCCATCATTTAAAGTGCCTCTGAATAACCCCAAATAAAGTTCAGCTGTTCTAGTAGGTCTTTCCTGATATTTTTATTTTTTAGTCACATCCTAAAGCAAAAGCCATGGTCCACAGAGAGCTTCCAAAGCATCGGAGGGACCTCATTGTTAAAAGGTATCAGTCAGGAGAAGGGTACAAAAGAATTTCCAAGGCATTAGATATACCATGGAACACAGTGAAGACCGTCATCATCAAGTGCGGAAAATATGGCACAACAGTGACATTACCAAGAACTGGACGCCCCTCCAAAATTGACGAAAAGATGAGAAGAAAACTGGTCAGGGAGGCTTCCGAGAGGCCTAGAGCAACATTAAAGGAGCCGCAGGAATATCTGGTAATTACTGGCTGTGTGACAACAATTTCCCGTAATCTTCATATGTCTGGGCTATGGGGTAGAGTGGCAAGACTGAAGCCTTTTCTTACCAAGAAAAACATCCAAGCCTTCGGAAAGCGATCAAGTGGCTAATGAGCTGCTCGGACCGCTTTCATGAAAAAAAAAAAAAAAAAAGATACCAGGGTTATGGCTGATAGTTTTGGCCAGAACTCCGGTAAACCACTTGCTAACCTCACTGAGGTTGGCAAGCGGTTAAACATTATGAATAAAAAAAAAAAAAAAAAGTGAAAATACCGCAATGTGGCCATTAGATGGATCTGAGGAGCATATTCACTTTCTATGATACTCAGCACCATCTAGTGGTGATAATGCAGTGTTTTCCCATTCATACAGTTTTTTTTTTTTTTTTTTTAAGATTACCATTCAATGTGCAAAGAATATAGTCCAAAATCGGATGTATGGGAGGGATGGACAGACAGCTGACTGAGAGTCTGCAGGCTCCTGGAATTGCACCCGCAATCTTCTGATCATGGGTGCAATGCTTTATATGCTGCAGTTTAAAAAAAAAGTAATAAATGCACTTTTTTTTTCTACTTGAAAAAAAGATGTTCATTTATTATTATTCTTTTTTATTTTATTTTTATTTTTTATACAAAAGGTGAATTCAGTTTTTAATGGGTTCTCTCGGCTGGCATGTAGAATTGAGTGTTTGGTCGGGATTTATTATTTTTTTTATCTTTGTATTTGATAAATCTTTTCATTGAAATAATCAAGAGAAATCTATTTTGTAAATAGATTTTGACAAGTTGTAAAGACATGTAATTAATTTTCACCTGTATCTTTTAGCAAAAAATTACTTCTGTATAAACACAATGTAATTCAGTACTCTCACAACTGAAGGCAGAGAAGGAATATTATAGCATGGAAAAAATAAAAATAAAATTGTTCTTCCTGTTCTCAAGATTGAAAGATCTATAGATACACTATATTGTCAAAAGTATTGTGACACCTGCCTTTACACGCACATGAACTTTAATGGCATCCCAGTCTAAGCCACCGTACACACGGTCGGAAATTCCGACCACAAAATCCATCCGTTTTTTTCCCTGACGGATTTTGTCCGAAACTGGTGTTGCATACACACGGTCGGACAGAGTTGTCGGAAAATCCGATCGTTCCGAACGTGGTGACGTTCGTTGCGTTCGACAGAACTACGTAGAGGCTAGTAGCCAATAGCTTTGGTCTCGTAATTTGATCTGAGCATGCGTGGCACTTTGTCCGTCGGAATTTTCTACACACGATCGGAAAAAGTCCGATCGGAAGATTTGAGATCCTGCTCTCAAATTTTTTCCGCCGGAAATTCCGACGGAAAAAGTCCGCTAGAGCCCACACACGATCGGATTTTCCGACAACATGGTCCGATCTGACTTTTTCCATCAGAATATCCGACCGTGTGTATAGGGCATTAGTCCGTAGGGTTCAATATTGAGTTGGCCCACTCTTTGCAGCTATAACAGCTTCAACTCTTCTGGGAAGGCCGTCCACAAGGTTTAGGAGTGTGTCTATGGGAATGTTTGACCATTCTTCCAGAAGCATATTTGTGAGGTCAGGCACTGATGTGGACGAGAAGGCCTGGCTCGCAGTCTCCGCTCTAATTCAAGTGACACCACTGTAACAGTGATAAAACTGTACGCTGACACTGTACAAATGACGCTGGCTGGTAAGGGGTTAACATCAAGGGGCAATCAAAGGGGTTAACCGTGGGCCTAACAAGTGTAATGTGGGCAGCTTTTGCTTTCAGGAGGAAGAAACAGCCAGATCACTGTTCTTATATACATAGACTTCTGTGTGTTTGTAAACACAGAACTCAGTGTGTGATTGGACAAAATCATTGGCTGAAGTCTGCTGCCAAACTCGTGCTGTGTCCAATCACAGCATAGATCAGCAGGGGGCACGCGCAATGCGGTCAAAGGCTGGTCACGTACATGACTGGGCCTGCCACCCACTCACAGTATATTTACTATGAGAGGTCGTCAGGTAAGTTAATCAAAGTTCTTCCCATAATTTCCTCTAGTCTCCTCCCAAAAGCACAGTGCAAGGTTAGCTGCTGTCTGACAATACTGGCTATAGAGCTGTCATTCTCAGGTAGGGTTCCTCCAGAGGTTGTTAGGGGTTTCTTGAGCTGTGCTTGGCGGACCTCCCATTGGATGGCACCTACACAGTTCCAGGGCCAGGGCCATTTGGCAGAGCCAACTGCATGACACCAATGATCTTTTTTGAGCTCTCTGTAATGATGGCGTTCTAAGCTCCAAGAGCATTCTTGCCTCTGACTATCAATGTATGTAGCATTCTGCCCAATGACCACCGATGGAAGGCGCATTTTTCCCACTGACCACCAATGATCTGGTTTTAATCGGGGGGGGGGGGGGGGTCCCCAAGATCTGAAAATTATTTCAAGGGTCCCTCTGGGGCAAAAAGGATGGGAAAGTTTGTGCATGAAGGTGGGGTCGGGGCTTTGCATGCTCTGATGAGGGCAGGTTTGATATGAACAGTATTACGCACTGTGAAGTGCAACAGAATACAGTATGTAGGCAACAGGAAATAAATATGTCATCACTTTCAAAAGCCTTAAAGTGTACCTAAATCTTGAAGTTTTGGATAGGGTAGGGAAGGATTAGATCCCCTTTAATGCTCTTATTGCTGTCTTACTGTAGTTACCAGATCAGCAAGAAAGAGGAAATCCTCCATTGGGACACTGCTTTTTTTTACGGTTCTTACTGTGTGATAGAGGTATAGCCTTACTGTAGACAACTTTCCTGTCATTTCCACAGAACATGAAGTAAAGGGAAAGTTCCCCAATGGGATACAGATGGCAGAAAATAAAATCCTGACAGGGGTTTGGTTGTTGGCTTTAGATAGGGAAGCGATTTACAACAACTTGGTGCAGTACAGCGTAACGAACAACCAATACATTTTGGTACAAAGTCCTAGCAACAGTCCCAGTATACCGACAGTGGTCAAAATATATGACAAAATGGGCCCCCGAGTGTGGCTCCTGATATTACCAAAAGGGCCACACCTATTACTTAGAGAATGTAATGCTATAGAAAGCTGTCAGAGGCTGCATGTATGCAACACAAGATGGCCAAAGACTACCAGCATGCTACAAAAGACCAGAAACTGTGAATATTCGATATTCAATGTTGGAAACTGGGGACATGGTTCAGGAGCTGGTCAAAAAACTGGGGATAGGGTTCAGCTGCTGGTAAAGACTGGGGACGTGTTTTAAGAGCTGGTCAAGAACTGGGAATATGGTTCAGCAGCTGGTAAAAAACTGGGGATACGGTTCAGAAGCTGGTCAAAAACTGGGGATATGGTTCAGCAGCTGGTCAAAGAATGACAACATGCTTTAGGAGTTGGTTAAAGACCGAGAACATGCTTCAGGAGTTGGTCAAAGACCAAGAACATGCTTCAGGAGTTGGTCAAAGACCGAGAACATGCTTCAGGAGTTGGTCAAAGACCAAGAACATGCTTCAGGAGTTGGTCAAAGATCAAGAAAATGCTTCAGGAGTTGGGCAAAGACCGAGAACATGCTTCAGAAGTTGGTCAAAGACCGAGAACATGCTTCAGGAGTTGGTCAAAGACCGAGAACATGCTTCAGGAGTTGGTCAAAGACCGAGAACATGCTTCAGGAGTTGGTCAAAGACCAAGAACATGCTTCAGGAGTTGGTCATAGACCGAGAACATGCTTCAGGAGTTGGTCAAAGACCGAGAACATGCTTCAGGAGTTGGTCAAAGACCGAGAACATGCTTCAGGAGTTGGTAAAGACTGGGGACACTTTTCAGGAGTTGGTAAAGACTGGGGACACTTTTCAGGAGTTGGTAAAGACTGGTGACACTTTTCAGGAGTTGGTAAAGACTGGTGACACTTTTCAGGAGTTGGTTAAAGACTGGAGACATGCTTCAGGGGATGGCCAAAAACTGGGGAAATGCTTCAGGAGGTAGTTGTAGACGCATTGCATGAGACTAGAGATCACTTCTATTACAGCTGTTTACAAATCAAGGCTTCCACATTTGTGCTGTTTACTATTGAAAGCAAATAATAATTTTGCCGCATTTATTGCCAAGGCTGGGAGCTGGCCCAATTAGGTGGCCATGACACCTGAGGTTGGTAAGAGGGGCTCTGTGATTGGCTGCACAATGCTGAAGTCATCAAAAACCCACCCTACTAGCTCCTGATCATCGGTGGTTGACCATGAGCTATTTGTTACAGCTTGGTCTCAGTTCCAGAGAGTGTGAATGGGCCATGCGCCCCAACAACACAGAAATTCAATTATGTGGTGGTTGTGCATAAAGCCAACCTGCCCAGCCACCGCATATATCTGTTTTGCTGTTGTAAAGGGGTAAAAGGTCAGAAAAAAATATATATAAGAGAATGGGGATGGACATCACTAGAAAATAGGTACAAGCCAGCTCATACATTTTTTTTTTTCTTCACTGGCTTGAGTAAGCGACAAAATACAGAAAGCTAAACAGTAAATGCAAAGGGACGCAGGTTGGGCACCAGGGCAGTATACATGGGCACTGATAGGAGGTACAAAGTAAAGCACTAATTAAGCTCATCCATCTGTCCAACTGGTTTTGCGCCCCATTGACCCCAAAAGTGATAGCGGCTTCAGACAAAACGTGGATCAGATATATGCCAGATACAAGTACAGATTACATTTTCTGCATTAAACGTGCGTATTTTTTTACTATTTTTAAGTTTATATAGAGGGGAATTTTTACAGGAAAACCAATCACTATTTTATATTCCTTAAAAATATGAAAAGAGTAGTTCTGCAGTTCTGCTACCTTGCTATATTTACCAGGTGTAACTGGTTATTCTTATTTATAAAGAAACAGTACATCATCACCCTAAAAAGTCATGTGATCAATGTTCTTGTGAGGAACATCCAACACTGGCCTCTAGGTGGCACTGTAGCCCACTGGGAAGTTGCATGAAACTTTTCCTGAACTTTACGAGTGATGGTTGGGACAGGTCTTTATGTTATGCTTTGGTGGATGCAGACTGGTACATTTTTGTTATCAACCTCAGGGATCAAGCACACGTAAATACAGGCATATGGGTATAGAGCATAAAACTACGCCTATTTTTTAGTGCCCGGGTGTTTTCTGTAGTTCTCGGAGATAGCTGATAAGGTTTTAACTGACAAAAGTACAAAACAATCAGAGAACAAAGACCATTTCTTGCAGGATTAAAAGATATTTCTCTTTTTCACATATCACTGATAGTGGTGGTCCTCCTGGTCTGGTTCCTTGCTGCTTAGGGCCGCTTGCTTATTATGATTGTCTTTCAGAGAATGCTTTGCTTTTTTTTTGATGAATGCAGTGTGTTGTCTGATTGGATAGCAGGGCGGTGAAATCATGTCCAATGAGAGAATGCTTTGCAGCGATTTAGAAGAATGCAAGGTGTCCTTGCGACTATGCAGAGCGAGCAACCTCCTGTCCTTATTATGAAGCAGGTCAGCCAACCGGAAGACAGCATTGATCACTGGAGAAAGAGGTGACTACTACAGCGATTTTTAAGCTTCCACAGGGATCCCACAGGTATGGAATAGGCCTACTCACAATGGTCCAAGCTGGACCAATACAATACAAACTATACCTGGACTTTGTTGTGGCCACTGTGTTTGTAATAAATACGCTGTGCAAAATTCAATAAAGCTGGGACCTTGGCCTTCCAACCAAAACAAGGGTGAGGTACCATCTACAAGGTTGTTCATGACTATTTACATCCCTATTCTATTCTGCAACATTCGATATCCTATATCACATACAGAAGTGTTCTTTATGACCGGGGAGCACAATCTTTAGTCCACCTCTTCAAAGACATACAAATGCAGGAAAACATAGATCATGGGCTCTACCTGCAGCTCCAAAGGAAATGAATCTGCTTTCTTCCAGGTGACGTAGGTCTTGGAGAAAAAAAAGACGAAGACGAGGAAAGAAGAAAAGAGAAATAGAGGAAAGAAGAAGAAGACCAAAGAAGGTCAAGGAGGGAAGAAGATAAAATAAGAGAAAAAAAAAGGAAGAGGAAAGAAGAAAAAGAGGGAAAACGAACAAGAGGAAAGGAAAGAAAGAAGAAAGAAGAGGAAAGAAGAGAAAAGAAGAGAAAAGAAGAAGAGGAAAGAAGAAGAAAGAAAAAGAAAGAAGACCAAAGAAGAAGACCAAAGAAGAAGAGCAAGGAAAAAGGACTGAAGAAGAAGAGGAAAGACGAAGAAGAGGAAAGGTGAAGAAGAGGAAAGAAGAAGAAAGGGAAAAAAAAGAGGAAAGAAGAAAAAGAAGAAAGAAGAGGAAAAAATAAGAAGAAAGAAGAGGAAAGAAGAGGAAGAGGGAAGAAGAAGAAAGAAAAAGAGAGAGGAAAGAAGAAGAAAAAATAAGAAGAAAGAAGAGAAAAGAAAAGAAAAGAAAGAGGAAAAAAGAGGAAGAACAAAGAAGAGGAAAGGTGAAGAAGAGAAAAGAAGGAGAAGAAGGAGGATAAAAAAAAACAAGAGGAAAGGAAAAAAAAAAAGAAAGAAGAGGAAAGAAGAGAAAAGAAGAAGATATAAGAAGAAGAGGAAGGAAGAAGAGGACAGAAGGAGAAGGTGAAAGACAAAGAAGAGGAAAGAAGAAGAAAGGGAAAAAAGAGAAAAGAGGAGGAAGAGGGAAGAAGGAAAAGAAAGAAGAAGTAAAGAGAAGAGGAAAGAAGAGAAAAGAAGGGAAAGAGCAAAGAAGAGGAAGAAAGAAGAGGAAAGAAGAGAAAAGAAGGGAAAGAGGAAAGAAGAGGAAGATGGAAGAAGAAGAAAGAAAGAAAAAGAAGAGGAAAGAAGAAGAGGGAAGAAGAAGAAAGAAAGAAAAAAAGAAGAGGAAAGAAGAAGAGGAAAGAAGAAGAGGAAAGAAGAAGAGGAAAGAAGAAGAGCAAAAAAGAAAAAGAAGGAGAAAGAAGAAAAAGCAGGAAGAAGAAGACTAAAGAAGAAGAGGAAGGAATAAGAGGACAGAAGGAGAAGGTGAAAGACAAAGAAGAGGAAAGAAGAAGAAAGGGAAAAAAAAAAAAAAGAGAAAAGAGGAGGAAGAGGAAAGAAAAAAAAGTAAGAAAGAAAAAAAAAAGAAGAGGAAAGAAGAGAAAAGAAGGGGAAGAGGAAAGAAGAGGAAGATGGAAGAAGAAGAAAGAAAAAGAAGAGGAACAAAGAAGAGGAACGAAGAAGAGGAAAGAAGAAGAGGAAAGAAGAAGAGCAAAGAAGAAGAGCAAAGAAGAAGAGCAAAGAAGAAAAAAGAAGAAAAAGCGGGAAGAAGAAGACTGAAGAAGATGATGGAAGAAGAGTACAGAAGGAGAAAAAGAAAAACGAAAAAGAGGAAGGCAGAAGAAAGGCAAAAAAAGAGGCCAGAAGAGAAAAGAAGAGAAAGAGGAAAGAAGAAAAAGAGGAAAGAAGAGGAAGAGTAAAAAAGAAGAGGAAAGAAGAAGAGGAAAGAAGAAGAAATAAGAAGAAGCGAAAGAAGAGAAAGAAGAAAGCAGGTGGTGGTATATCCTCCAGGTCCTTCTGGTCTTATCCTTCCTTCTTAACAGTCATATAAAACAAGGACTGGTTGAACAGACCAATTAAATCTTTTGACAGTCCACACTGAAGCATAATAAAAGTTGTTTTGAACAGTTTGGCTGGAGTTTTCACTTTAATTTCCCCCACTGTGTCAGGTCTTTGGTAGCTCAGATGCACGCTAGCTTCTCCTGCTCACCCCTCATGCCAGCAAAGTGGCTCCTTTGGCCTTGTTATTTTTCGTTCCTAAAACTCCAAAAACTAAAAGAAGGACCTGTTTGCTTTTCAGCACCTGCTAAACCCCTCTTCTCCCCCTGCCGATCCACAGCCAAGCCCCCACCATCGCATGACAGCAGCCGGCTAATGAAGTCTGATTCGGGCCCCATCCTCTCCTGTTGGCGCTGTTAATATTTCATCTTCCTTCCATGGCGAGGGCCACTGAGGACGCCCATCTCGCATTGTTTACACGCTGGTCTGGGGATTTGTTCTCCCCGCATTAGACTGGGTTTGCTCATATCTAATTAACTGAAAGTAATAAGCTCAGTATGTCGGCATATTCTCTGCATGTACACTGTGTTCTGGTTTGGTCCCCTGCGAGACTTTTCTGCTAGGGCCCTGGCTCGTGTGTGTATGTGGGGGCCACGCCCACCGCCGGCTACAGAGACGTCTTGCGCTGAATAACAGCACACTGGCCAGTGCTCGTCGTCTCTTCCCTTTTTCTACGGCTGTCTTACGGTAATTAATTAGAGCTAATTAGCTTGCGTCTTCCTGGAGGATTAACCCCTCTCCGGTTAAATGTCTTGTCGGTGGGAAGGATCCTGGAAGATGAATTGCCGCAGAACGTGACACTTGTGTTCGCAAAGTTAACACGCTTGGTGATCAGCCAGAAAAGTAAATGAACATCAAAGAGTTGGGTGACGCAAGGCTCCGGCACAAACATGCAAGGCGGCTTTCTTACAGTGTGGTGGGGAGTCCCCCCCCCCCCCCTCCTTTTATCCCTTTCAGGCGCTCTACTGTTTTCGGAGGAGATCTTTATAGGAAAATACAGGGGCTGCCATCGTCTGAAAATGCTAGATGCTTGGCTGTTGACTTCAGTCGTTTCTGAGCCACGGACCTGCAAGCAGTGCCCAATTTCTCACCTGGATCCTTGCTGCTCGAGTTCGGCCACCACGTTTTCTCTTGGTGTCACATACTGGCCACCCCCCTCGCTGCTTGAGTTAATGACTCAAAGTACTGAGGTCAAATGGCTGACCTCACACTAATGCCGCGCACACACGGTCGGAATTCTCATCGGAAAAAGCTCTGATGGTTTTCCCGTCGGAATTCCGACGGAATTTCGCTCAAACTGTCTTGCCTACACACGGTCACACCAAATTCCGACGGTCAATAACAGCACGCCTTAAAAAACGTTCGACTGCATTATAAAAGGGAAGTTTAATGCTTCTGAGCATGCGTCGAATTGTTTCCGAGCATGCGTCGGAATTTTGCGTGTCGGAATTGCATACACACAATCGGAAAATCCGATAGAAAGGTTTTCTGTCGGAAAAATTAAGAACAGACTCTCAATCCAAAGTCCGTCGGAAATTCCGACAGAAAAAGACCGATGGGCATACACACGGTCGGAAAATCCGATGAAAAAGCTCCCATCGGACTGTTTCCATCGGAAATTCCGACTGTGTGTACACGGCATAAGGCAACTAGCATTTTCAGAAGGAGAGGTCAGCAACTGCAGCGCCTGTAAGCAATAAAGTGGAGTTGATCGGCCAGGTTGGACAATTATCGATCGCTTTGCATTAATCGGCAGCGACGAGATACTTTGTTAGTTAATGCGGTTATATTTGGATTGATCAGATTATGAGACAATGTGGTGGAAGCAGAAATGTGATCAAATACTTGCGATCATGAGTTACAATCATATCTGAAAACAGACCTTTGCCTCTCTTTGGTGCCACCATTATAGCGAATGCACAGATGTGTCAATGGGCTATGCCAGGCTTTGGAGTCCTGGCAGAGCCCGTCGGCACACACCTGTGCATACAGGTGTTTTTCTGCGCATGCGCAAAGACAGGGAATATTTCAGACTTCCCCGGTAGCAGTTTCTCTGCATGTGCGGGGAAACCCAATGCGTGCGCAGACAGCCTTGGAAACCGACGCAAGCGCAGATGTGCTGCAGGGCTCTTTCAGAACCTGAGCAAAAATTCTTGTGTAGGCAAGAAACACCGAAGTGCTGCTTCGTAGCAGTACAAATAATTGCCATGACCCCCCAGTATCATATCTTACCATGGCCAGTCCTCTTTCAGATAAAAGTGGTGCCCTTCTGCCACTTCCCAGGCTTACCTGACCCATTGATGAAGCCCGGGATCGGTCTGATGCCGCCGTTTAAGGGGGAGGAAGTCGAGTGCGGCCAAGATGGCCGCCACTCGTCTCTATGCCCTTAGATAGATATATATATATATACATATATATATATATATATATTTATTTTTTTGGAATAAATGAGGTATTAAACCCAAATACAGCCAGCAAGTCTGTTGTTTTTCAAAAGCAAAACCTCTCCAGCATGTATCAGTTTACATGGATGAGACAAATCATTTAATACTGACAGATGCGGTTAAAGTGATATTAAAGTGGTGTTTCCACCCAAAAAATAAATAAATAGCTTGAAATTCCTAAAAAATAAAAAAATAAAAATAATTGGAATTTTTTTTTTTTTTTACTCACCTCTAAATACCTGTTACTAGGGGAGATCCCTCGTAGTCTGCCTCCTTCAGTGCCCGGGCTGGTGACATCACTTCCCCTCGGCGCAGTCAGTCATCTGGGACACGTGACAGGACCCAGATGATTGCGCGGCGTATCACGGCACGCGGCGCCGCTCGTGCATGCGGAGTGGGTGCCCGGCTGTGAAGCCACAGTCGGGTGCCCACAGTAAGAATGCTGGCGCCGCCGAGCGAATCAGGGAATGAGCGAGGCTTCGTTCCCCCGCATCGCTGGACCCTGGGACAGGTAAGTGTCCAATTATTAAAAGTCAGCAGCTGCAGTATTTGTAGCTGCTGACTTTTAATTTTTTTTTTTTAAGGGGCACTCCTCTTTAAAGTCTAGTAATAAAAAATAAAAATAAAAATTATATATACATATATACTTTTTTTTTTTCTTTTGGAATAAATATATATATATATTTATTCCATTATATAACTTTATTATATAACTTTATATATAACTTTAACTTTATTATATAACTTTATTTAAAAGTTGTATAAAAAAACAACAGACTTGCTGGCTGGATTTGGGTTTAATACTGCTTTAAACATTTATTCCAAAAGAAAAAAAAAAAAAAAAAGTTTGCTTTAACTGGTTATAAAGTATTAGCTGGAGTTTGGCTTCAATTTGTGTATCTAAATCTGCTAGTACATGTAAAACTCCCATGACAATGCTGCTGTCTAAAGGTGTCTCTGTTGCTTCTGTTGGGAGCGCTCTAATACAGGAGGTGTGTTACTGGTCAGATCACCAGGTGAAAACAGAGGGGGGAAAAAAGCATAAACAAAAGAAAACAAATGCAGCCACCACATCTAATGATTGGTAAGGTGCAATATATTACATTTTTCACTTTGGGTTTAATACTGTTTTAAGGAAGGGATATGGTTGGGGTTGGGTGGGTAGTTGGCTGGGTGGGTGGTTGGTTGGGTGGGTGGTTGGTTGGGTGGGTAGTTGGTTGGGTGGGTGGTTGGGCTGTTTGGTTTCATGGTTGGGTGGGTAGTTTGGTTTCATGGTTGGGTGGGTAGTTTGGTTTCATGGTTGGGTGGGTAGTTGGGTGGGTGGCTGGGTGGATAGTTGGGTCGGTGGGTTGTAGGCTAGGTAGTTGGGTGGGTGGTTGGTTGGTTGGTAGGTTGGTTGGGTGGGTGGTTGTTTGGAGAGTTGGGTGGTTGTTTGGAGAGTTGGGTGGGTGGGTGGGGTGGAGAGTTGGGTGGGTAGTTCTGTGGGTGAGTGGGGTGGGTAGTTGGTTGGGTGGGTGGTTGGGTGAATAGTTGGGTGGGTGGTTGGGTGGGTAGTAAGGTGGGTAGTTGGGAGGGTGGTAGGGTGGGTAGTTGGGAGGGTGGTAGGGTGGGTAGTTGGGTGGGTGGTTGGTTGGAGAGTTGGGTGGGTGGGTGGTTGGAGAGTTCGGTGTGTGTGTGTTTGGGTGTAGAGTTTTGGGTGGAGAGTTGGGTGGGTAGTTCTGTGTGTAGTTGGGTGGGTGAGTGGGGTGGGTAGTTGGTTGGGTGGGTGGTTGGGTGAATAGTTGGTTGGGTAGTTGGGTGGGTGAGTGGGGTGGGTAGTTAGTTGGGTGGGTGAGTGGGGTGGGTAGTTTGTTGGGTGGGTGAGTGGGGTGGGTAGTTTGTTGGGTGGGTGGTTGGGTGAATAGTTGGTTATGTGGTTGGGTGAGTGGTTGGGTGAATAGTTGGTTAGGTGGTTGGGTAGTTGGGTGGTTGGGTAGTTGGGTGGGTGGGTAGGGTTGTTTTAATAAAAAGGACTGTTCCTCCTAAAAAAAAGAAAATAAAGTGGTAGTAGAAAACTCCACTCTCCTTTCCTCCAGGTAGAGATCTGCTGCAGCCAGACTAAGAAAGGGTTAAATGTTTAATAAAGGGAAGACCTTTTATTTGCTGCCAGTTCTGTGCCGACACTGGCAGGCTGCTGTGTGATAGGACTTTATGAGTGCCTTGTTTATCATATACGATGGTTAACATATAACCAAGTGGGCACGCTGTACTGTACAGCTCATAAATTTACAAAGAGCCACTGTGATGTGAAAACAAAATGTCCTGACCTGCGGTGACCGATGTCCGGAAATAACACGGTTAATCTTTACTGTATATTAAGAAAGGATTTGGCCTATATTAAACCTTTAACTGTTTGTCGGCTGTTCCCCGGCCTCACTAAATATAGTGTGGCGGTGCTGCTGGTGGCCGGGGCGTGCTGAGAAGAAGAGGAGAACGCTGGCTTATTATTACCTTGTCTATCCTGTGAGCCTGTCACACGTAGGACTGAATATAGTGTTCCTTCTCTGTTTTGACTCGGTCGTAAAATCCCCGCCGCGGTAAAAGAGTTTTGGAGAGGTTGTAGTGAGGCCCCGAGTCACGTGGTCGTTCGGCTGAACAATGCAATGGTGGCTTCACAGTGGTGATGGTGAGACATTGGGTGAGACATTGGGTGAGCATTGGGTGAGCATTGGGTGAGCATTGGGTGAGCGTTTGGGTGAGCGTTTGGGTGAGCGTTTGGGTGAGAGTTTGGGTGAGCATTGGGTGAGCATTGGGTGAGCGTTGGGTGAGCGTTGGGTGAGCGTTGGGTGAGCGTTGGGTGAGCGTTTGGGTGAGCATTGGGTGAGCGTTTGGGTGAGCATTGGGTGAGCATTGGGTGAGCATTGGGTGAGCATTGGGTGAGCATTGGGTGAGCGTTTGGGTGAGCATTGGGTATCAATGCTTGGGGGACAATTCTGCCATTGGGCGCATTAAATTTGCACCTAAACAAAATACGGCAAATTGGCCAATGGATGCCAGCACCCCAACTCTACCCTCGAAAATATTAGGTCGGTAAATTTTTTAAATACTAAAGGGGTTGTAAACCCTCGTTTTTTTTTTTTTTAAATAACAAACATATCATACTGACCTCCACTGTGCAGTTCATTTTGCACAGAGTGGCCCCCAAACCTTGTCTTCTGGGGTCCTCCCCACATCGGTAAATCCCCTAGGAGAAGCGCTCTCCCAGTGGGGTTATCGTGCGGGCGCTTCCGAGTCCAGCATTTGGCGTCCATAGACACAGAATGCCAGACTCGGCCCCGCCCCCGTGATTGGATTTGATTGACGGCAGCAGGAGCCAATGGCTGTGCTGCTATCATAGTTTCATAGTTAGTAAGGTTGAATAAAGACACCAGTCCATCCAGTTCAACCTGAGTGAGCGTCTACAATTGTCCCTATCCCTGTACATTGCACACTCACATCGGTCCCTACCCTCAAGGTGCCCACAACCCAAGGTCCACATTCATATACTAGGGACAATTTCTGGACAGAAGCCAATTAACCTACCTGCATGTCTTGGGATTGTGGGAGGAAACCGGAGTTCCCGGAGGAAACCCACGCAGGCACAGGGAGAACATGCAAACTCCAGGCAGGTAGTGTCGTGGTTGGGATTCGAACCAGCGACCCTTCTTACTGCTAGGTGAGAGTGCTAACCACTACACCACTGTGCCGCTATCAATCTATCCAATCAAGAGCCGAGAACCCCCGGCCAGAGAGGAAGAGCGCGTCTCCGTCGGCGGGACAAACGGGCTCAGGTGAGTAAAACAGGGGGCTGCTCAGTGAGAGTTTTTTCACCTTAGTGCATAGGATGCATTAAGGTGAAAAAACACGAGGGTTTACAACCCCTTTAATGTCACTTCAAATAATGACTGTTCTTCATCTACACTATATTACCAAAAGTATTGGGACACCTGCCTTTACACGCACACGAACTTTAATGGCATCCCAGTCTTATGCCCCATACACACGGTCGGATTATCGGACAATGTTGTCGGAAATTCCGAACGTGTGTAGGCTCCATAGGACCTTTTCCGTCGGATTTTTCGACGGACAAAGTTTTATCTCCTGCTCTTAAATTTTCCGACAACAAAGTCCTATCGGACTTTTTCCGATCGTGTGTAGCGAATTCCGACGGACAAAGTGCCACGCATGCTCAGATCACATTACAAGACCAAAGCTATTGGCTACTAGCCTCTACGTAGTCCCGTCGTACGCAGCGAACATCACCACATTCAGAATGATCGGATTTTCCGACAACTTTGTCCGACCGTGTGTATGCAACACCAGTGTCGGACAAAATCCATCGGAAAAAATCCAATGGATTTTGTGGTCGGATTTTCCGACCGTGTGTACGGGGCATTAGTCCGTAGGGTTCCATATTGAGTTGGCCCACCCTTTGCAGCTAAAACAGCTTCAACTCTTCTGGGAAGGCCGTCCACAAGGTTTAGAAGTGTGTCTATGGGAATGTTTGACCATTCTTCCAGAAGCACATTTGTGAGGTCATCCCAAAGTTGTTCTATCGGGTTGAGGTCAGGACTCTGTGCAGGCCAATGAAGTTTCTCCACCCCAAACTCGCTCATTCAGGTCTTTATGGACCTTGCTTTGTGCACTGGTGGGCAGTCATGTTGGAACAGGAAGGGGCCGTCCCCAAACTGTTCCTGCAAAGTTGGGAGCATGAAATTGTCCAAAATGTCTTGGTATGCTGACGCCTTAAGAGTTCCCTTCACTGGAACTAAGGGGCCAAGCCCAACCCCTGAAAAACAACCCCACACCATAATCCCCCCTCCCCAAAATGATTTGGACCAGTGCACAAAGCAAGGTCCAAAAAAGACATGAGCGAGTTTGGGGTGGAGGAACTTGACTGGCCTGCACACAGTCCTGACCTCAATACTTTTGGTAATATAGTGTATATCACATACAATATGTCAAACACAAGGCCTGCGGGCCGATTCCAGCCCACCAGCCCTTGTCATGTGGCTCTCACACCCAGTTTTGCAGCCAGAATGTGGTGGAACGCCATTCTGCCACCTCCGGCTCTTACCCTCCGCTCCCCGCAATCATGTGTAAACACAAAAGCCTTCTCAAAAGCTTTACTCAGTGGCTCCCGGAACTAACAGATCCCACGTCAGGGATAGATAGGTACTAGAGCTGGGCCAGGTAAGAGAGAGAGATGAAAGGAAGCTTTGTTGGGGTTGCACACTGTGTAACGCACATCCTTAAACCCTGCACTCTGTACACAGCATACCCCTGAACTCTGCACATAGCACACTCTTGAACCCTGCAATCTGTATATAACTCACCCCTGAACTCTGCATTCTGTACGTAACACGCTCTTGAACCCAGCACACTGAGCTTCCCAGTGAATGTCTGTGCAGCATGGGGTGTGTCAGGACAAGTCTGATCATTGAAGGAGAGCATACCAAATTCCAAGCATAGCTAGAGAACTCATGGGTGAGATCTCCTGCTTAGTGTGGTCAGTTTTTTAATTGTAAAGCAGAGAGACTGGCAAGAACACCAGAGATTTCACATAAAGGAAGCAATACAAAGAGAACAGGAGACTTTCTCATACAAGTACACGGTACAGCAGCCACATATCAGGAATATGAAGTGTTGGGGTAACAAATGTTTTAAGCTCCTGTAGAGCACATGAGAAAACGTAAAACAGACCAAATATCATGTAGCTTACATGTGGAGATATAGACAAGGAGGAAAAATAATACAAAAAGAAAAAAGAAAAAAGAAAGACTTTGCCCTGACCTCTTGAGTTCATGTAGATCACATGTGTCAAACACAAGGCCAGCGTGCCGAATACAGCCCTCAGGGGTCTCCAAACTACGGCCCTCCAGTTGTTCAGGAACTACAATTCCCATCATGCCTAGTCATGTGGGGAAATGTCAGAGTTTTACAATGCTTTATGGGACGTGTAGTGCCACAACAGCTGGAGGGCCGTAGTTTGGAGATCCCTGCGTCTAGGTCCTCGCACCTCTCCTGCAGCCGCAGTCTCCACCCACACCTTGTCTCAACAGTAGGGATGAGCCGAACACCCCCCCGGTTCGGTTCGCACCAGAACCTTCGAACGGACCGAAAGTTTGCACAAACTTTAGAACCCAATTCAAGTCTATGGGACTTGAACGATCAAAATCAAAAGTGCTCATTTTAAAGGCTAATATGCAAGATATAGTCCTAAAAAGGGTTCGGGGACCTGGGTCCTGCCCCAGGGAACATGGATCAATGCAGATTTTAATGACGATTAAAGTGAAAAAAAAAGGTGAAATATCCCTTTAAATATCGTGCCTGGGGGGTGTCTATAGTATGCCTGTGAAGTGGCATGTGTTTCCCGTGTTTAGAACTGTCCCTGCAAAAAATGACATTTGTAAAGGAAAAAAAGTCATTTAAAACTGCTTGCGGTTTTAATGAAATGTCTGGTTCCGGCAATATGGATCAAAATCATTGAGAAAAATGGCATGGGTAGGCCCCCCATGCCCATTACCAGCCCCTTTGGGTCTTGTACAGATATTAAGGGGAACCCCCGTACCCAAATTAAAAAAAGGAAAGGCGTGGGGCCTCCAGCAATAAGGGGTAGCTTCAGGTGTATACTGTGCAGGAGGCGCACTACACCCACTGTAACTGCGCTAGGTTAACAAGCAAAGCTGACATTCTCCCTGCCTATCCTGCTCTCTCCCTGCACGCCAACACACTACACAAGGCCGCCGCGCTGGCGGCCTTATATAGTGTGGGGCGTGTACTAAACCCCCTGAGCTATAATTGGCCACAGGCAACCTGCCTGTGGCCAATTATGGCTCTCCTCGCTGCCGGCGCTGTGATTGGCCAAGCATGCGGGGTCACAGTGTATGCTTGGCCAATCATCAGCCAGCAATGCACTGCGATGGCGCAGTGCATTGTGGGCCGTTCGCACCACACGAATGTGTTGCGAACGGCCCACAAAGTTCTGGATTCGCCGAACAGGCGAACGGCCGATGTTCGAGTCGAACACTGAGCTCATTCCCACTCAGCAGCAAGATCCTCCTACACATCCTGCGCCTATCTGGGCAGTCACAGCACCCCCTCATCTCCGCTTCCCCTGGTCTCATGGCATTCAGCAGACTCCAGCAGCTGACGCTAGCGCTCCTCTGGGTCCTCCTCCAGACTTACCTTTCTTTAAATCCAGACTGAATTAAGACTAACTTTTAAATAATAAACATGTTGTATTCTGCTCTGAGCGGTCTCCAATAAAGTTTCTTGTGGATGATACCAGCAGCGTGTGACCCTCCTTTTTAAATTTGCATCATCTGCTGCAGGAGTGTGAGTTGGGTTCATGCCGGTCTGCACCTGCTCTTAAGTTAATACTAAAACCAGTATTTGAATGCAGAGGCAATTATTTAATATGATAAAGAGTAGATACATTTATAGAGTCTTACAGATACAACCGGTCCATTGAGGGCAACCATAATGCTGATGCAGGCCCGCAATGAAGTCGAGTTCAACACCCCTGATGTAGAGGATGAAGAAATAACGATAGAGAAGAACAAAGTCCCAATATGTAGCAATGCATGTGGAGATAGGAATGAGGAGAACAGAAGGCCGAGATCATAAACCATCTTCTTGAAAACATGTAGGAGAAAGGCCGCACCTTTAACTCCTTTATAACATGTGAAGACATGGAGGTGATATCCTGATCCGTGCAAAGATATGACCAAGCATGATACCATCTGAAGCTCATGTAGACCACATGTGGAAGGACAGACAGGGAACACAGTACACGGCACTCATGTAGACCACATGTGGAATTAAGGAAGTGATGCACAAAGAGAAAAGTGGGGCAAATTTCGGAGACATTGTAGACTGGAGATATGGTAGAATAGCAATATTGTAGAATGGACAATATCTGGAGAACACAAAGAGCATGCAGATGGTGATAATCGTGCAAAATGCTGCCACAAAGCTGGACTAGTCACATAGGAATGAACATAGTCTTCTACTGCCAGTCAACAGACAAGTGTGGACGGGCCAGGTGTGTAGGTACTCAAAAGGAGAGCAATTTCCTACTTTTGGAAGTGCGCCTTCAGGGCCGGTGCTACCACTAGGCAAACTAGGCAGACGCCCAGGGCGCCCTGCTGCCTAGTGCGCCCCGCCACTGGTGTTCCTACTCTCTTCTCTCTGCAGCAAGCAATTAAGTCTCAGCGTGAGCAGGCAGCCGCCACTCCAATTGCACATAGTGTCAGAGGCGCAGCAGAGGGAGAGGACTGTGTCTGTGTCCCGACTCATGAAAGAATGGAAGCAAGCAAACATTCATTGATGGGCACTGGTAGGCTGCATTGATGGGCACTGGTAGGCTGCATTGATGGGCACTGGTGAGGCTGCATTTGATGGGCACTGGTGAGGCTGCATTTGATGGGCGCTGGTGAGGCTGCATTTGATGGGCACTGGTGAGGCTGCATTTGATGGGCGCTGGTGAGGCTGCATTTGATGGGCGCTGGTGAGGCTGCATTTGATGGGCGCTGGTGAGGCTGCATTTGATGGCCGCTGGTGAGGCTGCATTTGATGGGCACTGATGAGGCTGCATTTGATGGGCGCTGGTGAGCTGAATTTGATGGGCACTGATGAGGCTGCATTTGATGGGCACTTGTGAGGTTGCATTTGATAGGCGTTTCTTTAAAAAGGTGTGGTTTACATAGGCAGGGAAAAGGGGGTGGAGCCAGGGGGGGCGGAAAAATGAGGTTTCCCCTAGGGTGTCAAAAATCCTTGCACCAGCCCTGTGCGCCTTGACATGTTAAAAAAAAAAACTGGTCAAGAAAGACGTATGCCCTAAAAAAAGTGGGTATGTAAGGGGGCTTCTGTTATTGCTTGTGTTGGCACCAAGAGGTTTAAGTCCCCACTCCGCTTCTTCTTTGATAGAACAACCCACCTACCTGTAGCCCTCTACCTGCACCATATTGTGACCAACTCCATAACCGGTCCTTTGAGGGCAACCATAATGCTGATGTGGCCTGCAATGGAATCGGGTTTGAACACCCCTGATGTAGAGGATGAAGAAATAAGGATAGAGAAGAACAAAGTCCCAATATGTATGTGGAGATATGAACGAGGAGAACAGAAGACCGAGATCATAAACCGTCTTCTTGAAAGCATGTAGGCCAAAGACTGCATCTTTAACTCCTTTATAACATGTGAAGACATGGATTCAGAGGGTAATATCCTGATCCGTACAAAGATATGACCAAGCATGATACCATCTGAAGCTCATGTAGACCACATGTGGAAGGACAGACAGGGAACACAGTACACGGCACTCATGTAGAATACATGTGGAATTAAGGAAGTGATGCACAATGTTCAACACACAAAGAGAAAAGTGGGGCAAATTTCTGAGCTCATATCAAGCTTGTTTGAAGACATTGTAGACTGGAGATATGGTAGAATGGCAATATTTTAGAATGGACAACATCTGGAGAACACAAAGAACATGCAGATACTGATAATCGTGCAAAATGCTGCACACCAAGCTGGTCTAGCCACATAGGAATGAACAGGATTTCACATGGCAAAATGCATGTCTTCTACTGCCAGTCAACAGACAAGTGTGGACGGGCGAGGCGTGTAGGTACTGAAAAGGAGAACAATTTCCTACTTTTGGAAGTGCGCTTTGACAAGTTACAAAACAAACTGGTCAAGAAAGACGTGTGCCCCAAAAAAAGTGGGTATGTCAGGGGGCTTCTGTTATTGCTTGTGTTGGCACCAAGAGGTCCAAGTCCCCACTTGGCTTCTTCTTTGATAGAACAACAACCCACCTGCCTGTATCCCTCTACCTGCACCATATTGTGACCAACTCCATAACCGGTCCTTTGAGGGCAACCATAATGCTGATGTGGCCTGCAATGGAATCGGGTTTGAACACCCCTGATGTAGAGGATGAAGAAATAAGGATAGAGAAGAACAAAGTCCCAATATGTATGTGGAGATATGAACGAGGAGAACAGAAGACTGAGATCAAAAGTGGGGCAAATTTCTGAGCTTATATCAAGCTTGTTTGAAGACATTGTAGAATGGAGATATGGTAGAATGGACAATATCTGGAGAACACAAAGAGCATGCAGATACTGATAATCGTGCAAAATGCTGCACACGAAGCTGGACTAGCCACATAGCAATGAACAGGATTTCACATAGCAAAATACATGTCTTCTACTGCCAGTCAACAGACAAGTGTGGACAGAGTCCTGACCTCAACCCTATAGAACACCTTTGGGATTAATTTGAGTGGAGACTGCGAGCCAGGCCTTCTCTTCCAACTCAATATTGAACCCTACAGACTCATGCACACGGTCGGAAATTCCGACCACAAAATCCGTCGGATTTTTTCCGACGGATTTTGTCCGACACTGGTGTTGCATACACACGGTCCGACAAAGTTGTTGGAAAATCCGATCATTCTGAACGTGGTGATGTTCGTTGCGTACGACGGAACTGCGTAGAGGCTAGTAGCCAATAGCTTTGGTCTTGTAATTTGATCTGAGCATGCGTGGAACTTTGTCCGTCGGAATTCGCTACACATGATCGGAAAAAGTCCGATCGGACTTTGTTGCCGGAAAACTTGAGAGCAGGATCTCAAATTTTTTCAGTCGGAAATTCCGATGGAAAAAGTCCGATGGAGCCCACACACGGTCGGATTTTCTGACAACATGGTCCGATAGTACATTTTCCGTCGGAAATTCCGACCGTGTGTACGGGGCATAAGACTGGGATGACATTAAAGTTCATGTGCATGTAAAGGCAGGCGTGCCAATAATTTTGAAGAGTTGACGCTGTTATAGCTGCAAAGGGTGGGCCAACTCAATATTGAATGGTAGAATCTAAGACTAGGACGCCATTAAAGTTCATGTGCGTGTAAAGGCAGGTGCCCCAATACTTTTGACAATATAGTGTGTATGGGCACTGTCTTCACCCTTTACATCACTACAGAAAGGCTTTGGCTAAAAAGGACCCTAACACCCAATTACATTATTCACTGTTAACACACACTATTATCGCACAGAGCCACTTAGTGGCAGACTAGCTAACTGCACCAGCTTACAGGTATACCTCAGGAGCCCCCCCAAAAAAAGATCAGTGAGCAGACATGAGTGGCTGAAATGAATGAGTGGGTGAAAAGTTTCACTATTGGTTTGAGGACGACATGGCGATGAGGCAAAAGTGCTCCGGGTGACAAAGTAGTACAATTGTGATACGATGGAGGACGTGAGCCTCACTTTATCTTCTAACAACTACAAGCTTCAATTTTAACAAGCCACAAGGAATTTCACAATTATTCAACTTGGGGAGCTGGAGTTGGGCTTTAAAGCGGAAGTAAACCCATCGATTTAACAGTTTAAAAAAAAAAGGCATGCCGGGAATGCTAACTGCACATTGGCTGTGCTCTCAACCAAACAGTCAAACCATCCAATGGCTGGTGTCATAACGGATCACATGCGCAGCACTGTGGCAGTTGAAGATTAAACAGAGGCAAAGATGGCAGCTTCCTTGGCTGAAAACGATAGGAGGGTTTACTTCCACTTTAACTAAGCTAATTCTAAAAGAAATTCTGCAAGCTGAACAATTCAAGTTTTTCCTGACCTTATATTGAAGGTTTTATGAAATGTATTTACTAACCTCTACATCCCCTCCAACAAAAACTATGTCTTCTTAATCACATGGTGCCCATAACAGTGCCTTGAAAAAGTAATCACCCCCCTTGGCATTTTTCGGGTTTTGTTGCCTCACAACCTGGAATTAACATGGATTGTTTGAGGATTTGCATCATTTAATTTACAGAACACGCCCACAACTTATTTTTTTTTTTATTATTGTGAAGCAAACAACTAAAAGGACAAAATAACAGAAAAAGTCAATGTGCATAACTATTCACCCGCCTAAAGTCAATACTTTGTAGAACCACCTTTTGTGGCTATCACAGCTCCAAGTCGCTTTGGATAAGTCTCTATGAGTCTTGCCACATCTTACCACTGGGATTTTTGCCCATTTCCTCCTTGCAAAACTGCTCCAGCTCCATCAAGTTGGATGGTTTGCAGCAATCTTTAAGTCTGACCACAGATTTTCTATTGGATTGAGGTCTGGGCTTTGACTAGGCCATTCCAACACATTTACATGTTTCCCCTTAAACCACTCAAGTGTTGCTTTAGCAGTGTGTTTGGGGTCATCGTCCTGCTGGAAGGTGAACCTCCGTCCTAGCCTCAAATCACACACAGAGATGTACAGGTTTTGCTCAAGAATATCCCTGTATTTAGCACCATCCATCTTTCCCTCAACTCTGATCAGTTTCCCAGTCCCGACTGCTGAAAAACATCCCCACAGCATGATGCTGCCACCACCATGTTTCACAGTGGGGATGGTGTTCTTTGGGTGATGGGATGTGTTGGGTTTGCGACAGACATAGCGTTTTCTTTTAATGGCCAAAAAGTTCAGCTTTAGTCTCATCAGACCAGAGCACCTTCCTCCATACATTTTGGGAGTCTCCCACATGTCTTTTCACAAACTCAAAACGTGCCATTTTGTTTTTTGCTGAAAGTAATGGCTTTCTTCTGGCCACTCTGCCATAAAGCCCAACTCTATGGAGCGTACGGCTTATTGTCGTCCTATGTACAGATACTCCAGTCTCTGCTGTGGGACTCTGCAGCTCCTCCAGGGTTACCTTAGGTCTCTGTGCTGCCTCTCTGATTAATGCCCTCCTTGCCCGGTCCGTGAGTTTTGGTGTGCGGCCGTCTCTTGGCAGGTTTGCGGTTGCGCCATGTTCTTTCCATGTGGTTATGATAGATTTGATGATGCTCCTAGGGATCATCAGAGATTTGGATATTTTTTTATAACCTAACCCTGACTTGTACTTCTCAACAACATTGTCCCTTACTTGTTTGGAGAGTTCCTTGGTCTTCATGGCAGTGTTTGGTTAGTGGTGCCTCTTGCTTAGGTGTTGCAGCCTCTGGGGCCTTTCAAAAAGGTGTGTCTATGTAATGACAGGTCATGTGACACTTAGATTGCACACAGGTGGACATCATTTCACTAATTATGTGACTTCTGAAGGTAATTGGTTGCACCAGAGCTTTATATGGGCTTCATAACAAAGGGGGTGAATACATACGCACATGTCAATTATCATTTTTTTTATTTCTGAAAAATTGTTTTATGTTTATATTTTTTCTAATTTTACTTCACCAACTTAGACTATTGTGTTCTGATCCATCACATATAATTCAGATTAAAAAAAAAAAACATTGAACTAAAGGCTGTAATGTAACAAAATAGGTAAAATGCCAAGGGGTGGTGAATACTTTTGCAAGGCACTGTATAGTCTTTCATTATAAATTCATCTAACTACTTCAAGCCCGGCCCACAAGTCACGAGGAAGGCGTAGAGGACATTCTGTGAAATACGTTGCCAGTCCGATGCCCCTACAAGTTAATTATTCATTTTATAGAGATAAGGTATTTTTTATTTAGATCCCTTATTTGATTTACCTTGGCAATACTGAAGTCATCGGGCAAAGGTCAGTAAAAATGCAGAGACAACTGTATGTGCTCTGTGCAATGGACGTCACCCAACTCAGATTACATTAAAAAGGGAAGAAAACCAAGAAATAGATCCTAAGAGGGTGAAAGGTCTCAACAATGGCATTGTTTTTCTACCAAATATCATCATTGCTATAGTCTTTTGGATAAGTGCCAGGTACAACTAGTGTGGTTGGTGTCTCTGTGTACAATTACTATAAGAAACATTTGTTACAATCTTTTGAATGCTTGAGAAATAAATGAGAAAGGCCTACCATTACTGAAAGCTAGTAATTATAGGTCATTCATTGGGGTTTCTGGATATCCTTTCAGGCTTTTTCAAAATAACTGTACTAAAGTAGGCCAACTGAATAAGATCTATGCAGGATGATGCTTTCAGTTTGGCTGCTTTGGGTTAATCTCTTGACTTTCTTGCTGAATAAACCCAATTAAGTAGTGCTAAGCAGAGGCCCAACTTATATAGGCCAAAAGAGTGGCCCACATACTGTACATTCAACAAGGAACTTGGAAGTTTTCACCGATGCTCTGGTAGGCCTTTTTCACCGATGATCTGGTGGGCCTTTTTCACCGATGCTCTGGTGGGCCTATTTTACCGATGCTCTGGTGGGCCTATTTCACCGATGCTCTGGTGGGCCTATTTCAGCGATGATCTGGTGGGCCTATTTTAGCGATGATCTGGTGGGCCTATTTCACCGATGCTCTGGTGGGCCTATTTCACCGATGCTCTGGTGGGCCTATTTCAACGATGCTCTGGTGGGCCTATTTCACCGATGCTCTGGTGGGCCTATTTCACCGATGCTCTGGTGGGCCTATTTCACCGATGCTCTGGTGGGCCTATTTCACCGATGCTCTGGTGGGCCTATTTCACCGATGCTCTGGTGGGCCTATTTCACCGATGCTCTGGTGGGCCTATTTCACTGATGCTCTGGTGGGCCTTAAGATCATGATAAAGGAGATACAGTAACATGATCATTACTGATACCTTTTGTTAAGAGTGGAGCTAGGAGCATATAAACAGGGCAAGGCACCTGAAGATGTCTTATGATTAACAAGCATCAGGCACTATAGCCAACAGCCCCCCATGATGATGACATTTTCTTTATTAGGAGTTACTTGTCTGCACATCAGGAAAGGTACCAAGTCATTTGCTGGTTACATTGAATCAATACACATCCCTATATATTTTTATGAGCAGATACAGAAACATTAAGAGACCCCTTAAGAAGAGCTCAAAGTTGCATTTGTTGAAACTAAAGTTCTCACGCACCATTGCTTTAGACTAGTGGTCTCCAAACTGCGGCCCTTTGCCTTTATCTGGCCCTTGAGACATAATTCCTTCCACTTATACAAGGCACTATTCCTACCACTGACATCAATGATGGGACACCATTCATTCCACTGACACCAACAGTAGGACACTATTCCTCCCACTGACACCAATTATGGGCTACTATCCCTTCCACTGACACCAACTGTGGGACACTATTCCTCCCACTGACACCAATTATGGGCTACTATCCCTTCCACTGACACCAACAGTGGGACACTATTCCTCCCACTGATACCAACCCAAAGATGGGGTGCTATTCTTCCCACTGACACCAACAACGGGCATTATTCCTCCTCTTACTGACCACAAGTGCTAGGTAGTTTATTTATTCCCACTGGACCAACAAGACTAACACCTTGTCTACTCCCACTAACTCCAATGATAAGGGACTATTCCTCCCACTGACTCCAATGATGGGGCACTATTCCTCCTACTGACCACATGTGCTATGTAATTTTGTTACTCTCACTGACCACCAAAACTGAAACCTTGTCTACTTCCACCGATGCTGGGGCATTTACTTCTCCCAGTGGTCATAGTCTGGCCCCCCTAAAGTCTAAAGGACAGTAAACTGCCACTATTCCTCCCACTGACACCAATGATTGGACACTTCCACTGACACCAAGAGTGGGACACTGATACCAACCCAATGATGGGGTACTGTTCCTCCCATTGACACCAATGATGGGGCATTATTTATCCCACTGACACCAATGATTGGACACCTCCACTGACACCAAGAGTGGGGCACTATTCCTCACATTGATACCAACCCACTGATGGGGCACTTTTCCTCCCATTGACACCAATGATGGGACAATACTTATCCCACTGGCACCAATGATGGGGCGCTATTCCTCCTACTGACCACATGTTCTATGTAATTTTGTTACTCTCACTGACCACCAAAACTGAAACCTTGTCTACTTTCACCGATGTTGGGGCATTTACTTCTCCGGGTGGTCACAGTCCGGCCCCCCTAAAGTCTAAAGGACAGTAAACTGGCCCTTTTTTTAGAAAGTTTGGAGGAATTGGCTGAAACCATCTACTTTGGCCCAATAAACACTGCGGAGGTCTCCCCATTTCAAATCTGACACCACAGTGGCTTCTGAATGATCATCTGATGCTATTGCAATGGGAAGGATGGGTCAATGAACGTACACCTTAACTTTTGAAGCTCTTAGTAGAGTATCATCAAATTTGGACGTGCTATCACTAAAGGGAAAGTTGTGTGAAGGTTACTACGAGCACAGACCTAAAGCATCCCACCAGTTTTCTGATACAACCATAGCACAAGATCATCCCAACACGTGACCATTCATTTTGAGCGTCTTCCAAGTCAACTGCAACAGAGTCAAAGGGGGGGGGGGGGGGGGTACACAAGAAGCACGAAAGCAGAGCACATTGACCTTTCAACCACGTACCTATGACAGATACTCCTAGATCGCCCATGTCCACTGATAGCAGTCCTGCTTCTCTATCTGGAGAGAAACTCCAAATATCTGAAACATTCCAGGAATGAAGTGGTTGCTGATTTGGCACAGCTGGTTGCTTCCTGCTGTTTCTCTAGCTGGCACCGGTGTACAATGGACAGTATTGTTGTGCAATGAGAAATTTTTTTTTTCTCTTTCCCCGTTCTGTCTTTCTCAGTGCCCACAAGAGGGAGGTTGAGTCATGAACAAGTAAACGAAAGAAGTGACTTTAGTACAAGTGCTCCGTACCAGGCAGCCTGGGCATACGATATTCCTTTAACTCGATGCGTCCGCTGCCTATTGGCCTCAATACAATTGTTGCTTAATTCAACACACACACACAGTCTTTAAAATTTTGGCAGTCGCACGTACCTGATGTGAAAGCGGCCTCGCTCCGAACTCTGGACTCATCGCGATTTCCATAAAGTCAGCCACTCCCAGTTTATAATACATTATGCATTAATTCCAACATTCGATTCTTCTGCCAGGCTGCCAGTAGGGGACATGATCAGCAGGTTGTCAGCCACTCACAGCGCGGCACTCATGTTGGGGGCGCTGTATAGCTGGGAGCTTACTCATCGCCCTTGACTGGGACTTACACAAAGTGATACCAGCTCGGGTGGCACTGAGCAACGGCGTTCCATGTGAACAACTGGTCTGCCAGGCCGTGAACATTTGTGCAAGGGCCAGTGGCACTTGACTTGCTGGCTCTACACAAGTATTTGTATGAGAGACAGATGGTTAATGACACGGAGCAACCTGTGATGTTTACAAAGTTTATACACGCATTTTTTTTTTAACCATGCCATGGCTGAGAACGTTTAGATCTTAAGAAAATTTAGGTTAGCTCTAGATTCATAATTGACCCATTTGCTGCAGGGTGCTCGGGCACAACATGGCAGTCAAATGGCAATAGGTTGAGAGATTTTTAGAGTCTAGGACCGTGATGGCAAACCTTGGCACCCCAGATGTTTTGGAACAACATTTCCCATGATGCTCAACTACACTGCAGAGTGTATGAGCATTATGAGAAATGTAGTTCCAAAACATCTGAAGTGACAAGGTTGGCCATCACTGGTCTAGGACAAGGATAGGCAAGTTTCACTTGAATTCAGTGGCCATGCAGTCTAGTCTAGAAGCAGGCAATTTCAAAGTGGACCTGTCTGTGACTTTAGCAATAAATTCCAGATACACTATATTGTTAAAAGTATTGGGACGCCTGCCTTTACACACATATGAACTTTAATGGCATCCCAGTCTTAGTCCGTAGGCTTCAATATTGAGTTGGCCCACCCTTTGCAGCTATAACAGCTTCAACTCTTCTGGGAAGGCCGTCCATAAGGTTTAGGAGTGTGTCTATGGGAATGTTTGACCATTCTTCCAGAAGTGCATTTGTGAGGCCAGGCACTGATGTTGGACGAGAAGGCCTGGCTCCCAGTCTCCGCCCTAGTTCATCCCAAAGGTGTTCTATCGGGTTGAGGTCAGGACGCAGGCCAGTCAAGTTCCTCCACCCAAAACTCGCTCATGCATTTCTTTATGGCCCTTGCTTTGTGCACTGGTCCAAATCATTTGGTGGAGGGGAGATTATGGTGTCGGGTTGTTTTTCAGGGGTTGGGGAAGGCCCCTTAGTTCCAGTGAAGGGAACTCTTAAGACGTCAGCATACCAAGACATTTTGGACAATTTAATGCTCACAACTTTGTGGGAACAGTTTGGGGATGGCCCCTTCCAGTTCCAACATCACTGCTCACCAGTGTACAAAGCAAGGTCCATAAAGACATGGATGAGTGAGTTTGGGGTGGAGGAACTTGACTGGCCTGCACAGAGTTCTGCCCTCAACCAACCAGGCCAGTCAACTTCTTTCACCCCAAACTCGATCATCCATGTCTTTATGGACCTTGCTTTGTGCACTGGTGCGCAGTCACGTTGGAACAGGAAGGGGCCGTCCCCAAACTGTTCCCACAAGGTTGGGAGCATAAAATTGTCCAAAATGTCTTGGTATGCTGATGCCTTAAGAGTTCCCTTCACTGGAACTAAGAGACCAAGCCCAACCCCTGAAAAACAACCCCCACACCATAATCCCCCCTCCACCAAATGATTTGGACCAGTGCACAAAGCAAGGTCCATAAACACATGGGTGAGTCCTGACCTCTACCAGATAGAACACCTTTGGGATGAATTAGGAGACCGCGAGCCAGACCTTCAAGCCCACATCAGTGCCTGACCTCACAAATGCGCTTCTGGAAGAATAGTCAAACATTCCCATAGACACCCTCCTAAACCTTGTGAACGGCCTTCCCAGAAGAGTTGAAGCTGTTATAGCTGCAAAGGGTGGGCCAACTCAATATTGAACCCTACGGACTAAGACTGGGATGCCATTAAAGTTAAAACTGTTTTTCTCATTTTCAAAAGGAGTACAGTAACATTAAAACGCCTGTCAATTTATTTCCTCACCCTATTCCCTTCGCTTCCTGTACTACAGACACAACAGGAAGTATCAGGAAACGTCCCTAAAACTAGGGAAATATCCTCTTGGCTGTCCTCAGAAGAGGTGTCCCCATTGTAATATTTCCACTCTGGTCCTGTTCTGTTGGCTCAAATGGAAAATCTGGATTTCCATTCTTTTCAGTTTAAATCAGTGACAACAATAAAGCCTTAAGAAATTGCCCAAAAAAAAATGCCAGCATGTCTTCATAATAGGTCACAACCATTTATAGCTGATAAAAGACAGCTAATGCATTTTGGGGGCCAACTAATTCCCCTTCATCAGGGCTTAAAAAAGAAATGAAAAGCCTTCCTATAGTTGCCAATAAAGGCTCCTGGAATGTGTTGGTATTTCAGAAATGGAGCATCATAAGCCACAATGGATGTGTATTTGAGACACACGTTCAGGTGATTTAGATAGTCTCCCTCCCGTCCCTCTTTAAAGAACCTGAGTTTTGCGTATATATAGACTTTTCCATCTTATGATTATTGCTTTTTAATTAGGTAGCAGATTTGAATAAATATATTTAGCACAGTGAGTCGTTAACACTTCTGCCTTGCTGCACTAGGGACGTTGGTTCAAATCCCAACCACAACACTACATTCGTGGAGTTTGAATGTCCTCCTTGTGCCTGTGTGGATTTCCTACATCACCCCAAAATACATGCTGGGCTCCTGTCAAACTTGGCCCTAAGCATGTGTATGTGTGCATGTGAGGCAGGGACCTTAGATCAGCCATTTTCAACCAGGGTTCCCCCAGAGGTTGCTGGGGGTTCCTTTAGTTGATGCTAATTGATCTCCTATGTAATGGTGCCTTCAGAGATCCAGGTACATCACTGCTTGACAGAGCCAGTAGCATGACACAAATGATTTTTAAAGCAGGTGGCATTCTAACCAACACTTAAAGGGGGGCACCAATGTAAGGAACATTCTTCTCACTGACCACCAATGTAAGGAACATTCTTCCCACTGATCACCAATGTAAGGAACATTCTTCTCACTGATCACCAATGTAAGGAACATTCTTCTCACTAATCACCAATGTAAGGGACATTCTTCTCACTGATCACCAATGTAAGGAACATTCTTCTCACTGATCACCAATGTAAGGAACATTCTTCTCACTGATCACCAATGTAAGGAACATTCTTCTCACTGATCACCAATGTAAGGGACATTCTCACTGATCACCAATGTAAGGAACATTCTTCCACTGATCACCAATGTAAGGAACATTCTTCTCACTGATCACCAATGTAGGAACATTCTTCCCACTGATCACCAATGTAAGGAACATTCTTCCCACTAATCACCAATGTAAGAAACATTCTTCCCACTGATCACCAATGTAAGGAACATTCTTTCCACTAATCACAAATGTAAGAAACATTCTTCTCACTGATCACAAATGTAAGGAACATTCTTCTCATTGATCACCAATGTAAGGAACATTCTTCCCACTGATCACAAATGTAAGGAACATTCTTCTCATTGATCACCAATGTAAAAAACATTTTTCCCACTGATCACCAATGTAAGGATCATTCTTCCCACTGATCACCAATGTAAGGAACATTCTTCCCACTGATCACCAATGTAAGGAACATTCTTCCCACTGATCACCAATGTAAGGAACATTCTTCTCACTGATCACCAATGTAAGGAACATTCTTCCTACTGATCACCAATGTAAGGAACATTCTTCCCACTGATCACCAATGTAAGGAACATTCTTCCTACTGATCACCAATGTAAGGAACATTCTTCCCACTGATCACCAATGTAAGGAACATTCTTCCAACTGATCACCAATGTAAGGAACATTCTTCTCACTGACCACCAATGTAAGGAACATTCTTCTCACTGATCACCAATGTAAGGAACATTCTTCTCACTGATCACCAATGTAAGGAACATTCTTCTCACTGATCACCAATGTAAGGAACATTCTTCCCACTGATCACCAATGTAAGGAACATTCTTCCCACTGATCACCAATGTAAGGAACATTCTTCTCACTGATCACCAATGTAAGGGGCACTCTTCTGACTGATCACCAATGTAAGGAACATTCTTCCCACTGATCACCAATGTAAGGAACATTCTTCCCACTGATCACCAATGTAAGGAACATTCTTCTCACTGATCACCAATGTAAGGAACATTCTTCCCACTGATCACCAATGTAAGGAAGATTCTTCTTACTGATCACCAATGTAAGGAACATTCTTCCCATTGATCACCAATGTAAGGAACTTTCTTCCCACTGATCACCAATGTAAGGAACATTCTTCTCACTGATCACCAATGTAAGGAACATTCTTCCCACTGATCACCAATGTAAGGAACATTCTTCCCACTGATCACCAATTTAAGGAACATTCTTCTCACTGATCACCAATGTAAGGAACATTCTTCCCACTGATCACCAATGTAAGGAACATTCTTCTCACTGACCACCAATGTAAGGGACATTCTTCTCACTGATCACCAATGTAAGGAACATTCTTCTCACTGATCACCAATGTAAGGAACATTCTTCTCACTGATCACCAATGTAAGGAGCATTATCTTAATGACCCCCAATAGACTAATCTTAGCATGAGTTCCCCTGAGAGGGGTTCCTCTAGGGTACAAAAGCTGAAAAGGCTACCATAGACTGTAAGCTCGTTGGGGGCAGGGACTGATGTGAAGGCACCATATGTAAAGGTTAAAGTAAATTGCCGGCACTAGAAAAATAAATATAATAAAGATCTATTTCAATGGTTTAAATTAGGAAGAAAGGATGAAAAAATAAATGTCCCTATTATATTTTTCCAATGCAAAATATAACTGACTACATGCTTGGAGCAAACACACCGAGATGAGGATCTATAATTAAAGGGACTTCATCGTGTTGCCCATTCATGGCAAAATGATGGTGTCGTTGTAGAAGCCCCCCACACACTTCCGATGCCTGTGTTCCCTCACTGCTCCTTCCAGCAATCCCAATGTTTGCTGAAATTGGGAAATCACGTGACCTCCTCCCATGTGACAGTGCTTTGGGTCTAGCAGCCAATAGGGTCAAGCTATGTCACATGACAATGGCAGCCATCCTTCCACTCCAACCGCTGACTGCCAGCTGCGGTAGCGGAAGGATCGGCAGAGGAGCTCTGGCACGGCGATTGTCAGTAGGCCGAGAGGGCTTTCCGCATACCCTCAGTGGGCAAGGTGACAGCATTTCTTAATACAAAAATGACCGTTATTTTCAGTCGAATGAAATGTAAAAATTACAGCCGCATAATGGAAAATAAAGATTATTATCCTTTTGTTAAACCTTCATGAATGGAGTCTATACTAAGCCTTTGGATACAACAAATGTTTTGTTATTATGTAACATAGCCGAGCGGTAAAGCTCAAAATTCAAAGTTCAACGTTGCAGGTTAGGAAAGATTTATTCCGATGTTACATCACAACGCACGCAGGGAAAAAAAACAATCAGTTTGTGTAAATCAATAGTATAACATTAAGAAAAGATCACATTGTTTTTCCGCAGGCAGGAATTAGTACAAGCTGACAGTTCGCTGATTGTAAAGATTTTGAATGGCGTTTTGCGCCTACTTGCGTGAGTGTCTAACGCTAACACACTTAATTAAAATGTCACCCAGAACATCTTATGTACTTCTGGTGGGATTAAAGGGGAGAGATATTCAATTTTATATATTTTTTCTTTATTTTACTTATCCAGTTTAGCCCCGGAAGGATTTACCCTTAATGACCAGGCCATTTTTTGCGATACGGCACTGCGTCGCTTTAACTGACAATTGCGCGGTCGTGCGACGCTGTACCCAAACAAAATTGACGTCCTTTTTTTCCCACAAATAGAGCTTTTTTTTGGTGGTATTTGATCACCTCTGCGGTTTTTATTTTTTGCGCTATAAACAAAAAAAGAGCGACAATTTTGAAAAAAAAAAAAAACAATATTTTTTACTTTTTGCTATAATAAATATCCAAATAAAAAACAAAAAACGAATTCTTCATCAGTTTAGGCCAATATGTATTCTTCTACATATTTTTGGTAAAAAAAAAAAATTCACAATAAGTGTTTATTGATTGGTTTGCGCAAAAGTTATATAAAGGGGAACAGACAGATCATCGTGGGATTTTTTATTTGTGTTGGTTTTTTTCACCAGCACAATACACCTCCATTCACTATTATTATTATTTTTGGTTAGGATTATGAACTTTAATTTTTGATTGGGTCAATGAATTTTATTACTGGATTAATTCCTTTGGTCTATTAAGCCTATGCACGTTGGGCACATCAAATAATATTTTGGGGATTTTGCACAGGAGCATATTTTTATATTCTCAGTTTACACTGCATGTATATATTATTTATACATATATAGGATATACTAATTAATTTATAAGTTTGCACGCATCAAAGTTTATGGTTTGCACGTATTTATATCTATAATATATTTATTACTATCATTATTATCAATTTTTATTTTTTGGTACCTATTACACTAAATTTTATCTATATTTTAAACTTTATTATATAATTTTAACCACACACAACTATTTTAAGGGACAGGAACAGCGCCATACCTACTTTTATCACCATTTCCTGCAAAAGTTATAGCGTCTACAAAATAGGGAATAAATTTATGGCATTTTTCTTATAAAATTATTTTTTTACTAGTAATGGCGGTGATCTGCGATTTTTAGCGGGACTGCGACATTGTGGCGGACAGTTCGGACACTTTTGACACTGTTTTGGGACCAGTGACATTTATACAGCGATCAGAGCTAAAAAAAATAGCTGCTGATTACTGTATAAATGTCACTGACAGGGAAGGGGTTAACACTAGGGGGCGATCGAGGAGTTAAGTGTGTACTAGGGAGGCATTTCTAACTGTGGGGGGTGGGGAATGACCGGGAGTACAGAGAGATCGCTGTTCCTGATCACTAGGAACAGACGATGTCTCTCTACTCTCCTGACAGAACGGGGATCTGCTTGTTTACATTGACAGATCCCGGTTCTGGCTCTCTGTGGAACGATTGTGGGTGGCCGGCGGACATCGTGCCGACCGGCATGATCAGTCAAATTTTCAATATTAATGCCAAAATTCCACAGTTTCTGCCAGGGTATGCAAACTTTTTAGCACGACTGTATGTATATATATATATATATATATATATACATACATACATACACACACACTGTATATATATGTATATATTTATAAAAGCTGAACTCTGGCCTTCCCCTCAGTCTTGCACAGTTGTACCGGCTCCTCTCCGGTAACTGAAATAGCTTCTTTTGATTTCACTGCACACTGCGAGCTTCTCAGAATGTGCATTAGAAGCTTCAGCAAGTTGTATACAACACCCCCCCCCCTCATTTCCTGGCTGGGGCATGCTCAGTATCAAACTAGCATAGCTCCCAACTGTCCCCGATTTCCAGGGACTGTCCCTGATTTGGAACAGAGTCACTCTGTCCCTCCTCTTTTCTCCCTCATTTTAGTCAGCCCATTAGGTTTGTATAAAATGCACTTTTTTATGTTTCAAAAAGTGTTTCCCCAGTGCTAAACCTTTCATATAAATTCTATATATCTGCATTTGTAAATTTCAAAAGCCAGTATAAAGGAATAGTACTGTGTTTCCCCGAAAATAAGACCTACCCCGAAAATAAGACCTAGCGTTATTTGCCAGGAGAGCTGCAATATAAGCCCTACCCCGAAAATAAGCCCTAGTTTAAAATGCTTGTGAAATCCTTTAATCCACTCTATTACAGTAGTATATAACGTACAATGTGTGTGTTTCTGTAATATAATTGTGCCAAATACCTTCAGTACGGCCCCCCCCTCTGCAGTGCTTGGAGCAGGGAAGAGAGCTCCGGCGGGTCACGGAAGTACCGAGCGGCGCTATAAAAAAGGTAATTGGCACATTTATATTACAGAAACACACACATTGTACATTATATAATACTGTAATAGAGTGGATTATAGGATTTTACAACCATTTTAACTCGGTTCACACTGGGGATTACTGACAGGCAGGGACTGAGAGGGGAAGAGGTAGGACCTACCCCGAAAATAAGCCCTATTGTGTCTTTTGTTGCCCAAATTAATATAAGACCTGGGCTTATTTTCGGGGGAAACACGGTAGTGGTAAAAAAAAAAAAGCTTGTGTGGGTTTACCTAATCATTTCTTGTATAATTCTCCTTTAAAGGGGTGTGTCCTATGCCTACATACATTTGCTAATAGGCACCCCTCGTTCCAATCTCAAAAAGTTGGAAGGTATCAACTAGCCCTTTCCTCACCAGCCTGTCTGTTCCTGACCAGCTCCTTTTTATCCACTGGATTTCAGTTCTCTCCATCATGGAGGCAAAATATCATGGCAAATCTAACTCGACGTGTGGAGTCTGACAGGCAGCACTGCCTGTCAAACTTGCCTATTGAGGTCATGGGGACAGTGCCGCAACCATGAGCCAACTGCTTGGATTGTGGTTTTGGTGCTGTATCTTATTGAGGTCAATGGGACAATGCCGCAACCATGAGCCAACTGCTTAAATTGTGGTTTTGGTGCTGTATCTTAATACAAAAGCCACCTTTGGATGAAAAAAAAGGTCAAGAAACTGGTAGGATCAAGTTTTCATTTTTACACTTTAAGGGGTCTTTGAGATACCCTTTCTCATCTTGACGGTTGGGAGGTGTGCCAAAATGGTCTATATACCTTGGTGACACCATCCCTAGACAAAACCATTTTTTTTCTGATTGACTAAACCAGTGGTTGTCAACTTATGAGCTACAGGGGGCCTTAAACGCGGCCCCTGACATCACCAAAGGGCCACACATGACGTTGAAGACATCTAATGCTTGAGAGGACTGCCATAAACTGCATGAGATGTTGGTCAGAGAGTGTGGACATGCTATGTTTTTGGCTGAGGATTTGGTGCCTGTCAGAATTGCCTATTGAGGTCAATGGGAAAGTGCCGCAACCATGAGCCAACTGCTTGGATTGTGGTTTTGGTGCTGTATCTTAATAAAAAAAGCCCCCTTTGGATGAAAAAAAAAGGTCAAGAAACTGGTAGGATCAAGTTTTAATTTTTACACTTTAAGGGGTCTTTGAGATACCTTTTCTCATCTTGACGGTTGGGAGGTCTGCCGAAATGGTCTATATACCTTGGAGACCAAATCCCTAGAGAAAAACATTTTAAGGGGTCTTTGAGATACCTTTTCTCATCTTGACGGTTGGGGGGTCTGCCAAAATGGTCTATATACCTTGGAGACCAAATCCCTAGAGAAAAACATTTTAAGGGGTCTTTGAGATACCCTTTCTCATCTTGACGGTTGGAAGGTGTGCCAAAATGGTCTATATACCTTGGTGACACCATCCCTAGACTAAACCATTTTTTTCTGATTGACTAAACCAGTGGTTGTCAACTTATGAGCTACAGGGGGCCTCAAACGCGGCCCCTGACATCACCAAAGGGCCACACATAATGTTGAACACATCTAATGCTTGAGAGGACTGCCGTAAACTGCATGAGATGTTGGTCAGAGAGTGTGGACATGCTATGTTTTTGGCTGAGGATTTGGTGCCTGTCAGAATTGCCTATTGAGGTCAATGGGAAAGTGCAGCAACCATGAGCCAACTGCTTGGATTGTGGTTTTGGTGCTGTATCTTAATAAAAAAAAGCCCCCTTTGGATGAAAAAAAAAGGTCAAGAAACTGGTAGGATCAAGTTTTCATTTTTTACACTTTAAGGGGGGTCTTTGAGATACCCTTTCTCATCTTGACGGTTGGGAGGGGTGCCAAAATGGTCTATATACCTTGGTGACACCATCCCTAGATAAAACCATTTTTTTTCTGATTGACTAAACCAGTGGTTGTCAACTTATGAGCTACAGGGGGCCTTAAACGCGGCCCCTGACATCACCAAAGGGCCACACATGACGTTGAAGACATCTAATGCTTGAGAGGACTGCCATAAACTGCATGAGATGTGGGTCAGAGAGTGTGGACATGCTATGTTTTTGGCTGAGGATTTGGTGCAGAAGACAATACGAAACTGGGAACATGTTACATGTGGCTAATAAAGATCAATGCTATTAATCAATCCTAAACAAATTAAACCTAATCCAAGTTCCTACTATAGACTGCTGAGGTCTGAGGGCCACACATCTTAAGGGCCTCATGAGGTCCTCAGGCCACAAGTTGGGCACCAAAGGACGAAGCCCTCTTCATGTCAGAGTTCCCACCAGAACCGGTACCTCCTTCTTCCAAAGTTTTGTCACTGTGTTTGTGCTTTCTTTACAGGCTACAAATCTTCCCTTACTTCCCATTCCCTAATTCAAAACAGAGAATCAATTCAAAAAACTAACCCCAAAATAACCACTGCTTAAATCTGACACATACTTTTGGCACTTAGTTGCAAAAAAAAAAAAAAGAAACTTTTCCGTGTTATATAAAGACATAAGTGCTGAATCAAATAAAATGCACAATTAAAAGAAAAATAAAATCTTACATTTTTGCTGATGTTGGTTACTTACAAATTATGATGATCTGAGTAGCACAGCGGGCACAGTGGAGTGTACATAGTTACCGTGCACCCGTGACTCCAGCAGGGAGATTTCCCCACACAGCGACACCAAGGTCTACACTTTCTGGTTTTACCTTTCAGAGATATATTCATATATTCCACCTAGGAAAGAGAGAGGTACCACTGTCCACCTAAAATTTGCGGGATTTTATTTACAATGGCCTTTGAGGGTGGGGGCAAGGGGCGCCGGAGGGGTTAAAGTGCTACTAAGCACCAGTGATTGTGGGCTTGTATTTTAAAGGGGGGGTTACAAGTGCCACTGACCACCTACATTTTGTGGGATTTTTTAATAAGTGGTGGTGGTTTGGGGGTGGGGTTGAAGTGTGTTGTGGACATTTTTATTAATGTATGTTGTCAGTTGTATTCGCACATACAGATGTTGGTGGAAGACCATTGGCTGCGGAAACCGCCCCGTGGACACGGCAGATCCGTTTGCTCTTTTAAGGATGCTTGTTTATGCCTCACCAAGGGACTGGCCACTTCATGGCGACTGCATTTACACTCCTAAGTAAGCAGATCTGCGTACATGGGAACCATAGCATAACCATACAAAATGATGGTCCACTGAGCCATGACAGAGTACGGCTCGCGTCATTGGTAGCAGTGGGATTGTGCACACGATCGTGTTCAGAGCCATGTAACTAGTGTTCAAATTGTGAGACACTTTGTCTCTCACAATACGCTTGCCGCATGGCTCTGCACATGACCATCTGCACACATCACTACTGTATTTCTATTTGGATATATACATGTGTGTGATTGGTTCTTTTGATAGAATACAAGTGTCTGATTGGCTGATTCTGAAGCCACCACCTTCCTTTGTTATTCATGTTTATAGTATAAATAAAAGGAGCTGCCTATTCTATGGAAGATTCTTCTAAGCTCAAGGTGATACCAGCATCTGTGTTACTTGGAGACATACAAGCGCACTTTCCCGGCATTATATAAGAGAGCAGTTTTTGTGCTTTTAAGCGCAAAGAAATAATTTGCTGATAGGGAGAAGCTTAAAATTTCCTGGACCAGTGCCACTGGCCATCAATAAGTGTGGGATTCTTTTTTTGGGGGGGGGGGGGGGCAGTGGAGAAGGGTGGGTTTAATATGTCACTGACCACAAATGATTGTGGGAATGTATTTTTATGTAGGTTAAAATTGCCACTGACAACCTACATTTAGTGGGATTTTTTCTAATAGGTGGTGATGGTTGGGGGTGGGGGGTTTAAATGCCACCGACCACCAATAATTGTGGATTTTTTTTGGGGGGTATAGAAGGGGGTGTTTAATGAGTTACTAACCACAAATTATTGTGGGATTGTATTTTTATGTAGGTTAAAATTGCCACTGACCACCTACATTTTGTGGTATTTTTTTAAGAAGTGGTGGTGGTGGTGTTGGTTGGGGGTTTAAGTGAGAAGGGTGGGTTTAATATGTTACTGATCACAAATGTATTTTTTTGTGGGTTAGAATTGACACTGACAACCTAAAATTTGTGGGATTTTCAGTGGTGGTGACTACCAGTGATTATTCGTTTTTTTTTGGTTTGGGGGTGGGGTTACAAGTGCTACTGACCACCAATAATTGGGGGATTATTATTATTATTTTTTTCTTGGGAGGTGGAGAAGGGTGGGTTTGATGTGTTACTAATAACAAATGACTGTAGGATAGTAGGATTGTATTTTTTGTGGGTTAGAGTTTGTGGGATTTTTTTTAAAGAACTGTAGGTGGTGAATATGGGGGGGGGGGGTATAAAGTGAATACCAGTGATAATTAATTTATATTTATTTTTTGGGGGGAGGGGTTACTAACTACAAATAAACGTGGTATTGTATTTTTATGTGGGTTAGAATTTCCACTGACCACCTAAAATTTGTAAGATTCATTTTAAGAAGAGGTGATGGTGGTGGGTATGGGGGTGTTAAAGTGCCACTGACTACAAGTGATTGCTAGTTTGAAATTTTGTCTGGTGTTTGAGGGTGGAGTTAAAGTGCCACTGACCACCAGTGATTGTAGGATTGTTCTATTTGGGAGGTGGAGAAGGGTGGGTTTAATATGTTACTGACCACAGATGATTGTGGGATTGTATTTTTATGTAGGTTAAAATTGCCACTGACCACCTACATTTTGTGGGATTTTTTTAAGAAGTGGTGGTTGGGGGTTAAAAGTGCCACTTACCACCAATAATTGTGAGATCCTTTTTTTGGGGGGAAGGTGGAGAAGGGTGGGTTTAATGTGTTATTGACCACCAATAATTGTGGGTTTCTTTTTTTGGGGAAGGTGGAGATGGTGGGTTTAATGTGTTACTGACCACAAATGATTGTGGGGTTGTATTTTTCTTTAAGAGTTAGAATTGCCGCTGACCACCTATTCGTAGGATTATTTTTAAGAAGTGTTGGTGGGGGTATTTAAAGTGCCACTGACTACTAGTGATTAGACATGGGAGCCGTCAAAAAATTAGTTTCGTTTCCTTTAAAAAAAAATATCGTAATTCGTGTACGAAATTTAATTCGGATTCGTACGAATTACGAATTTCGTACGAATTGTTACAAATCGTTAATATCGTTACGAATCGTTACGAATATCGACACTCTACGAATAATAACGGATTATCCGAAAACGTATTAACGTTACATAACACTCTATAAATGTCTATTGTTCACCAATCACTCAGAGGAAGTACGAAATCCGAAATTTCGTTTACGAATACGAAATTTCGTATTTCGTACTTCCTCTGAGTGATTGGTGAACAATAGACAATAGACTTGTGTCATGTAACGTTAATACGTTTTTGGATAATTCGTTATTATTCGTAGAGTGTTGATATTTGTTACGATTCGTAACGATTTGATATACTGAATCTCGAATTCATTAGAGTCATTCGTTATATCCGCTATAATTTCTTTCATATTAGTTGAAATTCATCATTTGGTAGTTTGGATTCGGATAATTTGGATCCGAAATTCGTAAACGAAATTTCGTATTTCGTACAGAATTCGTATTCGTAAAAATTCGTAATTCGGATTCGTACCAATTTCGAAAAATTCGTACGAATTTCCGATTCGTACGAAACTAATCGCACATGTCTACTAGTGATTGTTAGTTTGTATTTTCGTTTTTTGGAGGGGGTTACAAGTGCGACTCACCACCAATAATTGTAAGATTGATTTTTTCTGTAGGTTAGAATTGGTACCGACCACCTAAAATTTGCAGGATTTTCTTTGAAGAAGTGGTGGTGGTTGTGTATGTGTGGTTGGGGGGTAAAGTGTCACCGATCCCTGATGAAGTCACGTGATCGTGACGCTACGCGTCAGAACACATAGGCACCAGAAGTGACGTCAGGTTGCGAGCTCGCCGCTCGTGGTGCTCTGCTTTGTTTGTTTTAATGTGAGTACATTCGGCTTTTTGTTCTAATAAAAACGTACTTATTCTTAACATACTTCACGATCTGGACCTCCGTTCTTCTCTCCCTCCTATACATCACATTGGATCTGGAGTTCCATTACTTGTTTCCTATACCTATCGTTGAGGTATTTAAAAGAAAAATTCCCACTGGTCTGTGGCAGGAATTCAAATTTTTTTTGGTCATCTCTACATTTTCACACGTCGTAACCTTATGGTGGTAAGGTAAGGGACCACCTTGCACAGAGGTGTAATTTACACTGAAGATTTATATCACCAAGTCACTAATAATTTGTTTTGGATTTACACCAATCTTTTTTTGGCATAATATGTCATTATTATTATTTCTTTTTTAATGAAATAATATTTATTTTTTTATAGTTCTACAAACAAAAAACGATATCAACTAAATTAGTAAATATCAAAAATGATCAAATAGTATATAAAAAAAAAAAAGAGAAAAAAAATATGTCATTATTTTAGTTCACTGCTATATGGACTCCATATACTATTGAGCATTTCAAGTTATTCTGTACGATGAATTATTTATGTGTTTTTTTGTATTTTAATATTAGTCTACACAAAGTTTTATTATTATTTGGAGCACTTGCACTTTACCAGCTGCCCCTTGGCATTTTATGAATATTACTGAGGATATTCTATTTCACATAAGCCGTATGCTATATCAATTTAGCCATTACCTAGAGCGCAACATCAAGCATTGATTTTTATTTTAAAGTGTCACTGGCCACCAGTAATTGTTAGTTTGTATTCTTTTTTCTATTGGGGGTTACAAGTGCCACTGACCACCAATACTTGTGGTATTCTTGTTTGGGGGATGGTGGAGAATGGTGTGTTACTGATCATTGTGGCATTGTGTTTTTCTTTTAGGGTTAGAATTGCAGCTGACCTCCTAAAATTTTAATTTTTTATTTATTTTTAACCAGTTATCCTGACTGGGTGTCATATGACGTCCTTCAGGATAACAGCAGCCGTGCTCCCGTGGGGGTGCGCATCGCGGCGATCAGTTGTGCGGTGTGTCAGTCTGACACACTGCTACACCGATCTTGGTAAAGAGCCTCCGACGGATGTCAACGTCTGACAGACGCGAGAAGAGGAGAGCCGATCGGCGGCTCTCCTGACAGGGGGGATCTGCGCTGATTGTTTATCAGCACAGCGCCCCCTCGGATGCCCACACTAGACCACCACAGAATTCGCCAGGACCACCAGGGAAGGGGACAACATGTGAATGGCCAGGTATGTACCCCATGGCCATCCACATGTGCAAATTATGCCCAATCTGTGCCAATCAGTGCCCACAAATGGGCACTGACTGGCACCATTATACAACATGTGACATCAGTGATGCCCAGCAATGCCCCCCATCAGTGTCATCAGTGCCACCCATCAGTGTCCATCAATGCCACCTATCAGTGCCCATCCATGCAACCTATCAGTGCCACCCATAAGTACCCATCATTGCCACCCATAAGTACCCATCAGTGCCACCCATAAGTACCCATCAGTGCCACCCATAAGTACCCATCAGTGCCACCTACGAGTGTCCATCAGTGCCACCTAAGAGTGTCCATCAGTGCCACCTACGAGTGTCCATCAGTGCCACCTACGAGTGTCCATCAGTGCCACCTACGAGTGTCCATCAGTGCTGCCTATGAGTGCCCATCAGTGCCGCATACCAGTGCCACCTATCAGTGCCGCCTATCAGTGCACATCATCAGTGCCACCTCATTGGTGCCACCTTATCGGTGCCCATCAGTGCCACCTTATCAGTGCCCGTCAGTGCAGCCATATCAGTGCCCATCATTGAAGAAGAAAACGTACTTATTTACAAAAAAATGTGTGCAAAAAAAAAAAAAAAAAAAAAACGCAGAGGTGATCAAATACCATAAAAAGAAAGCTCTATTTGTGGGAACAAAATAATAAAAAACTTGTTTGGGTACAGCGTTGTATGACCGCCCAATTGTCATTCAAACTGCGACAGCGCTGAAAATTGGCTTGGGCAGGAAGGTGTCTAAGTGCCCGGTATTGAAGTGGTTAAGAAGTGGTGGTGGTAGTGTAGTAATGGTAGTGCTGGTGGTGGTGGTAGTGTAGTAATGGTAGTGGTGGTAGTGTAGTGGTGGTGGTGGTAGTGTAGTGGTGGTGGTGGTGGTGGTAGTGTAGTGGTGGTGGTGGTGGTGGTAGTGTAGTAGTGATGGTGGTAGTGTAGTAATGGTAGTGGTGGTGGTGGTAGTGTAGTAATGGTAGTGGTGGTGGTGGTAGTGTAGTAATGGTAGTGGTGGTGGTGGTAGTGTAGTAATGGTAGTGGTGGTGGCGGTGGTAGTGTAGTAATGGTAGTGGTGGTAGTGGTGGTGGTGGTGGTGGTGGTGGTAGTGGTGGTGGTGGTGGTGGTGGTGGTGGTAGTGTAGTAATGGTAGTGGTGGTGGCGGTGGTAGTGTAGTAATGGTAGTGGTGGTGGTGGTGGTGGTGGTGGTAGTGTAGTAATGGTGGTGGGTGGTGGTGGTGGGCTTTTAGGTGTCACTGACCACCAGTAATTGTTAGTTTGTATTTTTTTTTAGGGGGGGGGGGGTGGAGGGTGGGGGTGGGGGGGGGGGGGGGGTGGAGAAGGGTGGGTTTATTATGTTACTGATCACAAATGCTTGTGGGATTGTATTTTTTTATGGGTTAAAATTGGTGCTGACCGCCTAAAATTTGAGGTTTTTTTTTTTTTTAAGAAGCGGTGGGGGTGGTTACAAGAAGGTTACCACCAGATAGTGTTTTTGTTTTTTGGGAGGGGGTTCCATTGCTACTGACCATCAACGATTGTGGGACTGGTTTTTCAACCCACATTTTTGGTTTATATAACCCCCTATTAACCACCACAAAACATGTATTCAACAAAAATGATATAAAAATTTGCTTGGGTACAGTATTGCATAGCCCAGTAAATGTCCGTCAACCTATCGCAGCACTGAAACTGAAAAATGATCTGGTACTGAGGGGGGTAAATAATACAGGCCAGTTCTCAAGTGGTGGTTAAGCATCCCACGTTTTTTGGACCCTGCCCTTGAGCAAAGTGGATCTCCTCAAATATAGTTTTTCCTGTTGCATGCATGCTAAATAATGCACAAGTGTAACACAGATAATTGTAAACTCTCAAGGAGGTGAAATTACTCCTTTACAAATATTTCCAAGAGGCTTCAAGGACCCAAGGTGCAAGGGAAGCCTCCCCACTACTTCGGTCTCACCTCAGGTGCGTGGCCATTGTGACACTTACCCATCTGGTAGGCAATTACACAAAAAAAGAAAAAAAAATAGCCGCCCCCTCCACCCTTGGCCTGCCGATAGGACGAAGGAGCCACAGCACACCAATGAAGTCCTACCTGTGCCCTTCCCTCCTGCAAGCATGTTACCTGTGTTAGACTGACAGCACTATGCAAATCAACAGATCCCAATTAAAGATGAGAGCCTGACCCCCTCCGTCTCAAATCGACGGATCCCAATTAAAGATGAGACCCCTCCGTCTCCCAGTCTGGGTGCCGCCGTGTCAAGTATTACAGGAAGCTAATATACTGTAAATACAAGGGGGGGGGGGCTATATTTAAAAATGATATATGCTGTTTTTTTTTTTAAGATATTTTTTGCTTTTTTAGTTTGCCTAGAGCAGTGACGGCGAACCTATGGCACGCGGCGGGCACGCAGAGCCATCTCTGTGGGCACACGAGAGGGTCCAGGACAGAGCTAGAGGTCTCTCTGTCCTCTCAGCCCCCCTCCCTCTCTTTCAGTCCCCCTCTTTTTCCGTCCCCCCCTCTCTGTTCCCCCTCTCTCTCAGCTCACCCCTCTCTCAGCATCTCTCTTGCACCCCTCGCTCTCTGTCCCCCTCTCTTTCTCTGTTCCCCCCTCTCTCACACCCCTCTCTCTCTTTCCCCCATATCTCTCTCTCTCTGTCCCCCATCCCTCTCTCTGTTCCTCCTCTCTCTCAGCTCACCTCTCTCAGCATTTCTCTCACACCCCTCACTCTCAGCCCCTTTCCCTCTCTCTGTTGCCCCTCCCTCTCAGCATCTCTCTCACACCCCTCTCTCTCTGTCACCTCTCGCTCTCTCTCAGCCCCCCTTCCTCTCTCTCAGGCCCCCTCTCCTTCTCTCTGTTCCCCCTCTCTCTCAGCATATCTCTCACACCCCTCTCTCTCTCTCGGCCCCCATCCCTCTCTCTCAGCCCCTCTCCCTCTCTCAGCCCCCCTCCCTCTCAGCATCTCTCTCACACCCCTCACTCTCACTGTCCCCTCTCTCTCGCACCCCCTCTCTCTCATACAACCCCTCTCTCACACAACCCCTCTCTTTCTCAGCCCCCCTCTCTCGCGAATTGCTGTGTTGGCACTTTGCAACACAAAACCAATGTATTTATATCAGTTTGGGCACTCGGGCTCAAAAAGGTTCGCCATCACTGGCCTAGAGTGTCCTGATGGGCTGGGGAAAATGCCTGCACTAAAACAGTACCATCTCAGCTTAGACAGGTACCTTTCAGAGAATGTCACCCTTCTCCTGTGCAGACAATGACCGCTCGGCAGCCCAAAGCCCCCCCCAAGCGCACATTTCCTTCATGATCCAGATATAAATAGTATTGCCTTTATAGCCCTCGCCGTACACAATGCATACTTGTACTTTGTGCTGCGAGTGTGGACAGTGTGCCAGGTCACACATCTGAGCACAATATCAGCCCTGACACACCCCGACCTCCTTCGATCCCCAGAGCTGCTACGCTGCATGCAGGAAGGGAGGAAGAGCCAGTCCCCGGGAACATCGTGTCTCCTCTGGCCCGCGCTTTATAAATAGGCACATTATTTTTATATAGAGTCCCATCACTTCCACTCCTACTGCCCACTGTCAGCGTATACATTTACTGGATTTCTCCGCCGCAAGTCTGAGGTTTTCAAAGTTTCCATGATCTGTTCGGCCACAAATCAACAGCAAGATGGATATATAGAATGTACAGCTCAGGGGTGCTGGCAATGGCTGCTAATGAGGTCAGCAAAAAAAAAAAAAACGCAGTTAAAGTACAGTGAAAAAAAAAAATGATATATATATATATATATATATATATATATATATATATATATATATATATAAATAAAATTAATTATATATATATATATATAATTAATTATATATAAAATTAATTATTTATATATATATATATATATATATATATATAAAATTAATAATTATATATATATATATATATATATATACAGTATTTATCTTGGGGATCGACCGATTATCGGTAAGGCCGATTATTGCAGGCCGATATTGGCATTTTTAGAAAAAAAACAGTTTCGGACGCAAACTAGACCGATGTTGCCGATATTGCTTCAAGGGGTTTTACCGGTCAGTTTAGGTGGACGGCCATGTCTTGGTAGGTTTGCAGTTGTGCCATACTCTTTCCATTTTCCGATGACAGATTGAACAGAGCTCCGTGAGATGTTCAAAGCTTGGGAGATTTTTTTTATAACCTAACCCTGCTTTAAAGCGGAGTTCCGCCTAATTAATTACATTTTTTTAAAGTCAGCAGCTACAAATACTGCAGCTGTTGACTTTTAAAATATGGACACTCAGGGGGCCCGGGATGTCGGGTCACAAAGCCGACCCGTCCCTCGGCTCTCTGGTTGAGGCGCCGGCACCTTCGGTAAGGGAATCAGGAAGTGAAGCCTTGCGGCTTCAGTTCCTGGTTCCCTACTGCGCATGCACGACTCGCGCTGCACGATCCCACTGGTCCCTGCTGTCTTCTGGGACCTGTGTGTCTCCCAGAATACAGCGGGGTGGGGGCGGAGAAGGCGCTGGAAGTGGCGTAGATACCCGCAGGTGGCTCGGCTATCTATGCCTGGAAGTGGCCAAATACCTGGATTATACACGTATCTGCTCCCCCCTCCCCCCCTGAAAGGTGCCAAATGTGACACTGGAGGGGGGAGGATTCTGAAAAGCGCAAGATCTATTTTTGGGGGGAACTCCGCTTTAAACTTCTCCACAACTTTATTCCTGACCTGTCTGGTGTGTTCCTTGGCCTTCACGATGCTGTTTGTTCACTAAAGTTCTCTAACAAACCTCTGAGAGCTTCACAGAACAGCTGTATTTATACTGAGATTAAATTACACACAGGCGGACTCTAATAATGCAATTGGTTCCACTAGATTTTAGTTAGGGGGGTATCAGAGTAAAGGGGGCTGAATACAAATACACGCCACACTTTTCACATATTTATTTGTAAAAAAATTTGAAAACTATTTGTCATTTTTCTTCCACTTCACAATTATGTGCCACTTTGTGTTGGTCTATCACATAAAATCCCAATAAAAATTAATTTACATTTTTGGTTTGTAACATGACAAAATGTGGAACATTTCATGGGGTATGAATATTTTTTCCAAGGCACTGTGTATATATATATATACACACACACAGTGATATATTATATATATATATATATACACGCGTACACAATTATATATATATATATCATCTCCAAGACCACCGCTGCCTTGCTAAAGAAGCTGAGGGTAAAGGTGATGGACTGGCCAAGCATGTCTCCAGACCTAAACCCTATTGAGCATCTGTGGGACATCCTCAAACGGAAGGTGGAGGAGCGCAAGGTCTCTAACATCCACCAGCTCTGTGATGTCATCATGGAGGAGGGGAAGAGGACTCCAGTGACAACCTATAAAGCTCTGGTGAACTCCATGCCCAAGAGGGTTAAGGCAGTGCTGGAAAATAATGGTGGCCACACAAAATAATTGACACTTTGGGCCCAATTTGGAAATTTTCACTTAGGGGTGTACTCACTTTTGTTGCCAGCGGTTTAGACATTAATGACTGTGTGTCGAGTTATTTTGAGGGGACGGCAAATTTACACTGTTATACGAGCTGTACACTCACTACTTTACATTGTAGACAAGAGTCATTTCTTCAGTGTTGTCACATGAAAAGATAGAAGAAAATATTTACAGAAATGTGATGGGGTGTACTTACTTTTATGAGATACAGTATTTACAATAGGCACATTATTTTTACATAGAGTCCATCATTTACACTCCTACTGCCCACTGTCAGCGTATACATTTACTGGATTTCTCTGCCGCAAGTCTGAGGTTTTTAAAATTTCCATGATCTGTTCGGCCACAAATCAACAGCAAGATGGATATATAGAATGTACAGCTCAGGGACGCTGGCGTTGGCTAATAAGGTCAGCACAAAAAACCGCAGCTAAAGTACAGTGAGAAAAAAAAAAAAAAAAAAAATATATATATATATATATATATATATATATATATATATATATATATATTAAATAATAAAGTTACAATGTTAAAATAATGTCTACAGAGACTCTCATTACATTTTTTTTTAAATCGTTTATTACAATTATTTATGAAAAGTCGGGGCTTAAAGCTCAATTGAACTTGCATTTTAAATCAGCTAAATACATTAGCGGTGCCTCAAAACAAAAGTCATAGGCTGGCCACACACATGCTCGAATTTAAAAAGAATTTTCTTTTGAAAAATCAGAAATTTTGTTTTCTGATCCGATGGTGTCACCATTGATTTCGAAATTCGGCCAACCAAGCCTTCAATTTCGAGTGATCTTGAACGATTTTCTAATCAATGATGAGATTAAAGCAGAACTTCGCCCAAAAGGGTGAATCTTCGAATTTTCCAACGAAAAAAAACGAACGATTTTCTACTCCATGACGGGAAAATTTGGGCGAGAAATGTAATCGAAAAAGAAATGCGCAAGAAAAGAAGGTTCCTGGAAATAAAAGAAGATTCACAGGAATAATTTTTCTTGCACATGCGCATTTCTTTTTCAATTACATTTCTCGCAAGATTCTCCCATCATGGATTAGAAAATTGTTTGTTTTTTGCAACAAAAAAATTCCAACATGCCTCGATTACTCAAATTCGACGGCCACACGAAAATCGTCTGTTGCTGCAGCCCCACTAATGGTGCGAAATTCGAACAAAAACCCTTAACCACTTGAGATCCGCGCTATAGCCGAATGACGGCTACAGCGCAGACATGCATTGCCGGGACTACGTCTATTGACTCTGTGATCAGCGAGTCTATGAGATCGCACTAAGGGGTCGATTCCGACCTCTTACCACGTGATCAGCTGTCAGCCAATGACAGCTGATCATGTGATGTCAACACAGCCGGTAATCAGCTATTTTTTCTCCTTGTCCGAGGACAAAAAATAAGCCGATCACCAGCGGCAGTGAGAGGGACATCAGTCCCGATCACTGCCAGCTGCCGCCAGCTCATCAGTGCCCACCTGTGCCCCCTACAAGTGCCACCTAGCAGTAGGCAACAGTGCCGCCTACCAGTGCCCACCAGCACCACCTGTCAGTGCCCACAGTGCCATCTGTCAGTGCCCACAGTCCTAACTATCAGTGCCCACAATCAGTGCCTGAAGAACAGTGCTGCACATCAGTGCCACCTATCAGTGCCCATCAGTGTAACCTACCAGTGCCCATCAGTGCCTATCAATGCCACCTATCAGTGCCTCCTATCAGTGCCCATCAGTGCCATCTACCAGTGGTACCTATCAGTGCCCATTAGTGCCACCCAACCATGCCACCCATCAGGGCCCATCAGTGCCATCTTATCAGTAGCCATCAGTGCCGCCTTATCTGTGCCAATCAGTACCGACTTATCTATCCCCATCAGTGCCACCTTATCTGTGCCACCTTAACTGTGCCTATTAGTGCCCATCTGTGCAGCCTATCACTGCCCACCAGTGCCGCCTCATCAGTGCATATCAATGAAGCAGAAAAATTACCTGATTGCAAAATTTTATAACAGACTATTAAACATGATTTTTATTTTTTAATTTTCCATCTTTTTTTGTTCGTTTAGCAAAAAATAAAAACCCCAGCTGTGATTAAATACCACCAAAAGAAAGCTCTATTTGTGGGGAAAAAATTGTAAAAATGTCATTTGTGTACAGTGTTGTATGACCGCGCAATTGTCATTCAAAGTGCGTCAGCGCCGAAAGCTGAAAATTGGTCTGGGCAGGAGGGGGGTATAAGCGCCCAGTAAGCAAGTGGTTAAATAAGATTTTCGAAAGAAAATTATTTTGAAAATTTGACCCGTGTATGGCCTGCCTTAAGGTTTGCTGCTTCTCCAGTCAGCAATCAGTTTATGCTTCGCTGCTGATTGGATGAGCTTGGGTTAGGGCTGAAGCTTTTACACCCACCCACTGCCGCTTAATCAACGTTACCACATGGCCAAGTTAGATCAAGTGGGAATGCCCTGACCGCAGTTGATTGGACAGCAGAGGGTGGGAGCAACAGCTTCCTTCCAGTTACTGTTAGACCCAAGTTCCTACTGACCCGGCTTCATGGTTAGCTTCCTACTGCACATGTGCGAGCCACGCTGAGCTTTGTGAACGGTCCCGCAGTTTTCTGTAACCTGCGATGTGTCCCCAGAAGGCTGTTGGTGGAAAGGAGGGGGGGGGGGGTACCAAACTTCTATTCAGATCGCCGCAGCAATCTGACCGGAGGTGGGAGCGGGTACCTGTCAAAACCAGGTACCCGCTCCCGCCCCAAAAAGTGCCAAATGTGGCAGTAGGGGATGCAAACAACCCCTCTTGGGTGAAGTTCTGATTTAATCTCATGTTTTTTAAAAGATGGCTCTTCAATCCCTTCTCTCTTATAAGTGAATTTATCACTTCTATTTACATTTAGCACGTTGTTTCACGCTGTCAAAGCAAAGATGCAATACAAACTACAAAGTATCTATTGAGTACTCAGCGTTGTATAGGAAAACATATACAGCAGAAACGGAACACAATGGGAGAGAGAGATATTGTTATTCATGGGAGATAATATGTTGTCAGATGTAGAACTGTTTGCAGATAGATTATTAGACTGTTAGAGGAGGTATTGCTTTAAAAAGGGGAAGTATAGGACTATAAGGAACATAGAAAAGAAGGTCTGGGCAGCGCTCAGCTGGCCAACCCACCCACAGAAACACACAATGCTTCAGCCCCCCCCCCCCCCCTGGATCACACTGCTGCCTTATACACACATTGCTCCGGATCTCTGCCCTCCCCTTGGATCACACTGCTGTCGTATACACACAATGCTTTGGATCTCTTCCCCCCTCAGCCTGGATCACACTGCTGCCTTATACACACAATGCTTTGGATCTCGTCCCCCCTCCCCCTGGATCACACTGCTGCCTTATACACACATTGCTCCGGATCTTTGCCCTCCCCTTGGATCACACTGCTGTCGTATACACACAATGCTTTGGATCTCTTCCCCCCTCCCCCTGGATCACACTGCTGCCTTATACACACAATGCTTTGGATCTCGTCCCCCCTCCCCCTGGATCACACTGCTGCCTTATACACACATTGCTCCGGATCTTTGCCCTCCCCTTGGATCACACTGCTGCCTTATACACACAATGCTTTGGATCTCTTCCCCCCTCCCCCTGGATCCCACTGCTGCCTTATACACACAATGTTTCGGCTCTCTGCCCCACCCTCCCCCTGGATCACACTGCTGCCTTATACACACAATGCTCCGGATCTCTGCCCTCCCCTTGGATCACACTGCTGCCTTATACACACAATGCTTTGGATCTCTTCCCCCCTCCCCCTGGATCCCACTGCTGCCTTATACACACAATGTTTCGGCTCTCTGCCCCACCCTCCCCCTGGATCACACTGCTGCCTTATACACACGATGCTCTGGATCTCTGCCCCCCTCCCCCAGAATCACACTCCTCCTCTAGCCATGTGCTTGAGCTCTGTGCTCCCTCCCACAGTCTGTGATTAGCGCTGCCATTGGAGGTCCCCTCCTTCTTCACCTCCTGCTCTCTGTACTTCTCCCGGCACCTCCTTCACAGGAGCCAAAACTACAGAGGAGGCATCGGGTATCAATGCGCGCTGACAGTATTGACTGTCAGTGTGCATTGAGAACAACACTGGGCGGTATACATCTGCCACAATCTTGGATTTGTGGCAGAACCCCTGGGGACCACCAAAATTTCCATGTGGACCATCAGTGGTCCACAGGACCACTGGTTGGCAACTGCTGGTCTAATCTAAACAATCAGCAATCCTTCTATGCTTTATTCACAACGATGTGCCTGTACAGCTGAATGTGGCTGCTCAGGGGCACATCCTGGAGCCGTTGTTGGTGTCTGTGTATGAATCACAGCTCCAACCAGCCCCCATCCCATTCGGGCCCCACCTCCACCCATCCAGTCCCACCCACATCCTGCCCAGCTCCACCCACATTCCCACACCATCAGTCATGAGAGCTCCAACAGCAATGTGCCTCGGCTCCTCCTATCCTCATAGCTTTGCTTTGGCTTTAAGTTCAATTGGCCACCATGTGGCTGAAGCGGTGGATTGCCGCACACTGTGCTGCACCACCGTAATGCAGTGGTGTGAACCAGGTACACAGGAGACAAGGAGACATTTTGCCTTGTCTTGCGGTGGGATTTTGCTGGAATAGCCACCCAACACAGCCCCGCCGCACCTGGTGCGGGTGGGTCCTCAACATTTCTGAACACAGCCAAGAATGGCACAGGCACCAGACTATACATGATTGTGCCATCTCTGAGCCACCATCTTAGCCCAGGAAGTAGACGGTGATCCTGGGTGATGCCTCAACAAATACCGTATATACTCGAGTATAAGCCAAGTTTTTCAGCACATTTTTTTGTGCTGAAAATGAACCCCCTCGGTTTATACTCGAGTCAAGCCGAGATACGGGGCCCCAAAGTCGGTTCGGAAAATGTCATTCTCTGCTGCAGAAAAGTGCTTGACATTTTCCAACCCGAATTTGGGGCCCCCTATCTCGGGGACACTTGGTGCTAGGAACCCCAAATTTGAATATTTTGTAGTGCTAATTCCCCTGGGTTTGAATACCAAATTTGGGGTTCCTAGCACCAAGTGTCCCCGGGATAGGGGGCCCCAAAGTCGGTCAGAAAATGTCAAGCACTTTTCTGCAGCAGAGAATGACATTTTCCGAACCGACTTTGGGGCCCCCTATGTCATTCTCTGCTGCAGAAAAGTGCTTGACATTTTCCGACCCGACTTTGGGGCCCTGTATCTCGGCTTGACTCGAGTATAAACCGAGGGGGTTCATTTTCAGCACAAAAAAAATGTGCTGAAAAACTTGGCTTATACTCGAGTATATACGGTATTTGTTGAGGCATCACCCAGGATCACCATATACTTCCACAACCCCAGTGGAACCTACACTACAACATATCCAAAGATGGATTCCTAGCACTAAGGGACCCTGAGATCCAGGGCCCCAAAGTCGTCAAACTGTGTCCATCGGCAGCAATGTCATTTCGGGACCCTTTGGGTCCAGAGACCTCAAATTGTGGCTGCAGCTAGGGGGCATTTAGGAACCCTTAACTACCAAGTTTGAAGTTTGGGGGACCTATGGCTGCAAATGGGCACAGTGAGGCATCCAAATGGGCACAGTGAGGCTGCAAATGGGCATTGTTGTCCCTCTTTTCCACTTACAGTAGCTGCGCATTTCTCACCCCAGGCTTATAGTCGAGTCAATACGTTTTCCCAGTTGCTTGTGGTAAAATTAGGTGCCTCGGCTTATATTCGGGTCGGCTTATACTCGAGTATATACGGTATGACTCCGTCCTTCTACTTCTAGAGAGAAAAGCTGATGAAGAAGATGTTGTGAGGGTGAGGACTGTGCTCGTTGGGGGAAGAAGGAAGAGATACCTGGAAAGGGTTACATTGAGCCATTGCTTAGCAAGGACTGTTTGTTTGACCACTTTCATTTCACCTCTCCTCCGTTCCTTGGGCCTTCCGCTGGCTTTAGCGGATTAACTCCACTTTTTTTTTTTTTTTTTTGCTTTTAAAACCATAAAACCAGTCTAAAAATAAGAGAGAACCTAAAAAAGTGAACACACTTATCCTTCAATTTTCTGAATAAAACAAATATAAAATTACAGAAAGGCGCTCATTTTATCACCGTCGAACCTGAAACTTAAATATTTGGCATTGCAAATAACATTTATGTTCTTGGAAAATATATTAGTTTGGAAATTACTTTCCAAAAAAAAAAAAAACTGACTGGAGACTGTGGAAAGTAAAACTACAAATATTGTAAAATTTTAATCCAATGTAAAGTAAAAAAAAAAAAATCACAATATATAACAAACAATAATTGGAAGACGGTGTCCTTTATCTCACCACCGATCAATACAAAAGCCTTGTTGACTGCCAGGTTTAACCTTCAAATGGGCACCAAAGAGATCTCACAATGGTCTATCTTTCCTCTCTATCTCCAATATGTCTCTTACCCCCTATCTCTCTATCCCCCCCCCCCCTTTTATTAATCCAAAGCACCACCCCGCCCCCTTTTTTTTTTACCCCTTTCCCTATTAGGTTTACCGATCCAACCTCTGTTAGAAGGATCTCATTGGCCATTGTATCTAGTCTATTTGTAATTTATGGACCCCTGACAAACTCCCCCCCCCTTTTTTTTTTTAATTCTTCAAATGCCCTCTTGATTATCTACTTGTTTGGGCTTTAGGCCCCTTTCACATGATTGGACAGATCAGGTCTGCCCAGGGGGGGTAGGCAGGAGGGGCGGCTGCCCTGGGCACTGTGGTATCATGTGAGGTGGGAGGAGGGGGGGGGCACAAGGAGGTTGAGGGGGGGGACAGCTGGGGGTGGCAGGGGATACGAATTGTTCTAGGAGGGGAAATTTGGGAAGTTGTGCTAGGAGTAATGAATTGAGGGGATTTGTGTTGGGATGGGGAAAGAAGATTTGTGCTAGGAGAGGGAATTTGCTAGAAAATGTAATAGGGTAGGGGGAGGGGATTTGTGCTAGGAGGGAATTTTTTAGTTTTTTGGAGGGTGGGGATTTGTGCTAGCAGGGATGATTGGGGGAGATTTGTGATAGGAGGGGAAATTCTTTTTTTTTTTTTTTTGGGGTGGGGATTGGTGCTAGGATGGGGGATTGGGGAGAATTTTTGCTGGGAGGGGGGGACTTGGAGTGGGTGGAGAGGAGACAAATTTGAGGGGTGGAAGATTTGTGCTAGGAGGGGGGAATTTTTTGGGGAGGGGGTGGATTTATGTTGGGGGCATATGAGGAATGAGAGGATTTGAGCTGGGGGGGGGGTTGGGGGCAAAAATTCATGCTGGGAAAGGAGATTTCAGCAGGGGGCGTATTTTTTTTGGGAGGAGGAGGAAAAGTTTATTATAAAGTTTTTTTTTTTATATATAAATATTGGTGTAAAACATAAAATCGCGTGATTGATACTGTAGCTAAAATTATAAAATACATATTGCACTCCCTCTTTTTTTAATGTGCAGTTTGTTTTTGTAAAGAAAATTGTTTGAGAAAGAAATAAAATGTTTACAAAAAAAGAAAAAGAATTTTAGTTTTATATGCTAATAAAAATTTTTACAAAAAAAAGTAGCTTTTGCTGTAATGCTCACTTTATACTCAGCGCTGCCCCACGGATTGACTGCTCTGACGTGCAACCATGTCCAATGCTCCATTCAACCCACTTACGGCAACCTCAAGCCATAATGGACCCACCCCCTAGGGGGCAGTCATCACACAGCCTAGCCTCAAAGTACTGCTGCAGTAGAGAAAAGACCTGTGACATCACCAGACCACCTGAAAAAAAATGGTAATCATAGGGTGCTTAACCCCTTCCTGTCAGCTGTACGCATACACAAAGGTGGGCCCCTTTTCTGTGATGCCACATGTATGCATACGACCGGTGTCACGGGGCGTACATAACCGCGTCACCAGCACTGCGACTGCACTGTTACCGACAGTTCCTGATCACACAATAACAATCGGGAGCCAGTAGGACAGGCTCTCAATCACATGATCAATACGACAGCCAATCACAGTGATCACATGATCAGGAAGCCCACGAAACACCTCCAGTGTTTAGAACTCTTAAAGGGCCAGCAGGAAAGGGTTAACAATAAAAATGTGAGCGGGGGGCTTCAGGGAGAGGGTGGGGGAGTAAGATTGAGCTCTACTTTAAAGAGGTAGCTATCAGGATTCGGTAGGTCAGGCTCCCGATCACATGGTCGATTCAACAGCCAATCACAGTGATCACATGATCAGGAAGCCCATGAAACACCTCCAGTGTTTAGAACTCTTAAAGGGCCAGCAGCGAAGGGTTAACAAAAAAAAAAATTGTGTGGGTCTTCAGGGAGGGATGGGGAGTAAGATTGAGCTCTAATTTAAAGAGGTAACTATCAGGAGTCAGTAGGTCAGGCTCCCGAATCACATAAACAATGTGACAGCCAATCACAGTGATCACATGATCAGGAAGCCCATGAAACACCTCCAGTGTTTAGAACTATTGAAGGGCTGGTGGGAAAGGGTTAAAAAAAAACTGTGTGGGGCTTCAGGGAGGGGTGGGAAGCTTTAGCTCTGATTTAAAGAGGAAACAATGAGGAGTCGGTAGGTCATGCTCTCGATCACATGATTAATGTGACAGCCAATCACAGTGATCACATGATCAGGAAGCCCATGAACCAACTTCTTCACTTTAGAACTCCTAAAAGGCCAATGGTAAAGGGTTAAAAAAGCCTGAGAGGGTCTTCAGGGGCACAGAGCTTTCTTAACCGCGTCACCAGCACTGCGACTGCACTGTTACCGACAGTTCCTGATCACACAATAACAATCAGGAGTCGGTAGGACAGGCTCCCAATCACATGATCAATTCGACAGCCAATACCGCGGCGAAAACGACGGTAAAGCAGCGCTAAATATAGCGCTGCTTTACCGCCGACGCCCCGCACCGCCCCCCAGTGTGAAAGGGGCCTTAATGCATAGAATGCATTAAGATAATTAGAACCTTTTTGCCTTTACAGCCACTTTAATGGTTTTCCGTTTTTCGCACCACCGTGGATTAAAAGAAAAAAAACAAAAAAAGGCTTCTAATGCACACTGTGAGAAGCTCACATCGTGCGGTGAAATCAAAGTAGGCCAGGAGAGGAGCCGGTACAAGTGTGGAAGGCCCGGGAGGTCAGATTTACCATCACAGACCACCCATAACTAGAGCTGAATATATTATAAGGGGCCAAATGATGGGGGCAGCAGCGCATGTCCCCACAATTTAGGGAATTTTTATCACGGATCTCCCCCCCCCCCCTCCCATTTTCCCAACACAAAAGGTAAAGCTCTTTGCAGTCACGTATTTTATATCGGTTTATGAGGTTATACGCATTGTATCTACATGATCTTATACAAACAGAAGCTTTCCCGAGAATAAAAAGCAGGAAGCTTATAAAAAAAGGTACAACGGCGGCTCAAAGAGCAAAGACTTCACTTCCAACCAATGGCCGCCCGACCTAAAGTGGAACTCTGGATAACGTCAAAAAATGACCTACATCATGCCGTCTGTCGTCGGCAGTCCCCTTGTAACTTTGTTTTATTACTTGCTGATCCCTTATATTCCCACTTCCCTTAAGAAGGGTGACAACGGTGCACCGTGAAGGGGTACCGCGAAGGTGACCGGCAGAGGAGTGTCGGTCGGTCGGAGGGGGGGGTCCTATACAACCATAGATATAAAGGAAGTTGCCGGTGGTGGGGAGAGAAGGTTGCTGATACTCCGGCTCACACTAGATGTCACTGTCACCACTGTGACTCCATGTCAGGCCCCTACAGCCCTCTCCTGTGTCACAGCGGAGCCGGTGACACAAACCACCATGATAACATATAAGACACGGCTGACAGAGTACAGCATAACCTCAAACCACCCCTTTGTAACCCTTGCAGAGCCGCGGCCCGGGGCGGAGGAGGCATGGAGACGAGGGCGGTCATGGCTGGGCTCTGCAGCAGGCGCAGGGGGTTAATCGGCTTTTCGGGATGTTATGTACACAGCTGCGGAGATATTTTTACATACAGAACACACGTCCCTGTGATACACGTCCCCTCCCTGCCCCTCTCTCTCTCCCAGGGACACAAACACACAGAAAATGCCATGCCTGGAAATACATACGTCTTTGTAAACTGTAATCACCTAATCTCATTGGGAACTTCCCGGGGGGGGGGAGGGGGGGTCACTATTATAAATATTTTCTAATGCTAATACATTTTGCTGTGCATTCTCCAACCCTTAAAGTGACCACACACCTTACAATCAGATCATAAGAATTCTCTTCTCATTTTTGTATTTTTTTTCTCTTTTGTCTAGACCAGGGTTTCTCAACCAGGGTTAAATGGAATGCTAGGGTTCCTCCAGAGGTTGCTAGGGGTTCCTTGAGGGTACTTCCAGATGTTGCTAGGGGTTCCTTGAGGGTATTTCCAGAGGGTGCAAGGGGTTCCTTGAGGGTACTTCCAGAGGTTGCTAGGGGTTCCTTGAGGGTATTTCCAGAGGGTGCAAGGGGTTCCTTGAGGGTACCTGCAGAGGTTGCTAGGGGTTCCTTGAGGGTACCTGCAGAGGTTGCTAGGGGTTCCCTGAGGCTACCTCCAGAGGTTGTTGTAAGTTCCTTGAGGATACCTCCCAAGGTTGCTAGGGGTTCCTTAGGGGTACCTCCAGAAGTTGCTAGGGGTTACTTGAGGGTACTTCCAGAGGTTGCTAGGGGTTCCTTGAGGGTACCTGCAGAGGTTGCTAGGGGTTCCTTGAGGGTACCCCTCCAGAGGTTGCTAGGGGTTCCCTGAGGTTACTTCCAGAGTTAGGAGGTCAGTTAATATCCAGCTAATGGGCATTCTTTTCTGTGCATTTAGTGAGGACACATTGGGGTTGATTTACTAAAGGCAAATAGACTGTGCACTCTGCATGTGCAGTTGCTCCAGAGCTTAGTAAATGAGCAGAAGCTCTGCTGACTTCCATCATCCAATCATGTGCAAGCAAAAATGCTGTTTTCTTTTTTTTTTTTCCTTGCACGTGATTGGGCACTCTTTGCACAGTGAAGATCTACCTCACTTAATAAGCTCTGGTGGCAACTGCACTACTTGCAGAGTGCAGTGTCTATTTGCCTTTTAGCAAGTCAACCCCAATGTGTCCAGATCACCAGGAGCCATCAGAGAAATACCGTATATTTCGGGGTATATATTGGGGTTCTTAGCACCAAGTGGCCCCCGAGATATAGGGCCCCAAAGTCCATCTGCAGCAATGTCATTTTGGGACCCTTTGGGTCCAGAGACCAAAATTTTGGCTGCAGCTAGGGGGCATCTAGGAACCCTTAACTACAAAGTTTGCAGTTCGGGGGACCTATGGCTGCAAATGGGCACAGTGAGGCTGCAAATGGGCATTGTTGACCCTCTTTTCCACTTACAGTAGCTGCGCATTTCTCACCCTAGGCTTATACTCGAGCCAATACGTTTTTCCATTTTTTTTTTGTGGTAAAATTAGGTGCCTCGGCTTATATCCCGGTCGGCTTATACTCGAGTATATACGGTATGTAGAAAGACAAAAAGCTCAATTCACAAACCCCCCGAACACAAGAAGAGGGATGTTTATTTTCAGCCATGTGGCTGTCACTTCGTGAAAATAAGTGACTTCTATGAAAATGAGGATCCATATCTCGGAGACTTTCGTGAACTGAGCTTAAAGCGACGGGCAAAAAAAATGATCAATAGATACAGGAATGTAGGAGCTGAATGTTACGGGTTGAGGGTAGGATAATCGATGAGCCCTCGATGTAATATTCTACAATGTCGTTGGTGGCTTTCCAGAGAAAAATACATTTAAATGACAGATGGGGAACAGAGGAAGTAACAGTTCCACAGGCGGACCTGGTACAATGTATGTTATTGTTGTAGACGCTCGGGCCACGAACCAAGATTGTGTTTCAATGCAAATAGATCCTTGTCGGTACATGTCATGGGCCTGCTGGCCAGAGACACCCGGGACACCCAACAGAGACTGAGCTCACCTTACATTTCACAATCTACTCTACAATAACCAAAGCTGGAATCCAATTGAAGAGCGAGAGAGAGATTTATAGATAGGTACATAGATACACTGTAAGGCCAAAGGGCCCCCTCTCCGAATGATTGAGTTCAGGTGTTTCCAGTGAAGGGTACTCGTAATATTACATCATACAAAAACATTTTAGACCAGCCATTCTCAACCTTTTTACCCCTAAAGGAACCCTTGAAATAATTCTCAGGTCTTGAGGAACCCCGTCTAAAACCAGTTCATTGGTGGTCAAAGAAAAAATGTCCCCTTCATTGGTGGTCAGTGGAAGAATGTTCCCCGTACAGTGATGATCAGATTGACATTCTTACAGACAGCTAGAAAGACCAGTTGGCTCCGCCAAGTGGCATTGACCCTGGACTGGAACTATGCAGGAACCATAAGATGAGGGAAGTCAATCAGGATTTCCAGATTGGCAAAACGACATTGTTTAAGCCCTGATGAAGGAAATGCGCTAGATACTACACACAATGAATAACCTTAATTCTGACTATAACCTTATAGTGTGGTACTTTAATCTCTGATTCACAGTTGTGCCTACCCAACCAGGGTTATGGTGGAAACTTCTGGGCTTGTGGAAGCAGCCCACCTACCAACCGGATGTTCCACAGCGATCACACTAACATAAAGGTGGCAGTAATTTGAACAAGAGACTATAACCTAATTCTAGCTATAGGTTCCAGGACCATCTACCAAAATTCCTAGAGCATGACCTTCAATATAGCCTTTCCCTGACCTTAAATCAAGATCAGAAAACCTTAAAGAAACTTCTAAGCCATCCACGAGTGGTTGGCACACAACGGTTGATTGAATACTCCATGCTGGGTTCACACTATTGCGAATTGGATGCGGTTTCCCCACCTACCCAACCAGGGTTATGGTGGAAACCTTTGGGCTTGTGGAAGCAGCCCACCTACCAACCGGATGTTCCACAGGGATCACACTAACATAAAGGTGGCAGTAATTTGAACAAGAGACTATAACCTAATTCTAGCTATAGGTTCCAGGACCATCTACCAAAATTCCTAGAGCATGACCTTCAATATAGCCTTTCCCTGACCTTAAATCAAGATCAGAAAACCTTAAAGAAACTTCTAAGCCATCCACGAGTGGTTGGCACACAACGGTTGATTGAATACTCCATGCTGGGTTCACACTATTGCGAATTGGATGCGGTTTCCCCACCTACCCAACCAGGGTTATGGTGGAAACCTTTGGGCTTGTGGAAGCAGCCCACCTACCAACCGGATGTTCCACAGGGATCACACGAACATAAAGGGGGCAGTAATTTGAACAAGAGACTATAACCTAATTCTAGCTATAGGTTCCAGGACCATCTACCAAAATTCCTAGAGCATGACCTTCAATATAGCCTTTCCCTGACCTTAAATAAAGATCAGAAAACCTTAAAGAAACTTCTAAGCCATCCATGAGTGGTTGGCACACAACGGTTGATTGAATACTCCATGCTGGGTTCACACTATTTCGAATTGGATATGGTTTCCCCGCCTACCCAACCAGGGTTTATGGTGGAAACCTCTGGGCTTGTGGAAGCAGCCACCTACCAACCGGATGTTCCACAGCGATCAAACTAACATATCGGTGGCAGTAATTTGATCAAGAGACTATAACCTATGGTACTTCTAGCTATAGGTTCTAGGATCATCTATCAAAATTCCTAGAGCATGACCTTCAATATAGCCTTTCCCTGACCTTAAATCAAGATCAGAAAACCTTTGAGAAACTTCTAAGCCATCCACGAGTGGTTGGCAAACAACGGTTGATTGAATACTCCATGCTGGGTTCACACTATTTCGAATTGGATGTGGTTTCCCCGCCTACCCAACCAGGGTTATGGTGGAAACCTCTGGGCTTGTGGAAGCAGCCCACCTATCAACCGGATGTTCCACAGCGATCACACTAACATAAAGGTGACAGTAATTTGAACAAGAGACTATAACCTACTTCTAGCTATAGGTTCCAGGACCATCTACCAAAATTCCTAGAGCATGACCTTCAATATAGCCTTTCACTGACCTTAAATCAAGATCAGAAAACCTTTGAGAAACTTCTAAGACTTCCATGAGTGGTTGGCACACAACGGTTGATTGAATACTCCATGCTGGGTTCACACTATTTCGAATTGGATATGGTTTCCCCGCCTACCCAACCAGGGTTATGGTGGAAACCTCTGGGCTTGTGGAAGCAGCCCACCTACCAACCGGATGTTCCACAGGGATCACACTAACATAAAGGTGGCAGTAATTTGAACAAGAGACTATAACCTATGGTACTTCTAGCTATAGGTTCTAGGATCATCTATCAAAATTCCTAGAGCATGACCTTGAATATAGCCTTTCCCTGACCTTAAATCAAGATCAGAAAACCTTTGAGAAACTTTTAAGCCTTCCATGAGTGGTTGGCACACAATGGTTGATTGAATACTCCATGCTGGGTTCACACTATTGCGAATTGGATGCGGTTTCCCCGCCTACCCAACCAGGGTTATGGTGGAAACCTCTGGGTTTCCCTGCATCCAATTTGCATTACAGGAAAGTGTGACCGGCTCTCAATGGAGCCGGTTCACACATCTCTGGGGTGGCCGCAAAGCGCACTGCAGAAGAGTCCTGTGCATCTTTGGCTCAGTTTCAGTTCCGAATTCAGCCAAAAATTCAGACCTAATTCGGACCTGAAACAGTGAACAGGGACACACCGGACCCCCCCTGCTGCAAGCCGCGCCGCACACAGTGTGAACCCAGCCTTACCTAATAAACCTGTTTTATAATTTTTTGCTATTGTTGTTTAATATGAAAATCTCAATAAAAATCATTAATAACCAACATCAGTACAACATCACAGATGATTTTTACGCTGAATGGGCACAAATTCCTACAGACACTTGAAAATCGTGTGGAAAGTCTTCTCAGAAGAGTGCAAGTTGTTATATATGCATGGGGGGGGGGGGGGGGGGGGGTAATAGAAAAAGGGTTTCCTTCCTTTTCCAGCATGCTGTGCCCCCTGTAGACAAAACCAGTTCCATGAAAAAGATGGTGGGGAAGAGAGAAGAGAAGCTGGTGATACTGTGGGGTTGGGGGCACATAGGGGGGCCTGGGCAGCAGGGGGGAACATATGGTGCACAGGGAGGGTGACTGGTGAGACGGGGGGAGGGGGGCAATTACTGGGACTGATCCCCTGTATGGCTCTCTCTGCAGCAGCTGAAAGCTGGCAGGAGGGTGGTGAGAAGCCAGCTTTCAGCTGCTGCAGAGAGAGAGCCATACATGGGATCAGTCCCAGTAATTGCACACCCACCCCCGCCACGCCGATCACCCTCCCTGCCCACATGGGATTTCCCTGTACAGAGGGACTGGTGGTAACCCCTTATCCATGGTCCTATATACACACACATATATATATATATATATATATTATAGACATGTGCACACTGAAATATTTTGTTTCGGAATTTCGTTTTCGTCCGAAAAATGTATTTATTTAGTTACTCCCGAAATTCGTTTTTATTTATTTTTGTTACGTTAAAAAATGCATTCATCCGAAAATCCGAAATAATTAAGGTGGAATCTGTCATTGAAGGCTTATGGTGTCTGTTGAAGAAGAAGATTTGATGGAGCAGCTAAACTGTACGACGCCGCAATCGTACATTTCCGGTCGAATGTTCCGCCTACAAGCTATAGTAGAATTCTAATGTTGGATGACACTAGTAATAATTATATGTATTAATTATTATTACTAGTCAACCAACATTAGAATTCTTCTATAGACTATGGGCGGAGCATTTGACCACAAATGTCCACTCGCGGCGACTGCTTCGTCGAATCTTCATGTCAAAACTTTTCTCTCCATGTCGAATAATCTTGGACTAATAGTTAGGTTAGGCACATTCAACCTTTTTTGCTATTGTCTCTATAATGTAGAGTCTTTTCTCTCTATGTCGAATCTTTTCTCTCTATGTCGAATCTTTTCTCTCTATGTCGAATCTTTTCTCTCTGTCAAATCTTTTCTCTCTATGTAGAATAATCTTGGACCAATAGAGCTAAGGTTAGGCACATTCGACCACAGGTTCGATGGACACAGATCCCTATTGTCAGCGCCATGTCGAATCTCCTATCTATATCGAACTGTTGTCACAACGAAAACGAAAATAAAGCATTTGTATATGTCGGATCTTTTGGTTTTCGGATTCTGCATGTTCGTTATCGTTCGTTAAAACAATAACGAAAATACCCGAAATTCAGACGAAAATGCAGTCAGACAAAAACGAATGCACATGTCTAATATAATATAGAGTAGATAAAAGTATAGATGATAAAACCTATCCTATACCTTAATGACCACTGACGCAGTGGCCTACTAAGGGGTGTGCGGGGGGGGCGGGCCGCACCGGGTGCCACACACTGGGGGGGGGGGGGTGTCAGGCCGGCGCCCCCCTCTGCGAAGGAAGCGGGGACAGCGCGCCGAGCACGGATATAAGTTGTGCAGCGGCGCGGTGAGTGACAGGCAGCGGCAAGTGAGGTGAGAGGAGGGGGAGGGTGTTCGCCGCTCTCCGCGGCTCTGATCTGTCTCGGCTGTGTCATACAGCCGAGCAGAGTGAAGCCGCCGGCTCCGCCTCCCCCTCCTCCTTGTAGTCTAGACACGCTGCTGTGTGTCCCGTGCTGACACTCCAAGGTACATTATGGGTCGTAGGGGGGGGTCTGCATTGTAGTAGGGGGGGGGGGTCTGTACTGAAGGGGGGGTCACTCTGTACTGAAGGGGGGTCTGCATTGTAGTAGGGGGGTCTGCATTGTAGGGGGGTCTCCACTGTAGGGGGGGTCTGTACTGAAGGGGGGGGTCTGTACTGAAGGGGGGGTCTGCACTGTAGGGGGGTTGTGCAGGGGGGTCTGTATTGTAGGCGGGTCTGTGTAACATGCAGGGGGTCCAGAGCTGTTAGGGGGGGTGTCTGTGTAACATACAGGTGTCCAGAGGTGCAGGGTGCTGTGTAATGTAAAGGGGACCAGAGGTGCAGGGTGCTGTGTAATGTAAAGTGGTCCAGAGGTGCAGGGGGGTGTGTAATGTACACAGTAGTGACAAAGAGGTATGCAGGGAGCACAGTAGGGTGTTTTTACGTTTTAAGGTGGGGGGGTGCCAGATATAGGATCCGCCCCGGGTGCCAAATGCACTAGGTACGCCCCTGCAATGACGGACAGATATATCTATAAATATTGTGCATACATGTAGATCTGTAACAGATTGCTATCATATATCTATAATTACATAAAAATAACTGCATTAGCAGATAAGTAGAAAGCACAATAACATTTGGAAATATCTTGGATACGTCAATAGATGCAGAAATAGAATTATTTATTATCCGAGGGGGATAGATAAATACATCTGCAGGTCCAATGATTTCATATCTATAATTAGGGAAGGGATATGAACCTGACAGATCATCTATAGATACACTGATATATCTTTCAGATGGGAACGGATAAACACGGCTACTGATCCACAGACAGACAGGTGCTGCTATGATTAGACATCATCAGATAAATACTGTACATTTATAGATCAGCAGAAAGAGGCATGGATCTATAATTATTCAAAGAGGAAAGCAATTGGAAGAAACTTCAAAGGAGCGGATAAATCTTTGAATAAGATACAGACATTTATGGAAAGTACCGAGATATAGACGTATCTATAGATTAGGTGTAGAAATATGTTACAGGTTTGAAATAAAATATGAAATTACAGTATTAAAAATGGATAAACACGTTAAAAAATGAAATAAAAATGTGCAGATTAATGTAAATAAGTGAGGAATGGATGTCATGACACGGGAAAATGTTGCACCTGAAGGAAAAATAAGTTTAAAGCTGAACACCGGGTACAAAAAATTTTTCATTTAAAACACATTCCTTAACCGCTTCAGCCCCGGAAGATTTTACCCCCCTTCCTGACCAGAGGACTTTTTGCGACTCGGCACTGCGTCGCTTTAACTGACAATTGCGCGGTCGTGCGACGTTGCACCCATACAAAATTAACGTCCTTTTTTTTCCCATAAATAGAGCTTTCTTTTGGTGGTATTTGATCACCTCCGCAGTTTTTATTTTTTGCGCTATAAACAAAAAAAGAGCGACAATTTGGAAAAAAACGCATTATTTTTTGCAATAATAAATACCGTATATACCCGAGTATAAGCCGAGTTTTTCAGCACATTTTTTTTGTGCTGAAAGTGCCCCCCTCGGCTTATACTTGAGTCAAGCACTTTTCTGCAGCAGAGAATGACATTTTCCAACCCGACTTTGGGGCCTCGTATCTCGGTGCTAGGAACCCCAAATTTGGGGTTCAAACCCAGTGGAACCAACACTACAACATATCCAAATTTGGGGTTCCTAGCACCAAGTGGCCCCGAGATACGGGGCCCCAAAGTCAGTCAACTGTGTCCCATCTGCAGCAATGTCATTTCGGGACCCTTTGGGTCCAGAGACCCCAAAATTTTGGTTGCAGCTAGGGGGGCATATAGGAACCCTTAACTACCGAGTTTGAAGTTTGGGGGACCTATGGCTGCAAATGGGCATTGTTGACCCTCTTTTCCACTTACAGTAGCTGCGCATTTCTCACCCTAGGCTTATACTCGAGTCAATACGTTTTCCCAGTCTTTTGTGGTAAAATTAGGTGCCTCGGCTTATATTCGGGTCGGCCTATACTCGAGTATATACGGTATCCCCCAAACATACATAAAACATTTTTTTTCCCCCACAGTTTAGGCAGATACGTATTCTTCTACATATTTTTGGTAAAAAAAAAAAAAAAAAAATCGCAATAAGCGTATATTGATTGGTTTGCGCAAAAGTTATAGCGTCTACAAAATTGGGGGGGGGGATAGTTTTATGGCATTTTTATTTTAGTTTTTTATTAGTAATGGCGGCGATCTGCGATTTTTAATCGGGACTGCGACATTATGGCGGACACTTTTGACACTATTTTGGGACCATTGTCAGCTATACAGCGATCAGTGCTATAAAAATGAACTGATTACTGTGTAAATGATACTGGCATTGAAGGGGTTAACCACTAGGGGCCGACGAAGGGGTTAAGTGTGTCCTAGGGAGTGATTCTAACTGTGGGGGGGAGGGGCTTCAAGTCACATGACGGCGATCACCACTCCCGATGGCAGGGAGCAGTGATCTCTGTCATGACACAAGCCAGAACGGGGAAATGCCTTGTTTACATAAGCACTTCCCCGTTCTGAGGCTCCGTGACATGATCGCCGGGAGATCAAGTCCGCCAGTCCCATGGGCATGGTCACGCTGTATGCGGCGGGGGCGCGCGCCTGCTATCCCCAACTCTTAAAGGGGACGTACAGGTACGCCCATTTACCCACCGCTGCCATTGTGCTGACGTATATCGGCGTGCGCTGGTGGGAAAGTGGTTAATGACCACAGAAGATATAAATCCACTTTGTGTGCACCAAATGCCTTTGCAAACCCAGATGCTATGTCGTAAAGGTAGCAGTGACATCATCACTGTGATGTACACAGCCTGTGCAGAGAGAAGAGCTGTGGCCCCACCCACTACAGATTGCCTGTAGAAAACCACAGGAGTGGGCGGAGACAAGACCAGTCTCCCTGCACAAGGAGAGAGATCAGCAGTGAGAGGTCTTTATTACAGGAAGGAAAACTTTCACACTGGATGACTGCACAGATCTGGATAAAAATGCTCAAAGTTCACCAAGATTCAAGGAAGAACACACCTGACTCTTGTATTGGACAATTCGGGGGGTTGATTTACTAAAGACAACTAGACTGTGCACTTTGCAAAGTGCAGTTGCGCTCTGCAAGAGCATTTTGCTCCAGAGCTTAGTAAATGAGCAGAAGCTCTGCCGACTTCAATCGTCCAATCAAAAATGCTGTTTTTAAAAAAAAATTATTTTCCTTGCATGTGATTGGGTATTTATTTGCAAAGTGAAGCTTCGCCTCATTTACTAAACTCTGTAGCAACTGCACTTTGCAGCGTGCGCAATCTAGTTGCCTTCAGTAAATCAACCCCTATTTGTTTAGCCCAGAGTTCAGCTTTAAAGTGAATGCATAGCCAAAACTTTATTTTTTATTTTTTCTGGAATAAAGAAGCAATCGACCCGATCGGATATTAATTGCTGCCTGTGTCCCCAACAGATACATTCACCCTCTCTACTTGTCCTGGTGACCACATTGTCACCGAGACCGTAGTTGATGGGAATCACTTCCTGTTGTGTTTATGTGACAGGAAGTAAAGGGCAATCTCTCCGTGAGGGTAGAAGCAGCAAATAATAAACTGTCTGTTTTAACCTTTCTCTACTCTTTTTTTAAATCTGGAGTTTAATGCTGAAGTTTTAGGTATGACAATTTTTACATATTTACTGTACATTGGCCCAGCTTGGTCCAATGTAAAAATATATGTGCCATACCCGTGGGATCCCCGTGGAACTAAGCCCCACTACTCCAGTGATCTCCCACTAGCTTCCGTGTCCCGTGCCGATTGGCTGTCCTGCTGCATTGTGAACATAGCTCAAACGGCAAGCTCACTATTCAGGGATATCAGGGCTGGGCTCAGCCCTTCCTTCTCTGAGCTGGCCGCTCAGCTGTCGGCTAATTGCCAGCTCCCATCTCTCTCCACATTTACTCAGCTGTTGATGATATCCTGCTCGTCAGTCCTGCCTACTTAAGCCGTCCAGTCCAGTGGATCTCTGCCTTCGCCTTGGTCATCATCACAGAAACTCTCCTGCAATCCTGTTCAAGACTTGCTTTGCTGACATCCCTTCAGGCTCCGGATCCTGCTTGCTGTTCCACTACAATGATCCCTGACTTCTGGCTTGGCTGACTATCCGTTCTGGTTACTGAACTTTGGCTATGTTTTGACTACATTTGTCCTTTTTACTTGTATTATTAAACAAGTGTGATTTAACTGTACTTCTGTCTCGGCCTGATTTCATGGTTTCTGACAAGGGAACACTTTGTATTTACTCAATGAATGCAGACCATTGTCTGATTGGACGAGGTGTGGAGGTGACATCATGATCTCCACCTTGTCCAACTGGAGAACACTTTGTATTCATTGAGAAAATGCAAATTGTTCTCTGAATGGCGCCGTGCTGAGCAAGCGACCTTCAGTGGTCACAATGCAGCTGTGCAACCCTTTAGTACGGGACCAGGGACTCCTAGTGGAGATCACAGGAGTAGCAGTGCCTTCTACAGCCAGCTTTTAGAGGCATCCCACAGGTATGGCACAAATATGTAGCAATTCCCCTCCGCAGAAGCTGCTGGTATGAAATGGTCCTGTATTCCCATTACAGCACACACAGCATTTTCTTCTTCTTAGGAGTATCTTTTGTATTTTTATAGCGGATGTAAAACTTGGCATAGGTATGGGCGAGGCATGGGATACCAAAGTAACTTAGGACTCTTCTCACTATTAGGATCATCAGCTGCCACCTTCTGATATCCATTAAATGCTTTTTAGTGAGGGGGAAACAGACTCACGTTACCACCAACCGCTGGCCCCAATTTTATCCAGCCTCCATTGGTATCCTCCAGAGAGACCAAAAAAAACAGGAATCCTCAGACTTTAGGGAATAGCACCCCCCCCCCCCCCAGCCTAACTATGGCTGGGTCCCCAATGATCTCACAGCAGTGTCTTAGCAGACTGCCCCTTCAGGGTCTCCTCCAGCAGGGCGCACCCAAGAGCCAAAGACACTCTGCTCTGGTGCTATTTATAGGTTCTCAAACCACCTTCTGGACACTCCTCCCCAGGGATCGGCTGGGTTTCCATCAAGGGCTGATTGTCAACTTTTGGCCCAGGGTGCAAGTACAACCCAGAGGCCCATGGTGCAGTGACTCTGCCCCCCTCCTGCTCTCCCTATTCCCTGCCTCCTCCTGACCCCCATTCCAGGCTGAAGCTCCACTCCAGATAGTCTCTGCTCACCGGGCGGGTCGGGCTGGACCGACTTTGGGTTCCCAAGCTGGCCATCAGTGGGTGGCTGGGGGGAGCCAGGGCGGCTCGGTTGGGGCTGGCCGGAGAGCCTTTGGTGGGGCACGGCGTACACCATCCAAGCTGAAGGGGGACGCTTGCGCTCTGTCCTTGTCCTCACCAGTGGGGACTTTTTACTTCTCTTCACCAGGAAGCCTTAAATCATTTCTGCGGAGTAAGTGGTACGACCTTTTTATGGGGCATCAGAGTGTCCCAGAGGGCAATTGCCCCCAGCCCAGTCCACCCCTGCTACCCTTAAATATTCACGCTATTCTCCCATTCTTCCACCAACTGCAATTTTAGAACCTTCCAGAAAGCAATCAGACCAGCAGCCTGTGCAAACACTGAGCAGGCCAAGCCAATCAACCCCCGATTAGTAATCAGTGATTACAGAGCTAAACCAAATTGATCTAGCAGCCTGCACTTACTAGGAGGGTGCTACAAATATACTTCCAATGGTCCAAGCTGGACCAATGTAACCAGGCTTGGTGCAAGGATTTTTGACACCCTAGGCGAAACCTCATTTTGCCACCCCCCCTTGGCTTCACCCCTTTTCCCTGCCCATGTAAACCCCACATTTTTAATGAAGCACCCATCAAATGCAGCCTCACCAGCGCCCATCAAATGCTGCCTCACCAGCGCCCATCAAATGCAGCCTCACCAGCGCCCATCAAATGCAGCCTCACCAGCGCCCATCAAATGCAGCCTCACCAGCGCCCATCAAATGCAGCCTTACCAGCGCCCATCAATGAATGTTTGCTTGCTTCCATTCATTCGGGAGTCGGGATACAGACAGTCCTCCGCCACTGCTGCCCCTCTGACACTATGTGCAAAACGGAGCGTCGGCTGCCTGCTGATGCTGAGACTAATGCTGCGTACACACGGTCGGAATTTCCGATGGAAACAGTCCGATGGGAGCTTTTCATCGGATTTTCCGACCGTGTGTATGCCCATCGGTCTTTTCCTGTCGGAATTTCCGACGGACTTTGGATTGAGAGCCTGTTCTTAATTTTTCCGACGGAAAACCTTTCTATCAGACTTTCTGATCGTGTGTATGCAATTCCGACACGCAAAATTCCGACGCATGCTCGGAAACAATTCAACGCATGCTCGGAAGCATTAAACGTCCCTTTTATAGTGCAGTCGAATGTGTTGTATGTCGCGGTGTTATTGACCGTCGGAATTTGGTGTGACCGTGTGTAGGCAAGACAGTTTGAGCGAAGTTCCGTCGCGAATTCCGATGGGAAAACCATCAGAGCTTTTTCCGACGAGAATTCCGACCGTGTGTACGCAGCATATGTTGCTTGCTGCAGAGAGAAGAGAGCAGGAACACTAGTGGCCGGGCACCCTAGGCGGCAGGGCGCCCTAGGTGGCTGCCTAGTTTGCCTAGTGCTAGCACCGGCCCTGAATGTAACTACTGTATGTAAAAATTGCCATATCTAAATTTTAGCTTTAAGAACAGATGCTCCCAGAGAAAATCAATACCAAATTCCTTTTTTTTTTAACCCATCCAGTTGCTCGTTGACCACCAGAGATGTACCGGGCTGGGATCTGTCCAATCCATAGACCTGAGATTCGACTTCTACCGGGGGCAGACTTGACCATTCAGCCACTCGGGCACTGCCCGAGGGCCCCGGGCCACTAGGGGGCCCCATCAGGGCTGCCAGCCTCAGTAAAACCAGGGACAGTATGTCAAAATCAGTGTTCTGTCTCTGAAATGTCCCTTACCGACATCCTTTTGGTCTAAAAATCCCGAGATTATAGCTGCCCCGCCTCTCCAGTACCTTCTCAGCCAATAGAAACATGTCTGTGTATACTGTGTGTTAAATTGTATACTGTGTGTGTATATACTGTGTGGCCCCATAATCTCCGATTGCCTGGGGGCCCCATAATCTCCTATTGCCCGGGGGCCCCATGAATTGTCAGTCCGCCCCTGACTTCTACACACATGAGCCAAGTGATTTGGTGTGGGTGGAAATCGATTGACCTTTCTGATCATTAAACGAAAAAAAGAAACTCAACTGATCGAGAAAAACAAATACAAGAAACGTGTGTGTGTGGCAGTATCGTAACGGATGGAAACGAGCGATCGAAATACAAAAAAAAAGTCAGAAAAGCGATTGCAATGTGGCCAGCAGTGGAGGCGCACACACAGATCAGTAGATAGGCGTATGGAGGGATAAGAGGCGAGCGAGCAGCTGTGTCCCTGCAGGCAGTGTATAGAGCGCTCCGGGAGGAGGTGAGGACCTGCACTGCTTGTTTTTCTATAAGAAGCTCTGTGCTGGGTCACGTCGGGTCGAGTGGGAAGCTTGCCCAGCTCTAGGTTTTAAAGGAAAAACATACAGAAAGGCACAAAAACACAGCAGTTTCCTTCATTAAATTCCACTCTACCTGCCATGGGCGTCCAGCCACAATGGAATTTCCCACTTTGGCCTTCAAGAGATCAGCTGTTATTTATAGCCAGACTCAAGAAACATGTATGGAGACCGTACGTGAAATTCGGCAAACACATCTGTGCAGAAGCTCCCAAAAGTGATATATATATATATTTTTTTTTCTTAAAACCTAAGCACCGAAAAACTGAATGACTGGGAGAACAAATATGTCATGTATTGAGGCTTACGAGTCCTTAGAAGTGGAGGCCAAATGAATGTTCTTTTTTTTTTTTTCAGGCTCCTCTGCTTTATTTTATGGTGACCTCATCCATACCTCCCAACATTTTGAGATGGGAATGAGGGACACCTACCAGCTAACGTATGTAGGCATATGACACGCCCCCCCCCCGCCACACCCCCTTAAAGGAGAATTAACTCAAGAAAAAGATTAATTAACCACTTTCAGCTACGGACCAATTGGCAGCCAAAGGACCAGGCCCCTTTTTGCGATTCGGCACTGCGTCGCTTTAACTGACAATTGCGCGGTCGTGCGACGTGGCTCCCAAACAAAATTGGCGTCCTTTTTTTTCCCACAAATAGAGCTTTCTTTTGGTGGTATTTGCTCGCCCCTGCGGTTTTTATTTTTTGCGCTATAAACAAAAATAGAGCGACAATTTTGAAAACAATGCAATATTTTTTTGCTTTTTGCTATAATAAATATCCCCAAAAAATATATAAAAAAACATTTTTTTTTCCTCAGTTTAGGCCGATACGTATTCTTCTACATATTTTTGGTAAAAAAAAAAAAACGCAATTAGCGATCATTGATTGGTTTGCGCAAAAGTTATAGCGTTTGCACTGCTGGTTTCCCTCCACGTCTGCATGCTCTGCAGGCTGCAGCATGTAACTAACTCAGTCCGACCGTTAGTGTAATTAGATGTGCAGCGCAGCACTGGAGCCAGCACTAGAGGAAGGAGAGCCAATGCTTCCTGTATAGCGGCGTCTTCTGTCACATGGGCAAATGGGGTGGAGTCAGGGGGTGGAGCCAATGGAGGTGGCAAAATGAGGTTTCGCCTAGGGCAGTGATGGCGAACCTATGGCACGCGTGCCACAGCTGGCACGCAGAGCCATCTCTGTGGGCACATGAGAGGGTCCAGGACAGATCTAGAGGTCTCTCTCTCCTCTCAGCCCCCATCCCTCTCTTTTAGCCCCCCTCTTTGTGTCCCCTCTCTCTCTCTCACCCCTCTCTCTCGCACCCCTCCCTCTCTCTGTTCCCCCTCTCTCTCTCTGTTCCCCCTCCCTCTCTCTGTTCCCCCCTCCCTCTCTCTGTTCCCCCTCTCTCTCTCTGTTCCCCTCTCTCTCTCTGTTCCATCTCTCTCTCTCTCGTTCACCCCTCTCTCTCTCTGTCCTCTCTCTCTCTGTTCTCTCTCTCTCTCTGTTCCTCCTTCTCTCTCTCTCTGCCCCTCTTCTCTCTCTCTCTGTCCCTCTTCTCTCTCTCTCTCTGTCCCTCTTCTCTCTCTCTCTCTGTCCCTCTTCTCTCTCTCTCTCTCTCTCCCCCTCTTCTCTCTCTCTCTGTTCCTCCTCCCTCTCTCTGTTCCTCCTCCCTCTCTCTGCTCCTCCTCTCTCTCAGCATTTCTCTCAGCCCCTCTCCCTCTCTTTTGCCCCTCTCTCTCTCAGCATCTCTCTCACACCCCTCTCTCTCACACCCCCCCTCTCTCTCTCACATCCACCTCCTTCTCTCTCACACCCCCCTCCCTCTCTCTCACACTCCCCTCCTTCTCTCTCACACCCCCTCCCTCTCTCTCTCACACCCACCTCCTTCTCTCTCACACCCCCCTCCTCTCTCTCTCACACCCCCCTCCTTCTCTCTCACACCCCCTCCCTCTCTCTCACACCCCCCTCCTTCTCTTTGTTCCCTCTCTCTTTTAGCATATCTCTCACACCCCCCTCTCTCTCAGCCCCCTCCCTCTCAGCATCTCTCTCACACCCCTCTCTCTCAGCCCCCTCTCTCTGCCCCTCTCCCTCTGCCCCCCTGTCCCCCTCTCTCTCTCTCTCGCAAATTGCCGTGTTGGCACTTTGGTTTTGTGTTGCAATGTATTTATTTCAGTTTGGGCACTCGGGCTCAAAAAGATTCGCCATCACTGGCCTAGGGTGTCAAAAATCCTTGCACCAGCACTGAGTCTGCACTTGCAAAGTGCACAGTCTATTTGCCTTTAGTAAATCAACTCCCGTAATCTTACATCCTGTTGTGTCTATGGGACAGGAAGAGCATAATTCTTATCAATGGGACAGAAAAAAAAAAAAAAAAACATGAAAAACTCTTTGATAAAAAAAGTAAAGTGGAACTTAAAGAGGAACTGCAGTCTGCTTACATAATTTGTAATAAAAACATCTTTCCCATTTTGAATCTTCCCTCCAACCACTTTGCATATTATTTTATATATATATTTATATATCTATATATATATATATATATATATATATATATATATATATACACACTGTGATCCTGTACTTGCCAAATTATGCTGCAGAAATCTCCCTCCGCTCAGTCTGGCTGCAGCCATTTTAACTGTGGGCAGCTGAAGCTGCTGCCTGTTCACTTCCTGGATTTACACAGACACACAGAGGCACACCTCCAGCTCTGCAGCTTTCATTGGCCTCTTATGACTCACCCCCCCCCCCCCCTCCCACCTTGCAAACTCTCAGGAGATGGAGAGAGCTGTGCATGATGTCCTAAGCCTAGGCTAATGACCAGACAAGAAACAGGAAGTGGGGCTGTATAAGGGATTTACTGGCAGAAAAAAAATGTTTTACTATCCAAAGTTAAAACAACAACAAGGGCAGAAGATTTAATAGATGGGAAGATGAAAATATGACTGAAGGTCCACTTTAAAGGCACCTATTCCCTCCTTCCTGAAGCATCAATCCCCCCGACCCCCCACCCCTCTCCAAATTCCCCCTGGGAATATTTTTCTATACCACTTTTTCATCATTTGGTGATGTCACAGTAGCTTCCTCTTCTTCTTCTTCTGGCAGTGGGTGGGCATTCTTCTAGGACTGAGCGCCACTCAGGTGGGCGCAACTCACTTCTGGAGTATTGTGAGCCCAGCCTGCATAACGACCCACGCCCTGGGGGGGGGGGGCATATAAAATGACAGGCTGAACACAGGAAATGGGAAGAATGATGCATGTGTCTGAAGTGGACTGCTGGCACTGGATCCTAGGAGCAAGTCGAGGGCAGCGCTGCATCATGAAGATGGTATGTGAAGATCAGCGCCATTTTGTATAAAAAGAAAATATCCTGAAAACAAAAATAGTTTGTTTTTTTATTTTATTTTGGAAGAAGCAGAGAAGGGTTAGAGCCTCTTTTTATTGCTTTCTGTGTGCTCAGCAACCTAAAAGAACACACATTCAAGGCGCAACTACCTCCAGTGGTCAATGGCTGAGGCCTAATGCCTCATTATTGGTCTGTAGCCTCATTATTGGTCTGTAGTCTCATGCGCAATCTCATTAGACCTACCTCCAACACCACTTAAGCCTGCTTGCTGTGAGCCCAGGCTGTGATATACCTAAGCTCAACACTACTCAATCCACTTCCTGTGAGCCCAGGCTTTTATGGACTTCCTCCCAGGACCACTCAACCCACTTCTCTCAAGTCACATCTCTTCCTGGTTTAACGACGACCAGCACCATTCAACCCATTTACTGTGAGCCCAGGCTGTTAAGGATCTGACCCTAGCACCACTCAACCCATTTACTGTGAGCCCAGGCTGTCAAGGACCTGACCCTAGCACCATTCAACCCATTTACTGTGAGCCCAGGCTGTCAAGGACCTGACCCTAGCCCCATTCAACCCATTTACTGTGAGCCAAGGCTGTCATAGACCTGCCTCCAACACCACTTAAACCCATTTGCTGAAAGCCCAAGCCGTCAGGGACCCACCCCAAACATCATTCAACCCACTTCCTGCAAGCCCAGGCTGTGATGGACCTAACCTCAACACCACTTAAGCCCAATTCCTGTGAGCCCAGGCTTTTACGGACATTGCACCAGCACCACTTAATGCACTTCTTTCAACCCACATCTCTTCCTGGTTTAACGACGACCAGCAACATTCAAGAAAGTTTTTGTGAGCCCAGGCTGTCAAGGACCGACCCTAGCACCACTCAACCCATTTACTGTGGGCCCAGGCTGTCATAGACCTGCCTCCAACACCACTTAAACCCATTTCCTGAGAGCCCAGGCTGTCAGGGACCCACCCCCAACATCATTCAATCCACTTCCTATGAGCCCAGGCTGTGATGGACCTAAGCTCAACACCACTCAACCCACTTCCTGTGAGCCCAGGCTTTTACGGACATGCCACCAGCACCACTCAACGCACTTCTTTCAACCAACATCTCTTCCTGGTTAAACAATGGCCAGAAACATTCAACCCACTTTCTGTGAGCCCAGGCTGTCAAAGACCTGCCCCTAGCACCACTCAACCCATTTCCTGTGAGCCCAGGCTGTCACAGACCTGCCTCCAACACCACTTAATCACACTTACTAAGAGCCCAGGCTGTGATGGACCCAAACTCAACACCACTAAACCCACTTCCTGTGAGCCCAGGCTTTTACATGCCACCAGCACCACTCAACGCACTTCTTTCAACACACATCTCTTCCAGGTTTAACAATGGCCAGCAACATTCAACACAATTTTTGTGAGCCCAGGCTGTCAAGTACCTGCCCCTAGCACCACTCAACCCACTTCCTGTGAGCCAACACCACTTAATCACACTTACAGAGAGCCCAGGCTGCCAGGGACCCACCCCCCCACATCATTCAACCTACTTCCTGTGAGTCCAGGCTGTGATGGACCTAACCTCAACACCACTAAACCCACTTCCTGTGAGCCCATGCTGTCACGGACCTGCCTCCAACACCACTTAACACTTACTGAGAGCCCAGGCTGTCAGGGACCCACCCCCACATCATTCAACCCACTTCCTGTGAGTCCAGGCTGTGATGGACCTAACCTCAACACCCCTAAACCCACTTCCTGTGAGCCCAGGCTTTTTTACGGACATGCCACCAGCACCACTTAACACACTTCTTTCAGCCAACATCTCTTCCAGGTTTGACGACCAGCAACATTCAACCCATTTTTTATGAGTCCAGGCTGTCAAGGACATACCCTCAGCACCATTAAACTCACTTTAAGCTATCAGGGACCAACCCCCAACCCACCCACTTCCTCTGAGCCCAGGCCATCATGGTGGTGTTTCAGCACATTGGCCTGGGCTCACAGTACAATACTGCAGAGAGCAGTGCGGACTGCTGTTGCAAGGAAAAGTGGAATTTAACCTAAAAACCAACCAAAAGACATCACGAAAAAAAAGGCATGGAGGGTTTTTTAAAAAAAACACTGCGGGAGTTTGTTGTGGGGAAAAGGGGGGTTCTGGGTTCAACTTTGCAGCCCCATAGCAGAGCGTATTTTGAGAGTAGGTGTATTTCCTTTACTAATCTTTTAAAAGGATAAGTCTGATCTTCTATACGTCTTTGTCACGCTCCTGAACAGGGCCGGTGCTACCACTAGGCAAACTAGGCAGCCCTGCTGCCGGGGGGCGCCTGGCCACTGGTGTTCCTACTCTCTTGTCTCTGCAGCAAGCAACTAAGTCTCAGCATCAGCAGGCAGCCTCCACTCCATTCGCAGATTGTGCCAGAGGCGCAGCGGCGGTGGAGGACTGTGTCTGTCTCCGGTCTCCCGAATGAATTGAAGCAAGCAAACATTCATTGATGGGCACTAGTAGGCTGCATTGATGGGTGCTGGTGAGGCTGCATTAATTGGCACTGGTAGGTTGCATTTGATGGGCGCTGGTGAGGCTGCATTAATGGGCGCTGGTGAGGCTGCATTCATGGGCACTGGTGAGGCTGCATGGATGGGCGCTGGTGAGGCTGCATTAATGGGCGCTGGTGAGGCTGCATTCATGGGCACTGGTGAGGCTGCATTCATGGGCACTGGTGAGGCTGCATTAATGGGCGCTGGTGAGGCTGCATTAATGGGCGCTGGTGAGGCTGCATTGATGGGCGCTGGTGAGGCTGCATTAATGGGCGCTGGTGAGGCTGCATTAATGGGCGCTGGTGAGGCTGTATTGATGGGCACTGGTAGGCTGCATTAATGTGTGCTGGTGAGGCTGAATTGATGGAAGCTGGTAGGCTGCATTTGATGGGCACTTCATTAAAAAGGTAGGGCATGGCAAAGGGGGTGGGGTCAGGGGTTGAGCCGGGGGGGCGACAAAATTAGGTTTTGCCTAGGGTGTCAAAAATCCTTGCACCAGCCCTGCTCCTGAATGTGCTTCCATCACTTCAGACAAGAAAAAAAAAAACATCAATACTTCATCATGCTTCAAGCACGTTACCGACACCTAAAGAACTCAATATAAGCAAAAAAGCTATACAACAACACACAAATGACCCCACGTCAATGCTTGTTAAAATCACATAGCTGTGCTGTCACCGCTGACCAGACCGTTTTCGGAAATCAGTTGAGAAATAAAAACAATCATTTCATCTCTATACATTTTTTTTATACAAACATAACAAACAAACATAAAACACGAAGCATTGCATTTATATATCCAGCTCTAAACATCAAGCTGAAAGATGGAGACGGGGACAGAGGGATTTGGATCTGGAGCTCTAGTTGACGACACCGGACAGAGAAGTGGTGACCTCGCTAATGTTGCTTGGTGGGATTGGACTTGCCACCGGAGGATTGCTCTACAGAAGAGGGAACGGTAGCCCTTGCCAGGGCCCGGCCCAGTACATCTACTCTCAGCCTCCTCCGACATCCACAGCTGCACCATCTGCTGCCAATTAGCTTAACCCTACAGCTACCAGGCCAGCAGGGTGATGAGTTGGGAATGAGACCTCTACTACCGAAGATAACACTGGGGCCATGTGGAGTCATGTGGTTGATGAGTCCCTGTGTGAAAAGGAAGAGAAGGGAAAAGAGATGCAGCAATGGATAGGGCTGGATCTCTTCTCCTCTCTCTTCCCCTTCACACAGGAAAGGGGGGAGGACATAGAAATATAAAACATTTCAAATCATTTGGTGGAGGGGTGATTATGTTGTGGGGGTTGCTTTTCAGGGGTTGGGCTTGGCCCCTTAGTTCCAGTGAAGGGAACACTTCAGCATACCAAGACATTTTGGACAACGTCAAGCTCCCAACTTTGTGGGAACAGTTTGGGGATGGTCCCTTCGTGTTCCAACATGACTGCACACCAGTGCACAAAGCAAGGTCCATAAAGACATGGATGAGCGAGTTTGGGGTGGGGGAACCTGACTGGCCTGCACAGAGTCCTGACCTCAACCCGTGGCTGCCATCCCATTATTTTATCCATGTTCTCGGCTTGATTTGAATTTACAATACTGAAGTGTGTTAGGCCCTCTGCTGGCCTCCTTTACACAAATATCCTTTTATGCCTTGAGAATTTGTGGTAGAGTGGAATAGGAAGATCTCGGCCTCACTTTCCTGTTGATACATCTTGCTGTGTGAACAAATACCACGAATCATGTGAGTATTCTCTGCATCTTTTGATGCTTTTTGCCATGCTTGGAAAACTATTAATAAGTAGCTAGTGTTACTTTTTTGCCATGCATAGTATTATACTCATATTATGATTTTTGTATTATTACTTTGTTTCTCTTTTGTTAATAGAATTTAACAGCTTACCTCAGTCCAGCCCCTGAAGAAGGAAATCAATACCATATTTCTCCAAAACATGTTGGGCATACCGTCAACACATTTGGGTCGGCAACTTGTCTAGACCTTATTTATCTTTTGCTGTTTTTATTATTTGGGTCTTCTCTCGATTCTTGTTTAAATACTTGTATATTTTGCACATTTTATGTCTTTATATATATGCTTTTTCAATAAACTTTGTACCTTTTCATACATCTGTATAGCCTGGTTTTACCTCCCATGCCCATAAAATCCCTGGGGCTATCTCCTTTTGCAAACCTCAACCCGTTAGAACACCTTTGGGATGAATTAGAGCAGTGCCTGACCTCACACATGCACTTCTGGAAGAATGGTCAAACATTCCCATAGACACCCTCCTAAACCTTGTGGACGGCCTTCCCAGAAGAGTTGAAGCTGTTCTAGCTGCAAAGGGCGGGCCAACTCAATATTGAACCCTACGGACTAATGCCCCATACACATGGTCGGATTTTCTGACGGAAAATGTCCTATCGGACCATGTTGTCGGAAATTCCGACCGTGTGTGGGCTCCATCGGACTTTTTCCGACAAAATTTCCGACGGAAAAAGTTTGAGATCCTGCTCTCAAATTTTCCTGCAACAAAGTCCTATCGGACTTTTTCCGATCGTGAGTAGCGAATTCCGACGGACAAAGTGCCACGCATGCTCAGATCACATTACAAGACCAAAGCTATTGGCTACTAGCCTCTACGTAGTCCCGTCGTACGCAACGAACGCCACCACGTTCAGAATGATCGGATTTTCCGACAACTTTGTCCGACCGTGTGTATGCAACACCAGTGTCGGACAAAATCCGTCGGAAAAAATCCGACGGGTTTTGTGGTCGGAATTTCCGACCGTGTGCACGGGGCATTAGACTGGGATGCCATTAAAGTTCACGTGCGTGTAAAGGCAGGCGTCCCAATACTTTTGCTAATATAGTGTATATACCTATACACACAATATATATATATATATATATGACGATGATAGAGCTGTGTCTTTGTTTATCTTCCTGAAATTCTTTTTTTCAGGCTCACTTCATGATGATGTTGACGATGCGGAGTGACGGCACAGGACTACTGGAAGGTCTACAGGCCTTAAAAATGTTGTCACTATGCTGACTGTAGATAGCCATCTATTACAGTGGGGGTGGTGGGGGGTGGAAGGGTAAAAAACGAAGATGTGTATGTAGCTGGTAAATGGAGTTGCCCTTTAATTCTTGTGGGTGATGAAAGGAGAAGAGCGTGGGAGTCTCGTCTATTGGTGACATGGCTGAGGAGGTGCAGTAGGATATGCAGCGTGTGAACACGTGCTGTACAGATGAAAGGCTCTCGATAGTCAAACATTCGTCATGATACAGTGCAGTGTCTGACTCTCTATAGCCCCGAGTGCTGATCTGAGATCCAGAGAAAGTTGGCAGAATTTTCCTTAAGCTGAATTTTCGAACTGGGAACTAACTAGTTGGCTTTTCTAGGTCTGGAGGAACAAGAACATCCAGTTCTGCATTTTACTCAGCACATTCCATGGCTCTTACACAGCTGCAGAAATGATTTCCTTAACTCCTCTATGGAGCAGCCCGCTACAAGCAGGATAACTTATATGTTGCGTACGCTCAATTAAAGTGCACCTGTCTCCTGTATGCAAGGGGCGTAACTGTAGTAAAATAGATCTGCAGTATGCAAGCAAAATCCTCAGGATATCTTGTCGCCCTTACGAGGCATTAGTTAAGGAGACAGACATGTGCGTGGTCGGAAGTCCTGATTGCCAAACTTTACCCAAAATGTGCAGTGCATAAGCAGTGAAAGCAGATTGAGTGGTCACTAAATTGTTTGTAATTTATACCATGCTAATGGACTCAGTTATGAGATATGTAATCTATGGCTCACGGGGGGAGGGAAATAATTTGGTGGCCACCATGACCACGGCTGAGCAGGAATTCTATCTCAAATGTTTCTACAGAAAGCAAGTCTTTACAAAAGCTTCAGAGATGATGCTTTCAAACTCTAGGGCCACATTCTTCTCATGGTGTGGCCTAGGGTACCTCCAGAGGTTGCTTTATTTCTGTTTCTTTGCACTGGGACTCCGAGTGTCTTCTACAGCCTAACCCCGCTGCACCTATCCACAAGCTCAACTGGGAAAAACTTTTCACCTTCTAACAGGAAGACCTGAACATTGACCTATGTGGCAGGATCTATCTCAGATGTTTCTACAGAAAGCAACTCTTTACAAAAGCTTCAGAGAGGGGCCTTTCAAACTCTAGGGCCACATTCCTCTCATGGTGTGGCCCAGGGTTCCATGAAAACCTAGGGTACCTCCAGAGGTTTCTATATTTATGTTTCTCTGGACTGGGACTCCGAGTGTCTTCTGCCGCCTAACCCTGCTGCACCTATCCACAAGCTCAACTGGGAAAAACTTTTCACCCTCTAACAGGAAGACTTGAACATTGACCTATGTGGCAGAAACTATCTCAGATGTTTCTACAAAAAGCAACTCTTTACAAAAGCTACAGAGATGGGCCTTTCAAACTCTAGGGCCACATTCCTCTCATGGTGTGGCCCAGGGTTCCTCCAGAGGTTTCTATGGGTTCTATGAGCAATGTCTGCCTTTCAGATAAGTTCCCATGAACACTATTGATAATTATAGCTATCTGTAAAGGGGTAATTCTTCTCAAGGACCACAAATTGATTCTTCCCAGTGGCTATCACACTAATGTATCATAAGTTGTAGATAAACAAATTTTTCCCTGAGACCATAAAGTTATTTCAAGGGTTCATCTGTGTTGAAAAGGTTGAGAAAGTTTGGTGTTGCCGATTCTGTGGCCTCCCTCGGGCTGTGACAATTCCCCACTAGGCCACCAAACATTCACCTCCCTCTAGTGTCCCTCTGGAATAGATAATCAGGAAGAGGTTAAAGTGCAGGGACATGCCATCCTAGCTGGAAGCCTCACCACTTGGGTAAGGACCAACCAGGCCGCATTCCACTCCTTGGGACAGACGCTGAGGCCTACTTCTACTGGCACATTGTGAGTATTCCTGGCTGCACCTATCCACAAGCTCTAAGGAGGAAGACCTGAACATTGACCTATGTGACAGGATCACCAAACATTTTAATGAAATCTACAGATTTAAAATGTTTTAAATTTACTTTTGAAATGACATTAACGTGTTATAGCTTAGATGGAATTGTTGTACGAGTCCAGGGCTTACTACGCATGCACCAATACCGCGTTGCCTCAAGAGGAAATCCGTGTCAACTGAGCATGCGCCAAAGACGCCTTAGTGCGCCAACCCGCACCTGCGCAGAAGACTTCATGGAAAAAGGCAGGAAAATGCCCAGGACGAGCACAGGAAGTGACTTCAACCTGATGGAAAAAGGCAGGAAAATGCCCAGGGTGCACACAGGAAGTGACTTCAACCTGATGGAAAAAGGCAGGAAAATGCCCAGGAAGCACACTGGAAGTGACTTCAACCTGATGGAAAAAGGCAGGAAAATGCCCAGGACGCACACAGGAAGTGACATCAACCTGATGGAAAAAGGCGGGAAAATGCCCAGGAAGCACACAGGAAGTGACTTCAACCTGATGGAAAAAGGCGGGAAAATGCCCAGGACGCACACAGGAAGTGACATCAACCTGATGGAAAAAGGCGGGAAAATGCCAAGGAGGCACACAGGAAGTGACCTCAAACTTCCCTATATAAGCCCAGCCCAGACACTGCCAAATTGCTGGATTATCTCCAGTCCCCCCTTGTTCCTGTGCTAGTGTGTGATCTGTCTGAACTTGTTGTGACCTGGAAACCTATTTGACTACTCTTGATTGCTGCTTGCCTTTGACCTCGGATTTGTACCGTAACCATTCTACTTCTTTGCCCCTTTTGTACTCAGCTGCCAGATTGGAACCGATCCCGGCTTGGATCTCGACCATTCTACTTCTTTATACTTCGTTGCCCAACTGGACTTGACCTCAGCTCGGATCTAGGACTAAGGCTTGCACGGTGCTCCGCACCCCTGGCACCCCTGCCATTAGGTGTCCTATTAAGTCTCTGTCTCCATCTCCAGAGGCTTCAAGGACCCGAGGTGCAAGGGAGGCCTCCCCACTACTTTGGTCTCACATCAGGTACATGGCTCTCATGACAATTGTACTGCTTTAGATCTACTTTTAAATATAACTCACCGTCAGAAAATGTTAACAAAAAAATAAAATATAAATAACCTGTGCTTTAGGACAACATGGACTTACTACATCTCTCCCTCAATTGAAGATTGTCACTGTGTTCCTCGACACACAAAAATAAAAAAAAATGAATTTCTCACATTTCTTCCCGAGTCTATCACCCCTTAAATTACTATTTTCTAAATTCAAACCAGTCTGTCACGTTTCCAAATTTTGCATTCTTCCTTCCAGGCCAATTAGAGGGGGAAATCTTCACCAAAGTGCTTCTCAGGAGAAACACTGAATATCATTTCATATTGCTTGAAACTTCCAGATAAACAGCTCGCCGGCTCCGCGTAAATAAATTAGTGTCAGCGCCAGAACGGACAACAAGGAAAGGGCTCAACGTTAATTCAAAGAGAAAGGGTAACCGGCTTTTACAAAAGTTGCCTTAATGGTCGTGGAAAATATTTGCCGGGGAAGGGAATATGTAGGCGATGCGTTCTGTGTGTAATCAACACTTTTCCTGAGAATTTGTCGCTCCGTGTTTTTTTTTACGCATCAAAAAGTCATTTCTATTTTTTTTTTTTTTTTTTATTGGTGGTTTGCAGATAGCCCATTTGAGCGATATTTAATATCAAATTTCCAAAAATGAAAAGCTTCTTCGAAAAGGAACTAGGGTTAACATTAGCGAATAACAACATCTATGTAGAAGTTATAGAACCGTATCAGGAATGAGATGGAGTTGGCATCGTCCAACATGTGGGGATGTGGGGGTGTATGTTCAAAGAGCTGAATGATTGATAAGCCCCATCAGTTGCCATGTCTCCACCGCTCAAAGCTTTGTTGCTGTTATAAATTACGAGCATACCTTGAATTTGCTCACAAGTCTTCTGGATCGAGTCACTTCCCAATCTCCAAATGCGATTTCCCATTATTCAATGGCAAGTTAAGGTCTATATGACATCACTGAGAATGCGGCCTATCCATTCACTAGAGAATGGTGACATCACTGAGAATGCAGCCTATCCATTCACTAGAGACCGATGACATCACTGAGAATGCAGCCTATCCATTCACTAGAGACCAATGACATCACTGAGAATGCAGCCTATCCATTCACTAGAGACTGGTGACATCACTGAGAATGCAGCCTATCCATTCACTAGAGACCAGTGACATCACGAAGAATGCAGCCTATCCATTCACTAGAGACCGATGACATCACTGAGGATGCAGCCTATCCATTCACTAGAGACCGATGACATCACTGAGAATGCAGCCTATCCATTCACTAGAGACCGGTGAAATCACTGAGAATGCAGCCTATCCATTCACTAGAGACCGGTGACATCACTGAGAATGCAGCCTATCCATTCACTAGAGACGGGTGACATCACTGAGAATGCGGCCTATCCATTCACTAGAGACCGATGACTTTACTGAGAATACAGCCTATGCATTCACTAGAGACTGATGACATCACTGAGAATAAAGTCCACTGATTCAATCAATACCAGCATTATTGTTGCTTAATTCTCAAAAAGAAAGAGAACGGTGACATCACTGAGAATGCAGCCTATCCATTCACTAGAGACTGATGACATCACTGAGAATGCAGCCTATCCATTCACTAGAGACTGGTGACATCACTGAGAATGCAGCCTATCCATTCACTAGAGACTGGTGGCATCACTGAGAATACAGCCTATCCATTCACTAGAGACCGGTGACATCACTGAGAATGCGGCCTATCCATTCACTAGAGACCGGTGACATCACTGAGAATGCAGCCTATCCATTCAATAGAGACCGTTGACCTCACGGAGAATGCAGCCTATCCATTCACTAGAGACCGGTGACATCACTGAGAATGCAGCCTATCCATTCACTAGAGACCGGTGACATCATTGAGAATGCAGCCTATTCATTCACTAGAGACCGGTGACATCACGGAGAATGCAGCCTATCCATTCACTAGAGACCGGTGAGATCACGGAGAATGCAGGCTATCCATTCACTAGAGACCGGTGACATCACTGAGAATGCAGCCTATCCATTCACTAGAGGCTGGTGACATCACTGAGAATGCAGCCTATCCATTCACTAGAGACAAGTGACATCACTGAGAATACAGCCTATCCATTCACTAGAGACAAGTGACATCACAGAGAATGCAGCCTATCCATTCACTAAAGGCCGGTGACATCACTGAGAATGCAGCCTATCCATTCACTAGAGACAAGTGACATCACTGAGAATGCAGCCTATCCATTCACTAGAGACAAGTGACATCACAGAGAATGCAGCCTATCCATTCACTAAAAGCCGGTGACATCACTGAGAATGCAGCCTATCCATTCACTAGAGACAAGTGACATCACTGAGAATGCAGCCTATCCATTCACTAGAGACCGGTGACATCACTGAGCATGCAGCCTAACCATTCACTAGAGACCGGTGACATCACTGAGAATACAGCCTATCCATTCACTAGAGACTGGTGACATCACTGAGAATGCAGCCTATCCATTCACTAGAGACCGGTGACATCACTGAGAATGCAGCCTATCCATTCACTAGAGACCGGTGACATCACTGAGAATGCAGCCTATCCATTCACTAGAGACAAGTGACATCACTGAGAATGCAGCCTATCCATTCACTAGAGGCTGGTGACATCACAGAGAATGCAGCCTATCCATTCACTAGGGACCGGTGACATCACTGAGAATGCAGCCTATCCATTCACTAAAGACCGGTGACATCACTGAGAATGCAGGCTATCCATTTACTAGAGACTGGTGACATCACTGAGAATGCAGCCTATCCATTCACTAGAGGCTGGTGACATCACTGAGAATGCAGCCTATCCATTCACTAGAGACAAGTGACATCACTGAGAATGCAGCCTATCCATTCACTAGAGACAAGTGACATCACAGAGAATGCAGCCTATCCATTCACTAAAAGCCGGTGACATCACTGAGAATGCAGCCTATCCATTCACTAGAGACCAGTGACATCACTGAGCATGCAGCCTAACCATTCACTAGAGACCGGTGACATCACTGAGAATACAGCCTATCCATTCACTATTTCCCATTCCTTAGGCATATGCGCTGTGGAATTTTACCTATCGAGTCTTTCAACCCTTTCATCCATCCAAAAAAACTTCATTTTAGATCTACTACGTTTTGCCACCAAACATAATTATTTTTGGTTTCAGGGCACTTTCTATTCCCAAATCAAGGGAGTGACCATGGGGGCAAAATACGCCCCCAGTGTGGCCAATTTATTCATGGCCCAGTGGGAGGAGGACGTCGTCTATGCTTTCCGACGTCCGGAACTGGTCCTATGGACCAGGTATATAGACGACGTCCTCCTCCTATGGAAGGGAAGCATGTCGTCCTTGGATGAGTTCATGACTACTCTCAATCTAAACGATCGAGGAATAGTTTTGAGCTATGAGGCCAGCTCCACCAGCATACACTTCCTTGACCTAGAGATTGAGTCCACCTCACGGGGCTTTGAGTTCAAAACCTATTTTAAGCCCACCGACAGGAATGGATACATTCCTGTCAGGAGCTGCCACCAAGACCGCTGGCTTAAATCAGTGCCAAGAGGACAGTTCCTTCGAATGAGGAGGAACTGCACTAATGATTCCACCTTCTTCCAACAATGTCAGATACTAAGACAAAGGTTTATCGAAAAGGGTTATCAACCTGAATCCCGTGATGCAGACATAAAATCAGTTGCTACCGTGGATAGGAAGTCGCTGTTGATAGATCGACCCAAGACCCCCAGAGACAACAAATTTAGGTGGTCCTTCTTCACCTCATACTCCACCCAGCACAAGGAGGTCAAGAAGATTCTAGCTAGACATTGGAAGGTTTTACGGAGCGATCGCATTTTGGGACCTTCTCTCCCTGAACGGGCGGGCATCATCTTCAGAGGTGCCCGTTCCGTTCAGGGCGACATTGCTCCCAACGTTGTCGACCCTCCCAGGACGACTACGTTTTTCCAACACTGCAAAGGTTACTTCCCATGCAAAAAATGCAACGTTTGTTTGCATAATGTATTGGGCAGACGCATGACAGATACTTTCAGTTCCACTGTCACTGCACGCACCTTCACCATGAAGCATTTCACCACATGTGCCACCAAATTTATAGTTTATTTGATCACCTGCCCTTGTAAATTGCAATATGTCGGACGCACTATTCGTGCGTTCTCCATACGTGTAAATGAACATTTGGCCAAGATCCGTAAAGGATGTATCAAACATAGCGTCCCCCGCCACTATCGGGAACACCACAATAGAGACCCATCAGGGACACAGTTCCAGATAATTGACAAATTTGTTGCCCATTGGCGGGGTGAGTCCAATCTACGAGGGGTCTCGAGATTGGAAACCTACTGGATCCACGAGTTGAAGTGCTACTCACCCTTCGGTATGAATGTTGAATGGGACATCAATTGTTTCATTAACCGAGGGTGAGTGGCACTTCACCCGTGGCATCTGTTGTACAGAGTTCCAGTTAGGGCATTTACCTTTGGTTTTCTCGATTTGGGGTTGTTTTGCCCGCATATGCCGTCAAATATTATTAGATCTATATCCTTTTTTGACAAATTGAATGTGAGATGGTTATTGAGGGTCCACTTCCCTATTTTCATAAAAATATACACTCACATATTAATTTGGTCACGTCAGTTTTTTCACATATTTTGGATTATCCCACACGATATTATTTATCCTCTACGGTATGTCCTCAGACGATCGTGGTTATTATATTATGTAAATATAAAAAAAATATATATATCCTTTGATGTGGATATTGCACTTTTTTTGCGCACACTTCACTCTACTATCCCATCTCATTGGTTCTTCTACCATGGCATTGGATCTAGCTACATGTTCTATATAGGTTGTTTGGACACTATCCTTTTATTCAGGGCCTTCATCCTGAGATTATTTTCTCACTGTCGTTGCCTCACCCAGCATTTTGGCTATTTGCCATTATGTGGTGCTTCACGAGGATACGACATTAGATATATTATCAAGTCATCACTATATGCACCATTAGTTGCTCCCTACATTATGCCATCTAGGGGCTGTTATTTCAGCGCCTATTAGCATTCATATGGTCCCGGGACCTGGGCATAATGGGCTTTTCATGCTATCTGCCCTTTTGTTATCATTTTTCGATCATCGGTCAATATTTTTTCGATCATCGGTTGTCATCTTTAATATACTTATTTTTTACAATATTCCCTTATATTATTTTACTTGTGTCACTATCATATGATGCATGTACTAATTAGTCACTTGTGCGCCCTAAGGGACGTTTTTGTGCGCCGTCAGCCATGTGTACGTACACTTGGTGGCCGTTTGGTACAGTGGTACCCGGGGGCTATCACATTGAGTATGTGTGTGGGCTGTTTGGGTGCGAGGCCATCACGTGTACTTTTGCACCAATCCATAGGTACTTCCGTTGTTGGTGTTCCTCCCCGCGGTTACCCTGATTCTGTTTTCGTATCCTGGGGATGAGCTCACTTCCGGTAACTTGGGCCGGAAGCGGCCGGGCCCTGTTGTTCATACGTACAATGCTTCTGTGCCGCCGCACACCTTTTGCGCTCTGCCGTACGTCGCGCCGTAGCGACGCGATGACGTCACTGCGCATTGAGGGTGCCGTTGCGACGCGGCGACGTGATGACGTCGCCGCATACGTAATGACGCCACCACGTTTAGAGCGTCCATCCGGATGTCCTGTCGGTGGACAGCGTGATTGGACACCCATTTAGGCGCCATTCTCTGTCAGGATATCCTGCGGATGTGGGAATATGATTGGATACCTCTGGTTTGGCGGGATTTGTAGTCCTTGACTGGGATTGGCCATGACTTTTAAGGCCTGGATCGGTCCATTAATGGGGGTTTATATTACTACAATGATTCATGAAACAGCGTTCATGACTTCCGATCCCTCACAATACCCATCTCACAATCAGGATGTATACTAATATGCCTGTTCTGTATGTAATATGTCTATAAACATGAAGATGTAATTATTATGTTCAGACAAATTGGAACTCATTCTCCCCATTTGCATTTAGTAGGGCCTGTAGCGCTCACTTCCTGTTTAGACCAGGTGGGCGGCTACATTCTTAGTTGTATGTTTATAAATAGTTGGAGGCAATATGGAGGGGTTAGAGATATGCCCCTGTGGAAGACTTTTAGTCGAAACGCGTCGGGCCAGCTATCCTATGCCCCTCATATTGCCAGAATTTTACATTTTATACTTTTTCTCGAGATTTTTATTTTCGTTCACATGCATATGTGAATAAATTGTTACTTTTTGACCTGCACCATTGGAGTGGTCTCCATTTTTTTATTCCCTTCCCCGGTCTTCATCATCCTTTTTGGGAACATTGGATAATCGCGAGCCGGGCCCATTCATCCCGCTGACGGACCCAGCATACAGCTCCAGAGATCGTCGGAGTTCCAGTCCGAGGCGACTTCCCATAGGATGCAAGACCCACTATCCTCAAAGCTTGTCTGATGTGTATGCCGTACGGTAGTCACATCCACCGACTCTGGTAAGCGTACCCACGCCTTATTTTCTACATCAGTCAAGTATACAATCTGTCTTCATTGAGTGGACCAACAAGATCTACACTTTGATGTTATCCCTATATGGACTATATAATTTCCTTGTAATTCTGTTATACTGGAATCAACACCAGCACTAGGAGTTACTACCCCATTATGATATATTTATTTTAGAGTGTTGGAATATTTACACTTATCTTATACATTAGCGCTACAATTTTGGATCCATACGTATTTTGACTTTGTTTGTTTTGTTTGTTGGCAGCTTTTGTATAGCCCAATTGAATAGCGCGGTGTTTTCCCAATTTCATTTCCTCTATTTCTGACACTTTTTATCACTGCCGCTTTTCTGTGTACATCATTATGGATGTTTTTGAGTATAGGATCTCCAGGTCCCTCAATACCAACGGTGTCTTTGTTACTACTAACACAGACACCGAATTAAATGGTCTTTTCGTTAGACTAAAGAATGTTATGACCACCGAAATTCACCTACAGTGGGATATAGCATTCCTAGAACAGTATACCAAGGAACGTATGGTACCTCGAGGTCTGAGATGGGAGGTATCTCCACAACAGGGAGACTCAGACCTCGAGTCCTGGTCCAGATATTTTAACGATGTCGGGATTAAGCTCAATGATTTCCTTGTCGAACGTAAACAAGCGAGGCTTGCGGCCATAGACCAGGAGATCAAGGACCTTAAAATCAAACTGACACCATTTAATGGTTCACATGATTATGTCACTCTCTCCACCAACCTAAAAAACTTTCTAGAAAAGGAAGAAAAGGATCAGAAAAACAAAAAACAGAAAAAGTATAACCGTGATCTTACAGATTATAAGAACAACTTAATTTTTAATTGGCAGAAGAGGCTTGTCGTCAGCGATGACACTGCTGAGAATGCCTCTCCTGTTGATATGGTCGAACCGGTTATTCTTCAGTCTGACCGTAGGTTATTCTATGAACCCCCACCGTCTAATTCACAGAGAGGTGTCAGGGAAGACGTATATACCCCATTTGAACATGCTCCCAATACGTATGCACAGAATAACTACGGTAGGGGTAGACACAATTCAAGGGGCAACAACCATCCTACAAGGGGAAGAAACAACCGATCGAGGGGGAGAGGCGGTCCCCGTCGGGTGGAGCCATACAGTACACCACCCCCCCATTGGAGGGACGATAAAAATCAGTACCCTCAAAGTACCCCGATTAGAGATCATGCTAGACATGCACCCTCCCGTGAATATGGTAATCAAGGGAGATATGGTGAACAACACCCATATGGTAACCAGGGTAGGGAACCCACATACAATCCTTATTCATACCAATCTAATTCTCAACCCCGAGGGCCTTCCCAACCATCGGGTTTTTACAGGGACCCTCCCAGTTACCCCCCAAGTCCAAAACGAAACGAGGTAACAGAGGGGGGCGACGCCTCCAGAGGCAAAAGAAAAAGGGTCTAACACCCATTGGTGCAGGTATTTACAATTTGAGTACAGTCCAACTTTCTGATGCGGAAACACAATTGCTCGACAGAGGTCTGAAGTTTGTTCCACCCCGGCCATTGGACCGCTTCGCAACCTTCGTTGATGTACACAAATTTATCAGAAAGCTGAATGTTCAGCGACATTTTTTAACAGTTCCCCCTACCACGTCAGGTGGCACTATTCCTTCTTCCAATGTACACTCGGGTTTGTCCAACCCATCACTTTTCAATCCACCCAATACCACGTCTCACTCTATTAATGTATTCAAAAACTTGGTTCTCAACGACCTAGAAACTCTCCCCCCAAAAAAAGTACATCAAGATCCAGCCATATCCAAGGGATTGAAATCCCTATGTAAAAACAAAAATATCATCATCCGCCCCGCCGATAAGGGTGGCGGAATTGTGGTACTTGATCGAGAGGACTATAATAGAGAGATGTTAAGACAACTTGATGATCGATCCACATATATCATTCTCAGTGGAGATCCTACTGTAAAATATAAAAAGGCCCTGATTGAATTGATTGAGGAAGGTTTCTCCCTCAGCATACTCAACCGGAAGGAGAGGGAATTTCTCGTTCCCTTAGCCCCCAGAATCCCCATTATATATTACCTCCCTAAGGTACACAAGTGTCCTACCAATCCTCCAGGTCGCCCCATCGTTAGTGGCATCGATTCGGTGACCTCGAGGATTGGTAGGTACATAGACTTTTATTTGCAGCCACTAGTCAGACAAATTCCCTCGTATCTTAAAGATACGAGGGATGTTATTCGGTTACTCGAATCCGTGGAACATCATGATGGTCTAATCATGGTGACAGCTGACGTCGCTGCGCTATACACCTGTATTTCCCATTCCTTAGGCATATGCGCTGTGGAATTTTACCTATCGAGTCTTTCAACCCTTTCATCCATCCAAAAAAACTTCATTTTAGATCTACTACGTTTTGCTACCAAACATAATTATTTTTGGTTTCAGGGCACTTTCTATTCCCAAATCAAGGGAGTGGCCATGGGGGCAAAATACGCCCCCAGTGTGGCCAATTTATTCATGGCCCAGTGGGAGGAGGACGTCGTCTATGCTTTCCGACGTCCGGAACTGGTCCTATGGACCAGGTATATAGACGACGTCCTCCTCCTATGGAAGGGAAGCATGTCGTCCTTGGATGAGTTCATGACTACTCTCAATCTAAACGATCGAGGAATAGTTTTGAGCTATGAGGCCAGCTCCACCAGCATACACTTTCTTGACCTAGAGATTGAGTCCACCTCACGGGGCTTTGAGTTCAAAACCTATTTTAAGCCCACCGACAGGAATGGATACATTCCTGTCAGGAGCTGCCACCAAGACCGCTGGCTTAAATCAGTGCCAAGAGGACAGTTCCTTCGAATGAGGAGGAACTGCACTAATGATTCCACCTTCTTCCAACAATGTCAGACACTAAGACAAAGGTTTATCGAAAAGGGTTATCAACCTGAATCCCTTGATGCAGACATAAAATCAGTTGCTACCGTGGATAGGAAGTCGCTGTTGATAGATCGACCCAAGACCCCCAGAGACAACAAATTTAGGTGGTCCTTCTTCACCTCATACTCCACCCAGCACAAGGAGGTCAAGAAGATTCTAGCTAGACATTGGAAGGTTTTACGGAGCGATCGCATTTTGGGACCTTCTCTCCCTGAACGGGCGGGCATCATCTTCAGAGGTGCCCGTTCCGTTCAGGGCGACATTGCTCCCAACGTTGTCGACCCTCCCAGGACGACTACGTTTTTCCAACACTGCAAAGGTTACTTCCCATGCAAAAAATGCAACGTTTGTTTGCATAATGTATTGGGCAGACGCATGACAGATACTTTCAGTTCCACTGTCACTGCACGCACCTTCACCATGAAGCATTTCACCACATGTGCCACCAAATTTATAGTTTATTTGATCACCTGCCCTTGTAAATTGCAATATGTCGGACGCACTATTCGTGCGTTCTCCATACGTGTAAATGAACATTTGGCCAAGATCCGTAAAGGATGTATCAAACATAGCGTCCCCCGCCACTATCGGGAACACCACAATAGAGACCCATCAGGGACACAGTTCCAGATAATTGACAAATTTGTTGCCCATTGGCGGGGTGAGTCCAATCTACGAGGGGTCTCGAGATTGGAAACCTACTGGATCCACGAGTTGAAGTGCTACTCACCCTTCGGTATGAATGTTGAATGGGACATCAATTGTTTCATTAACCGAGGGTGAGTGGCACTTCACCCGTGGCATCTGTTGTACAGAGTTCCAGTTAGGGCACTTACCTTTGGTTTTCTCGATTTGGGGTTGTTTTGCCCGCATATGCCGTCAAATATTATTAGATCTATATCCTTTTTTGACAAATTGAATGTGAGATGGTTATTGAGGGTCCACTTCCCTATTTTCATAAAAATATACACTCACATATTAATTTGGTCACGTCAGTTTTTTCACATATTTTGGATTATCCCACACGATATCATTTATCCTCTACGGTATGTCCTCAGACGATCGTGGTTATTATATTATGTAAATATAAAAAAAATATATATATCCTTTGATGTGGATATTGCACTTTTTTTGCGCACACTTCACTCTACTATCCCATCTCATTGGTTCTTCTACCATGGCATTGGATCTAGCTACATGTTCTATATAGGTTGTTTGGACACTATCCTTTTATTCAGGGCCTTCATCCTGAGATTATTTTTTCACTGTCGTTGCCTCACCCAGCATTTTGGCTATTTGCCATTATGTGGTGCTTCACGAGGATACGACATTAGATATATTATCAAGTCATCACTATATGCACCATTAGTTGCTCCCTACATTATGCCATCTAGGGGCTGTTATTTCAGCGCCTATTAGCATTCATATGGTCCCGGGACCTGGGCATAATGGGCTTTTCATGCTATCTGTCCTTTTGTTATCATTTTTCGATCATCGGTCAATATTTTTTCGATCATCGGTTGTCATCTTTAATATACTTATTTTTTACAATATTCCCTTATATTATTTTACTTGTGTCACTATCATATGATGCATGTACTAATTAGTCACTTGTGCGCCCTAAGGGACGTTTTTGTGCGCCGTCAGCCATGTGTACGTACACTTGGTGGCCGTTTGGCACAGTGGTACCCGGGGGCTATCACATTGAGTATGTGTGTGGGCTGTTTGGGTGCGAGGCCATCACGTGTACTTTTGCACCAATCCATAGGTACTTCCGTTGTTGGTGTTCCTCCCCGCGGTTACCCTGATTCTGTTTTCGTATCCTGGGGATGAGCTCACTTCCGGTAACTTGGGCCGGAAGCGGCCGGGCCCTGTTGTTCATACGTACAATGCTTCTGTGCCGCCGCACACCTTTTGCGCTCTGCCGTACGTCGCGCCGTAGCGACGCGATGACGTCACTGCGCATTGAGGGTGCCGTTGCGACGCGGCGACGTGATGACGTCGCCGCATACGTAATGACGCCACCACGTTTAGAGCGTCCATCCGGATGTCCTGTCGGTGGACAGCGTGATTGGACACCCATTTAGGCGCCATTCTCTGTCAGGATATCCTGCGGATGTGGGAATATGATTGGATACCTCCGGTTTGGCGGGATTTGTAGTCCTTGACTGGGATTGGCCATGATTTTTAAGGCCTGGATCGGTCCATTAATGGGGGTTTATATTACTACAATGATTCATGAAACAGCGTTCATGACTTCCGATCCCTCACAATACCCATCTCACAATCAGGATGTATACTAATATGCCTGTTCTGTATGTAATATGTCTATAAACATGAAGATGTAATTATTATGTTCAGACAAATTGGAACTCATTCTCCCCATTTGCATTTAGTAGGGCCTGTAGCGCTCACTTCCTGTTTAGACCAGGTGGGCGGCTACATTCTTAGTTGTATGTTTATAAATAGTTGGAGGCAATATGGAGGGGTTAGAGATATGCCCCTGTGGAAGACTTTTAGTCGAAACGCGTCGGGCCAGCTATCCTATGCCCCTCATATTGCCAGAATTTTACATTTTATACTTTTTCTCGAGATTTTTATTTTCGTTCACATGCATATGTGAATAAATTGTTACTTTTTGACCTGCACCATTGGAGTGGTCTCCATTTTTTTATTCCCTTCCCCGGTCTTCATCATCCTTTTTGGGAACATTGGATAATCGCGAGCCGGGCCCATTTATCCCGCTGACGGACCCAGCATACAGCTCCAGAGATCGTCGGAGTTCCAGTCCGAGGCGACTTCCCATAGGATGCAAGACCCACTATCCTCAAAGCTTGTCTGATGTGTATGCCGTACGGTAGTCACATCCACCGACTCTGGTAAGCGTACCCACGCCTTATTTTCTACATCAGTCAAGTATACAATCTGTCTTCATTGAGTGGACCAACAAGATCTACACTTTGATGTTATCCCTATATGGACTATATAATTTCTTTGTAATTCTGTTATACTGGAATCAACACCAGCACTAGGAGTTACTACCCCATTAAGATATATTGATTTTAGAGTGTTGGAATATTTACACTTATCTTATACATTAGCGCTACAATTTTGGATCCATACGTATTTTGACTTTGTTTGTTTTGTTTGTTGGCAGCTTTTGTATAGCCCAATTGAATAGCGCGGTGTTTTCCCAATTTCATATCCATTCACTAGAGACTGGTGACATCACGGAGAATGCAGCCTATCAATTCACTAGAGACCGGTGACATCACAGAGAATGCAGCCTATCCATTCACTAGAGACCGGTGACATCACAGAGAATGCAGCCTATCTATTCACTAGAGACCGGTGACATCACTGAAAATAAAGTCCACTGAATCAATGCCAGCATTATTGTTGCTTAATTCTCAAAAGCATAAAAATATATGTCCCATTTATACCGTCACTGTGAATGATTTGCTCAGCAACACAAAACATTCACAAGGCAATAAAACATGTTTGTTCCGGAGTTCTGTAAAAAAAAAAAAAAATGTTCTTACATAATGTTTCCTCATCCTCTATGGAATGTCTCTGGGGTGAGGTGCGAAGGGTATGTCCGCAGTCAGGACTCCGAAGCTGAGAGCAGACACAACGAGGAACCCAGAGAGCGAGTCTATGGAGGGACTGTCGGGTAGGTTCAGGCCCGGGACATATACAACGGTTTAGATCCACAGTAAACATTGTCCGAGGCAAAGCAGACAGTTGGCCAAACAAATGCAAATTTCCAGCTGGCACAAGTCAAACAAAAGCTCTTAAAGTGTGTGTCTTGTGTTTGCATGCCATGTCCTGGCCCTGTAACGGTCCGCTAGAACGGTAAGTATTAAATCTAAACCCAAAGAACAAATATATCTAATACATTGCAGCTTATCCGTCCTCAGACGTGGCGGCTGCATTTGTTTTTTTTTTTTTCTTTTCTTTTTCATCTGGTCAGTTAGACACTTCCTGTCCTATGGGGACAACTCTGAGTTGCTGTGATGTATTCGAAAAGGAGCAGCGTTGTCACCCTAGACCAGTGATGGCAAACCTATGGCACGCGTGCCACAGCTGGCACGCAGAGCCATCTCTGTGGGCACGCAAGAGGGTACAGGACAGAGCTAGTGGTCTCTCTCTCCTCTCAGCCCCCCTCTTTTTCCGCCCCCCTTCTGTGTCCCACTCTCTCTGTCCCCTTCCCTCACTCTCACACCCCTTTCTCTCTGCCCCCCCTCTCTCTCAGCCCCCACCCCTCCCCTCTCTCTCTCTCTCTCAGCTCACCCCTCTCTCGCACCCCTTTCTCTCTGTCCCTCTTCTTTCTCTCTGTCCCCCTTCCCTCCCTCTGTTCCCGCCCCTCTCTCAGCATCTCTCTCACACCCCTCTCTCTCTGTCCCCCCTCCCTCTCTCTTAGCCCCTCTCCCTCTCTCTATTCCCCCTCTCTCTCAGCATATTTCTCACACCCCCTCTCTCTCAGCCCCCCTCCCCTCTCAGCATCTCTCTCACACCCCTCACTCTCTCTGTCCCCCCCCTCCCTCTCTCTGTCCCTCTTCTCTCTCTCTGTCCCCCTTCCCTCCCTCTGTTCCCCCTCCTCTCTCAGCATCTCTCTCACACCCCTCTCTCTCTGTCCCCCATCCCTCTCTCTTAGCCCCTCTCCCTCTCTCTGTCCCCCCCTCTCTCAGCATATTTCTTACACCCCTCTCTCTCTCTGCCCCCCTCTCTCTGCCCCCCTCTCTCTCAGCATCTCTCTCACACCCCTCACTCTCTCTGCCCCCCCCTCTCCCTCTCTCTGTCCCTCTTCTCTCTCTCTGTCCCCCTTCCCTCCCTCCGTTCCCCCTCTCTCTCAGCATCTCTCTCACACCCCTCTCTCTCTGTCCCCCCCCTCTCTCTTAGTCCCCTCCCTCTTTCTGTTCCCCCTCTCTCTCAGCATATTTCTCACACCCCTCTCTCTCTCCCCCTGCCCCCCTCTCTCAGCCCCCCTCCCTCTCAGCATCTCTCTCACACCCCTCACTCTCTCTGTCTCCCCCCCCCCTCTCTCTCTCTCTCTGTCTCACACAACCCCTCTCTTTTCGCTCAGCCTCCCTCTCTCGCCAATTGCAGTGTTGGCACTTTGCAACACAAAACCAACGTATTTATTTCAGTTTGGGCACTCGGGCTCAAAAAGGTTCGCCATCACTGCCCTAGACTACAAAACACCTCCCCTTCTTCTCATCTCTATAACACAAGTGCAGCATTCTATAGTCCTAACAGACCAGACAGCAAAGCCCTGTGTAATGGGGGGGGGGCTGATTTTTCTCTCCTGCCTTTAAGTCTTGTCCCTCCCCCCCCCAGCTATAACCGGACAGTAATGGGAAAGCAACACACCCATCTCCCCGTCGCTCAGCCCCATCCACTTATCAGCATGTTCCTTGATTGGCTCTTTGTGCTGACTCTCCCTCGACCAGCCTGTGCTCTGCTGTACAGGGATTGCAAGAGGCTAATATTGAATCACATTGAACAGTTTGCCCTCCGGAAGATTTACCCCCCCCCCCCCCCCCACTCGTGACCAGGGAATTTTTTGCAATACGGCACAGCGTTACTTTAACTGACAATTTGCGCGGGCAATGCTGTACATGAATTACATTTATGTCTTTTTTTTTTTCCACAAATAGAGCTGGTGGTATTTGATCACCTCTGCGGTTTTTTATTTTTTGTGCTATAAACATAAAAAGGCCGACAATTAAAAAAAAAAAAAAAAAACAACAATATTTTTTACTTTCTGCTATAAAAATATACCCAATAAAAAAATAAAAAAAAATTAAATTTCATCATAAAATTAGGCCAATATGTATTCTGCTACATGTTTTTGGTAAAAAAAAAAAAAATCCCAATAGGCGTATATTGATTGGTTTGTGCAAAAGTTATACAAACAATGATATATATATATATATATATATATATATATATATATATATATATATATACACACCCCCATCAAATCATTCCTCGCATCTATCACCTTTTGTACCACCACCCCCTCCCTTTAGAATGTAAGCTCTATGAGCCGGACCCTCCTGTCCCTTGTGTATTGAACTGTACAGTAATTGTGCTGTCCCCCCTCTACATTGTACAGCACTGCGTAAACTGTTGGCGCTATATAAATCATGTATAATAATAATAATAATAATAATAATAATATACTGGAATCTTTATTTTATGTTTTTTATACATTTATTATATAGTAAGGGCAGTGACTTATAGCGGGACTGCGATATTGCGTCAGACAATCTGACAATAACTGACACTTTTTGGGGACCAGTGACACTAATACAGTGATCAGTGCTAAAAAAAAATAGGCACTGTCACTGTACTAATGACACCGGCTGGGAAGGAGTTAAACATCTAGGGCGATCAAAGTCTTAAATGTGTGCCTAACCAGTGTTTATGTGTGCACAGTGCGCTGCCTTAACTGAGCCTGGGGTTCACACTATTGCGAACGCAGACATCGCATGTGATTCGCAACCGCATTGCTGTACAGATGGCATGCGTTGTCTGTGCAATGCCAATTCAGCCATATCGGTTGCTATGGCTGAACTCACATTGGATTCGCTTGATAAAAGGGGGAAGGGTACATTTTCTTTCCCGCACTGGAATCAGATCGAGTGTTTCACCTTAAGGCATCCAATGCACTATGGTGAAAAAACTTCTGTCACTCAGCAGCCCCCCAGCCTCCCCCCCCCACCCCGTTTTACGCACCAGAGCCCATGCATTCCCCCGCCGGAGACGCGCTCTACCTCTCTGGCCGGGGTTCTCAGCTCTGGATTGGATAGATTGATAGCAGCGCAGCCATTGGCTCCCGTTGCGGTCAATCAAATCCAATGACGAGGGCGCCGGGGGCGGGGCCGAGTCCAGCATTCTGTGTCTATGCAAATTCCGGACTCGGGAGCGCGCCCACACTGAGCGAATCTCCTAGGGGGTTTCCAGATGCCAGGAGGAGCCACGAGTGCCACCGGGGGACCCCAGAAGAGGAGGTTCGGAGCCACTCTGTGCAAAACGAACTGCACAGTGGAGGTAAGTATATGTTTGTTATTTAAAAAACAAAACAAAAAAATTTGAGGGTTTAGTAACCCTTTAAAAGCAATGAAAAAAAAAAAAGGATTTTTTTTTTCCAATAAATTATTTTTTCCCTTTAAGACCATTGGGCAGAAGTGGCGTTTGACGTCGCTTCCATCATACAATGGTATGGAGCCGAGCGGGGGCCATCATTCCCTCACTCGACTCAAAGGGGAAAGGACCCGATCGTCTCCGCCGCTACCGACGGCTCTGGTAAGCGGCGGAGACCACCATGGAGCGGCGTGAGGCACCTCTCCCATTGCCATTGAAAGTGAGTTTGAGGCGAATCCGCCGCAGAGACCACTTTTATCTGAAAGCTAAAGCTATCTGCTGCCAATGCCCAGAATTCAACGTCAAACAGCCGCCGTATAACGATGGCGGGCGGTTATGGTTGCCACCTCACCCCTTTAAACACATATTATTTACACAGGTTCTGTGGCTGATTAAGGTGGTAATTAAACTCACTCTGTGCCTTATCTGCATTTAATTAGCCTTTAGAACCCGCGTCATTCAAAGGTGTTCGAGTTTAAAGGGATGAAGTGGCAACTCTACGGGCCGTCTGCAAGTACCGTATATACTCGAGTATAAGCCGGCCCGAATATAAGCCGAGGCACCTAATTTTACCACAAAAAACTGGGAAAACGTATTGACTCGAGTATAAGCCTAGGGTGAGAAATGCGCAGCTACTGTAAGTGGAAAAGAGGGTCAACAATGCCCATTTGCAGCCTCACTGTGCCCATTTGCATGCCTCACTGTGCCCATTTGCATGCCTCACTGTGCCCATTTGCATGCCTCACTGTGCCCATTTGCAGCCATAGGTCCCATGAACTTCAAACTTGGTAGTTAAGGGTTCCTAGATGCCCCCCTAGCTGCAGCAAAAATTAGGGGTCTCTGTACCCGAAGGTTCCCAAAATAACATTGCTGCACATGGACACAGTTGACCGACTTTGGGGCCCTGTATCTCGGGGCCACTTAGTGCTAGCAACCCCAAATTTGGATATGTTGTAATGCTAGTTCCACTGGGTTTGTATACAAAGCACCAAGTGGCCCAGAGATACGAGGCTCCAAAGTCGGGTCGGAAAATGTCATTCTCTGCTCAAGAAAAGTGCTTGACTCAAGCCGAGGGGGGCACTTTCAGCACAAAAAAATGTGCTGAAAAACTCGGCTTATACTCGAGTATATATGGTAGTTAAAGTGGAGTTCCACCCACTTTTACAACTCTTCAGCATTCCTCACCAAAGTGTGCACTGTAAATGAATTGGATATTTTTTTTTTTTTTCTCAGCACCTACTTTTTCACTTCCTCCTCCCTGGCCGCGGCCCATCGCATCATGTCCTGTTTGCAATGCCTCCTGGGAAGGGGCGGCAACTTCCTCTGACACTGCCGTTGCTATGGAAACCTGACCTGAAACCTATTACACTGCTTGTGCTGCACTGAGCATGTGCGAGATCTGAAAGGATGAGATCCAGGAAGAAATACAGTCTGGCTTCAGATGCCCACACTTAAGATGGCCACGGCCTGCTGTAAGTTTATAAAATAACAAACTACTGCTATAAACTAACAAAACGGACCTTAGTTTACAGACTAACTTTACTAGAATACATTAGGCTTGTGTATTATAGGGGTATTTTTATTTAAAAAGTTTAATTTTGTTCCGGAACACCGCTTTAATGGTCACCTAGGATATAAATCCACTTTGGTGTGCACCAAATGCCTTTGCCAACCCAGATATTATCTTGTACATGTGGCAGTGCTGTAGGAGGGATCCAGCAGGCCCCACCCACTACAGGCTGCCTGCAGAAAACTACAGGAGGGGGGCGGAGACAAGACCAGTCACCCTTCACAAGGAGACAGAGCAGCAGTGATCGGTCTTCATTACAGGAAGCCAAAGTTTCAGACTGGATTACTGCGTAAATCTGGAAAAAAAATACACAAAGCAATGCAAGGGGCAAATATCAAGTCTAATTTAGATACCTGCACTGTTTGCATTTAAAAAATAATGTAGGAGCTGTATTAATTTTTTGCATTTGCCTAGAGATCAGCTTTAAGACACACGGGCCCTCGGGGGCCTACGTCCCGTCCCAGGAGAAGGACGGCTTTGTACACATCTTCCCACCAGGTCCCTTCGCATACATTACCGCGCCACCGTCCGAGCGCTCGGCATATTAAACACGAGCTAACTACGAATTAGCGAGTAATCAGCGCAGCGTGGCAGAAGGTAAAATTAGAAACAGGGCTATCTTATTGCTAATGCCCCATCTCTGAACTGTCGCTTTACGCTGGATTACCTCAGGAAGTGAATTTCTGCTATTTAAATTGATGTCGTTACTTCTGGCTGCCTTTCTCTGACCCCGTCTGACACCCAAGCTGCAATTCCAGAACTTCCACTAACGCCAAATTAAGAGTCCCCCAGACTCCTGAACTTGTGTCCAGACAATTAATCAGAACAATTTCCAGCAGCTCCCCGGAGCAGCCAATTATTTCCCATAGAGCCTGGCCACAGGTGAAAAGTGTTCGCATTCATCTCGTAAAGAGAAGAGCATTATACCAGTATTCATTTAAGCCAACGCTATTAGGAAATAGAAGATATATATTTTTTTCTTCCCCTTTCTTGGAGGGGGTGCTGAATGCAACAATGTACCATACCGGATACGTCGGTATAAAATGACCATGTTCTGTAGAGTCATGGCTGAGGATGCCTTCACCTAAAAATTATATTTCAAGCTGAATTTTAATCATTCCTTCATAGGTTCCTCCCTGCCCCCCTCATCAACATGCTAATTACATTTTTAAATAAAAACTGTTTTCATTAAATTACCTTATTTTAGACCCAGGGATGTCATCATTGAGACTCTGCTTCTCTATGCAATGCAGATGAATCATGACTGGTAGGAGAGGCCAGAAGGATGCAAGTGGGTCAGAAGGATGCAAAGCTGGCCTGAATGATGCAAGCTGGCCGGAAGGATGCAAGCTGGCCGGAAGGATGCAAGCTGGCCGGAAGGATGCAAAGCTGGCCTGAATGATGCAAGCTGGCCTGAAGGATGCAAGCTGGCCTGAAGGATGCAAGCTGGCCGGAAGGATGCAAAGCTGGACAGAAGGATGCAAAGCTGGCCAGAAGGATGCAAGCTGGCCAGAAGGATGCAAGCTGGCCAAAAGGACACAAGCTGGCCAGAAGGACGCAGGCTGGCCAGAAGGACGCAAATCTGGCCTAAAGGATGCAAGCTGGCCAAAAGGACGCAAGCTGGCCAAAAGGACGCAAGCTGGCCAGAAGGACGCAAGCTGGCCAGAAGGACGCAAGCTGGCCAGAAGGACGCAAATCTGGCCTGAAGGATGCAAATCTGGCCAAAAGGATGCAAGCTGGCCAGAAGGATGCAAGCTGGCCAGAAAGATGCAAACTGGCCAAAAGGACGCAAGCTGGCCAGAAGGACGCAAATCTGGCCAGAAGGACACAAGCTGGCCAGAAGGACGCAAGCTGGCCAGAAGGACGCAAGCTGGCCAAAAGGATGCAAGCTGGCCAAAAGGATGCAAGCTGGCCAGAAGGACGCAAGTCAGCAGGTTATTGGGAGGAGTTATGCAAATACCAAAACGCCTTGACAGGTGGAGGAGTGGGTGTTCCTATGCAGGCTGTGTTTCCATGGGAAGGGTGTAGGATGGTGGTTCTCAACTCCTGTCCTCAGGACCCACCAACAGGCCATGTGTTCAAGATCACTGAAATACATCCCAGGTGATATAGTTTGCTGCTCAGTGATTGCAGTATTCTAGTCTGCATCTCCCCAAGGTAATACTTAATATATGGCCTGTTAGTGGGTCCTGAGGACAGGAGTTGAGAACCACTGTCCTACACCCTTCCCATGGAAATACAGCCAACCTAGGAACACCCACTCCCCCACCTGTCAAGGTTTTTTGGTATTTGCATAACTCCTCCTCTGAAAAGGTGAACTAACCCTTTAAGAAGTCTCAACTCAAAGTGCATGTAGCATCTTATCCTTTTTCAACCAGAAGATTCAGAGCTAGTGTGGTCAACCACGCATCTCCTTCCCCACTGTTGTCTAACCACGCTGCCCTGAATGAGGCAAATACTTTTGACAACTGATCTTGGACACTTTACTTCTCTAATTCAAGTCTCTATTTTATTGTCACCATATCCATATCCCCCTAATTCTTAATTATTTTATGATAGTCAAGTAGGCTGAGCTTAATGCATTCTACCGTCTGGAAGAAAGGCCAGACAAACTGGTGCTTCCAAAGTGTCTTCACCACCATATTCTGCATGTACGGCATGGTCTCTTTGCTTCTCTATGCAACACAGGTGTATCATAGCTGGTGGGAGAGACCAGAAGGATGGAAGCAGTGGACTGGCTCTTGGGAGGAGGAGGTATACAAATATCAAAATGCCTTGATGGGTTGTCAGTCTGGAGGAGTTCCTGGGCAAGCTGCATTTGCAGGGTGTAGGGTGATAGTTCACCTTTTCTTTTTTTTTTCTGAAAAGATGAACTAACCCTTTAAGAAGTCTCACCTGAAAGTGCATGTAGCACGTTGTCCTTTTTAAATTAATGCAGAAGATCCAGCGCTAGTGGTCAACCATGCGCCCCCTCTCCCTCTACTGTTGTCCAACCACGCTCCTCTGAATGACACAAATACCTAATTAGTGCTCATTACCAGTATTGATCTTGGGAACTAGAAACTAGCACCATCACAGCACATCCAGAGGGTGGCAATGTCTCAGTTAGAGGGCATTGTGAAAACAACTGACTAGTAAACATTCACAGGATGGAAGTGGGAAGGGAGCTTGACTGAGTTCCACAGCATTCATGCTCACTACAGATGCATGCATGGAGAGAGGACATGTCAGGGCTCTCCCCGCTTTCTCCATTGATATGCAACGGGCTGTCTTGTTACAATGACAAGTGTAAATTACATCAGTGCTCAACAACAGGAACACCCATAAATCGGGGTTCTGGAAGGGGAGGAGCAGGCATGCTGGACTGGGACAATTGAAGACAGTATTATCTCCACAATCATTTAGCGTTTCTTTGAGGAAGCAAGGACAAGTAATTTTAGTAGAACCCATAGACCAGCATTTTGTTTTTTTAAAGCCAACAAGACTTTTTTATTGGAAAGCACAATCTTATCTTTCTCCTATATTCTACTAATTCCACCAGACCCTATGTAATGGAGATGAGCCCCAGCAAATGTTTGAAGTCCAGCCTGGGTGGCAACCATGGCTCTCCCCATAGCTATAGAGGTAACGTAGCCACCCAGGAACAGGAACTGTGTTACGCACAGGATCATCAGTTGAAAATAAAGGGAAAAAAGCTGATAAAGAAGACTAATATGGGCTCCTTTATACGTAGACATGCAAGTTGCAATATATTGAATGTTTGTTTTTTGAGTTTAGATATGTTTTAAAAAGAATGGCCATTGAAATACTGATGTACAACGTTTTATTAAGCTACAGTTGTCAGCCTTGTTGCACAAAAAAGAAACCAAGGACCTAGACCTTTGTAGCCAATGGTGTCCAAGGTAGATTTGACCAAAAGGCAATGCCTCTAACATGTAATCTTGGAGACCATAGATGTCCAGTGGTATTGAGGACTCCAGAATCATGACCGCTTGAGGACTTTTGGTCCACCGGTGACGCACTTCAGGTATGGTCCGCATGCTGCAACCTCCACCACCTTCTAAGTTCGTGGACTTTGTTATACCCGTTGGTCGGGTTGTGGACAAGAGTGCTATCCACATACAGCCCCACTGTGGTTGGATCATGCTGGTTATTCACTGCACACTGCGGAAACCACAGTAAGAGTCTTAAACTATTGTTGGCACAGTGTAGGGTTTTATTCCACTTTACTACATGTACTATGGACTTAATTAAGTGTGTTTTGATCCTATAAAATGTCTAGTTGGACTTTGCAATAATATTGGACATTCATTCATATTATTATACCATAATCACAACAGTGCAATTACCGCTTAGGTATGTGGATGAACACCATATGTGGCATCGGATCCAGTTCACATTTGGCCAGTACAGTTAAGCAGTTCTTTCTTGCAAGGGCTCTACCACAATTACCGCTGAGGTTTATGCGTTAGTAATCTTGCTTTGGGTTTGATTACACTCCTGGATACTACTAGCAGTTAGCTGAGTATTGCAATCATGCGCTGGAAGCTTGTTGTATACAGCAATACAGCTTTACCTTTATGGGGGACTGCAATGCATGTCTTTACAGCCTGTATTTATCATGGAACAGGAACAAGGAGCATACAACTACACACACTTAGGAACGAAGGTACTTCCTCCAAATACATTACCATAGAATACACATTATAACTGCAGTGCCACCTACTGGTGTAGATAGGAATAATGCATACAGTGTTGCTCACAGTATAAAGCAACTTTACATTACTTGCTGTTGTTCTTTCAACACTAGCTTGGTGGGAATTGTGGCTCCATTTTGCCTCTCATTCACCTAGATACTCTCAGGTTCTCCTATAATCCAAAGATATTTTGTTAGCCTAAAGTTTATCTATAGCCAAAACATTTTTCTTAGTTTTGGATACAGTTGGGAATGGTAAAAATCCATGATCCCATAAAGTGAAGGAAGAGAATGTGCTCTATCTGGTTTTCAACCCTGTCCTCAAGTACCCCCAACAGTCCATGTTTTGGAAATTTCTCTAATGCCGCGTACACACGATCGGAATTCTCGTCGGAAAAAACTCTGACGATTTTCCGACGGAATTCCGACAGAATTCCGCTCAAGTTGTGTTGCCTACACACGATCACACCAAATTCCGACGGTCAATAACACAGCGGCATAAAACACGTTCGACAGCACTATAAAAGGGAAGTTTAATGCTTCCGAGCATGCGTCGAATTGTTTCCGAGCATGCGTCGGAATTTTGCGTGTCGGAATTGCATACACACGATCGGAAAATCCGATAGAAGGGTTTTCCGTCGGATAAATTGAGAACAGGTTTTCAATTCAAAGTCCGTCGGAAATTCCGACAGAAAAAGACCGTTGGGCATACAAACGGTCGGAAAATCCGATGAAAAGCTCCCATCGGACTGTTTCCATCATGAATTACGACCGTGTGTACGCCGCATTAGCCCCCGTACACACGGTCGGAAATTCAGACGGAAAATGTCCGATCGGACCATGTTGCCGGAAAATCCGCCTGTGTGTGGGCTCCATCTGACTTTTTCCGTCTGAATTTCCGACGGAAAAAAAATTTGAGATCCTGCTCTCAAATTTTCCGACAACAAAATCCAATCAGACTTTTTCCGATCGTGTGTAGAGAATTCCAAAAGGAGAAAGTGCCACGCATGCTCAGATCAAATTACGAGACCAAAGCTATTGGCTGCTAGCCTCTACGTAGTTCCGTCGTACGCAACGAACGTCACCACGTTCAGAATGATCGGATTTTCCGACAACTTTGTCCGACCGTGTGTATGCAACACCAGTGTCGGACAAAATCCGTCGGAAAAAATCAGGCGGATTTTGTGGTCGGAATTTCCGACCGTGTGTACGGGGGCTTAGACAAAAATGTCCAAAATACCAAGCTATTGACATTGATTTAAAGCACGTGCAAGATAAAGGAAAACCTACAAACATGGCCTGAGGACTTGACTTGACTTGACTTGACTAGAGGACAGGGTTGAGAACCAACAAGGAGAGTTCTTGGCCTCCAAGACAACCAAGAAACCGAGAAATGAACCCCGTCAGAACACCACAATGCAAGTTCCCTTACCTGGAACATCTTGGATGGACAGTCCCATCCTGGTGAGCTTGGGGAAAATCCACCCCCCCCTTTAAATCTTCTTTATTAAAATGGTCCTGTTCATTAACAGCATCAGAATCACTCAAGAAAAATACCCACTGGTTTCAAACTACTCCAAGCCCCAAATCATTTTCATATTTTAGAAGTTCCAAAAAGATTCCCGCTGCCTCTAAAGGAAACGATCTTATCTAATCCTATTGAAATATCCTATACAATGCCGAAAATATAAGCCATTGTTCAGTCTTCAGACCCGGCAAAAGTTCAGAGAACATTGTGCATTGATGGAATGGTAGACAAAGCGCCTTATCTCCCATCTAAATATGTTCATTTTTATTTAGCTCTGACTGCCGGAACTGCCTCAATTATATATAGCAGGAGCATGCCAAGAGCTGGTAAACAGCATCAGAAAGAGTACATTGAGTAACGGAATTATATTACACATGGATCAGAGACAGGAATCAGAATGCAGCGCTGGCCTCAGCGCGCCCCTCCCAGGAACCAACCCAGATACAGCCTGGGACGAGAGAAAAATGAATATGAGGAAAACAGGCTGTGTGCTCGCTTTTATATTTCACTCCTAGAGTAAAAGGAGAGCCACAGAAAGATTCTGGGATGTCACACGTTTGGTGGAAGAATGCTGTGCAGACATCCGTGCCACGTCAGAAGAACCACCAGCGATAAATCACACCGCGGCGACGGCCCCGACCTTATGTGCTCCTCATATAACGTTTCGTTGAGATTGCTAGCCTCGCCAAAAATGCCGTAACATAGATATTTGGTAAACAAGCCATTTCCTAGCTACTATTTTATTTCATACTAGTAGCGTTGCCACCTTTTCTTCAAGCCAAACCCCAACACTTTAGTGGCACATTCAATTTTTTTTTAAGGGGGAACGCTTTAGAACTCTGATGTAAGGGGCCCCAATTACATCAGAATCGTTAGCATTCCCTCTTAAATCGTGGTTCCCAAAGCCCCCCTTACATCAGAGTCCACAGAGCACCCCTTACATCTGAGTCCCCCTTACCATAGTGCAGTCACTTGCTCAGAGGCAGGAGAGAGAAGGGAGGAAGGTGGCCTATGCACTTGGCGGTTGTGGTACTTGGGTTAGTTAGGGAGCATACTGTAGGTGTGTGCAACCCTGGCAGCAGAGGGAATCTGCACTACACTGGGTGATTAGGGTGTGCCCAAACACACCTAAGTTGGGGGGCCACAGTCCAGTCTGAATAATGTGTCTGGGTTTCAGGGAATCTGAATCCCGGACACATGAATATCCCGGACTGTCCGGGTAAATCCGGGACGGGTGGCAACCCTACATACTAGCCATGTGCGCTTTCACCAAACAGCAGCTTTGGCAATGTAATGTATAGCACAGTGTATAAAGTGCAGTCATTTGTGGCATAGGGCCTGCTGTTACATTGGTGGGGTCAGTAAAGAGCTTTGGTCTTTGAAGTGTGCAGGTGCATTGGTGGTCAATAAGGAAGTGCATGGGGCAGGATATCTCAAGATACACTCCCCCCCCCCCCCCCCATGATCTTCAAAGTTCTTAGGTTTGCTGCACCGCAAATTTCCACAGTAACGGGATTATTATCTCGCCTGGTCGTGTCTGATGCCCCGTACACACGGTCGGAAATTCCGACCACAAAATCCGTCGGACTTTGTCCGACACTGGTGTTGCATACACACGGTCGGACAAAGTTGTCGGAAAATCCGATCATTCTGAATGTGGTGACGTTCGTTGCGTACGACGGAACTGCGTAGAGGCTAGTAGCCAATAGCTTTGGTCTTCTAATGTGATCTGAGCATGCGTGGCACTTTGTCCGTCGGAATTCGCTACACACAATCGGAAAAAGTCCGATTGGACTTTGTTGTCGGAAAATTTGAGAGCAGGATCTCAAATTTTTTCCGTCGGAAAAAGTCCGATGGAGCCCACACACGGTCGGATTTTCCGACAACATGGTCTGATATGACATCTTCCGTCGGAAATTCCGACCGTGTGTGAGGGGCATAAGAATCCAGGGGGTTGTGGGAAAAATTGTTAAAGGGGCCGGAGTGTGCAACTGAGCATGTTGGGGTCCTCTTTAGCTTTGACATGTTATATGAAACAGCGGAGGAAAAACCTCCTGGAAAACCTGGAAAAACCTGGGAGGACTTTCCTCACTCTGCTGGGAACTGCATCAGAGGTCTGGTGAATGATTTCATACTGCTGATCCCTGCATTCAAATACTACTGACCTCTGAAATCTGGGGAACTTACTCCTGACGCTACAAACAAATGGCCATTGCCCACACCTATAACTGGCCTTTACAGCAAGGAGAGCATGGAAGGGTGACATATGTCAAACAAAACCAAATGTGTGCAAACTAAACCCCTGTTTTTAACGCATACTGTAATGCCGCGTACACACGGTCGGAATTCTGGTCGGAAAAAGCTCTGATGGTTTTCCCGTCGGAATTCCCGACGGAATTTCACTCAAACTGTCTTGCCTACACACGGTCACACCAAATTCTGACGGTCAGTAACACAGCGGCATAAAACACGTTTGACAGCACTATAAAAGGGAAGTTTAATGCTTCCGAGCATGCGTCAAATTGTTTCCGAGCATGCGTCGGAATTTTGCGTGTCGGAATTGCATACACACGATCGGAAAATCCGATAGAAAGGTTTTCCGTCGGAAAAATTAAGAACAGGTTCTCAATCCAAAGTCCGTCGGAAATTCCGACAGAAAAAGACTGATGGGCGTACACACGGTCGGAAAATCCGATGAAAAGCTCCTATCGGACTGTTTCCATCGGAAATTCCGACCACAAAATCCGTTGGATTTTTTCCGACGGATTTTGTCCGACACTGGTGTTGCATACACATGGTCAGACAAAGTTGTCGGAAAATACGATCATTCTGAACGTGGTGACGTTGGTTGCGTACGATGGAACTACGTAGAGGCTAGTAGCCAATAGCTTTGGTCTCGTAACTTGATCTGAGAATGCGTGGCACTTTGTCCGTCGGAATTCTCTACACGCAATCGGAAAAAGTCTGATCGGATTTTGTTGTCGGAAAATTTGAGAGCAGGATCTCAAATTTTTTCCGTCGGAAAATCCGACAGAAAAAGTCAGATGGAGCCCACACACTATCGGATTTTCTGACAACATGGTCCGATCGGACATTTTCCGTCTGAATTTCCGACCGTGTGTACGGGGGCTTAGACAGGATACTTTGGCTGGTTGCAGGCTGGTCGGTAAGTTGAGCTTGGAATTTTCTTTGGTTTTGTTTTACTTACACCTGCACTGTGTATTACTACTGATCTCTGGACTCTGAATTACTTACATCTGACCCCTGAAACAGCAGGATATATCTCAACATATACAGAGCAGAAGCTCTAATGCGGCGTACACATGGTCGGAATTTCCGATGGAAACAGTCCGATGGGAGCTTTTCATCGGATTTTCCGACCATGTGTATGCCCAACGGTCTTTTTCTGTCGGAATTTCCGACAGACTTTGAATTGAGAACCTGTTCTCAATTTTTCCGACGGAAAACCTTTCTATCGGATTTTCCGATCGTGTGTATGCAATTCCGACACGCAAAATTCCGACGCATGCTCGGAAACAATTCGACGCATGCTCGGAAACAATTCGACGCATGCTCGGAAGCATTAAACTTCCCTTTTATAGTGCTGTCGAACGTGTTTTATGCCGCTGTGTTATTGACCGTCGGAATTTGGTGTGACCGTGTTTAGGCAACACAGCTTGAGCGGAATTCCGTCGGAAAAACCGTCAGAGTTTTTTCCGACGAGAATTCCGATCGTGTGTACGCGGCATTAGGGAACTGCAGGCGATTCAGTTCGCATAGGTAGCGCTATACAAGTCATTCATTGATTCATTGCAACAAAACGTACTAAAATCCTTTCCATGCAACGTTCGATCTAAATTATTACTTTATCTACCTGAAAAAAAAAATCTGATGAGTTACTATGAGCCACCGCAATTTGCCAAACCTTATTAAACACGGCGCACTTTTTTCCCCTCAAATGATCCCTACAGCGTAGATCTCTTGGAAGACACCCGATATCAGCAAAGCAACACAGAAAAAAAGAGCAAGAAACAAAAAAAATAGACATGGCACATGAAGACGTTCAACCAACCTGTTTAACGCAGTCAAGCTGTAAGTCTGGCAGACGTCCATCTTGCTTTCCTTGTATTGGGGTCAGTAAAGAGGAAGTAGACGGAGAGCATTGGGGTGGCCTGCCAGACACCAAGCGTCATTACAAAGGCAGAGTGCTCGTTTCCCCCCGCTATGCAGGGACACTTTGTGCCCGCTGCCCTGGGCGTCCAGCCACCTTGGAAGTTTCTTCCACTGGCTCCGAACGCCCAGCTGTACACAAGCAAATTGGAAAAACTGACAGCATTGTCTGAAAGGCACAGCTTGAGATAATTACTCTCTGTAATTCTCTCTTTCTTTTTTTTTTCACAGAAAATATAAACATGTTCATCTCTTTTATAAAGTCATGATACCTTTCCAAGTTCTCACATGGCGGCGGCCCCTCGGCTCCCATAATCTATTGGTTTTCGGGCTGCTTTAACAGTTGGGATTTTTTTAACCGGCCTTGTCGGTGTAAAGGAAATGCAATGTGTGAATCGTATCAAAGGCTGTTCTGTGTAATAGTATCACATCCTTTATGGAGGGAAGAAACAGAATGACGCAGCTTCTCTCGGAAGAAGACCTCAACCAGTTAAAGTCTATGTAAACCCTAATGATGAACTTCTCTTAAACAGGAACATGGCGTGCGCTGCTTTCATGTCCAAAACAAGGCCTGGTTCACACCTATGCAGGTTTCAGTTTACATATTCCATGTGCATTTTGCGTTTTTCAATACACGTTTTTGATCCATTGAAGTCTATGGAGCCAAAAACCAGAAAAAATGTCTCTGGCCCTTTCCATAAAACGCATAGATTTGAACATAAATCATAGGAAATCATGTTACATGGATGGACTGTAGTGTGTTTCTCCAAAACCTAACCCTAAGGTGTGAACCAGGCACTAATCAGCCTCTCTCAAACTTTTTAACTTGGAGAAACATTTGAAAGAATGTTCCAGGCTCAAGATGCCCCTCTTCATAATTACTATATATACAGCTCACACAGAGGCGGCTCTCTAATTAGGCAAATTAGGCGGTCGCCTAAGGCCTTGCACTCCTAGGGGCCTCACGGCCGCCTAATTCGCCTGATGTGTGTGTTACAGTTGAAGGGAATATCATGCAATTTATACAGTTAATTTCAATTGCTTTTATTATTTTTCCCATTTTGGGCATGAGTGGGGCCTCATGTCTAAGATTTGCCTAAGGCCTCACAAAGCCTAGAGCCGCCTCTGAGCTCACATATTGGTGAGTGAGGAGATCCATTTGTGATCATTGGCAATAATCCCCCCTTACAGAGAGCTAAAAGGATCAATGATGTAGGGGATCTCCAAACGATGGCCCTCCAGCTGTTGCATAACTACACGTCCCATGAGCCATATTAAAACTCTGACATTCACAGACATGACTAGGCATGGTGGGAATTGTAGTTGCTGAACAACTGGAGGGCCATAGTTTGGAGACCGCTGTAGGTGGTTACTTATCTAAAAGGCAACAAGCACCCATTGCTCAAAAAAATCCTGGCAGCTCTTGGACCGGCCTTCCTTAACCTTTTCAACACAGAGGAACCCTTGAAATAAATTTCCGGTCTCAGGGAACCCCTACTAAAAATGACGATATCTACAACTCATGATACATTAGTGTGATGGTCAGTGAGAAGAATTCTCCTTATACTTGTGGTCATTGGAAAGAATTACCCCCTTACAGATAGCTAAAAAAATCAATGGTGTCAGTGGGAACTTATCTGAGGGGCAGAAATTGCTCATTGCACAAGGAACCCCTAGCAACTTATGAAGCAACCCTTGGGTTCCACTGAACCCTGGTTGAGAAACCTTGCTCTGTAGGAACCCTAGGACTCCACTGAACCCTGGTTGAGAAACCTTGCTCTGTAGGAACCCTAGGACTCCACTGAACCCTGGTTGAGAAACCTTGCTCTGTAGGAACCCTAGGACTCAAATGAACCCTGGTTGAGAAACCTTGCTCTGTAGGAACCCTAGGACTCCACTAAACCCTGGTTGAGAAACCTTGCTCTGTAGGAACCCTAGGACTCCAATGAACCCTGGTTGAGAAACATTGCTCTGTAGGAACCCTAGGACTCCACTGAACCCTGGTTGAGAAACCTTGCTCTGTAGGAACCCTAGGACTCCACTGAAACCTGGTTGAGAAACCTTGCTCTGTAGGAACCCTAGGACTCCAATGAACCCTGGTTGACAATGCTGCTCTTGACAGACCAAGGGCCAAACACCAGGCAGGGACTTGTCCAATGCCCCACAAGCTGCACAAGTCCAGGAGAAAGAAACCCAGCAGCACTCAGTAACATTCAGGGCTGAAAACTTTAGTAATCTGCACAAATAGACAAGAAGGCACCCTCTGCATCCACAAAACTTGAACATAGATTAAATTAGAATTCCAGGCTAAACCAGGCTAATCTTAAATATCCTCCCTCACTCCTCCTAACATCTATGCCGACTAACCTGTGTAAACAAGATGTATATACTTACCTATTTTCAGGCCACTGTGGTCACGTGATCCCCTGTGTCAGCCAGCGGTGGCTGAAGGTGAGAGGATAGAGCGCTCCGACAGTGGCTGGTAAAGCCTGGAGTGGTGACATCACCCACAGGCTCCTTTCAGTTAGTGTTCTGATGTCAATCCAAAATGTGGTATTCTCTTTCACTTTCGATGATAATAGTAAACAGAACAAATAGAGAGGGTGAATCTCCGTAGCGTGGTTACAGACAGCAATACAAATTGACAGGTTTTCTAATCCCTCAGGATCCTATCTGGACACCCAAGTATTTTTTTTTTTTTACTTTGAGTTTGGGTCCAGTCTAAGGAAAGGTCTTTGTCCAGCATATGTTCTTAAACTACTGAAATCTGGTTTAGGGTGGCATAGGTTTTTGGTGAAGTTTTTAGTTACTTTCAACTGAACTTGTTTTGAAATGCTGAAGATGTTTGGTAGCTTATCCAAGCAACTTCATCAGTTCTGATGAATGTCAGGAAAATACCCCAACGTGTACAACCACAGAGGTAGCACAGATATGTAGCACTGACCCCCGAAGGAGCTGCTGGTTTGATTTGGGCTTACCGTTACCTCACCTGTTGTAGCTCCATCTTGGGGATCCCATGGAAAGTAACCCAGAGAAAAGGTTGAGACTGACACTGAATCCTCTTTCAGGATTTTTATTCAGAAAAATAGAACACAGTCTCTCGATAAGGCTAGAGAGTTCAGGGGGTGAGTTCAGGTACTTTAGATTAAACTGTTTCATTACTAGATTCAGCACCCCCAGGATTGGTCTCTCTCACTAGGCCTAGCAGCCGGTAGGATACTCGGTAAAGTCTCTGCCACAGACTTGTAGTTACACTTTAACTTCACTGAAGTATTAGATGAATTTTAAGTAACTGTCATACGGTACCAGGTTCTCTCAGCCGATCCGGCGATACCATAGGAGGGATGTTCCAGGTCGCGTCCTTCAACTTAGCCTCCAGGCTCCTTCAGAGAAGCCAGCCTTGCACATGGCCTTCTCCTGAAAAGGTCCTCCCCTGGGGTTCTTCAGTTGCTGGGCCTCTCCATTCCGTTGAGACGGCACCGGACCTTCCTTGGATCAGTAGGCTCCGAAAGTCACTTGGACCTACCCCTGTAGTTACATTGCCTCATGCCAGCAAGCCCCGAGACACAGGATGCATGGTTCGCACCCCAGGCCAGGAGGGCCATGAGGCTGGGTCAGGAGGACCACCAGAACCACGCGGACAGAAAAAGCTTTTTATGGTCACATGGTGTCGGTACCTTAAATACCCCCCCCCCCCCCCCTTAGAATGCACAGCGGAGAACACTCCCACTGGGCTGGTTCCAAGAGGTAAATGGCATTCAATGCATCCAGCTAGACTGCTTTCTACTATTTTTTAGAAGAAAAAGGAAACGTTGGGACTTTATATGAGGTGGTGACCGGGTAAGGTCAGTTGCCTCCATCCCTATCTAATTGAAACAAGCAGGACGACTGGGGGTTGGGACTTTAAATGAAGCAGGCAGGTGTAAAACATTTAAATTTATTGGAAAATCAGTGGTAAGTTGCATGAGGGTAGTCATGAGTACACCAAGAAAACCAATATATTCCATTCAATGGATAGACATACAGCAATGACAATTGACCACAATAATACAAATCACAAATTACAAGTGATCATTAAATAAGTAAAACATATAGTTGGCATAAAACATGGCATATAATAGCTCTATGCATTTTGTGGATTCGTCCACTCTTCAGGAGCATGCACGTGGAAAACTGAATGCTGTAGGATAATAGTAACAAGAATATCTGTAAGGTCTGACCCTGTCACGGAAAACAGGTTAAAATATAGTAATTAGAAGTAATATTGCCTAGGACAGTGATGGCGAAACTTTTTGAGCCTGAGTGCCCAAACTGAAATAAATACATTGGTTTTGTGTTGCAAAGTGCCAACACAGCAATTCGCAAGAGAGGGGGGCTGAGCGAAAGAGAGGGGTTGTGTGAGAGAGAGAGAGAGAGGGGTTGTATGAGAGAGAGGGGTTGTGAGAGAGAGAGAGAGAGAGAGAGAGAGAGAGGGACAGTGAGAGTGAGGGGTGTGAGAGAGATGCCGAGAGGGAGGGGGCTGGGAGAGGGGCTGAGAGAGAGGGATGGGGGCAGAGAGAGAGAGAGAGAGGGGTGTGAGAGATATGCTGAGAGAGAGGGGCAACAGAGAGAGCGAAAGGGGGCCTGAGAGAGACGGAGGGGGGCTGAGAGAGAGAGGGGGCAGAGAGAGATGCTGAGAGGGTGTGGCAACAGAAAGAGGGAGAGGGGCTGAGAGTGAGGGGTGTGAGAGAAATGCTGAGAGAGGTGAGCTGAGAGAGAGGAGGAACAGAGAGAGGGATGGGGGACAGAGAGAGAGAGAGAGAGATGGGGGACAGAGAGAGAGGGGTGTGAGAGAGGGGGAACAGAGAACGAGAAGGGGGACAGAGAGAGAGGGGTGCAAGACATGCTGAGAGAGGGGAGAGAGGGGGAACAGAGAGGGGGGACGGAAAAAGAGGGGGACTGAAAGAGAGGGAGGGGGGCTGAGAGGAGAGAGAGACCTCTAGCTCTGTCCTGGACCCTCTCGTGTGCCCACAGAGATGACTCTGCGTGCCAGCTGTGGCACGCGTGCCATAGGTTCGCCATCACTGGCCTAGGATGAACCCCCCAAAACCACTCTCAAAAATACTTACGTTATCTATATCTATGCAGTAGCAATGTGCCAACATGGGTCAGAACAACCCCTTTGGGGTATCACTGCTGGGAGCTGCGGTGGTTAAGGTAGACCAAAGATGGTTTCCAAGAAGGAAAATTCCAAAAGAATAATAATGGTCAAAGATAACCATACGTGCTGGAAACAAAAGTGAGATTGTAAAATAGGTTGGGAACTCATTATGTGAAACAGTAGGTCATCTTGTCCTAAACTTGGTAAAGGATAGGATAATGAGATGCTAATGAGTGTAGAGGTAAGGTTAAGTTAGTGAGAGTAAAAAATTGTGAAATATCCTAGGCAATATTACTTTTAATTACTATATTTTAACCTCCTTTCCGTGACAGGGTCAGACCTTACAGATATTCTTGTTACTATTATACTACAGCATTTAGTTTTCCACGTGCATGCTCCTGAAGAGTGGATGAATCCACGAAATGCAAAAAAAGAGCTATTATATGCCATGTTTTATGCCAACTATATGTTTTACTTATTTAATGATCACTTGTAATTTGTATTATTGTGGCCAATTGTCATTTCTGTATGTCTATCCATTGAATGGAATATATTGGTTTTCTACCCTCATGCAACTTACCACTGATTTTCCAATAAATGTAAATGTTTTACACCTGCCTGCTTCATTTAAAGCACCAACCCCCAGTCGCCCTGCTTTCTACTCTTGCCGGTGGTGACAGTGACACCTACGGTCAAGGATAGGGTGACCAGACATCCCCAGTTTCCGGGGACAGTCCCCGGATTGAGGACACTGTCCCCGAAACCAAGTCTGTCCCCGGTTTTTGTCCCCGGATTGGATTTGAACAGGGGCTGGGGCAATTTCAAAGACAGTCAGTGCAGAATTAAAAAAAAAAATCTGAATTACACCCCCCCCCCCCCCCGCTCTGCTCCTCCTACTAGCTTAGGGGGTGGGGCTGTATTTTTTTCATTATCTGTGCCCCTTTCTGATGATCATGTGCTGGTCGGACCGGAGAGAATATTTCTTCTGTTTCGGGTGCATGCCCGTTCCGCTCCTGCTCGCATGTTCTTCTGCCTCGGCTCAAGTCCCGGCCAGCCACCTGCCCATCTCCTTGCCTTCCCTGGCGGAGTGATCTTCCTCCACTCCCTACCCAGTAGTAGCCGGGGGGCCCGGAGAGTAAGACTTGACAGGCTTTGAGGCGGGTGGCGACGGGCAGGGAGTCGCTAATTGTAAACTACTAGTAAAAAAAATGTCCCCGGATTTTTTTAACTTTATATCTTTATTGACTTTTTCTCATATAACAAAAGTAAACATTCTGGTACACCTTCATTACAGTTTATATACATTCACATACATCATACCTACGTAAAACTGTGTAAAGAGACTACAAAAAGTATTTTACAAAACGTCTTCCCCTCTCGCTACCCATTCATCACCGACTTTCTCTCACCCACCTTCCCCTCCATCCGCCACCTATCAATCTTACCTCCTATAGTACTCGACATCATACACCTCCTCATATATTAGTCCAATTGGTTTTGCTACATGGAATTTGTCCCCGGATTTAATTTAAAAAAATCTGGTCACCTTAGTCAAGGAGAACCCAGTGAAACCCAGCTGGACTGGTACTGAAACCAGAAATTTTAGAAGAATTATCCTGAGGCCCAACTGTGGCTTCAGGCAACTTAATGTTCGAAAACAATAGCGCCTGCTCGCCAGGAGCCAGCGCTACAGATATAAATGCTGAGGTATCTTTATTCTGACGTTAATTTCGAATTTAGGAGATGGCTTGGATGAGCTGCGAAACATCTTCATCGTTACAGAACAAGTATATGGACATCCATGGAAAGATGCAAAGATTACAGATTTTATAAACGGTTTGTAAATTTACTGACAGTTGGCAACCCTGATGGCAAGTATCTCAGCACAGGTCTAGATGCTGCTGCAAACATTTTAACCTAAAATCCTTTGCACCACAGGAAATCAAGATACGACAAGTAGCAGTGCACATATAAAAAAAACAAAAAACGACAACCATGTTTTATAACTGAAATCAAGAAGCCCAACTGCTAGATAAACACTTGAAACACATGTGTTGGAACTGTTGTACATGCCAAAAGATTTGTCAAGTAATGCACAACCTCTTGTGACTGACCCACCCCAGTTGTTGCAAGACCTTCAGTTGGGTAGACTTTGTGCTGCTGCCTTCTTTCTCTAAAGCAGCCTTTCTCGACCAGAGTTCCGTGGAACCCTAGGGTTCCTCCAGAGGTTGCTAGGGGTTCCTGAAGCAATTTGCATATTCTGCCTTTGGCCCCTTTTCACACGAAGCAGACTCCACTTCCAAGGAGTCCGCCTCTATCCGCCGGCTCAGCGGGAGATCTCTCTCCGTTGATCTCCACTGAGGTCGCTCTCTGCTCACTGAGCGGGGAGGGGCTTGTCCAGCGCCGCTGGTCTCTATGGAGAGATCGGATGAAAACGGACAGCATGTCCGTTTTCATCAGATCTCACCCGATCCTATCCGCCAGTGACGGATCTGGACGTAGGGCCATCTGTCTGCTTTTGGCGGATCGGACCGGGTCGGATGTCAGCGGACATGTCTCCGCTGACATCCGTCGCTCCATAGACTAGCATGGAGCGCCCGTTCAGGGCCGCCGTCAAAACTGACAGGCAGAACTGAACGGTCCGTCAGTGTGAAAGGGGCCTTACAGATAAGTAACCACAGAACCACAGACAGCATTGATCTTTTTAGCTATCTGATAAGGGGGGGGGGGATTCTTCCCAATGTCTATAAATGTAAGCAGCATCCTTCCCGGTGACCATACCACTAAACTACCAAACTACCATGAGCTGTAGAAAAATGTCTCTTAAAATGTAATAATAGTATACACATTACATAACATTATGAATTATGCTCCGATTACGAATCTACGAAAACAATGTTACGAAAGTACAAATAAATCAATCTAACGAAAGTACGAATGTAACTAAATCTACGAAAATACGAATGCGTCCGAATTTCGAATAAACGAAAATTAAACTAACGGAAAAATGAATCAACTAAAAAATAACTCTTACGAAAATACGAATCGTTACGAATACGAACACCGACGACTTACGAAATTACGAATCGTTACGAATCAACGGAAACGAACAGAAACGAAACGAAAATAAACAAATTTTTCTATTGTGCACATGTCTAGCAGGGGTTCATTGAGACCGGAAAGTAATTTCAAGGGTTCCTCCATGTCAAAAAGGTTTAGAAAAACTACTGTGGACTTTTAGTGAAAGTCACCACTCTGTTAAAGCGGAACTAAACCCATTGATTTAACCATTTCCTAAAAGAGGTCTATTTAATACCACCAAAAGAGAGCTCTATTTGTGGGAGAAAAAAGGACATCAGTTGTATTTGGGTACAGCGACGCACGATCGCGCAATTGTCCGTTAAGGTAACGCAACGCCGTATCGCAAGGAACGGCCTGGTCATGAAAGGGGGTAAAACCTTCCAGAGCTGAAGTGGTTAAAGAGGAGCTCCAGTCTCCTCCCCAAAATATTACAAATTACAAACACTGTAGCTGTTGACTTTTAATATAGGGACACTCACCTTATAAGGGGTTGTTACAAACTTTCACGCCTAGGGCTAGGCAGTCAGAGTGAAAACGAAAGCCTGCTACAACTAGGTACCTGCTCTCGCACTCCTTCCCCCACAACAAAAAAAAACTCAAAAAGTTGGAGAGGAGGGAGGAAGGAGGTGTTAAAAGTGGAACTTCCCCTTTAGTGTGAACTTCCACAAAAGAAACACCCACAAATTGGGCTTCATGTAGGGGAGGAAGTATCAGGCAATAGGAGCAGACATAAAGATGTTATATTAGGGAGAATCATTCAGCATTTTTTACACCACCAAGGAGAAGTATTTAAGCATAAATCCATACACATGGACAAGCTTTTATTTCTAATGGCACTTTTTATTTAACCGCTAAAGGGCCAACCCACGTACATATACTACGGCAGGGTGGCCTTTAAAGAGGTGTTCCACCTGAAAAAAAAAAAATGTAAAAGTCAGCAGCTACAAATACTGCAGCTGCTGACTTTTAATAAATGGACGCTTACCTGTTCCAGGTTCCAGCGGTGTCGGCAGAAGATGACGAGCGAGCGCTCGTCCCTCGGCTGCCCCGCCGCCATCCTCTGTCAGGGAATCAGGAAGTGAAGACGCAACGTCTTCACTGCCCGGTTCCCTACTGCGCATGCGCGAGTCGCGCTGCGCGCCTCTATTGGTCCCCGCTGTGTTTCCCAAGACACAAAGGGGCATCTCCGGATAGGGGCGGGGCAGCCCCGGATAATTCGTCACGGAAGTGGGTGCAGATACCTGTATTTTACAGGTATCTGCACCCCCCTCCCCCTGAAAGGTGCCAATTGTGGCACCGGAGGGGGGGAGGAATCCGATAAGCGGAAGTTCCCACTTTAGGGTGGAACTCCGCTTTAAGTGCAAAATCATGTACATGTACGTTATTTTTTTTCATTTAGCTCTGGGGCACACGCTGTTCAGCCCAGAGGTTCTCTGCCTTCGCCTTGGTCAACATCGCAGAAACTATCACCTGCGATCCTGTTCAAGACTTGCTTTACCGAGATCCCTTCTGGCTCCAGATCCTGCTTGCTCTTCCACTTCATTGATCCCTGACTTCTGGCTTGGCTGACTATCCGTTCCGGTTACTAAACTTTGGCTACGTTTTGACTAAGTTTGTTCTTTTTACTTTTATTATTAAACAAGTGTGATTTAACTGTACTTCTGTCTCGGCATGATTTCATGGTTTCTGACAGGGAGTCTGTGAAACCCCTACTGGATTTCGCCATGGCGGAGCCTCACCCCCCCAGGGACTCACTATCACCCACCTAGCTCCACGTGTAGCCAATTGTGAGCACAATGCTGCATGGAAAATGCATTGCAGGATATAACTGGCTGCTCTCTCCTGCCTGTCAAGCCCCCACACTATATGTCTGATTTCAACTTTCAGCTAGTGTACGATGACACAAGAAAAGGTTAGCTGAATGAATTCACTCACAACTTATAAAAGCAATATATAACGGAGCTAAAGGAATGAATTCCCCATATATCGGTGCGTCGTTCTTAGTTCAGGATGTCTGTAGCCCAATTTTGAATTCTCCTATGTTCCTTGGCGGTGACATGTTTTATTTCCATATATTAGATGGACTTGTCAGTTAAGAGTGAAGGGAAAAGCTGGAAGGATTGGGATGAGCCAAAACGACAAGGATGGTGTTATTTTAAAGGGAACAGGTGGCTGTGTAGCTTTACCCCTCTCCAAGGAAAGCTGGCTCTGGCTGCGGCTGACAGCAGGGACAAATGCAAAGCGCAGTGATAAACAAATTCTACATGAAGCACCATGGCACAGACCCATACGTACCAACCGCATTTCACATTCCTGCCCTGTCGGGGGCGTCTTGTATATCCCGGACGAATGTCGTGTCAGCAAGGTGGCCGAGCACCGAGACGCTAATGAGACAAAGATGGGCTACGCTGTGTGGGACAGCAAACTGTATGGATGATGGAGGAGGGGGGGGGGGGGGGGAGAAGACTAGAAGGTATAACCTAATGATCGATAAGTGTTCTAATAAAACCTTAAAGCAGAACTCCAGCCAGAAACAAAAATAGCTCATTAACCACTTCAGCCCCGGACCAATTGGCAGCCAAAGGACCAGGCCCCTTTTTGCGATTCGGCACTGCGTCGCTTTAACTGACAATTGCGCATTCGTGCGACGTGGCTCCCAAACAAAATTGGCGTCCTTTTTTATCCCAAAAATAGAGATTTCTTTTGGTGGTATTTGATCGCCCCTGCAGTTTTTATTTTTTGCCCTATAAACAAAAATAGAGCGACAATTTTGAAAAAAATTCAATATTTTTAACTTTTTGCTATAATAAATATCACCAAAAAATATATAAAAAAACATATTCTTTTCCTCAGTTTAGGCCGATACGTATTCTTCTACATATTTTTGGTAAAAAAAAATCACAATAAGCGATTATTGATTGGTTTGCGCAGAGGTTATAGCGTTAACAAGATAGTTTTATAGCATTTTTATTAATAATTTTTTTTATTAGTAATGGCGGCGATCAGCGATTTTTATTGTGACTGCGACATTATGGCGGACACATTGGACATTTTTGACACATTTTTGGGACCATTGTCATTTATACAGCAATCAATGCTATTTAAATGCATCGATTCCTGTATAAATGACACTGGCAGTGAAGGGGTTAACCAGGGGGTGGCAGTGTAGGGGTTAAGTATGCCTAGGGGTGTGTTTCTTACTGTGGGGGGGGGGGGGGGGGGCGTGGCTGTCAGCTAGTGAATGCTGATCTCTGCTCCAATCACAGGGAGCAGAGATCGGCGTCACTAGTTGCTAGGCAGAACGGGGAGATGCTGTCTATTTCCGCATCTCCCCGTTCTGCCTTCCCGTGAGACAATCGCGGGTGTCCCCGCAGCGATCGAGTCAGCGGGACCCGTGACCGGCCTCATGGGGGTCCCGACCGGCGCGGGAGCGCGCCACCCCTGGCGCGCTCCCGACGGCACGGACGGTATTAAAGAGGGACTTATATATACGCCCTCCTGCCTGTCCGTGCCATTCTGCCGACGTATATCGTCGTGCGCCGGTCGGGAACCGGTTAAGGACCGAGCCTCTTTTTGAGATTTGTTGTTTACAAGTTAAAAACAGTTTTTTTACCCCCCAAACATTATACATTTTTTTTCTAATGCCCCGTACACACGGTCGGAAATTGTGACGCAAAATGTCCGATTGGACCATGTTGTCGGAAAATCCGCCCGTGTGTGGGCTCCATGTGACTTTTTCCGTCGAGATCCTGCTCTCAAATTTTCCGACAACAAAATCCGATCAGACTTTTTCCGATCGTGTGTAGAGAATTCCGACGGACAAAGTGCCAAAGTGTCCCGGACAAGCTGTTGGCTACTGGCCTCTACGTAGTTCCGTCGTACGCAACGAACGTCACCGCACTCAGAATGATCGGATTTTCCGACAACTTTGTCCGACCGTGTGTATGCAACACCAGTGTCGGACAAAATCCGTCGGAAAAAATCCAACGGATTTTGTGGTCGGAATTTCCGACCGTGTGTACGGGGGCAAACACCCTAGAAAATAAAATGGCGATCGTTGCAATACTTTCTGTCACACCGTATTTGCGCAGCGGTCTTACAAGCGCACTTTTTTGGGAAAAAATACACTTTTTTTAATAAAAAAATAAGACAACGGTAAAGTTAGCCCAATTTTTTTTTTTTTTAATTGTGAAAGATAATGTTACGCTGAGTAAATTGATACCCAACATGTCAGGCTTTAAAATTGCGCCCGGCTCGTGGAATGGCGGCAAACTTTTACCCTTAAAATTCTCGTTTAATAAATTCTACAGGTTGCATTTTTTCAGTTACAGAGGAGGTCTAGGGCTAGAATTATTGCTATCCCTCTACCGATCGCGGCGATACCTCGCATGTGTGGTTTAAACATCGTTTTCATATGCGGGCGCTACTCACGTATACGTTTGCTTCTGCACGCAAGCTCGGCGGGACGGGGCTTGTTCAAAATTTTTATTATGTATTTTACCTTTTATTTTTACACATTTTTTATTTTTTATTGTGTCACTTTTCTATTACAAGGAATGTAAACATCCCTTGTAATAGAAAAAAAGCATGACAGGTCCTCTTAAATATGAGATCTGGGGGTCAAAAAGACGTCACATCTCATATTTACACTTAAATGCAATAAAAAATAACAAAAAAAAAATTGTCATTTAAAAAAAAAAAAAGTAAATAAAAAATGTCCCTTTAAGAGCTATGGGCGGAAGTGATGTCACTTCCACCCTGCATTGTTATGGAGAGGGGTGGGGGCCATCTTCCCCTCACTCGTCTCCATACCCAGCAAGGGTGAAGATCCGGCTCTGGTAAGCGGCGGAGGGCGGCGGAGGGCACCGGAGAGCGGTGGGAGGAGCCCTCTCCCGCCGCGATAAAAGTCATCTCTCGGCGAATCCGCCACAGAGACCACTTTTATCTGAAACCGAACCGCCCGCTGAAGAAGAGGATACTGGGATTATGGTAGCTAGCTGCTGCCATAACAACGACATTCTTCTTCAAAGTACCGATGTACAACGACGGTGGGCGGTCCGGAACATTAAACTAACAAGACCAGCTTTTGCTGCAATATTCAGCTTCAATCCAGAGATATCCCCCCCCCCCCCGCAGTACTTTTTTTTTTCTGCCACTTGATGTTCTCATTCTGCTGTCCAGCGTCATTCAACCCACTTCCTGTGAGGTCAGATGATGCTGGACCCGCCCCCCCCCAGTCTGTGACTGGACAGTGAAAGGAAAAGCAGCACAAGGATGGGCTCTTCAGTGACTCTGCTCTCTCCTTCAATCAATGCGCTTCTTGTCAGCACATGAACTGATCGGCTCCTTGTGCTGCTTCTTCCTCTCACATTCCAGCAAGAGACTGTAACCAGATCACAATGGGGTACTTACACCGTGGCCAGGGAGTGGTAAAGGCCGGTGGTTGAGCCATGGTTTTATGGCAACCCTCAACCACCCTCCTAAACACAGAAATGCAGCAGCTCAGGATTGTTAAATATTGGAAGGGGAGAAACACCGCTGCACACTCACCCGGCCCGAAAAGGTGAATCAACCAGATGGCTTCAGCCTGACTCAACCCAGGCCACACCCCCAATCCATTCCGACCTCTTTGATTAAGTCCCATGCATGGGGCGAAACGCATCAGAGGCGTGGCCTGGGTTGGGTCAGGCTGAAGCCGTCTTGTTGATTCACCTTTTGGACCAGGTTGGTGTCTGGCGGTGTTTCTCCCTTTCCAGTATATGCTACAGAGCCAATGGACAGGTTTCTTAGCTGCCTGCACCCTTGAGTAGGAGTCACCGGAGTTAAAGGATGATTGTCTGGAGCGGCACCTCAAGTTTCTTAGGGTACAGCTCAAGGGTGTACACATGCAAAGCATCGTGGCTGTGGCAAAATTTAAATGGCGCTGCCAAAACACAGAACATTCAAGTGAATATATGTGGTTGTGGTTGGTCAGCACTTTTTTGGGGCTAAAACAGGTGGTGTGGAGGTGACATATCGCCTCCTCGCCACCTTCCAAATGCCCTCTGAAAAGCGTTCCTTCATGCATTGGGATGGCAATAATAGCTGCACGTGTGACCGAGCCCTAAGGACTAATCTCCTATGTGAAACAAACAAAAGATTCAACATTCCCTTGTCACTCTTCCATCACCGGAGAAGACAATTAAAGAGAATTCTGGGAACTTCTTGTTAATGGGTACCATGGGAGTCTGCAAAACTATTTTCTTATTCAATTTATGACTAATTGCTTTCCAATCTTCTAGTAAATCTGTAATAACGGGTAGCCAACATGTTTTGAGCCAAAATTGTGGTTTAGTATATTTTCAAAGGACCTAAGGCAGTGTCTAATACCAGCCATTGTCAACTAGGGTTCCTCCAGAGGTTGCTAAGGGTTCCTCCAGAGGTTGCTAAGGGTTCCTCCAGAGATGGCTAAGGGTTCCTCCAGAGATGGCTAAGGGTTCCTCCAGAGATTGCTAAGGGTTCCTCCAGAGATTGCTAAGGGTTCCTCCAGAGATTGCTAAGGGTTCCTCCAGAGATTGCTAAGGGTTTCTCCAGAGATTGCTAAGGGTTTCTCCAGAGATTGCTAAGGGTTCCTCCAGAGATTGCTAAAGGTTCCTCCAGAGATTGCTAAGGGTTCCTCCATAGATTTCTAAGGGTTCCTCCAGAGATTGCTAAGGGTTCCTCCAGAGATTGCTAAGGGTTCCTCCAGAGATGGCTAAGGGTTCCTCCAGAGATTGCTAAGGGTTCCTCCAGAGATTGCTAAGGGTTCCTCCATAGATTTCTAAGGGTTCCTCCAGCGATTGCTAAAGGTTCCTCCAGAGATTGCTAAGGATTCCTCCAGAGATTTCTAAAGGTTCCTCCAGAGATTGCTAAGGGTTTCTCCAGAGATTGCTAAGGGTTCCTCCAGAGATTGCTAAGGATTCCTCCAGAGATTTCTAAAGGTTCCTCCAGAGATTGCTAAGGGTTCCTCCATAGATTTCTAAGGGTTCCTCCAGAGATTGCTAAGGGTTCCTCCAGAGATTTCTAAGGGTTCCTCCAGAGATTGCTAAGGGTTTCTCCAGAGATTGCTATGGGTTCCTCCAGAGATTGCTAAGGGTTAATCCAGAGATTGCTAAGGGTTCCTCCAGAGATTTCTAAGGGTTCCTCCAGAAATTGCTAAAGCTTCCTCCAGAGATTTCTAAGGGTTCCTCCAGAGATTGCTAAAGCTTCCTCCAGAGATTTCTAAGGGTTCCTCCAGAGATTGCTAAGGGTTCCTCCAGAGATTTCTAAGGGTTCCTCCAGAGATTACTAAGGGTTCCTCCAGAGATTTCTAAGGGTTCCTCCAGAGAATTCTAAGGGTTCCTCCAGAGATTGCTAAAGGTTCCTCCAAAGATTGCTAAGGGTTCCTCCAGAGATTGCTAAAGGTTCCTCCAAAGATTGCTAAGGGTTCCTTGAGTTGTGGCTGATTGACCTCCCATTTAATAGTCCCTGTACATTCCAAAGCCCCCTGGTAAAGTCAGAAGAATGAACCTATGAAAGTTTTAGCTGTGTGTAATGGTGGCATTCTGACCGCCGCCGTAACAGTTGCATTATTTCTCTTGACCTTCAACTTAAAAAGGAGATGTTTTTCCCATTGACCCCAGATAAATTGGTTTTATAAGGGCTCTCCAACTCCAGAAAAATATTTCTGGAGTTCCTCTGTGGTAAAAAAAAAAAATCAAATACACAATAGCAAAGTTGTGTGCATTTCAAGAACAAAGAATTTCAGTAAAGCCGTATCCGTTACATAAATTATATTCTGGAAAGTCTTCCATCAGAAACACTGTCTTTAATGCTTCACGTGAAAAAGACAAGTTTACATCTATTTACATATTCACACAATAGCCGGCAGCAGGGGGAAAAAAACAAGGCCCTCGCACAATGATCGTATTAGAAACGTATGTCAGATCGCTGAATGGCAGATGTCTGGAACTTAAAAGAAATCCAAAAGTAAACAATATGTATTTATGTGTAGGTGTACTGAATACATATAGTATCCTGTGTATATATATATTGCTAAATGCAGTATGATTTTAGAATACATATAGTATACTGTATATATATATATATATATTGCTAAATGAAGTATGATTTTAGCTAGAAAAATAAATTAACCACTCGCTTACTGGGCACCTAAACCCCCCTTTCCTGCCCAGACCAATTTTCCGCTTTCAGCGCTGTCACGCTTTGAACGACAATTGCGCGGTCATACAACACTGTACACAAATTACATTTTTTATCATTTTTTTCCCACAAATAGAGCTTTATTTGGGTAGTATTTGATCACCTCTGGGTTTTAATTTGTTGTTAAAAATAATAAAAAAAAGACCAAATAAAAAAAAAAAAAATACAAAACCATTTAAAATTTTGTTAATACATTTTGCAAAAAGGTAATTTTTTCTCCTTAATTGATGTATGCTGATGAGGCGGCACTGATAGGATTCACTGATGGGCACCAATAGGCTGCTTTGATGGGCACTGATAAGGCAGCACTGATGGGCACTAATAGGCGGCACTGGTGGGCACCGATAGGCGGCACTGGTGGGCACTGATAGGCGGCACTGGTGGGCACTGATAGGTGGCATTGGTGGGCACTGATAGGTGGCACTGATGGGTGGCACTGATAGGTGGCACTGATGGGCACTGATAGGTGGCACTGATGGGCACTGATGGGTGGCAGTAATGGGCACTGATCGGCACTGGTAGGTGACACTGATGAGGCACTGATTGGCACCACTCGTGGGCATTGATAGGTGGCACTGATTGTTGGCACTGTTATGCACTGCTGGGCACTGATTTGTGGCACTGTGGGCACTGGCAGGCGGTACTGGTTGGCACAGATGAGGCAGCTTCGCCTCTTCCTCGTCGGGGGCCGATGTCCCTTGCACAGAAGCCGGTGATCGGCTCTTTTTTCTCCTCACGCTGTCAGCGTGAGGAGAAAAAAAAAAAAACGATTACCGATCTTCTGTTTACATCACGTGATCACCTGTCATTGGCTGACAGCTGATCACGTGGTAAGGGGCCAGGATCGACCCCTTACTCCGATCTGTGATCACCCGAGTCACATTGACTCTGTGATCACAGCACTGGGCGCGCGGGGAGCGTGCAAAGGGGAGGACGTCTGTTGACGGCCTCCCGGCAATGTAGGTCCGTGCTGTAGCCGTCATTCGGCTATAGCGCGCATCTGAAGGGGTTAAACAAACGATTTTTCAACCTACACTCACTGGCCACTTTATTAGGTACACCTGTTCAATTGCTCGGTAACACAAATTGCTAATCAGCCAACCACATGGCAGCAACTCAACGCATTTAGGCATCTAGACATGGTTAAGATGAAGTTCAAACTGAGCATCAGATTTGGGAAGAACGGGGATTTAAGTGGCTTTGAACGTGGCATGGTTGTTGGCGCCAGACAAGCTAGTCCAAGTATTTCAAAAACTGCTGATCTACTGGGATTTTCACACACAACCATCTCTCGGGTTTACACAGAATGGTCGGAAAGAGAGAAAATATCCAGTGAGCGGCAGTTGTATGGAGGAAAATGCCTTGTTGATGTCAGAGGAGAATGGGGAATGGGTTCAGGATGATAGAAAGGCAACAGCAACTCAAATAAACACTTGTTACACCCAAGGCATGCAGAATACCATCGCTGAACGCACAACACATCCAAAAGCAGATGGGCTACCGCAGCATAAGACCACACCGGGTGCCACTCCTGCAGTGTAGTTGAGCATCATGGGAAATGTAGTTCCAAAACATCTGGGGTGCCAAGGTTCACCATTACTGCACTATAGGATTATAAAATACCTGGGACACATTTGGGTACCCCAAGGAATGTAGCAATGTGGCGGATATAGCGCATTGGTGGCGAACAGTGGGTGTGGCCAAAATGCTCTTGCCAACATCATCTCCTAGCCTCCTAGTGATGCCGAACCTGCCACCAGACAGGCGCCCACAGCTACTGGACGACAACAGATTTGTGAGTAACTATCTCAGTTACTTGGGAAGTAAGAATGGGCTCGGGCATTTTCGGATCGAACCCTGCTAGGAAGATGGCACTGCACCCTGCCAATCATAGGCAGCATGTATGTGCGGGAAATTCCTTACTGCCTATGATTGGCGGTGTGCAGTGACCGCTTCCTGGCAGGTTTCGATCGGAACACGCCCGAGCCCTTTACTATCGGGGAGCCACATCATTGCTCTAGTGCAGAGATATGCAATTAGCGGACCTCCAACTGTTGCAGAACTACAAGTCCCACGAGGCATAGCAAGACTGATAGCCACAAGCCTGACACCCAGAGGCAGAGCATGATGGGACTTGTAGTTTTGCAACAGCTGGAGGTCCGCTAATTGCATATCCCTGCTCTAGTGTAGGCTACAAATTTTTTTTATTAAAAAGCACTGCGTCGCTAACGTTTTTGGGTTTGTCTTGAAGAAAAGTTGGCAACCCTACGGACAAGCCATATTGGGTATGCTCTGTTCAACTGGTTAGTAATTAAAAATACAATATCTCCCAGTTATAATACTAAAGAGGATATGTATGTGCACAGGGCATCCAATCAAACTTCACTGAAGGCACAGACTGTGACATCACCCAAGGGAGCGGGGTATGAGGTAGCAAGATTCTTTGATGATTGATTCAGCTTTAAGAGATGACCATTTCATATAAAAGGCCAAACGAGAAGAGTCCCCCAAAAAGGGTTCCTCTACACACGTAAGAATGATCATTTATGTACAGGCTCTCCTTGCCTGTTTATTATAATGGGAATATTCAAAGGCAAACGCCTTTAAATAATATATTTGTTTATCCAAACTTTAACAAAGAGACCTAAAAGAGGGGCACGTTTTAGAAGAAGGAGGGACAGAGGGAGCGGGGTCCAAAAAATATGGATGTGAGAGCTATTAAAAATATTGAAAAATAATTGAAAGAATATAACGGGCCGGCTGTCAGAAAGGCATGGTTGGAGCACGGTGGGGAGAAAAACAGAGCAGAGGTGAAAGTGGGATGGGTGGGGCGCCTGTGTTTTTTGCACAATGACTCACTCATGACTCAGGAGTTCACATTTTTATGAATGAAGACTGCTGGGTGACCGTCTCCCTGAACTGCCTGTTCTCTGAGCACAGCTGCTATGCATGCTGCAATCACACAGCAACATTCACCCAACTGCACAGACAGGAGGATTACCACATGTATTGTAATCTCAACAAAGACACTTCTGAAGAGCACTGTAGTGTGGCATACAGAGAGAGAGAGAAAGAGAGGGGAGGAGGGCGAGAGAGGAAGAACGGAGAGGTTAAAGGGAAGGGAAAGAGAGAGAGACAGAGAGAGAGGAAGAAAGGAGAGGTTAAAGGGAAGGGAGAGAGAGAGGAGAGGAAGAGAGAGGAAGAAATGAGAGGTTAAAGGGAAGAGGAGGGAGAGAGGAGAGGAAGAGAGAGGAAGAAATGAGAGGTTAAAGGGAAGAGGAGGGAGAGAGGAGAGGAAGAGAGAGGAAGAAATGAGAGGTTAAAAGGGAAGAGGAGGTAGAGAAAGAGTAAGAGAGAGGTGGAAAGGTAAAAGAAGAGAGAGAGGAAAAAAGGAGAGGTGGAAGGGAAGAGGGAGAGAGAGAAAACAATGAGAGGTAAAGGGAAGGGGAGGGAGAGAGATGAATGGCAAGAGGAAGAAAAAAATTGAAGGGTAATGGAGGTGAGAGGAAGGAAGGAGAGGTTAAAGGGAAGGGGAGGAAGAAAGAGATGATAGGGGAAGAGGAAGAGAGAGGTGGAAGGGTAAAGGAAGAGAGAGGAAGAAAGGGAGAGTTGAAGGGGAGGGAGAGGGAGAGAAAGAAAGGGAAGAGAGAGAGAGAATTGAAGGGTAATGGAAAAGAGAAGAAGAAAAGAGAGGTTAAAGGGAAGGAGATGTAGAGGGATGGAAGGGAAGATAAAGAAATAAGAGGTGGAAGGGAAGAGGAAGAGAGAAGTGGAAAGGAAGAGAGAGAGATGGAAAAGAAGAGGAACAGAAAGATGGAAGGGAAGAGAAAGATGGAAGGGAAGAATAAGAGGGAAGGGAAGAGTAAGAGGGAAGGGAAGAGTAAGAGGGAAGGGAAGAGAAAGATGGAAGGGAAGAGTAAGATGGAAGGGATGAAGAAGAGATAGGTGGAAGGGAAGAGGGAGAGAGAGGTGGAAGGGAAGAGGGAGAGAGAAGTGGAAAGGAAGAGGGAGAGACAAAGATGGAAGGGAAGAGGAAGAGAAAGATGGAAGGGAAGAGAGAGAGGTGGAAGGGAAGAAGAAGCGAGAGGTGGAAGGGAAGAGGATGAGAGAGGTGAAAGGGAAGAGGATGAGAGAGGTGGAAGGGAAGAGGACGAGAGAGGTGGAAGGGAAGAGGACGAGAGAGATGGAAAGGAAGAGGAAGAGAGAGATGGAAGAGAAGAGGAAGACAAAGATGGAAGGGAAGAAGAAGAGAGAGGTGGAAGGGAAGAGGAAGAGAGAGGTGGAAGGGAAGAGGACGAGAGAGGTGGAAGGGAAGAGGACGAGAGAGATGGAAAGGAAGAGGAAGAGAGAGATGGAAGAGAAGAGGAAGACAAAGATGGAAGGGAAGAAGAAGAGAGAGGTGGAAGGGAAGAGGAAGAGAGAGGGGGAAGAGAGGAAGAAAGGCGAGGTTAACTGGAACGGGGGTGGAGAGAGAGATGAAATGGGATAGGAAGAGAGAGGAAGTGATGAGAGGTTAAAGGGAAGGGAAGGGGAGGGAGAGAGAAGAGAGAGATGGAAGTGAAGATTAAGAGATAGAACGGTAGAGGAAGAGAGAGAGAGAGGTTAAAGAGCAAGTAGGGGGGGGGATCAAAGATAAGGGGAATGGGAGAGGTGAAAAGGGTAAGAGGTAGGGGAGAAAGTGATGAAAGAGAAGAGGAAGAGAGAGGTGGAAGGGAGGAGAGAAGAGGAAGAAAAAGCAATGAGAAGTTAAAGGGAAAGGGGAGAGATGAAAGGGATAAGGGGGAGAAAGAGAGGAAGAAATGAAAGGTTAAAGAGAAAGGGGGGGGGTGTGAAGGGGAAGAGGAAGAGAGAAATTACGTATATAGTGAAAAGGAGAGGTAGATGAAACGTAAGAGAAGGGGAAGTGGAGAAAGAGGAAAAAAAAAAGAGAGATGGAAGTGGAAAGAGGGGGGAGAGGTTAAAGGGAAGGGGGAAAGGAAGGTGTACGGAAAGGGAAGGCAGAGGTGAAATGGAAAAAAAGAGATTGGTGAAAGGGGAGAGGTGAAAGTGAAGGAGGAGAGAGTGGAGGAAGGGTAAGAGAGAGGGGTGGCATGAAAAGGTATTGGAAGAAAGGGGGAGTGGCAGAGGAAAGTAAAGGGGGGAGTGAAAAGGGAAGAGGAAGAAGAGATATGAAAGCAAAGGGGGGGGGGGGGTGAAAGAGGAAGGGGAAGACAGAGCTGAGAAGGGAAGAGAAAGGTAAAAGGGAGAGAAAGGTAGAAGGAAGTGGGGGGGGGGGGGGTGGTAAAAATGAAGGGGGGAGATAGGTAGAATTAAAGGGAGGAGGTGAAAGAGAAGGGAGGGGAGAAGTCAAGGAAATGGAAAAAGGAAAGGCTAGGGAAGGAAGGAGAAGTAAAAATTGTCAAGGGTGAGAGAAAAGTGAAATGGAAACAGATTTTGGAGAGAGAAGGAGCGCACAGACGTGAAGAAGATGAGAGAAAGGAACAAAAGAAAAAGATAATAAATGCTCTGTGTGGTAGAAGATACCCAAATTATGTTAAAGGTTCAAAATCACTCAAAACAAACAATTCAGCTTCTGATGGCGTTAGATGATCCCCTAAATGTTTCTTTAATTAAATTTTATATTGTGAGAAATAAAACAGGAGTGTATGATTTTTGGCTATGTAATGCAGTTTCTCGCTTCTTATATATGTTATGCCTAAATGTTTTGACTTCTGCACTGTCACGTAGATTCTTCTAAATAAAGAATAAAAAAAAACAAAAAAAAAAAAACAGGAGGACTGGATACATTCCAATATGGGCTGGAACACAGGAGGAGCGCTCATGGGGAGAGATCACCACTGATATCCTTTAGGTGGACCTTGTAGTAAGACGCAGGGTCTGCCTATTGGATCAGGGCCCCTTACTTCTGTAAAAATCTATGTATATTACAGAGGCAAAAATATACCTGTAAGGTTTTGCTTGCGGCGCCTAGACAAGGGCAATACCACTATCCTTTAAGTGAGATCCCGAAAATGATGAGGCATACAAATAGCAGTGAGGATGTGCTCTTGCATTGTGCTGGGGTCTTCTTGCAAGATTTGGGGTACTTTTCAAGGAATCGCCATAGAAGAATTGGGACATCACACCATGGGAGGCGGAAGATAGGGGTGAGGTAAGTATTTCCTCTACCTTTACTTCAGGGTAAGCCCCGAACACACGGTCGGAAATTCCGACCACAAAATCCATCAGATTTTTTCAGACGGATTTTGTCCGAAACTGGTGTTGCATACACTCCGTGGTGACGTTCGTTGTGTACTACGGAACTACATAGAGGCTAGTAGCCAATAGCTTTGGTCTTGTAGTTTGATCTGAGCATGCGTGGCACTTTGTCCGTCGGAATTCTCGACACACGATTGGAAAAAGTCCGATCGGATTTTGTTGTCGGAAAATTTGAGATCCTGCTCTCAAATTTTTTCCATTGGAAAAGCCCGCTAGAGCCCACACACGATCGGATTTTCCGACAACATAATCCGATCTGACTTTTCCCATCGGAATATCCGACTGTGTGTACGGGGCATAATAAGTAATATTGTCCCTACGTGATAATCACGTGATCTGGGAATGCTGGATATGGTTGACTGACATGAAGTGCATCATTTTCATAATGGGTCCACTTTAACGCAAGTCTCAAATCCACAGCAGGGAGGGTGCAAGTCACAGATGGCGGCACGTCTTGAAAAATCATCCGAATGCGCTTCCAATACAAAGTGTCACTCCGCAAACTAGCGTTTCTACAAGTTTGTTTGCATTTAGTCTCAGGATGTCACATTAAATGCATTAAGAAAAAGGATATGAAACAAATGTCTGAGCGGGACTCGATGACGCCGCCAGGAACGAGTCGCTTTGTACATCGGTTTGACAAGTGCATTAAATGGAGTGTATGTCAAGGAGGAGAAGAGAATGTGTGCTTCAGGAGCTTTCCCTCGAGGTGACACTTGTGCAGGCAGAGGTGCAATTTGCCTTTCATGCAGCGCTCAGCCTTGTCTGCCTCTTTTGTTGCTACCTGCCTTCGTCACAGGAGACAAAGTCAAGTTCCTCTTCAATGTGCTTACTCGCGGTGACATGTGCTGCCTTTTATTTGCTGTGTGAAAACCCGTCTAAAACAGTGCCGAAAGACTCTCTTGACTGCTCCACATCTCCACCGGGAGCCTACAAAATCTCAGGTAGGCCGTGGAAAAGTCTCCTTATTAAATGTACAGGAGTTATATATTGTTCCACCGCATTAAAGTAAACCCTCCACAAGCCTGGACGTTTCAAATTTAGCAGATGGTGATAAAAATAAAAAGGAAAGGTTACCTTCAGTGAATACTGCATGTCAAAGTGATCGGTGGACCAGTGCTGGGGCTTGGTCATCTGGAACCCAAGGTGAAGAGGCTAAAAGATTAGGCCTGTTTATAAAGGCACTAAAATTATGCTTCTGGTACAAATACTTTTTGAATGCAAAAGCAAATGTAAAGCAAACTTTAAAAATTTACATACTAAAAAATGGAAATCAGCAAAAAAAGAGAAGAGAAGAATGGGAAGTAGGGTCTACTGTGCTCCGTGAATCAGGAGAGCACAATGCTCTTGATACAAAGGGCAGTCAGCTATTACACTGACAGCAATGGTTAATGGTTGGGGCAAGGTAAACCCTGAAGAATATTTTTATTTTTTTTATTTTTATGGATTTTGCCAAATCCCGTGAGCAAAAAATTGTGTAGACAGGTGCAGTCTGCTTCCTCCACTTTAAGTGACGGCCCACCCAAGTGGCATCACAGCCTGGAGAGGAAGTCAAGGGAATCTCGATTTTCTCTATGGTTTCCTGGCACTTGGAGACAGCATTCTGGTTGGCTGCGCTGCATCCAGGTGACCCTTGGTGGCCATATTGGGTCGGCAGAGTCTTTTTAGGTCCATGCTCCCCAGGTTTTTGTGCGCATTTCCGAGAGTGTAGTGTAGAAACAGTACTAGTGACAGGGAAAAACGAGGAGGAAAAGCATAGGGTTCACACTTCTCTGGACTAATTCCTGCTTGGGCATAAGATAACAAGGCTCCATCCTGCCCCTCCTAACAGGTGCTGTCAGCTGAAACCTCCATCTTTACATGCTGATGGATTTTGTGAGTGTTCCCAGTTGGGCAGCCTTCCCACTTGAGTTTGTTGTGAATTGCCCTACTTTACATCAATACAAGCTCTTTACATTGCACCTCGACTGTGTGTTATCACCACAGCATTATGCTGCACCAACCTACAAGTGCATGAGGGTACAAAATAGGACCAACCTCCAAAGAGGAAAGGCCTGCATCCCTGAAGCCCCCGGGAGACAAGTTCCTGGCATGGGGCAAGGTACTCTTGGTCTACCTAGGCCAGAGCCAGTTGGACCCACTCCTTAGGGATCTGCTAAAGCTGGTCCTCCAAGTACTTGGTGAGGGCTCTCCCACAGAGAGACCCCCAGTTGGGGAAAGGAAAAAGACCCAAAAGCCACAGATCCTCTGCCCAGTCTCAAAAAAATGTGCACCCTCTGTCTCTGTGAGGAAAAAAAACAACACACATGCAATGGAAATGCCCATGATCGCTACAGGCATTAATAAAAAACTAAAAAGTGCCACGTGCAGTACGCAAGACTTCTACCCCCGTTGCACCCATGTCACCTCCCGACCCCCACAACACCCAAGACAAGAGCCTCTCCTGCCTCTGCATTGGCCCACCCTGCAGTAGAACACTTGAGATGTAGAAGTTCCATGTAGGTCTACCTCAGCCCCGTGTCTCTTTTGGTCAGTAGAGCACCCATCATATTAAAGAACCAGTCAGGAGTAGGAATGAGTTTGGTCAAGGATCACTACTGCAAGCACTAAATCACAAAGTGGGTAACACTGCAATAAAATGGCCGAGATGTTGCTACACCCACTCATGAGGATGTTACTTGACACATACCACGTAGAGAAACATTATTGGTGATCACGTACACCCCTTCATAGAAACATTATTCCCTAATGGCAGTAGCCTCTTTCAGCAGGATAATGTGTCCTGCCACACTGCAAAAATGGTTCAAGAATGGTTTGAGGAACAAAACAACAAGTCTGATGTGTTGACCTTTTCTCCAAAATCTCCAGATCTCAATCCAATCGAGCATCTGTGGGATGTGCTGGAAAAACAAGTCCGATCTATGTCCACCTCAAAAATTACAGGACTTTGAGGATCTGCTACTGACGGCTTGGTGCCAGTAACTACAGCATAATGGCAGGCTGGTGTATATTTCCCTACAAAGCTTTGTTTTGACCCCCCAAGAGTCTGTCCCCACATTTGACCCCCCCAAGAGCCTGCCCACACACTCTGTGCAGTGAAAGGACTTTTGGGAGATGTAGTTCTGGCAGCGTGCATACAAGAGCCTGCCCACACACTCTGTGCAGTGAAAGGATTTTTGGGAGATGTAGTTCTGGCAGCGTGCATACATGAGACGTCAACCTTCCAGAGATTGCCTCAGCAAAAATATTACAAGCCTGGTAACGTTGTCACAGAGAGCAATTGAAGATGTTTTTCATTACACAAACAATGTAAAAGGAAAAAGAAATACAGCTAGTAGGCCGTTTATGCCCCGTTCACACTAAAGAGGAAGGCTTGGAGTTATAAGGTACGATAGAAGCATAGGGCCGGCATGACAGGATGGAAAGGGAACCAGACTGCACAGAGCTAACATGTTCAAAGGGAGAAGTAAGAGGCCTACTTACGTGATTGGCTGAGGAGACGGGGTGATGGGGAGAAGAGTAGGACATTAGACTGCAGGGAGGGGTTAGACTGTAATGCCCTGTACACACAATAGGACTTTCCGACAACAAAATCCATGGGACGGATGTTGGCTCAAACTCGTCTTGCATACACACGGTCACACAAAGTTGGTTGGGAATTCAGAACGCCAAGAACGCGGTGACGTACAACACGTACGACGAGCCGTGAAAAATTAAGTTCAATAGCCAGTGCAGCTCTTCTGCTCGATTCCGAGCATGCGTGGCACTTTGTGCGTCGGAATTGTGAACGCACGATCGGAAATTTCCGACAACGGATTTTGTTGTCGGAAAATTTGAGAACCGGATCTCAAATTTTGTGTGACGGAAATTCCTATGGAAAATGTGCGATGGAGCCTACACACGGTCGGAATGTCCGACAACATGGTCCTATCACACATTTTCCACTGGAAAATCCTATCGTGTGTACTGGGCATTACAGTTGGAGTCTGGAAGCCATCGGATGAACGTCCCTCTCTGGTATTTGGTAGGTAGGAGGTGGATAGGAATAACGGTGATGGGGGTTGGCAGTTGGGACCCTTTGAATGGGGTTAAAATCTGTTTGTGGGATGCAAGTGGGGACCCATCTGTTGGTGTGGTGTCCTCTGGTTGGGTGTGGTCCAATCATAGGGACTAGTTAATGGTACAACTCTAAGGAGGTCAAGTGCTAATGTCCCTGAGGTGGTGTCTTGCGGCTGGGGGAATATACACATATATTTTGTTGTAATGTTATATTGTTATTTATTGTTATTTTTGGTTCAATAAAAGGCCATGACGTGTTAATAATATTCTTGGGGTTAAGGGGTGGTGGAGTTTTGGAGGGTTGTTTTGAAGCTTTAGGTGGTGACCTCTGATCTACCCTAGTCATGATTTCTCCTGCACACAAATAAAAAAAAAGGACACTAAATAAAAAAAATAAACCTACCATAAATACTGCCAAAAAGATACACCCTTCAAAAAAAAAAAAAAAATCAAAATGTTACTGAAAGAAAAGAAAATGTCGCCTGAGCAGTTCAATAAGTGAAATCGAGAACTTCTGCTTCTGGAGAATTCTGCCGAGGGCTAAAATCAATTTTGCCAAAATCCCTCCGCTCATCCCGTCTCATCATGTCTTATTGTATAGAGATTTAGGAAGAATCAGAGTAGCAGAAGGAAAAAACCTCCATCTATTAGGTTTAACCAACCCTTTTGGCTTCCTACAGATGTTTCTGAACATAAAGTCTTTTTTTTTTTTGGAAGAGAAATCTCCAATAAGTGCCCTCCGCAGGTACATCTAAGTGTTTCTGATTGCTTCTGTACAGCAACGTGATGTTTAATTGCCCTATTGCTGCGGGAAAAGTATATAAACATACACAATCATCTGCTTGAGGTTATGAAATATCAAGAGCTGCAAAACACAAGATCGCGGTAATGAGCGAAGAAAGCGCTTTTAATTATTGATAGAAATAAACATTCTTGTCAATAATTAATTTCGGTAATAAGTACCGCTATTGTTTTCTTTTTCCCATTTCTACTTTTAGCACAGCGTGTTGGCGATTTTTTTTATTTTTTTTTGGGCGAGCTGAGATTCTCCGAAACGCAACGATGGTTCACAGCACCCGGATTGGCCGAGCCCAGGAATCCCAGCGTTGCTTTCAGACCGCTGCGTTGCAACAGAGCTCCGACTGAGCAACATGTGAGAGAAATGCAATATGAAGACCGGTCTGCTGTAAATGGTTAGAAATGTGTGTGCAGGGAGTAACTTTTGTTTCTGTTGATGCCCAGGGGGTTCACACCAGATGCGGTGTGAATTCACGGCAAAATTCGCTGCAGATTTGGCACCATATCTAAATCGCAACCCGTCCAATGCGAACTGATTGCGGAGTGTATGTTAAGTTGCAGAATCAGATCACATGAGTGTGAACACCCGATTCAGGCGCCGCCCTCTCTCTCTCTCTCCACGCCACCCCTTATATGCAATGGTTAGATTCATTTATAGCATATCCAGTCAGCCACGGCCACCCCCTATTCATGCGTCCGGCCCCTTTCAGGGTACCGGGCGCATGAATTACAGCGGCCAGTGTTTTTTTTTTAACCACCTCCCGTCCCACTATAGCCGAAAGACGGCTACATCGCGGACCTAATTTTCCGGGAGGGTGTCCGTGGACATCCTCCTGTGCTCGAGTGGCCTGCAGGCCCCCTGAAAGGTGCGTGTGGTGCGCTCCCTGATCAGCGAGTCTATGAGACTTGGCTGATCACAGATCGGAGTAAGGGGTCAATCCTGGCCCCTTACCACGTGATCAGCTGTCAGCCAATGAAAGCTGATCATGTGATGTGAACAGAGCCGTTAATCGGCAGCTGTGAGAGGGACATCAGTCCCGATAATGGAGAGCCTCTGCAGAGGCTTCTGTGCCACCTACCAGTGCCCACAGTACCACCCATCAGTGTCACCTATCAGAGGGGGAGGAGGAAACAGAAGCCGCCGCTGCCACCGCCGCAATGACTCATGGAGAGCAGGTGAATGGGAGGCCGCCGTCAAGTAGGGCACAGTGGCTGCGTTTGATGGGGCACAGTGGAGGCAATTGATGGGCACAGTGGAGGCAATTGATGGGCACAAGTGGCTGCATATGATGGGCACAAGTGGCTGCATATGATGGGCACAAGTGGCTGCCTTTGATGGGCACAAGTGGCTGCCTTTGATGGGCACAATGGCTGCATATGATGGGCACAATGGCTGCATATGATGGGCACAAGTGGCTGCATATGATGGGCACAAGTGGCTGCATTTGAAGGGCAGAGTGGCTGCATAGAATGGGCACAGTGGCTGCGTTTGATGAGCACAATGGCCGCAATTGATGGACACAGTGGCGTTTTTTGAAGCGTGTATAGCTACCGTTACTGTGAGGTCTCCTGTAACAAGAAGAGGCACCTTTTCTGCTGAAACTCTGCACTGGCAGAAGTGACGTTCACAATGGACGAGGAGCGTGCGCCGTCACTCCTCCTCTTTTCATTCATTCTGCACTTGTTACAGGTGGCACAAACCAGCGAGAGATGACTAGATTGGCACCACATTGTTTTTTTTTTTTTTTTTTTGTTAAGGTTTACAGTGAAAGGCCTGCAAGGCATACTGGGCACTCAGTCACAAAAAAAAAAAAAAAAAGGGCGAGGCAGCGGCTGGCCGCCATCCCAGTGTGTCAGGCGTCTCTCGATATCAAGGAGTAATGAGGAGGCCGCAGTGTATTCTTACACAACGTGTTTGGCGTGAAGCTGTCTTCCTGCCTCTCCCTTCTGTACCGTGCCGAGTGTTTGTGGAAATAAAAGGACAGCTCTGTGAGAGCGCCGGATGCACCGCGCCATGCTGCGATCGACGAGACGTGCTGAAAAACACACGCCAATGCAATCTGACAGGTCCCGGTCACCTCTCAGGTGTCATACAATTAGTGCAAAAACTCCAAGTACATATAAAAATATAAAAAAAAAAAAAAAAAACACCCATTATTATACAGCTATGTGGAAAAAAAATACAATTCCATGTAAATAAAGCTAAGAAAAGCACCTGAATCTGTGGGGAAAATAATGATTTGATTTGATAATTTTGCCCACTTACAAAGAAATGAAGGGTCTATCATTTTTATCATAGGTGTATTTAAATGATAGAGAAAGAATATCAACCAAAAATCCCGAAAAACACAATATAAATGTTATAAATTGAGTTGCAGTTCAATGAGAAAAATAAATATTTGATCCCCAACCAACAATAATTGTGGCTCCCACCGACTGGCGACAGTAGGGGCTCATGTGGTACACAGATTAGTCCTCCCAATATAAGAAGGTGCTCCCAACGACAACTCGTTATGTGTATAAAAGACACCTGTCCACAGAATCATTGTCTTCCATTCAAACCTCACCAGTCACCATCATGGGCAAGGCCAAAGAGCTGTCCAAGGAGGTCCGGGACAAGATTGTAGACCTGCACAAGGCTGGAATGGGCTACAAGACCATCAGCAAGAAGCTTGGTGAGAAGGAGACAACTGTCGGAGCGATTATATGCAAATGGAAAAAAATACTAAAAAAACATCAATGGCCCTCGGTCTGGAGCTCCATGCGAGGTTTCTCCTCATGGGGTGAGGATGATCCTGAGAAAAGTGAGAGATCAGCCCAGAACTACACGGGAGGAGCTTGCGAATGATCTCAAGGCAGTTGGGACCACAGCCACCAAACAAATTGGTAACACAATACACCGCCATGGATTGAAATCCGGCAGCGCCCACAAGGTCCCCCTACTCAAGAAGGAACATGTACAGGACCGTCAATGAACATCTAAATGATTTAGAGAAGGATTGGGATAAAGTGCTGTGGTCAGATGAGACCAAAATTGAGCTCTTTGGCGTTACCTCAACTCGCCGTGTTTGGAGGTAGAAAAATGCTGACTATTACCCTAAGAACACCACCCCTACAGTCAGGCACGGAGGTGGAAACATTATGGTTTGGGGCTGTTTCTCTGCTAAAGGTACAGGCTGACTTTGTTGCATTGAGGGGCCAATGGACGGGGGCCATGTATTGTAAAATCTTGGATGAGAACCTTCTTCCCTCAGCCAAAACATTGAAGATGGGTCATGGATGGGTCTTCCAGCATGACAATGACTCAAAAATTACCGCCAAGGTAACAAAGAAGTGGCTCAAGAAGAAGCACATTAAAGGTCATGGAGTAGCCAGTCTGCAGACCTTAATCCTATAGGACATTTTTGGAGGGAGCTGAAACTTGGAGTTGCCAAGTGACAGCCAAGAAACCCTTAGGCCCCTTTCACACCGAATCGTTTTTCAGGCGCTACAGCGCTAAAAATAGCGCCTGTATAGCACCTGAAAAAAGTGGGTCCTTTCACTCCAGTGTGAAAAGTGGAGGGCTTTCACACTGGAGCGGTGCGCTAGCAGGACGGTAAAAAAAGTCCTGCTAGCAGCATCTTTGGAGCGGTGAAGGAGCGGTGTGTTCAATGGGACAGCGCGGCAATACCGCCAGCAAAGCGCCTCTGCAGCGGCGCTTTGCAAGGGTTTTTACCCTTTTTCGGCCGCTAGCCGAATACCGCGGCTAAAACGACGGTAAAGCAGTGCTACATATAGCGCTGCTTTAACGCCGACGCCCGCACCGCCCCAGTGTGAAAGGGGCCTTAAAGTGGATGTAAACCCGATCCATGACATTTGAGCTGGGCACATATATCTACAATGTCTTCTTATCTCTCTCTGAAGCTCTGCGTTCCGTAGCTTTCTCCTGCTCAGTAGCTCTGTTATCAGCCTGATAACTTCTGACAAGTTCTCCAAAACGGTAGCCTGAAGTGTGTGTTGTGGGAGGTTGCTATAAATAGATTAGCAGACAGCTTGCCGTCTCACAGGAGAGCTCTACACATTCCTTCCTTCCTTTGCCTATCAGGAGAGGGGGGCGTGTGCCTTTCCTCCAATCAGCTGTCTTTGCTGTATGCCGATAATCCACTCCCAGTGCTGACCAGGAAGAGAAAAACTGTAGCAGGAAAAGCACTTTCTAAAGGATATATAAAGATGAAGACAGCAGATATACATGTAAAGCTTATGTAGGGGGATTTGTTTCATATCTGGGTATCTTCTGAGGCTGTTCACTTCACTGGGTATATGTGGGGGTGTACAACCACTTTAAGGATTTAGAGAAGATCTGTAAAGAAGAGTATACCAAAAGGGAGGAACGGGAAGACCTCTGAGCCAATCATGACTCTAATGCCTAACACACAAGCGGATTTTCCGTCAAAAAAAATCTTGGATGTTTTTTCCGACGGAATTCCGCTCAAGCTTGGCTTGCATACACACAGTCACACAAAAGTTCTCTGAACTTTCGATCGTCAAGAACGCAGCGACATACAACACTACGACGAGCCGAGAAAATTAAGTTCAATACTTCCGAGCATGCGTCAAATTGTTTGCGAGCATGCGTAGGAATTTTGCGCGTCGGAATTGGTACGGACGATCGGAATTTCCGATCGGAACCTGCTCTCAATCTTTTGCTGGTTGGAATTCGGCCAGCAAAAGTCCGATGGAGCCTACACACGGTCGCATTTTTCGACCAAAAGCTCTCACCGGTCTTTTGCTGGACGAATTTCCGATCGTGTGTACGCGCCATTCTACTTTGCACAGTGATGTCAGTCTAACACCGTGAACACACTGGCAGGAGGATGAAGCAGAGGGGTGACCAGTATATTAGAACACATGACCATTCAGTATATTACCCCCAGCACTGACCTGTATATTATAAGACATTACTATTCAGTATATTACCCCCAGCACTGACCTGTATATTATAACACATCACCATTCAGTATATTACCCCCAGCACTGACCTGTATATTATAACACATCACCATTCAGTATATTACCCCCAGCACTGACCTGTATATTATAAGACATTACTATTCAGTATATTACCCCCAGCACTGACCTGTATATTATAAGACATTACTATTCATTATATAACCCCCAGCACTGACCTGTATATTATAAGACATGACCATTCAGTATATTACCCCCAGCACTGACCTGTATATTATAAGACATTACTATTCAGTATATTACCCCCAGCACTGACCTGTATATTATAACACATGACCATTCAGTATATTACCCCCAGCACTGACCTGTATATTATAAGACATTACTATTCAGTATATTACCCCCAGCACTGACCTGTATATTATAACACATGACCATTCAGTATATTACCCCCAGCACTGACCTGTATATTATAAGACATTACTATTCAGTATATTACCCCCAGCACTGACCTGTATATTATAACACATGACCATTCAGTATATTACCCCCAGCACTGACCTGTATATTATAACACATGACCATTCAGTATATTACCCCCAGCACTGACCTGTATATTATAAGACATTACTATTCAGTATATAACCCCCAGCACTGACCTGTATATTATAACACAACAGCAGCCTATGTAATGTATAGAGTAGTATTGAAGTTCAGTTGATACTCTATATGTATCCAGGACTCATCCCCGTCCTTATTACCTCCAGCATTGCTATATAACAGGACCTTCACGTACAGCAATAATGTGACCATTGCCATCAAATAATTCACAAATCACATATAAAGAATAGCTCAGGGCCGTCCATAGAAAATAGAAGACGCTGACCTTATACAGATCACAATTTACAGTCACCATGTTAAATATTACTACTGTAAATTATGCGAGAGACACAATTGCAACTGTGATGGTAATTTTCCCTCAATTACATGATTTACCGAATACACTGCAAAAAAAAAAAAAGAAAAGAAAAGAAAAAAGAAAATCTTTCTAAAACAACCCCAGCAATGATCACCGAAACTCCAAAGAGAGAAGGATACTTGTGGAATGCGGAAACTTAAACCTAAACTACAGGAATTCAGCCACTTTGTAAAATGTGTCGGATTGCTAGGAGTCAAGTCCAACGAGGTGTATGCCACCTTCTGAACTCATTATTACCCAGCGCCAGGGGTACAGTTATGGCTATACTTCCGGTGCTCTGACATTTTTATCCTTCTGGTCCAGCAGCTACAGAATCGCTTTGCCCGCCCTTCACCCTCATCCTGCCCAATCACACAGAGTGCTTTGTATTATGTGAACCTATTTACAGAATATAAAGCCTTCTGTGAATGACCAGAGAGAAGGGGCGGGAAGAACAGCATCTTTCCTCTCAGAGGCCTTGTACGTGTCCGCAGCTTACTACGCATGCAGCAATGGTGCGTTGCCGCAAGAGGAAATCCGTGCCAACTGAGCATGCGCCAAAGACACCTCAGGGCGCCAACCCGCACCTGCACAGAAGACTTGATGGAAAAGGGCAGGAAAATGCCCAGGACGCGCACAGGAAGTGACCTCAACCTGATGGAAAAAGGTGGGAAAATACCCAGGAGGCGCAAAGGAAGTGACCTCAACCCGATGGAAAAAGGCAGGAAAATGCCCAGGACGCGCAGAGGAAGTGACCTCAACCTGATGGAAAAAGGCGGGAAAATACCCAGGAGGCGCACAGGAAGTGACATCAACCTGATGGAAAAAGGCGGGAAAATGCCCAAGAGGCGCACAGGAAGTGACCTCAAACTTCCCTATATAAGCCCAGCCCAGACACCGCCAAATTGCTGGATTATCTTCAGTCCCCCCTTGTTCCTGTGCTAGTGTGTGATCTGTCTGAACCTGTTGTGACCTGGAAACCTGTTTGACTACTCTTGATTGCTGCTTGCCATTGACCTCAGGTTTGTACCTTAACCATTCTACTTCTTTGCCCCTTTTGTACCCAGCTGCCAGATTGGAACAGACCCCGGCTTGGATCTCGACCATTCTTCTTCTGATTAACCCTTTTATGCTTTGTTGCCCAACTGGACTTGACCTCGGCTCGGAGCCCGGACTAAGGCTTGCACAGTGCTCTGCACCCCTGGTACCCCTGCCACTCGGTGTCCCCACCAAGTCTCTGTCTCCATCTCCAGAGGCTTTAAGGACCCGAGGTGAAGGGAGGCCTCCCCACTACTTCGGTCTCACATCAGGTACGTGGCCCTCGTGACAGGCCTAGAGTTTAGCAATAGCTGTACTCCCGGCACTCCAAAAAACTGTCAGTTATAAATAAAAGAGATACGTCCAGGGATTTTTTTTTCAAGCAGGAACGTTAGGGATTGCAGTTCCCGCACTGAATGTATATAATGGCAAGGGGTGGTGGGGTGTGCTGGAGGGTCTGTTGATGTTGACTGCAGAAGGATATTGTTGAGAGGGGGAGTCTATTGTTGCTGGTGGGCAGGGCTGCTGTTATAAATCACGGGGCCCCATACAGCCTACCTGACAGGGCTACCCTGGCCACATACCCACCCACCCCCCCCCCTTAGCCGAAAGTGACTGAGGACATAGATTTATCAGTTCCAGCCAGCTGCACAGAAGGATGAATAGGAAGCGATCCAAGGCTTCCTGCTCATTCACACTCTGAACCATAGTAAACAGCCTAATATGCTTCAGTGATGAATGGACACAGGAGTTATCGGTACCGATTGCTTACTGTGTTTATTCAGCAAAGGAAGGGGCCAGTAAATGACATCCCCCTGTGTGCCCGCAGCAGCTGCCGGTGGGAGAGGAGGGAAGCCGGAAAACCCTGTGAGAAGAAAGGGGCACACAGGGGGGGGGGGGGGGGGGGGGCCCAGACAGCAGATGGAAGGGGGCGCGTGTGCTAGAACCAATCCCATTGCAGTGCAGCCTGAGGGATTGAGAAGTGGAGAATCTGGCAGCGCTGCAGTGGGAGACAGAAGAGGATCAGTGTGTCTGCAATAAGACAGTACAGCTGGCCTTCCTACTCAACAGGTGCCTGGGCCCCCCCCCTTTTGAACTGATGGGGCCCGGGCCAAGTACAGGTGGGCTGGCTGGACTGCCTTATCAGTGACCCTGCAGGGGGGATCTGTTGTTGCTAGGGGGGGGTCTTATGTTGCTGGGGGTTAATTGTTGCTGGGAATGATCTTCTGCTGAAAAGGGGGGTCTACTGTTGCTGGCTGCTGGAGGTTCTATTCATGCTGGTTGCTGGGAGACCTATTGTTGCTGGTGTGGATCTATTTTTGCTGGGGGGGGGGGGGGTCTATTGTTCCTGGCTGCAGGTGATCTATTCTACTGCTTTTCTTGTTATCATTAACACATTCCATACAAATTACTTAGCATTACAAAATGATACTAAGTCCTGTATTCTATTAAAGCGGCAATACTGGGGGGGGGGGGTGGAACCAAGGGACGGTGTTTGGTGGGAGACAAGGGGTGATTCATAAAAGGGGGGGTACCTGCACCTAATCCCTGAGAAAAAAAAAAAAGTACTTGGTCCTGTATTCTCTTAAAGGGACAGTACTGAGGGGGGGGGGGGGTGGAACCAAGGGACAGTGTTTGGTGGTGTGTAGGGGCGGAGACGAGAGGTGACTCATAAAAGGTGGAGTAAATGTACCTATTCCCTGAGAAAAAATTGGGGCGTACTGTACCTATTCCCTGAGAAAAAAAAAAGCTCTGTATGTGCCCATGGAGTGGCATGCACCTCTTTGGACTTAACTCGTAGTAAGCCAGCAGATGTTACAAAGTGGCTGAATTCCTGGAGTTTAGCTTTAATACGGATACATACATAAAATATCTCAAAATGTTAATTTTTCCACATAAACCAGATACCATGACATTTAAAAATGATCTTCTTGACCGAGGATCATAACAAAAGATCCATTACAACATCATTATTGTATACATCACAATGAACCAATCAGATGCAGATTTTCATCCAACACGTTTCTTGGAACAAAGTCCACTTTTTGAAGGATGCACATGCAGTTTACATTATAAAGATAATCTCACATAATGAACCAAACAAATTATTGTTGATACGAAAATTCTAGTTGCCTGGCTTTTGTGCTGGCACACTGCCACTATGTCACCTTTCCCGAAAAAGTAAGACAAAAGTTCTCATCTTTGCACCTGTTCCGCAACAGTAAAATAAATGATGGAAGTAAAAGGGACAGTATAAGTGCCAGGAAACTAGCATTTTCAGAAGGAGTAAACATGGCAGCCCCAAATATCTCTCTCATTGCACCTCTTTTACATATGTTTGTAAAAATTTTAAACTCCCAAAACGTTTTTTTCAAAAATGGTGTAGAATTTGAGGTTAACTGGAGAGTGAAAGTGGCCTATCAACTTCTGGGTGCCACCAATGAGGTTTTTCAAAGCAGAGTTCCTCCAACGCCCACCAATGAGGGCTTTCAGTGCAGACTTCCTCAAACTCCAACCAATGAGGTCTTTTAGTGCAGACTGCCTCTACCTCTCACCAATGAGGTCTTTTAATCAAGACTTCTTCAAACTGCCACCAATGAGGTCTTTCAATGCAGACTTCCTCTATCTGCCACCAATGATGTCTTTCAATGGAGGCTTCCTTGAAATGCCACCAATGACATCTTTCAATTTAGACTTCTAACTGCCACCAATGACGTCTTTCAATTCAGACTTCTAACTGCCACCAATGACATCTTTCAATTTAGACTTCTAACTGCCACCAATGACGTCTTTCAATTCAGACTTCTAACTGCCACCAATGACATCTTTCAATTCAGACTTCTAACTGCCACCAATGACGTCTTTCAATGCAGACTTCCTCGAACTGCCACCAATGACGTCTTTCAATGCAGACTTCCTCGAACTGCCACCAATGACGTCTTTCAATTCAGACTTCTACTAACTGCCACCAATGACGTCTTTCAATGGAGGCTTCCTCGAGCTGCCACCAATGACGTCTTTCAATGCAGACTTTCTCTGCCACGGTACTACACATATTGGGACCTTATCCACGTACTCCTTGCTGGAGCTCACCAAGCAAAAAAGGCTAAGTTCAATTTCACAGTTTCGTTAAAGTGCATCCAAAGCCAGTTGAAAAAGAAAAATAGATAGTGTAGGGAAGGGTTAGAACCCATGTCCGGTTTTTATAGGTGTGTATGGGAAAACCAAATAAAAGGTCTCAGGGTCCAAAAGCTTTTAACATTGAGATTTGCTCACAAGAAGACAACACAGAACAGCCAACATGTTCTGGGGGTTCAAAGGTTAGCCCCTATTTTAAAGCTACAAAATCCAAATAAAAACAAAATACATTTTTATATTGATTTGATTGGTACTGGGGGGCACATTAACTTAAAAAATATATAAAATGTATAAAAACAACGAAAGGGATTTTCAGAAAATGTCAATTCATATGCAAATATTAAAATGATGACAAAATAAATGCTAAAATCCAATAAAACAGAAAGAAAGGTTTAGAGTAAATTATAATAATAATTAGGAATAATAATCATAAAAAACAGGTCTTGTTTAAAAATGAATAAAATAATTATTCTTCAAAAATAACAATATTAATAATAATATAGCTAATAAAATGGACTGGGAATGAATTATAATCACAAATAATTTGTGAATGGAGACCACACACACACACAAAAAAAAAAATTATCAATTTGAGATCCACAGAACAACTATTGGCAGACAATCTTACTTTGGAGAGATTTTCTCTCACTATCTGCTGCACCTTGAGACAAGAAGTAAAGACACAGGCACAAAAAAACCTTGACAGTGGTTTATACCATTCGTTACCCTATCCAGAAAAAAAAATGGCTTTAGATATACTTTAACCTTTTAAAGACATGTTATAGGTAAAACAGATACAACAAATACAACAGGCATCAGTTCACAATCTGTCCTCTAGTAGTCCAAATTCTTGGATTTGAAAGTATTTAAAAAAACAAAACTTTATCGATGTATCTTGGTAACATGCTCCACTATGGCTGTACTCACCCAATGATGTCTCTATATCCTTACTCGTAGTGTCTTCTAGTGTTCACAGCCCAGACCAGCATCAAAACTACAATACAAACAGATGGTGGAAATTATTAAACAGCTTTCAGTACCATTTCGTTTTTATTTATTTATTTAATTTAATTTAAGGAAAGTCGTATTGTACATTTTCCAATGGCGCAGAGCCAAAATGCAGTTGCCTTGGTACAAAAGAGAATTGCATCCATGATAGTCAATCACCTCTATTAGATAGACATGAAAGAAGATAAGAGTAGTTGGTTATGAAAGCATCCGGAGGACTAAGGGCCCCTCCACCAGCTCAACAGGGTCCAGGTAAGGCTGGAGAACAAGAGGACTATAAGGTATGAGATCTAATGTTGTCTATGAAAATCTAATGGGTTGAACTGGGAGAGACTCCCACACCCAGGATGCCATACGGTGAAAATCAATACAAACAAATACTGAGACTGGAGGCATGATCGCTAGTGTGACGGGAGTCACTTTGGGCGGGGGGCCCGTGGAACCCAAAATCCCTTGGAGAGGTTGGGAAACCCTGGTTTCAGCTCCCCATGCACCTCATATGTCTAAGTAACCCTGTGTCTATTAGGGGCACAGGGTGACCGAGAACCCCAGTCTGATCTTTACTAATCGGACTCACTGTACAACCACACTGGAATGTTATATATATATATATATATATATATATATATATATATATATATATATATATATATATATATATATATATATAGTGCCTTGCAAAAGAATTCACCCCCTTGGCTTTTTACCTATTTTGTTACATTGCAGCCTTTAGTTCAATGTTTTTTTAAATCTGAATTATATGTGATGGATCAGAACACAATAGTCTAAGTTGGTGAAGTAAAATTAGAAAAATATATACATAAAACAACTTTTCAGAAAAAAAAAACTGATAATTGGCATGTGTGTATGTATTCACCCTTTTGTTATGAGACCCATAAAAAGCTCTGGTGCAACCAATTACCTTCAGAAGTCCCATAATTAGTGAAATGATGTCCACCTGTGGGCAATCTAAGTGTCACATGATCTGTCATTACATATACACACCCTTTTGAAAGGCCCCAGAGGCTGCAACACCTAAGCAAGAGGCACCACTAACCAAATACTGCCATGAAGACCAAGGAACTCTCCAAACAAGTAAGGGGCAATGTTGTTGAGAAGTACAAGTCAGGGTTGGGTTATAAAAAAATATCCAAATCTTTGATGATCCCTAGGAGCACCATCAAATCTATCATAACCAAATGGAAAGAACATGGCACAACAGCAAACCTACCAAAACTCACGGACCGGGCAAGGAGGGCATTAATCATAGAGGCCGCACAGAGTCCTAAGGTAACCCTGGAGGAGCTGCAGAGTTCCACAGCAGAGACTGGAGTATCTGTACATAGGAAGACAATAAGCCGTACGCTCCATAGAGTTGGGCTTTATGGTAGAGTGGCCAGAAGAAAGCCACTACTTTCAGCAAAAAAAAACAAATGGTACATTTTGAGTTTGCGAAAAGGCGTGTGGGAGACTCCCAAAATGTATGGAGGAAGGTGCTCTGGTCTAAAAAAAAATTTAACTTTTTGGCCATCAAAGAAAATGCTATATCTGGTGCAAACCCAACACGTCACAAAGAACACCATCCCCACTGTGAAACATGGTGGTGGCAGCATCATTGTGGGGATGTTTTTCAGCAGTCGTTACTGGGAAACTGGTCAGAGTTGAGGGAAAGAGGGATGGTGCTAAATACAGGGATATTCTTGAGCAAAACCTGTACCACTCTGTGTGTGATTTGAGGCTAGGACGGAGGTTCACCTTCCAGCAGGACAATGACCCAAAACACACTGCTAAAGCAACACTTGAGTGGTTTAAGGGGAAACATGTAAATGTGTTGGAATGGCCTAGACAAAGCCCAGACCTCAATCCAATAGAAAATCTGTGGTCAGACTTAAAGATTTCTGTTCACAAGCGCAAACCATCCAACTTGAAGGAGCTGGAGCAGTTTTGCAAGGAGGAATGGGCAAAAATCCCAGTGGTAAGATGTGGCAAGACTCATAGAGACTTATCCAAAGCGACTTGGAGCTGTGATAGCCGCAAAAGGTGGCTCTACAAAGTATTGACTTTAGGGGGGTGAATAGTTATGCACATTGACTTTTTTCTGTTATTTTGTCCTATTTGTTGTTTGCTTCACAATAAAAAAAAAAAAACATCTTCAAAGTTGTGGCCATGTTCTGTAAATTAAATGATGCAAATCCTCAAAACAATCCATGTTAATTCCAGGTTGTGAGGCAACAAAACACGAAAAATGCATTACAATTACAACCCCTTTAAAATGGCAGAGAAAATAATGCTATTCCGTGTGGGCCCTTTACTTGGTGGATTGTGTCAGGGATTAATTTTGAGCTTGCCCAGAGTCTTAAAGAAGCCAGCCTTCCAGTACCATTCAGTGTACTGGAAGGTGGACATACGTTTTGTAATTTTGGTAGGATCTAGTGTTTTTTTCAAAAAATGTACGGCTTAAAAAAAAAAAAAAATGGACGTACATGGAACTGAAGTTCTGTGTCAAGGTTTTCTTGCTAGAGAAATAGTTTCAGGTCTTTTCTAACCTCTGCCATGGTGGGATCAGAGTCAACAACTTTTTTTAGAGGGACACAGATAATAAAAAAATATATCCCCACAGGGTTAAAGAGGAATTTCACCCCCAGAATGCAATTCTTTGTATCCCTTCTAACCTGTTTTGGTGGTTTAACTTCAGTATACTGTATATATTCCCAGGTCGTGCGGATCCAGGGTTGTCCTGTTGCACTTTGCCGATAGACCACCACAAAACAAGATCTTGTGCTGCCATGTTCTTTTGCTATGTCATCAGGGGGTCACTGTCTCTTCCAGGTTATCGCTGATCTAACGAGAATTGAAACTGAAGCACCACACCACTGATAAGAGGTCCCGATACATCTTTAGTTCATTAAAAGTTAGGGGTACAATCCAAAAAGATTGTACCCCTGCCTTTAATGGAATAAAGTTGTACGTGGACCTCTTTCTCAATGGTGCGGAGCTTCAATTTCAATTCTTATTACATTACATTACACTACAAGCCAAAGAGACTGTGGCGATTCTCTGGGGTGTAGAAGCCACCTGACCAAGAACCAGCTCATTAAAACCAACATTAATACCTTAAGATGACAAGATAACCCTTCGGTACAACACTACCTTTTTACTTTCCTCAACAGGTTCTTGCTGATGACGTGGGTGTGCCACATCATCTGTGTGCTGGGTGCTAGAACCAGAAAGAGCCAGCTGGCCCCCTGATGATGGGCATAGGCACATCCTCAGTATAGTAACCCGGCGCCCCCTGGGAACTGTGATGTGATACCCTAGAAAGCTAGAGGTAAGGGGGAGAATCCAAGAAGTGTGGGAAGATGTCCCCCTCAAAAAAGGAAAAAGAGGAAGTTCAAAACGATGTTTAATTGTGAGAGCCGGAGAGGCGAGGAGTGCGAGGGTGTTAAGTGAACGGGAAGGGTAAAGGTCCACTTTAACCTGTCCAAACGGAAAAAAGAAATAAAAACTACTAAAAAAACGAGCATAAAAATGGCTTTAGATATTTAAATATTCTTTAAAAATCTACACCCATCCAAAACTTTATTCTTATGGCCCGTACACACGATCGGACTTTCTGACAACAAAACCGTGGATTTTTGTTGGAAGGGTGTTGGCTCCAATTTGTCTTGCATACATACGGTCACACAAATGTTGGCCTAACAATTACGAACCTATTGACGTACAAGACGTATGGCGAGCCGATGTGATATCTCCATTACGAACGCTAGTTTTACAAGACCGAGCGCTTCCGGCTCGTCCTTGATTCCGAGGATGCGTGTTTGTACTTCGAACTTTTGTGCACACGATTGGAAAGTCCGACAACAAAAATTTGTTGGCGGAAAATTTGAGAACCTGCTAGCCAACATTTGTTGGCGGAAAGTCCGCCAACAAATGTCCGATGGAGCGTACACGCGGTCGGACTTTCCACCAACAAGCTCACATCCAAGATTTGTTGTCGGAAAATCCAATTTTCTGTAAGCGGCATTAGTTTTGGATAGAGTAGGAAAGTGCAACCCGACTGTGTTTTACAGCTATCTGGGTCTTTGTTTAGAGCAACCTTTCTCAACCAGGGTTCCGTGGAACCCCTATGGTTCCTCTAGTGGTTTTTAGGGGTTCCCTGAGCAATTTCTGCCTCTCCGATAAGTTCCCAATGACACCATTGATCTTTTTAGCTCTCTGTAAGGGGCGATTCTTCCAAATGTGAGGAGCATTCTTCCAAGTGACCACAAATGTGAGGAGCATTCTTCCAAGTGACCACAAATGTGAGGCGCAATCTTCCAAGTGACCAGACCACGAAGGTAAGCATGAGCTGTAGATAGAGTAATTACTAGCAGGGGGGGTTCCCTGAAACCAGAAAGTTATTTCAAGGGTTCCGCCTCCATGTTAAAAAAGTTGAGAAAGGCTGGTTTAGAGGAATGTATTCCCTGGATGACTGTATAAACTCCCCAGGAATTATAACCCTTTACTCTAAAAAAGTTTTTGACTTGACATCCACTTTCAGATTTCTGCACACCATAAAAGAAGAGATAGGAAACCAAATTTTATGGAGATTCTTGAGTTTGTGTCGGGAGGGATTGCAGAACACGGGGGGTTAACATTTCCCTTTAGTTATGGGAGATCTGTATGCTATGCTGATTACTGTAACATCATTTGGCATTCTTATTACGCTTTCATGGTGTGGAATGATGGCAGAGGCTGGAGAGGTCAGCGATTGACCCCCCCGGACCAGTTGTGGCTTTGCTGAAGCGGATTTCTCTGGTGATGTCGTCTCACACCGGGGATTAAATCTTAATTAGGGTGGAGCTAAATGTGTCACAAAGAATGGGGTAGTGTTACCCGCTTCAAAGGGGGTACGTGGCAACCAAGCATGTGGGAAATGACAGGCATGTTTTATCAAGACTTCTAAATAAAATCAAATTAATTGGAAGATCTGCTGAACTGGAAATGGAGACGTGATGGTGAATGCACAATATCCCTTCATATGCTGCCTAAATGGAATGCATAGGGATTTTCTCTGAATTACATTTTTTTATCTTCTGTATTAAATTGTGTTGGGCTAAAACTAACCGAATGACAGAAGAAAAGTGCCTCGCCCCTCCTAAAAGACGAAGAAACAGCTTAATTATTCAGTTATACACAGGCTGCCATAAAGCATTCAGGAAGTGCTGGGCTTTCTCATTAGAAAGCCCAGTAAGCTTTGCAAACTGAATGTCATGAGTGCCATCTCTTATAAATGTGTATTTGTTCAATAGGTGGCTACGTGGTAAGCACTTCTCTGTCTAGCAGCACTAGGGCCGCCGGTTTGTAATCTTAACCACAGCCCTACTAATTGCTTGGAGTTTGCATGTTCTCCCTGCGCTTGCGTGGGTACTGCGGTTTCCTCCTACACTCCAAAGAAATGCTGTTAGATTATTTAGCTCCCCCTCTAAAGCTGGCCATAGATGGATCGAATCTCAGCCGGTTCAGCAGGGACCAGTGAAGTTTCGATCCAACTATGGGCAGGCTGATTGTATCAGTCGATCCATTGATTGACTTGGGTACAACCAGCATGTTGGATTTTTAGCATGCATTTATTGCCAGCGGCTATAGCTGCTAGCGGTAATCGCTGCGTCCACCGGCAGGGATGGCTCCCTGCGCCCCCCCCCTGCGCCGGGAGAAAACAATAGCTTTGTGGAGGGATTCCCCCATCAACACTTATGCCGCGTACACACGGTCGGAATTCTCGTCGGAAAGAGCTCTGATGGTTTTCCCGTCGGAATTCCGACGGAATTTCGCTCAAACTGTCTTGCCTACACACGGTCACACCAAATTCCGACGGTCTGTAACACAGCGGCATAAAACACGTTCGACAGCACTATAGAAGGGAAGTTTAATGCTTCCGAGCATGCGTCGGAATTTTACGTGTCGGAATTGCATACACACGATCGGAAAATCCGATAGAAAGGTTTTCCGTCTGAAAAATTGAGAACAGGTTCTCAATCCAAAGTCCGTTGGAAATTCCGACAGAAAAAGACCGATGGGCATACACACGGTCGGAAAATCCGTTGAAAAGCTCCCATCGGACTGTCTCCATCGGAAATTCCGACCGTGTGTACGCGGCATTAGTGTGGTTGTCTGTTTTTTGCAGGAAAGAAAATCACATATTCTATGGACTGCTTAAATTGGCTCTAGTATATGTATGTATGAATGTGAGTTAGGGACCTTAGATTGTAAGCTCCTTGAGGGCAGGGGCTAATGTGAATGTTCAATATACACTATATTACCAAAAGTATTGGGACACCTGCCTTTACACACACATGAACTTTAATGGCATCCCAGTCTTATGCCCTGTACACGCGATCGGACATTCCGACAACAAAATCCATGTTTTTTTTCCGACGGATGTTGGCTCAACTTGCATACGCACGGTCACAGAAATCTTGTCGGAAATTCAGAATGTCAAGAATGCAGTGACGTACAACGAGCTGAGAAAATTAAAGTTCAATAGCCAGTGCGGCTCTTCTGCCTGATTCCGAGCATGCATGGAATTTTGTGCGTCGGAATTGTCTACACACGATTGAAATTTCCGACAACAGATTTTGTTGTCGGAAAATTTGAGATCCAGACCTCAAATTTTGTTTGTCGGAAATTTTGATGGAAAATGTCCGATGGAGCCTACACACGGTTGGAATTTCCAACAACAAGCTCCCATTGAACATTTGTTGTCGGAAAATCCGACCGTGTGTACCTGGCATAAGTCCGTAGGGTTCAATACTGAGTTGGCCCACCTTTTGCAGCTATAAGAGCTTCAACTCTTCTGGGAAGGCCGTCCACAAGGTTTAGGAGTGTGTCTATGGGAATGTTTGACCATTCTTCCAGAAGAGCATTTGTGAGGTCAGGCACTAATGTTGGACGAGAAGCCCTGGCTCGCAGTCTCCGCTCTAATTCATCCCAAAGGTGTTCTATTGGGTTGAGGTCAGGACTTTGTTCAGGCCAGTCAAGTTCCTCCACCCCAAACTCGCGCATCCATGTCTTTATGGACCTTGCTTTGTGCACTGCTGTGCAGTCATATTGGAACAGGAAGGGACCGTCCCCAAACTGTTCCCACAAAGTTGGGAGCATAAAAGTGTCCAAAATGTCACCTTAAGTGTTCCCTTCACTGGAACTAAGGGGTCAAGCCCAATCCCTGAAAAACAACCCCACACCATAATCCCACCTCCACCAAATTATTTGGACCAGTACACAAAGCAAGGTCCAAAAAGACATGGATGAGCGAGTTTGGGGTGGAGGAACTTGACTGGCCTGCACAGAATCCAGATAGAACACCTTTGGGATGAATTAGAGTGGAGACTGGGAGCCAGGCCTTCTACAACATCAGTGCCTGACCTCACAAATGCGCTTCTGGAAGAATGGTAAAACATTCCCATAGACACACTCCTAAACCTTATAGACAGTCTTCCCAGAAGAGTTGAAGCTGTTATAGCTGCAAAGGGTGGGCCAACTCAATATTTAACCCTACGCACTAAGACTGGGATGCCATTAAAGTTCATGTGTGTGTAAAAGCAGGCGTTCCAATACTTTTGGTAATATAGTGTATATTGTACATTCACATTAGCCCCTGTCCTCAAGGAACTTACAATCTAAGGTCCCTAACTCACATTTAGGGATGAGCCCCGATGTTCGATTCGAACATCGGGTGTTCGCCTGTTCGCCAAACAGCGAACAATATGCGGTGTTCGCGGCAAATTCGAAAGCCGCCGGAACACCGTTAAAGTCTATGAGACCCAATACTTTTGGTAATATAGTGTAGATGTAAATCAACAGCACTATATACTGTAGGTACATGTAATAAATATATAATATAAAGCATTTATAGAAATAATAAAAAAAAAAAAAAAAAAAAACATTTTCCAAAAAAACGTTTTTAAGGTGACACTTTAATTCATATGAAAATATAAGAAAAAAATTCATAGCATTTAATACTGCATTATGCATTAAAAAAAAATATGCATATTTATGCATTTAAAAAATGCATAATGTTTAACATTTAATATGATAATATGAAGAAAAAAAAAGCATAACATTTATTATGTGCGCATTACAGGAGATGCTTTGACATTCTCTTTTGTTTTTAATTGCACATAGTGGTCAATTTATACATCATAGGCTAAGGGGGAGGCGGGGGAGGCGGTTGGGGGTGAACTTGCTATTTTCCATAACTGCAGCAGAGAACACTCAGGTCCCCGGGTTGACTCTGTTGCATTGTAGGGCTGCTTATGTCTCAGAACGGGATGACATTGAACAGAAATGGTTTGGCAGGTAAGACTGCTTGACTGAGTTCAACTTCCCTAGTCCCGCCCAATCACCCAATCAACATGATCAACATGATAATTAGAGCTGAATTCTAGAAATTCAGCAACTTTGCAAAAAGTGCAGGCACGCAATGAGTTACGCCCAACTAGGTGCATGTAACCTCCAGGACTTATTTTATATCTATTACTTACATGTGACAAGTTTATTACACTCCCCGGAGTATACGGTCCGGCTGTAAGAGAAGAGCAGCACACACAGCAGTTAAGCCGGCCCCCTTCCCCTCTGCTTATTCACAGAAGCCTTTGTATTCTGTAAACGAGTTCACAGAATACAAAGGCTTCTGTAAACGAGTTCACAGAATACAAAGGCTTCTGTAAACGAATTCACAGAATACAAAGGCTTCTGTAAACTAATTCACAGAATACAAAGGGTGTCTGTAAATGAGTTCACAGAATACAAAGGGTGTCTGTAAATGAGTTCACAGAATACAAGGGCTTCTGTAAATGAGTTCACAGAATACAAGGGCTTCTGTAAATGAGTTCACAGAATACAAAGGCTTCTGTAAACGAGTTCACAGAATACAAAGGCTTCTGTAAACGAGTTCACAGAATACAAAGGCTTCTGTAAACGAATTCACAGAATACAAAGGCTTCTGTAAACAAATTCACAAAATACAAAGGCTTCTGTAAACTAATTCACAGAATACAAAGGCTTCTGTAAACTAATTCACAGAATACAAAGGGTGTCTGTAAATGAGTTCACAGAATACAAGGGCTTCTGTAAATGAGTTCACAGAATACAAGGGCTTCTGTAAATGAGTTCACAGAATACAAAGGCTTCTGTAAACGAGTTCACTGAATACAAAGGCTTCTGTAAATGAGTTCACATAATACAAAGGCTTCTGTAAATGGGCAGAAGGAAGGGATTCAGCTTTACATTTTTAAATTAAGCCAGGACGTATTTTATATCTATTACTTTACATGTGACAGGTTTTTACACTCCCCGAAGTATACAGTCCAGCTGTAAGAGGTGAGCAGCACACAAAGCAGCTATGCCCGCCCCCTTCCCCTCTGCTTATTCACAGAAGCCTTTGTATTCTGTAAATGAGTTCACAGAATACAAAGGCTTCTGTAAATAAGGTCACAGAATACAAAGGCTTCTGTAAACAACTTCACAGAATACAAAGGCTTCGGTAAATGAGTTCACAGAATACAAAGGCTTCTGTAAATTGGCAGAAGGAATGGATTCAGCTTTACATTTTTAAATTAAGCCAGGATTAATTTTATATCTATTGCTTTACATGTGACAGGTTTATTACACTCCCCGGAGTATACAGTCCGGCTGTAAGAGAAGAGCAGCACACACAGCAGCTATGCCCACCCCCCCCTTCCCCTATGCTTATTCACAGAAGCCTTTTTATTCTGTAAATGAGTTCACAGAATACAAAGGCTTCTGTAAATGAGTTCACATAATACAAAGGCTTCTGTAAATGAGTTCACAGAATACAAAGGCTTCTGTAAATGAGTTCACAGAATACAAAGACTTCTGTAAATGAGTTCACAGAATACAAAGGCTTCTGTAAATCAGCAGAAGGAATGGATTCAGCTTTACATTTTTAAATTAAGCCAGGATTAATTTTATATCTATTACTTTCATGTGACAGGTTTATTACACTCCCCGGAGTATACAGTCCAGCTGTAAGAGGAGAGAAGCACACACAGCAGCTATGCCCGCCCCCTTCCCCTATGCTTATTCACAGAAGCCTTTGTATTCTGTAAATAAGTTCTCAGAATACAAAGGCTTCTGTAAACGAGTTCACAGGTAAATGAGTTCACAGAATACAAAGGCTTCTGTAAACGAGTTCACAGAATACAAAGGCTTCTGAAAACGAGTTCACAGAATACAAAGGCTTCTGTAAACGAGTTCATAGAATACAAAGACTTCTGTAAATGAGTTCACAGAATACAAAGGCTTCTGTAAACGAGTTCATAGAATACAAAGACTTCTGTAAATGAGTTCACAGAATACAAAGGCTCCTGTAAACGAGTTCATAGGATACAAAGGCTTCTGTAAATGGGCAGAAGGAAGGGATTCAGCTTTACGTTTTTAAATTAAGCCTATTTTCATTACATACCTTTTTACCTGGCGACTTAGTCACTAGATTTTGATGCTTCTCTATGCAATGTGGGCAGATCGTGGCTGGTGGGAGGAGCTAGCAGGGGTGCTGTACATGCCTTCCTAATAACATCCTGCCTCAATGGATCCCTAAGTCCTCATACAAAAAGTGGTACAGCAATTGGGAGGCATTATACAAAAAAAACCTTGATGTGTGGATGTCAGTCCGGAGGAGTGGGAGTTCCAAGGCTGAATGAGTTTGCATGAAGACCACCCTAAGAAACGCACACATGTAATGCCGAGTCTTCGCGATGGACAGAACTGAAAACCAATGAATGGAAGGGACGGGCTAGGCTGGGGAGGAAAGTGAGGATTGCTGGATGTCCTTAAGCCTAGAAAGGAGTTCTGGCTTTATCTAGAGAGCCTGGAATTGTCCATCGCTGGAGAAACCCAAGGCAACCTTCTGGAGGACTCCTAGGGCTTCATGGAACCTTGGTTGAGAAATGAGGCGAGCCCTACTGGACTGGCTGCAGCTTCTCGTGCACATTGTGAGAAGCTCACAGCGTGCAGTGAAATCAGAGTAAGCCATTTCAGTCCAAGGAGAGGAGCCGCTACAACTGTGCAAGATGGTCTACTAATAAATATCGTCACAGGAAGCATCAAACAGATGTCTTATTATGAATGAAGGTCTTCATATTTGTTGGTCCTCAGTTAATTACGGTTATTCAATTTTTTTGGTTCAATGACAAAAACAAAACATCTTTATAAACTTAAATATTCTTATGGAAATAAAGAGTCGATCTCTCGTTCCCAAGGAAGATAATAAAGCACGCATCGAGCGTTGCGAGCGATTTCCTTTAGAAGAAGGGTGAGCCTCTCTCCGTCTCTCCCGGACGCCGCTGGTTATATCTCACGCCTTCAGAATGTATGTGCTCAATGCATTGTTTAAAGGCATTTCCATGGCACTCCTCCAGGTCAAGTGATGTGAAGTGCGCCTTTTATGGGTGGCGTAGGGGACGCGCACACCAAGATGAAGATTTGGAGTGTAATGGTTTTGTATTAAGCGTAATCCTCGCTGCTTTTCTGACTGCACAAGAGAAACATCTGGTCGTTTTTAGATTCCCCTCGGATTCCCGACTTCAAAGAGAGTTATAAAGAATAACAAATACATGTACTGGCATTGAGGAGGAAGGAAAAAAAAAAAAAACAGCAGTAGAGGCTGGTAAAAAAACTGTCCTTATTTGACTGCTGGTGACAACGCCGGCGGCGGAACGGTGAGGGGTTTAAGGGAGGTAGGAGGCCTTCTCAGATTATCGGTGTTCAGGTTGTCACCGTAGAAAGTGATATACGGGGGGCAAATAACCTTACATAGAGGGCTGGATTTACTAAATGCACGAGCACTGCCCAGGGGCCCCATGATAGTCTTGCAATCCATCATACTTTCCTACTGTCCCGGATTCGATGGGCCAGTCACGCCTTTTAATGCTTTGTCCCAGGATGGCTGTATCCTGTAGCAGTGTCCTAGAACCTGTACAGTGCTCTCCTGATCCTCCTGATCGCAGTATTGTGCCCTCCTGACCCCCCCCCCCCCAGTACTGTGTCCTACTGATCCCAGTACTGTGCTCCCTGAACCCCCCGTACTGTGCCCTCCTGATCCCAGTATTGTGCATTCCTGACCCGCCCGCACTGTGTTCTCCTGACTCCCCCTGTACTGTGCCCCCCTGATCCCAGTATTGTGCCCTCCTGACCCCATCCCCCTGTACTTTGCCCTCCTGATACCAGTATTGCGCCCTCCTGACCCCTGTGAACTCCTGATCCCAGTATTTTGCCCTCTTGACCCACCCTGTACTATGCCCCCTGAAACCCCCCCTTACTGTGCCCTCCTGATCCCAGTATTGTGCCCTCCTGACCCCCTCCTCCTGTACTCTGCTCTCCTGATCCCAGTATTGTGCCCTCATGACCTCCGTACTGTGCCCTCCTGATCCCAGTATTGTGCATTCCTGACCTGCCGGCACTGTGTCCTCTTCACCCCCCCCCCGTACTGTGCCCCCCTGAACACAATATTGTGCCCTCCTGCCCCCCCAGTACTGTGCCCTCCTGACCCCCCCCTGTACTGTGCCCTCCTGACCCTCCCTGTACTGTTTCCTCCTTATCCCAGTATTGTGCATTCCTGACCCCCCATCCCATGTACTGTGCCCTCCTGATCCCAGTATTGTGCCCTCCTGCCCCCTGTACTGTGCTCTCCTGATGCCAGTAGTGTGCCCTCCCGACCCCCCTGTACTGTGCCCCCCTGATCCCCCCATATTGTGCCATCCTGATCCCAGTATTGTGTCCTCCTGCCCCCCCCCCCCCCCCCCCCCTGTATTGTGCCCTCCTGATCCCAGTATTGTGCTCTCCCGACCTCCCCAGTACCGTGCCCTCCTGACCCTACCTGTATGTTCCCTCCTGATCCCAGTATTGTGCCCTTCTGATCCCCCCCCCCCCTGTACTGTACCTTCCTGATCCCAGTATTGTGCTCTCCCGACCTCCCCAGTACCGTGCCCTCCTGACCCTACCTGTATGTTCCCTCCTGATCCCAGTATTGTGCCCTTCTGATCCCCCCCCCCCCCTGTACTGTACCTTCCTGATCCCAGTATTGTGCCCTTCAGCACCCCTGCTCTCCTGATCCCAGTATTGTGCCCTCCAGACCCCCCCCCCCTGTACTGTGCCCTCCTAACCTCCCCCCTGTACTGTACCCTCCTAATCCCAGTATTGTGCCCTTCTAAACCCCCTGTACTGTTCATTCATCATCACAGTATTGTGCCCTTCTGACCCCCACCCTGTACTGTGCCCTCCTGATCCCAGTATTGTGCCCTCCTGATCCCAGTATTGTGCCCTCCTGATCCCAGTATTGTGCCCTCCTGACCCCCCCCCCCTGTACTGTACCCTCATGATCCCAGCATTGTGCCCTCCTGACCCCCCCCCTGTACTGTACCCTCATGATCCCAGTATTGTGCCCTTCTGACCCCCCCCCCCCCCCCCTGTACTGTGCCCTCCTGATCCCCTCCCCCTGTACTGTGTTCTCCTGATCCCAGTATTGTGCCCTCCTGAACCCCTCCCCCTGGAGCAACTGCACTTGCAAAGTGCCCAGTCTGTTTGCCTTTAGTAAATCCACCCCAGAATATATCAATAGCCAATGCAGACTTGTGTGCTGCATTCGTTTTATTTTTTTTAGACTTTTTTCCCCTCTTTTTTACACCTGGTGATTTGGCCAGTAACACGCCTCCTGTATTAGAGCGCCCCCTCTCTGGATGAAGGAACATTGGACAGAAGCAGGGTCAGTCTGGGGGGGGGGGGGGGGTGTTAGATGGACTAGCAGATTTAGATACATTAAAATAAATGTATATAATAATATACATTTTATAAATCGGTTACAGCTTAAACTAAACTGATACATTCTGCTGGAGAGCTTGTTCTGTTGAAAAACAACATACTTACTGGCTGGATCACCAAATACAAAGTTGAAGAAAGAAAGCCTAAAAAAATAAAACAAATGCAGCCATCACATCTAAGAATTGGTAAGCTGCAATATAGGGGTTACTAATAAAAAAAATACATTGAGCATTTACAATCACTCTAAAGAGGAACTGCAGTCTGCTCACATAATTTATAATAAAAAACATCTTTGCCATTCTGAAGCTTCCCTCCAACCACTTTGCATATTATTATATATATACTGGGATTCTGTACTTGCCAAACATGCTGCAGAAATCTCCCTCCGCTGAGTCTGGCTGCAGCCATTTTAACTGTGGGCAGCTGAAGCTGCTGCCTGTTCACCTCCTGGATTTATACAGAGGCACACCTCCAGCTCTCATTGGCCCTTATATGACTGACACCCCCCCCCCCCTCCATTCCTGGCAATCTCCCAGGGGGGTGAGTGAGAGAGAGAGCTGTGCATGATGTCATAAGCCTAGACTAATGACCAGACAAGAAACAGGAAGTGGGCTGTATAAGGGATTTACTGGGAGAAAAAAAATGTTAAAAAAAAGTAAAAACAACAACAAGGGCAGAATATCTAATAGATGGAAAAAACGACTGAAGGTCCACTTTACAGCAGGGCTCCCTACTGTGCATGTGTGAAGCATGCTGCACTTTGTGAATGGCCTGCATAGCTCCCAACGGTCCCTGATTTGGAGCAATGTCCCTCTGCCCCTCATTCCTCCTCATCTTGGTCTGATCCATATAGTTGTATATAAAATTTACTTGTTATCTATCAAAAAGTGTTTGCCAGAGCTAAACCTTTCATCTGATTTCTAAATTGCTGCATTTGTAAATTCCAAAAGTCAATATAAAGGAAAAGTAGTGGTATAAAAAAAAACACTTGTGGGTTTCACCAATCCTGTTTTTTCTTGTACAATTCTCCTTTAAGGGGGCGTGGCAAGGGGTGTGTCCAATGCCTGCATACTTTTGCTGATAGGTGTCCCTCATTCTTAAAAAGCTGTGAGGTGTGGGCCCGAAAGTGAAGAAAGGAGGAGGGGGGGGGGGGGGCGAACTTCCAGATGAGTTTGCCAATGGGGGGGATCAAAACCAGGTACCCGCTCCTCCCTCCCCCCGATAGGTGAAAAATGTGGCAGTTGAGGGGAGGGAGGAGGCAAGTAAACGTAGCTTCCCCTTTTGGGTGGAGCTCTGCTTTAAAGGGGAGTTCCAGGCATTTTAAAAGTCAGCAGCTACAAAAAGTGTAGTTGCTGACTTTTAATAAACAGACACTTACCTGTTCCACGGTCCAGCGATGCGGCCGAACGGGGTGTCGCTCCTCTCCCCCTCCTCTTCGCCGGCGCCTCCATTGCCACTCAGGGCACCCGGCCAGTGACAGCTTTCGTCTTCACGGCCGGGCACGCACGGGCGCATGCGCGAGTCGCGCTGCGCTCCCGGAGTGGATAGGCGATCTCCTGGGACCTGTCACGTGTCCCAGGAGATCGCCTAGAGGGAGGAGTCGCCTAGGCGGTTCCTGGGCGGAAGGAGGAAGTGGGACAGGAAGTCCCCCTCCTAATGAAGCTCCCACTCCCCCCTCCAAAAAAATGACATGCCAAATGTGGCATGTAAGGGGGTGAGGAGTGCTTAAAGCGGAAGTTCCATTTTTGAGTGGAACTCCGCTTTAAGTTTTCCCTTCACTTCCTGTCCCTCAGCCCAAACAGGAAGTGAGAGTTGAACCCTTCAAAAGTGAGTTGTCACCAGACCTAGCGCACTTTTACAAGGTAATATTCTTTTTTTGGGGGGAGTTCAGCTCTAACATCGGATGATAGAAGTGCAACAATAACAACAAAAAATAAAAGCTCAGCTTCAACACGGACAACCTGCGTGTATCGGCACAGAGATAGAGGGAGCCTTGAAAACACACAACCCCCCAGAGCCGGGACTGGCCCCCTTCCAGGGGAAGCCATGCTTTTAAGGCCATTTGTAGAAGTCACAGCTGCCCCTATGAGGGACTCGGTGCCAAGAATGTCTTCTGACAAATGTGACATTGTCATATGAAAGCCACACAGCCTTATTCATAAGTCGTGACAACAAGGAGGGCGATTGAAGGCTGGGCTAAAACACACAACAACAAAAAATAAGGAGAAAAAGGTATGAAATCAACATGTGCTAAATCACCAAGTGTCTTCACCGCCCCCGAAAGTGCTGCCGGGCCGTACCGTGTGCCAGCCAGGCCGGTCTGCCCATATTGGGGGGGGGGGGGGGGGAGACTTTATGGGAAGTGGTTCTTCCTGCTGGCCGAAAATAACAATCCCGTTGTAAGATGAAAACCTCAACACAATATTTCACAGACGGGTGGATGGAATTTGGCTTTTTCCCCTCTACAGCCTTTTTCAGCAAACAGCGTGATACACCTCCACACATACTGCACATGGGCGGCTGGGATACCTGCCAAAGGGATTGTATTCCTGTCTATCCAGTCCTGAGCTTCGCCGCAGCTCCGCGTACTGCAAAAAACCCCAGTCTGGCCTGGGACAGGAGACCGGATTCCTCTCCGCTGTGGTTCAGTAACATTTACAGGCCTTGTCCCTCCCCCAGCCTGTGACTGGACAGTGAAAGGAGAAGCAGCAGACTGATGAGCTCATCTCTTTGTCGCTCTGCGCTCTCCTCCTCCTATCAGCGCATTTCTTGTTAGCACATCAGCTTCTGCTGCTTCTAAGCTTTTCACTAGGGAACATACACTAGAGGGCGCACTTGAGAGCAGGAGGAAGCATACACTAGAGGGCGCACTTGAGAGCAGGAGGAAGCATACACTAGAGGGCGCACTTGAGAGCAGGAGGAAGCATACACTAGAGGGCGTACTTGAGAGCAAGAGGAAGCATACACTAGAGGGCGCACTTGAGAGCAGGAGGAAGGATACACTAGAGGGCGCACTTGAGAGCAGGAGGAAGCATACACTATAGGGCGCACTTGAGAGCAGGAGGAAGCATACACTAGAGGGCGCACTTAAGAGCAGGAGGAAGCATACACTAGAGGGCGCACTTGAGAGCAGGAGGAAGCATACACTAGGCCAGTGATGGCGAACCTTGGCACCCCAGATGTTTTGGAACTACATTTCCCATGATGCTCATGCACTCTTCAGTGTAGTTGAGCATCATGGGAAATGTAGTTCCAAAACATCTGGGGTGCCAAGGTTCCCCATCACTGCACTAGAGGGTGAACTTGAGAGCAGGAGGAAGCATACACTAGAGGGCGCACTTGAGAGCAGGAGGAAGCATACACTAGAGGGCGCACTTGAGAGCAGGAGGAAGCATACACTAGAGGGTGCACTTGAGAGCAGGAGGAAGCATACACTAGAGGGCGCACTTGAGAGCAGGAGGAAGCATACACTAGAGGGCGCACTTGAGAGCAGGAGGAAGCATACACTAGAGGGCGCACTTGAGAGCAGGAGGAAGCATACACTAGAGGGCGCACTTGAGAGCAGGAGGAAGCATACACTAGAGGGCGCACTTGAGAGCAGGAGGAAGCATACACTAGAGGGCGCACTTGAGAGCAGGAGGAAGCATACACTAGAGGGCACACTTGAGAGCAGGAGGAAGCATACACTAGAGGGCGCACTTGAGAGCAGGAGGAAGCATACACTAGAGGGCGCACTTGAGAGCAGGAGGATCTGAGCAATTCCTGTTGGCTTCTTATTTCTCTTGGGGACTCCAGTGGCACCATCTCCCTGACATAGCATTCGGGTCACCTTGATATATTCCCGCTACTGCAGGAGCCTTTTGCCATTGGAGGCCTCCCAAAAATACAAGATGTCATTGGCACATGTGCACTTTAGAAAGGGCACATCGTGCCGTTTCTAATGCCGCATACACACGATCGGAATTCCGGACAGAAAAAGACAGATGAGAGTTTTTCATCGAAAAATGCGACCGCGTGTAGGATCCATCAGAATTTTGCTGGCCGAATTTCCGACAGCAAAGAATTGAGAGCATGTTCGGAAATTCCGATCGTCTGTAGCAATTCTGACGCGCAAAAATTCCTACGCATGCTCGGAAACAATTCGACGCATGCTCGGAAGCATTGAACTCTTGAACTCGGCTCATTGTAGTGTTGTACGTCACCGCGTTCTTATCGGTTGGAATTTTTGTGTGACCGTGTGTAGGCAAGACAGTTTGAGCGGAATTCCGACAGGAAAAGCAACAGAGCTTTTTCCGGCGATCGTGTGTACACGGCATAATAGGGGTCATGCCGTGACTGTGGCGTGGGAGTGACGTCACACGACTCTGGCCAGTCACAGAGCCGGAGTCCGTGGCCCCCGGAAGGAAGAGGGGTGAAGATGGACGCTCCCTGTTAGCGGGGACATCGCGGGCTTCGGTTTCAGGTAAGTGACACATAATGGACTACTATGCATAGTGGCCTATTATGCTTTACCTTTGCAGGGAAATAAAGAGGAAGTAAAACTCCACCAGGGTTCCTCTTTAACCACTTCAGCCCCGGACCAATTGGCAGCCAAAGGACCAGGCCCCTTTTTGCGATTCGGCACTGCGTCGCTTTAACTGACAATTGCGCGGTCGTGCGACGTGGCTCCAAAACAAAATTGGCGTCCTTTTTTCCCACAAATAGAGCTTTCTTTTGGTGGTATTTGATCGCCCCTGCGGTTTTTATTTTTTGCGCTATAAACAAAAATAGAGCGACAATTTAGAAAAAAAATGCAATATTTTTTGCTTTTTGCTATAATAAATATCCCCAAAAAATATATAAAAAAACATTTTTTTTCCTCAGTTTCGGCCGATACGTATTCTTCCACATATTTTTGGTAAAAAAAAATCGCAATTAGCGATTATTGATTGGTTTGCGCAAAAGTTATAGCGTTTACAAAATAGGGGATAGTTTTATAGCATTTTTAATTTTTTTTTTTTACTAGTAATGGCGGCGATCAGCGATTTTTATTGTGACTGCGACATTATGGCGGACACATCGGACATTTTTGACACATTTTTGGGACCATTGTCATTTATACAGCAATCAGTGCTATTTAAATGCATTGATTCCTGTATAAATGACAGTTGTAGTGAAAAAGTTAACCACTAGGGGGAGGGGAGGGGTTATGGGCTGTGACGTGTGTGTTTTTTTACATTAGGGGGCGGGGCTGACGTCTGACGTCATTGATCGGCTTTCCCGATGACCGGGAACAGCCGATCAATGACAGGCAGTGTAGGAAGCGCGGGGAGAGGTTTGTTTACACAGACCTCTCCCCGTTCTTCAGCTCCGTGACCCGATCGTGGGACACCAGCGGCGATCGGGTCCGCTGGTCCCGCGGCCGGGGTCACGGAGCTCCTGACCGAGTTGCGAGCGCGCCGCTGCCGGCGCGCGCGCAACCCACGAGCAGGCATTTAAAGGGCCACGTACAGGTACGTGGTTTTGCCTGCCCGTGCCATTCTGCTGACGTATATATGCAGTGGGCGGTCGGGAAGCGGTTAAAGGACCTCTATAGGGAAATACAGTAGATTTACATAGTTGGTAAGGTTGAATAGAGACAATAGTCCATCCAGTTCAACCTGTGTAGGGGTGTGTGTGTAGAAAAATAATTTCCCATATCCTGTATATTGTTTTCACTAAGATGCCCATCCAAGAGTCTTTTAAAACTACCCATACTGCCTGCCGAGACCACCGATTGTGGAAGAGAGATCCACATCCTTACCGCTCTGACAGTGAACAAAAAAAAAAAACCCTACACAGCTTAAGGTTAAACCGCTTCTCCTCCAGTCTCATTGTGTGGCCCCTTGTCCTCCTACACCCCCTGGGGCTGAAAAGTTTCTTACTTATGCTGGGATCACCATTGAGATATTTGTATATCGCTATCATATCTCCTCTCAAGCGTCTCTTCTTAAAGGAGAATACATTGAGCGCTTGTAGTCGTCCCTCGTAATTGAGGTCCTCCAGTCCCCTTATTAATTTAGTTGCCCTTCTCTGGACTCTCTCCGGCTCCAGCACGTCTCTTCTGAGGACTGGTGACCAGAACTAGACGGAATACTCCAGATGTGGCCAAACCAGAGTTCTTTAACCACTTCCCACCCGGCCACTGCACATTAACGGACGGGTGGGCTATCTCTCCCTATTAGTGGACGTTCAGGAACGTCCCTAAAAAGGAGCGGGATCGCAAGCGTTCCCGATGCGCTCGTGTCACCCGGACGCGGCACATCTTAGATTGGCAAGAGGGCTCCGTGATTGGCCCCCTGATCACATGATGGCCGTGTCCAATCACGGCCGTCATGTGATGTAAACAAACAGCCGGTTGCTAGGCGATCGGCTCTCCTCTCCTCACACGGAAGTCGTCGTTGAGGAGAGGAGAGCGGATCTCTGCAGCCGGCTGGTGATCGGTGAGAATTAGCTGTTTTTTACAGCTTTTTACTCACTGATCACAAGAGTAGTGTAAACACACATGTCACTAGAAATGTAAAACACACATGTCCCCCAAACACATGTCCCCACATCGTAATGATCCCCAAAACACATGCCCCTACATCGTAATGATCCCCAAAACACAGGCCCCTACATCGTAATGATCCCCAAAACACATGTCCCCACATCGTAATGATCCCCAAAACACATGCCCCTACATCGTAATGATCCCCAAAACACAGGTCCCTACATCGTAATGATCCCCAAAACACAGGCCCCTACATCGTAATGATCCCCAAAACACAGGTCCCTACATCGTAATGATCCCCAAAACACATGTCCCTACATCGTAATGATCCCCAAAACACATGCCCCTACATCGTAATGATCCCCAAAACACAGGCCCCTACATCGTAATGATCCCCAAAACACAGGTCCCTACATCGTAATGATCCCCAAAACACATGTCCCTACATCGTAATGATCCCCAAAACACATGTCCCTACATCGTAATGATCCCCAAAACACATGTCCCTACATCGTAATGATCCCCAAAACACATGTCCCTACATCGTAATGATCCCCAAAACACAGGTCCCTACATCGTAATGATCCCCAAAACACAGGCCCCTACATCGTAATGATCCCCAAAACACATGTCCCTACATCGTAATGATCCCCAAAACACATGTCCCTACATCGTAATGATCCCCAAAACATATGTCCCCACATCGTAATGATCCCCAAAACACATGTCCCCACATCGTAATGATCCCCAAAACACATGTCCCTACATCGTAATGATCCCCAAAACACATGTCCCCACATCGTAATGATCCCCAAAACACATGTCCCTACATCGTAATGATCCCCAAAACACATGTCCCTACATCGTAATGATCCCCAAAACATGTCCCTACATCGTAATGATCCCCAAAACACATGTCCCTACATCGTAATGATCCCCAAAACACATGTCCCTACATCGTAATGATCCCCAAAGCACATGTCCCCACATCGTAATGATCCCCAAAACACATGTCCCCACATCGTAATGATCCCCAAAACACATGTCCCTACATCGTAATGATCCCCAAAACACATGTCCCCACATCGTAATGATCCCCAAAACACATGTCCCTACATCGTAATGATCCCCAAAACATGTCCCTACATCGTAATGATCCCCAAAACACATGCCCCTACATCGTAATGATCCCCAAAACACATGCCCCTACATCGTAATGATCCCCAAAACACATGTCCCCACATCGTAATGATCCCCAAAACACATGTCCCTACATCGTAATGATCCCCAAAACACATGTCCCCACATCGTAATGATCCCCAAAACACATGTCCCCACATCGTAATGATCCCCAAAACACATGTCCCCACATCGTAATGATCCCCAAAACACATGTCCCTACATCGTAATGATCCCCAAAACACATGTCCCTACATCGTAATGATCCCCAAAGCACATGTCCCCACATCGTAATGATCCCCAAAACACATGTCCCCACATCGTAATGATCCCCAAAACACATGTCCCCCACGTATATAACAGTAAAATCACATGTCCCAATGATCATTTGCACACATATATTTATTATAGCAAAAAGTAAAAAATAATGTGTTTTCTTTCAAAATTGTCGCTCTTTTTTTGTTTATAGCGCAAAAAAAATAAAAACCGCAGGGGCGATCAAATACCACCAAAAGAAAGCTCAATTTGTGGGAAAAAAAGGACGTCAATTTTGTTTGGGAGCCACGTCGCACGACCGCGCAATTGTCAGTTAAAGCGACGCAGTGCCGAATCGCAAAAAGGGGCCTGGTCCTCAAACCGCAAAATGGTCCGGTCTGAAAGTGGTTAATGGGATTTCGCGCGTGGTGGTGTGGGGGAAGGGGGCTGGGTGATATACAATTTGTTTGGGTACAGTGTTGAACGGCCGCGCAAGTGTCAGGTAAAGTAACGCAGCGGAAAAAAAATGGCGTCCGGAAAAAATCCCATGATTTGGGCTCCTGCTCATAGTTCCACGCAGTAGCTACCTAAAGCTAAAATCTTATAGTATAAAAGAAAAAAAAAAAAAAATCATAGAAATAAAGTTAAAAAAAAAAAGAAATAAAAGTGAGTCATGAGAAAGATGATGGTGCAGAAACCATCATAAGAAAAGTCATCCGGGGCCAGGCAGTTACTTAGTAGCGGCGTTAAGTAACCAGAAGCACTTCCCGCCGGTCGGGGGGGCCTAGGAAAAGGCGGATAGTAAATCTGCACTGTGCAGTGTGTAATTCTTTAGGCCTGCAGATTAACACTACAATGAGCTTCTCCCACCTCCTCCCCAACCACACATCACACTGACTTGTAGTTGTGTAAGGAGCTTTAAATAGAACAAGAGTTTTCTAAGGTCAGCGCACTCAGGCGGCCCGGCCTGGAATGCGGCTCTGGATATTTTCAGCCGTGTGAGTGTATGCAAATAGTCTATACGTTGAGCTACTATGTATAGCTGGGAAATAGAAAACATGTGCTACTGCCAGTATGAATGAATGAGTGGAGGCTGACTGGGGGGATTACCGCCGGGCCTGTGAACGGCACACGGCCGACGCGAGAAGGAAAAACTTTTTTTTTCTTGATCGCTTTCGACGTAATCCCGCCATCCACAATTACTGCGCAATTCCAGAGCCGGTCTACAGCAGCGTGGGGCCTTCTCTTCTATGGAGGCCTTCCCTTTATTACATACTGTAGATGCAAACATGATTGTGTTATTGTGTTTTCATAAATTATATATATATATATATATATATATACACACAGTGGCTTGCGAAAGTATTCGGCCCCCTTGAACTTTTCAACCTTTTGCCACATTTCAGGCTTCAAACATAAAGATATAAATTTTTTTTATTTTTTGTGAAGAATCACCAACAAGTGGGACACAATTGTGAAGTGGAACGAAATCTATTGGATATTTTAAACTTTTTTAGCAAATAAAAAACTGAAAAGTGGTGCGTGCAAAATTATTCGGCCCCTTTACTTTCAGTGCAGCAAACTCACTCCAGAAGTTCAGCGAGGATCTCTGAATGATCCAATGTTCTCCTAAATGACTGATATGGTGATAAATAGAATCCACCTGTGTGTAATCAAGTCTCTGTATAAATGCACCTGCTCTGTGATAGTCTCAGGGTTCTGTTGAAAGCGCAGAGAGCATCATGAAGACCAAGGAACACACCAGGCAGGTCCGTAATACTGTTGTGGAGAAGTTTAAAGCCGGATTTGGATACAAAAAGGTTTCCCAAGCTTTAAACATCCCAAGGAGCACTGTGCAAGCGATCATTTTGAAATGGAAGGAGTATCAGACCACTGCAAATCTACCAAGACCTGGCTGTCCCTCTAAACTTTCAGCTCAGACAAGGAGAAGACTGATCAGAGATGCAGCCAAGAGGCCCATGATCACTCTGGATGATCTGCAGAGAACTACAGCTGAGGTGGGAGAGTCTGTCCATAGGACAACAATCAGTCGTACACTGCACAAATCTGGCCTTTATAGAAGAGTGGCAAGAAGAAAGCCATTTCTCAAAGATATCCATAAAAAGTCTCGTCTAAAGTTTGCCACAAGCCACCTGGGAGACACACCAAACATGTGGAAGAAGGTGCTCTGGTCCGATGAAACCAAAATCAAACTTTTTGGCCACAATGCAAAACGATATGTTTGGCGTAAAAGCAACACAGCTCATCACCCTCAACACACCATCCCCACTGTCAAACATGGTGGTGGCAGCATCATGGTTTGGGCCTGATTTTCTTCAGCAGGGACAGGGAAGATGGTTAAAATTGAGGGGAAGATGGATGCAGCCAAATACAGGACCATTCTGGATGAAAACCTGTTGGAGTCTGCAAAAGACCTGAAAGTGGGACGGAGATTTATCTTCCAACAAGACAATGATCCCAAACATACAGCAAAATCTACAAAGGAATGGTTCACAAATAAACGTATCCAGGTGTTAGAATGGCCAAGTCAAAGCCCAGACCTGAATCCAATCGAGAATCTGTGGAAAGAGCTGAAAACTGCTGTTCACAAACGCTTTTCACTGAGCTCGAGCTGTTTTGCAAGGAAGAATGGGCAAGAATTTCAGTCTCTCGATGTGCAAAACTGATAGAGACATACCCCAAGCGACTTGCAGCTGTAATCGCAGCAAAAGGTGGCTCTACAAAGTATTAACGCAAGGGGGCCGAATAATTTTGCACGCCCCACTTTTCATTTTTTTATTAGTTAAAAAAGTTTCAACAATCCAAAAGATTTCGTTCCACTTCACAATTGTGTCCCACTTGTTGGTGATTCTTCACAAAAAATAAAAATTTTATATCTTTATGTTTGAAGCCTGAAATGTGGCAAAAGGTTGAAAAGTTCAAGGGGGCCGAATACTTTTGCAAGGCACTGTATATATATACACACACATGGGCATCCGCAGAACTTTTTTCAGGGCGGGGGGCATAATTTTAAGGTCACCCCTGCTCGGAACCTTTTCGACAATGTCATTATCACATTATCACGGTCATAGACTGCAGACGTAGTACAGGTGATGGTCAGAGACTGCGGACATGGCCCAAGAGACTGTCATAGACTGCGGACATGGCCCAAGAGACTGTCATAGACTGCGGACATGGCCCAAGAGACTGTCATAGACTGCGAACATGGCCCAAGAGACTGTCATAGACTGCGGACATGGCACAACAGTCTGTGAGAGACGGCATACATGGGCCAAGAGACTGTCAGTGACTGTATACATGGCTCAAGAGACTGTAAGAGACTGCGGACATGGCACAAGAGATGACCAGAGACTGCATACATGGCCTAAGAGACTGCATATATGTGGGGGGGGGGGGGGTGACAGAGAGAGACAGGAGGGTGACAGAGGGGGTGACAGAGACAGGGGGGACGAAAAAGACAGAGGGGGTGATGGGGGTCATCACTCCTGATCCGATCCCTGATTCCGGGGGGGGGGGGGGGCACTTGCCCCCCTTACCCCTACCTGCGGATGCCGATGTATATACACCGTATATACTTGAGTATAAGCTGAGTTTTTCAGCACATTTTTTGCGGCAAACAAACCCCCCCCACCAAAGGTCTGCACTCACCCCTCCACGCCCCCCCCCCCGCACTTACCCCTCCACAGCACGGCATAGCTCCACCCCCTCCCCGGCTTCCTCTGCTTTTTCTCCCGGCCAACCTGATCCGCCTCCTGTCCCGATTGGCAGGGAGGAGAAGCCGGAAGACAATAGCGAATATTGATTCGCTAGTGTCACAAGTGGGTGGGTTTGGGGCGCCCCATGCCCAACCTTTTTCAAGCCAATTAGAGCCTCAGGCTCTAATCACGTGGCTTGAAAAAAATGTGTACATTTTGCGGGAACTTTTAGATGAACAAATATTCAACGTAAAAATCGCTCTTCTCTTCAGATCTCTATTCTTATTGATTTTGGCTCCTGAGTAGAAAATGATCAGAGAGATCAGATAGACGCTAGAAGCTGAACGAGGAACCCGAAAAATTCAGTCACGGAAATACTTAACAGCTGGAACGTAAAAATGTAAAAGTCACATTAATCGTGTACACCTGACAATCAGAACATGCACTCAATGGAAATGCATAATAGACTCCTTTCCATCAAGAGTTCACTTCTACATCTACTTCCTTCAGTCTCCCGATTATTATTATCAGAAAAAAAATCTTTTTCTTATACTCTACAAGGAGAACCTCTTGCTTTTGCACACTTTTTTTGTGTACGGGTAAACTCCAGTCAAACTCCGGGCTTCTCTTCAGTCTTGCACAGTTGTACCGGTGTTCTGCCGAGAACTGTCCCCCCATCGGATAGTGTCCGCCCCGTAATTGTGCAGGCGCAGCGCTTGCGCAGTACGGAGGACAAGGAGACTCCAAAAGTCTCCGAAGATGAACGGCGCCTGCGCACTTGCTAGTACCTTCTGCCCTGAGTCCAGGTTCAAGCCCCACCATGCAAGTGGACATACGGTAGATGATGTAAAAAAAACACTTAGTAACAGGGCCCCTTTGCGGGCTTGCTTAGGGCATGGCCCCGCTTCGCTCAGCAATTTTTAATTCTAATTCTATATCCACTTGGATGGTGGGACTTGAAACTGGACTCGGTGCGCAGGCGCTGTTCATCTTCTTAGACTTTCAGCGTCTCCTTGTCCTCCGTACTGCGCAAGTACTGGGCGCACACTATCCGACGGAGGACAGTATTTGACAGTACACCGGCTCCTCTCCTGGACTGAAATGGCTTCCTCTGATATTACTTCACACTGTGAGCTTCTCATAATGGAGCTGCAGCAAGTCAGATGTAGAACAGCCTCATTTACTGGCTGGAGGATGTCCAGCAATCATCTATTTCCTACCCAGCCTGACTGACCCTGGCCCGACCCTTTCATTCAATGGATTTCAGTTTTTTCAATCATGGAGGCTCAGCATCAGATGTAGGTGTTACCTAGGGTGGTCTGCATGCAAAGAGGAAAATACTGGCAGGGGTTACATCCATTCTCTACACAAGCCTTTCTTAACCAGGGTTCCTCCAGAGGCTGCTGGGGTTCCTTGAGCAATGGGCAATATCAGCCTCTCAGATAAGTTACCACTGACATCACTGATCATTATAGGTATATGTAAGAGAATGGGGGGAATTATTCCCAATGACCACCAATGTAAGGAGCATTCTTCCCACTGACCACCAATGTAAGGAGCATTCTTCCCACTGACCACCAATGTAAGGAGCATTCTTCCCACTGACCACCAATGTAAGGAACATTCTTCCCACTGATCACCAATGTAAGGAGCATTCTTATCACTGACCACCAATGTAAGGAACATTCTTCCCACTGACCACCAATGTAAGGAGCATTCTTATCACTGACCACCAATGTAAGGAACATTCTTTCCACTGATCACCAATGTAAGGAGCATTCTTATCACTGACCACCAATGTAAGGAACATTCTTCCCACTGACCACCAATGTAAGGAGCATTCTTATCACTGACCACCAATGTAAGGAACATTCTTTCCACTGATCACCAATGTAAAGATCATTCTTCCCACTGACCACCAATGTAAGAAGCATTCTTTCCACTGACCATCATGTTATTGTACTGTGAGCTGTAGCTATAGTAGGGCTAGTACGGGTGCCAAAAAGACACTTTAGGCTGCACCACACTGCGGTGTTCTTCACTGGCACTAAGACATTTCACTTTATGCTTTGCACTGTGCATTATACAGAGCACTTTATTTTGTTGATGTATGTCACTATTTATTCACAGGCCTTACACTGCACGTTTGTGTTGTTTTTTATGTTTTCACACAGAGACAGAGGGTTCAGGCTATCGGGGTCCTGCCATGATGTCGGCGGGAGTTTCTGTGGCCTTCGGCCTCTCCCCAACCTGGAGGGGCCTTTCTTCGAGAGAGCCCCTCCCCGAGTTCTTGGTGGACTGGCTTGGTTGGTCCCTAATGAATAGGTTCTACCTGGCTTTGGCCTAGGTAGACCATAGGCATACCTTGCCGCTGTCAGGAGCCTTCTGTACCCTCCGTGCACCTTTTTTGTGTGCTGTGTTTTCACAGTTTACTTTTTTTGGAAGTTATTTTAAGGGTTCCTCCATGTTCAAAAGGTTTAGAAGTCCCTCCATGTGAGAGGTTCCTGCATGTTCAAAAGGTTGAGAGGCTCCTCCATGTTCAAAAGGATAAGAGGTTCCTCCATGTTCAAAAGGTTGATAGGTTCCTCCATGTGAGAGGTTCCCCCATGTTCAAAAGGTTGAGAGGTTCCTCCATGTTCGAAAGGTTGAGAGACTCCTCCATGCTCAAAAGGTTAAGAGGTTCCTCCATGTTTAAAAGTATAAGAGGTTCCTCCATGTTTAAAAGTATAAGAGGTTCCTCCATGTTCAAAAGGGTGAGAGGTTCCTCCTTGTGAGAAGTTCCTTCATGTTCAAAAGGTTGAGAGGTTCCTCCATGTTCAAAAGGTTGAGAGGTTCCTCCATGTGAGAGGTTCCTTTATGTTCAAAAGGTTGAGAGGTTCCTCCATGTGAGAGGTTCCTTCATGTTCAAAAGGTTGAGAGGTTCCTCCATGTGAGAGGTTCCTTCATTTTCAAAAGGTTTAGAGGTTCCTCCATGTTCAAAAGGTTGAGAGGTTCCCCCATGTGAGAGGTTCCTTCATGTTCAAAAGGTTGAGAGGTTCCTTCATGTTCAAAAGGTTGAGAGACTCCTCCATGTTTAAAAGGTTTAGAGGTTCCTCCATGTTTAAAAGTATAAGAGGTTCCTCCATGTTTAAAAGTATAAGAGGTTCCTCCATGTTCAAAAGGTTGAGAGGTTCCTCCATGTGAGAGGTTCCTTTATGTTCAAAAGGTTGAGCGGTTCCTCCATGTGAGAAGTTCCTTCATGTTCAAAAGGTTGAGAGGTTCCTCCATGTTCAAAAGGTTGAGAGGTTCCTCCATGTTCAAAAGGTTGAGAGGTTACTCTATATTCAAAAGGTTGAGAAAAGCTGTTCTACATCATACAAAATAAAAATAAAAAATAAAGTTTTGTCTTGAGATATACACCAAACTGCTTCATGGTTCCAAGCACAGCCGATCATAGTCAACGGAGACTGAAATTGCCCTGTACACACTGAAACGAGAAGAAGCTTTGGTCTACAGTAAAAAGCCTACTGATCCAATGTAACCAAAAGAACTCAAATGATAGGTAAACAGAGGACTTTTATCATTTTAGCACAGCCATAGTGTTTCATTTATAGCATTAGCAGTTCGCTAGTTTTAATTGTTGCCTGGAGCTGGCTGCCCTTTATGCATGGCCTAAGAGTCATACAGAAACACTGAGCTTTTGTTATATACCACGAACTCCGCTGCAGCTAAAAATATCCTTATATTTTACAGTAGGTGAGAGGATGAACATCAGCCGGTCATGCTTTTATTTCGGCCACACACAGTGATTCTGCAAAGTAATCTGACAGACAATACAAGCACAGAGTCGTGTCAGTAAACGCCTCCGGACCACCAGCAACTGCAGAACACCAACAGCTGATGGTTGTGACCCCCACGGCCTGAGGGGGGCGCACTCACCCAGACCTTTTACACCACCGAAAGACCATAGTTCAGTGAACACAGGACCTGCATATCCTTCTAACTGTGCTCTTATTACACTATACGTTTTTATTTTGTTTCCAATTATAGCTGTTTTCATTTAGGTATTGATCTGTAATTATATTTATGAATGTTTTGGTGTTTGTTCATTTCCTGCCGCCTCTTCTCTGTTTTGTTCCACAAAAAAAAAAACACACCCAAAGCCGATATCTTATTGTTTCTGTGAATGCTAGAGAGTTAAAGCCCAGCTTTGGGAATTACACAAAAACTACCCTTGTAGTGCCCCCCCCCCTTTACATTGCAAGTGTAAAATGTTCATTAACCCCTTCCTGCGGTAATGATTAAGCACAGGATGTATGTGTGAAACGCGTCTACGTGACCACAGTTTGGTGTCTTTGGTGTTATCTTTGTGAAACAAAAAAAAAGGCAATCGGAAGTTCTGGATGTTCAGCCATTTCTTTCTTCTTTCCAAGTTTCCCAGGGAGGCAGGCCGAGGCCAGCACTCTGCAAGATACTCCCATCAGCCTTATCTTTATATACCTGAAGCAGCGGTTCTTTTTCTTGTACAATGGCAGTTGAACATCAAACAGAGGCTAAGATGGCAGCTTCCTTGGCTGAAAAGGGTAGGAAGGTTTAGTTCCCCTTTAACGAGCGAATGGGGTCAGACAGTAAGGGTACATTTTCTGTTATTCCCAAGACTGCACCCTCCTACCCCTCCTGCGTTCCTTCCTCCCCTACCCCCTAGCATTTCTTTATCTACTTGCCTTATTTCCAAAGTCACTTGATGCACAAGGTCATCTACCTCAGCTCTCTGCATCACTGTACTGGGGAGTGCAGGGCACAGTGGAGACAACCCCTCAGGCGGCGTGTCCGTGATGTCTTGCTCTCCAGGAAACATGGAGAATAAGTCTATGGTTCTATGCTATGCTTACAAAGCCATCCACAACTCTGCACCAAGCCACATCGCCAATCTTGTCTCCAAACATATCCCAAACCGTCCACTCCGCTCTTCTCAAGATCTCCTCGTGTCAAGCTCTCTTGTTTCCTCCTCCCATGCTCGTCTCCAGGATTTCTCCAGAGCCTCTCCCATCCTCTGGAACTCGCTGCCTCAACCTGTCCGGCTGTCCCCTACTCTAGCTACCTTCAGGCGATCCCTGAAAACTCATCTCTTCAGGGAAGCCTGTCATGTCTCCAACTAATCTTCTACCACTTCCATCAGCTCATTCCCCACAGTTACAACCTTTTGTATCACCTCCCCCACCCTATTAGATTGTAAGCTCTTCTGAGCAGGGCCCCCTTAATACTCTTGTATTTTATTGTATTATAACTGTATTGTCTCCCTTTTTATATTGTAAAGCGCTGCGTAAACTGTTGGCGCTATATAAATCCTGTAATAAATAAATAAATAGTGTGTCAGTGATGATAATGTAATGTTGGTGAAAGGTAAAGGAACTCTGTAGCATTAGCAGTCGCCATCACTGGAAATAACACAACGCAATCACATGGAGTGGTCACATGTTTGGACATATATTAGGTGTGATGGTCGAACTGTTGACCATATAGTATAATTTCCATTCAGGCACTTCCGTTTGGTTTGTTTAACCCCCTTGCTAAAAGATTTGTAACTGTTTTGCCGCATACACACGGTCGGAATTTCCGACAACAAATGTTCGATGGGAGCTTGTGGTCGGAAATTCCGACCGTGTGTAGGCTCCATCGGACATTATCCGTCGGAATTTCGGACAAACGAAAATTTGAGAGCTGGATCTCAAATTTTTCCGACAACAAAATCCGTCGTCGGAAATTCCGATCGCGTGTACACAATTCCGACGCACAAAATTCCACGCATGCTCGGAATCAAGCAGAAGAGCCCGGCACTGGCTATTGAACTTCATTTTTCTTGGCTCGTCGTACGTGTTGTACGTCACCGCGTTCTTGACGTTTCGGAATTTCGGACAAGATTTGTGTGACCGTGTGTAGGCAAGACAAGTTTGAGCCAACATCCGTCGGAAAAAAAAAAAACATGGATTTTGTTATCGGAATGTGTGATCGTGTGTACGCGGCATTAAGGTGGTCTTGTGAAAAGGACACCACAGCTGGACAGCTAACTTTGTGACCTCAGTAGAACCTGGTCACCAAACTGCCAAAGGCCAAATGACTGAAAAAATCATGAAATATCTCTACAATAAGGTCAATTTTTTTTTTACTTTCTGCCCCTTTAGGGGGAGGATCAAGGGAAAGAGAACTGAAGGCAATAATAAAAAAGATAGCCTTTGCCTTCTTTAACGCTTAGCTGAGGTCTGGTTGGGACTTCTACAACTCCAGGCTTTGCTTGGACACTTCCTGGGTGAGGTCACCTAAGATCGGGGGGGGGGGCTCTGTTAGCGTGATGTATCGTGTTTATTGTTTCCCGGGCCTGTTCTGCTTTCTTTACAGCGCTGCAGCTGATACTTCGAAAACATTATACTGTTATGAAGCAGGCTCTGCGGAAGATCTGGAGAACCTCCCAGGTGGAACATAGAGGAGCACTCCTCCACATTATCCATCAGAATGCATGTGCTTCCACTGTGGGGACACTAATAGTTTGGCCAAACCCCTGTTTTTAACGCATACCGTTAGACAGGTTCATTCGGTTGTCTGCGAGCTGGTTGGTAAGTAGGCTTGGGTTTTTTCCTGGGCATTCCCCAGGCTTTGTTGGTACATTATTTTTTTTTTTACTTTCTGCCCCTTTAGGGGAGGATCAAGGGAAAGAGAACTGAAGGCAATAAAATAAATGATAGCCTTTGCCCTCTTTAACGCTTAGCCAAGGTCTGGTTGGTCCTTCTACAACTCCAGGCTTAGCTTGGACACTTCCTGGGTGAGGTCACCTAAGATCGTGGGGGATTGGGGGTTGTGTACACAATTCCGACGCGCACAAAATTCCACACATGCTCGGAATCAAGCAGAAGAGCCCGGCATTGAACTTAATTTTTCTCGGCTCGTCGTACGTGTTGTACGTCACCGCATTCTTGACGTTTCGGAATTTCGGACAAGATTTGTGTGATCGTGTGTAGGCAAGACAAGTTTGAGCCAACATCCGTCGGAAAAAAAACAAAACATGGATTTTGTTGTCGGAATGTGTGGTCGTGTGTACGCGGCATTAAGGTGGTCTTGGGAAAAGGACACCACAGCTGGACAGCTAACTTTGTGACCTCAGTAGAGGCTGGTCACCAACCTGCCAATGGCCAAATGACTGAAAAAATCATGAAGTATCTCTACAGTAAGGCCAATTTGTTTTACTTTCTGCCATTTTAGGGGGAGGATCAAGGGAAAGAGAACTGAAGGCAATAAAAAAAAAAGATAGCCTTTGCCTTCTTTAACGCTTAGCCGAGGTCTGGTTGGGCCTTCTACAACTCCAGGCTTCGCTTGGACACTTCCTGGGTGAGGTCACCTAAGATCGGGGGGGGGGGGGCTCTGTTAGACAGGTTCATTCGGTTGTCTGCGAGCTGGTTAGTAAGTAGACTTGGGTTTTTTCCTGGGCATTTCCCAGGCTTTGTTGGTACATTATTATTTTTTTTACTTTCTACCTCTTTAGGGGGAGGATCAAGGGAAAGAGAACTGAATGGGGGGATGAGGGTTGTGTACACAATTCCGACGCACGTGTTGTACGTCACCGCATTCTTGACGTTCGGAATTTCGGACAAGATTTGTCTGACCGTGTGTATGCAAGACAAGTTTGAGCCAACATCCGTCGGAAAAAAACATGGATTTTATTGTCGGAATGTGTGATCGTGTGTACGCGGCATTAAGGTGGTCTTGTGAAAAGGACACCACAGCTGGACAGCTAACTTTGTGACATCAGTAGAGCCTGGTCACCAACCTGCCAATGGCCAAATGACTGAAAAAATCATGAAGTATCTCTACAATAAGGTCAATTTTTTTTTTACTTTCTGCCCCTTTAGGGGGAGGATCAAGGGAAAGAGAACTGAAGGCAATAAAAAAAAAAAAAAAGATAGCCTTTGCCTTCTTTAACGCTTAGCCGAGGTCTGGTTGGGCCTTCGTGTTGTACGTCACCGCATTCTTGACGTTCGGAATTTCGGACAAGATTTGTGTGACCGTGTGTATGCAAGACAAGTTTGAGCCAACACCCGTCGAAAAAAAAAAAAAAAAAACATGGATTTTGTTGTCGCAATGTGTGATCGTGTGTACGCGGCATTAAGGTGGTCTTGTGAAAAGGACACCACAGCTGGACAGCTAACTTTGTAACGTCAATAGAGCCTGGTCACCAACCTGCCAATGGCCAAATGACTACAAAAATCATGAAGTATCTCTACAATAAGGTCAATTTGTTTTACTTTCTGCCATTTTAGGGGGAGGATCAAGGGAAAGAGGACTGAAGGCAATAAAAAAAAAAGATAGCCTTTGCCTTCTTTAACGCTTAGCCGAGGTCTCGTTGGGCCTTCTACAACTCCAGGCTTCGCTTGGACACTTCCTGGGTGAGGTCACCTAAGATCGCGGGGGGGCTCTGTTAGCGTGATGTATCGTGTTTATTGTTTCCCGGGCCTGTTCTGCTTTCTTTACAGCGCTGCAGCTGATGCTTCGAAAAACATTACACTGTTATGAAGCAGGCTCTGCGGAAGCATAGATCTGGAGAACCTCCCAGATGGAACATAGAGGAGCTCTCCTCCACATGGAAGAGATCATTTACATCTTGATGATGCAGCTTAAGATAATTATAATGGCAGTTTGCATGCATCGGGGTGTCTTTTGAAGTGAAATGATGATAGGAGTTCATATTTACAAAGCACCTTCACGGCCCGCCGCTGATCACAATGGCCCTGCGAGGAGTTGGGATGGCTGCCGCCGGGGCGGAATAAGGCGGAGGGGTAACCTCTCTCTGAAGTCACACAAGGTAGCCGCGAGACAAATACCGGAGCTGTAATGTTCAATTATTCTGAGATAAATAGAGGCACATGAGGACAAATCAGACCAACAACTTATTCCCGCTGCAAAGTGAACTTCTATCTTTGCACAGGAGAGGACATTAAACATCACGTGGCGTTACAGATAATGATCTGATTTTATCTCACCCACATCAAGGTCTAATGAGAACACAGACACACAGTGCAGAAAAAACTCTCTTACCATGTCTTGGGAATCTTCTAAGTGATTTGCCAAGAAAAATTAGGGAGTACAACCGCTAATGTTATGGTGAGGTGGGCAAACAAGAACCAAAGTGCTCTCGGTTTAACCCCTTCTCACCGGGCGTGTACGCATATATGTGGCAGTGCAGTGGTGGGCCTTTTACTGTGCTCCTACATTCACTATATTAGCAAAAGTATTGGGACGCCTGCCTTTACACACACACATGAACTTTAATGGCATTCCTGCATTGGATTTCACCTCAAAGTCCACCCATCACCCAACTCAAAAAGGACTGTGTCAGCCTCCTCTACAGAGAACGACTCCTCACGGATTTCAAAAACCCCAAATCCAGATCCCGTTTTCTCAACAGATGGCAATTGTTCATCTCCTCAACCAGAGGCGGCTCTAGGCTTTGTGAGGCCTTAGGCAAAACTTACATATGAGGCCCGCCCCACTCACGCCCGTAATAGAAAAAAAAAATACAAGCACACAGAAAAGAGGGTGAGATAAAGAGGGGGGGGGAGAGAATCAGTGATTGAGCACAGGCAAATTAGGAGGCCGCGAGGCCCCTGTGAGTGCGAGGCCTTAGGCGACCGCCTAATTTGCCTAATTAGAGAGCCGCCTCTGTCCTCAACTCTCTCCCCAAACGACCAACTGGATCTTCACACGCTTTCTTTATCCTATGATGAGCCAATCCCGGAGGATCCGTAACCCATACAGCCTTCATCATTACTATCTCGCAAAATATCACTATGCTAGGTGGACATTCTTGGAGCCCCCCCCCCCCCTTATGATGTTGCTCCCTCTGAAGCCTGCAACTCTCCCCCCCCCCCCCATACACCTTCCTGGTTATTCCCCCCCTCCCTCAGTTATTATTTATCAGGGTTTAGTACTCAGATCCATCCAGTCTATTGCTCTATATTGAATGGTTATTTGACAGCATACATCGGACAGATACTTTCTGTCTACACTGCTTCACATTTCCTAGCAAGTAGAGATTTTACCCAACTGTTATTCATCAAATGTTCTTCTTGCTGGCATATGTGTTACCTCTAGACAGTGCCGGGACAAGGTCAACCAGCGCCCAGGGCAAAGATGCCAAACTGCGCCCCCTTTCCCTTAGGGTTAGGGTCAGGGTGCCCCCCCACCCCTGCAATAAACTATTGCGCCAGGGGCAGCCGCCCCTCCTGCCCACCCCTTGTCCCGGCCCTGCCTCTAGATCTCTTATCTTTTTTTTGGATCTTGTGTAGTTTCTGTAAAAATGACTTACGATACTCTGTACATATGTCTTTCTATTTTGTTTTCTCAATAAAAACATTTTGAAAAAAAAAAAAAAAATTGGCATTCCTGTCTTATGCCGCGTACACACGGTCGGAATTCTAGTCAGAAAAAGCTCTGATGGTTTTTCCCGTCGGAATTCAGACGGAATTTCACTCAAACTGTCTTGCCTACACACGGTCACACCAAATTCCGACCGTCAATAGCACCACGGCATACGACACGTTCGACTGCACTATAAAAGGGAAGTTTAATGCTTCTGAGCATGCGTCAAATTGTTTCCGAGCATGCGTCGGAATTTTGCGTGTCGGAAATGCATACACACGATCGGAAAATCCAATAGAAAGGTTTTCCGTCTGAAAAATTAAGAACAGGTTCTCAATCCAAAGTCCGTCGGAAATTCCGACAGAAAAAGACAGATGGGCATACACACGGTCGGAAAATCCGATGAAAAGCTCCCATCGGACTGTTTCCATCGGAAATTCCGACCGTGTGTACGCCGCATTAGTCTGTAGGGTTCAATATTGAGTTGGCCCACCCTTTGCAGCTGTAACAGCTTCAGTTCTTCTGGGAAGGCCGTCCACAAGGTTTAGGAGTGTGTCTATGGGAATGTTTGACCATTCTTCCAGAAGTGCATTTGTGAGGTCAGACACTGATGTGGACCATAAGGCCTGGCTCGCAGTCTACGTTCTAATTCATCCCAAAGGTGTTCTATCGGATTGAGGTCAGGACTCTGTGCAGGCCAGTCAAGTTCCTCCACCCCAAACTCGCTCATCCATGCTTTGTGCACTGATGCGCAGTCCTGTTGGAACAGGAAGGGGCCATCTCCAAACTGTTCTCACAAAGTTGGGAACATGAAATTGTCCAAAATGTCTTGGTATGCTGACCCCTTAGGAGTTCCCTTCACTGGAACTAAGGGAGCCAAGCCCAACCCCTGAAAAACAACCCCACACCATAAACCCCCCTCCACCAAATGATTTGGACCAGTGTACAAAGCAAGGTCCATAAAGACATGGATGAGGGAGTTTGGGGTGGAGGAACTTGACTGGCCGGCACAGAGTTCTGATCTCAACCCGATGGAAAACCTTTGGGATGGATTAGAGTGGAGATTGCGAGCCAGGCCTTCTCCTCCACATCAGTGACTGACCCCACAAATGTGCTTCTGGAAGAATGCGCAAACATTCCCATAGACACACTCCTAAACCTTGTGGTCAGCCCGCCCAGTTGAGTTGAAGCTGTTATAGCTGCAAAGGGTGGGCCAACTCAATATTGAACCCTCCGGACTAATGCCGCGTACACACGATCGGACTTTCCGCCAACAAAACCGTGGATTTTTTTCTGAAGGATGTTGACTCAAACTTGTCTTGCATACACACGGTCACACACATTTTGGCCAAAAATTCTGAACGTGGGAATGAATGAAGCGCCCATCTTTGCAGCTCCTGGTCACACAGAACCAGTAGGATGGGCTCCTGATAACATGGTTGACGTGACACGTGATCGGAAAGCTCATGAAACACCTCCGGGTGTTTAGATATCCTAATGGACCAGTAGGAAGCTGTAGGAAAGGATGAACTTTAAAAAAGGTGGTCTTGTGATAAGAACACCCCAGCTTAAGAGCTAATTTTGTGACGTGCTTTTTCTCATCTGCAGGTAAGCAATAAAGCCTGGTCACCAACCTGCCCACAGCCTAATAACTGGAAAATCAGGAAGACTCACCACAAGAGGGCATTGATTTGCTTTCTGCCCCTTTAAGGGAGATGAAAGACAGTTTTAGACTAGCAACACTCTGCAGTGCAATACAATCTGGTTGGTCATAGCAGATTCGATCTGCCTAAAGGAAGGATGATAGATCCTTTTTTCGTCTGTTTTTAGCAGACTGGATCAGAGGTAGGCGGGTATAAAACAGACCCAAGTCCGTTTTACACCCGCTGGTCCATAGGGGTAAATGGGCTGTCCCATCAGGTCCACCTCAGTCATGTGAAAGGGGCCGAAGTGACAGAGCTTAGTACATTTCTGGACTGGAGAAACGGAAATGCAAATCCTTTTCCAGAAAAAAAACTGTTCCCTTGAGATCTAAAAAACGTGTTTGGCTCACCAAAAACAGGAACCCATTGGGTGAAGGTAGAGAGCATGACATTGACTGAAAGGCCATGCCAGTTCTTGCTGTTCTATATAATTATTTTACAGGATAATGTACTCAGGTCGGGTTGGGTCCCCCCTCCCCCCCTGGTAGGCTACATTGATGGGCACTGGTAGGGTGCATTGATGGGCGCTGGTGAGGGTGCATTGATGGGCGCTGGTGAGGCTGCATTTGATGGGTGCTGGTGAAGTTGCATTTGATGGGCGCTGGTGAGGCTGCATTTGGTGGGTGCTGGTGAGGCTGCATTTGATGGGTGCTGGTGAGGCTGCATTTGATGAGTGCTGGTGAGGCTTCATTGATGGGCACTGATGGGCACTGGTGAGGTTGCATTTGATGGGCGCTGGTGAGGCTGCATTTGATGGGCGCTTCATTAAAAAGGTGGGGTATACCTGCGCATGGCAAAGGGGGTGGAGTCAGGGGTGGGGCCAAGGGGGCGGCAAAATGAGGTTTCGCCTAGGGTGTCAAATATCCTTGCACCAGCCCTGGTTGAGGATGGCTTTGTAAGTTGTTAGTATTCACAATTTAGTTCATTGGGTGAGCGGAAGCCAGTGGAGGGATTGGCGAAAAGGGGACATGTCTGCAGCAGTGTGGGGACAAGGCCATCCAGCGCACAGAGCATAAATGCCAAACTGTGCCCCCCCTTCTCTTAGGGTTAGCGTTAGCAGTGATGCCGCTGCCACGACTCCTGTGAGCCGTGTAACAGAAGCAACTGGCGCATGGCACCCCCCCATCCGTGCAATAAACCATTCCGCCCAGGGCAGACGCCCCTCCTGCCCACCCCTTGTTCCAGCCCTGGTCTGCAGAACCAACAAATAACCTGATCTGATACAGTTCACAGGAAATCTACAATTCAGTAAGAGTGAAACATTGTTACACTTTATATATTGTACCCCCCCCCCGCCAGCTTCTTTCTACACAGAAATCTGATTGTGAAGACTCCTCTTCCTCTTTCAGTAAAAAGCCTGGCTGCATTGTTGGGATTTAGCAAGAGACTGGATAAATCTAGGTCTAAATTAGATTATCCCATATCGTTATGGCTGCTGTGTATTACTGGAATTATTAATTGATGGATTTTGTGAGATCATAAACCGCAGGATTGAACTGTGGAGGTCTGGGTGTTGTAACAAAGCCTGAGAGAGT